>CM038677.1:563717294-564317294 GCA_021605205.1 Aegilops longissima
CCTCCGATAATATGATTCAATGGCACTTCTTTACATGTCTGCTAAAATTTCCCATTAAGATAAGTTGGTTCTTTTAGTTAGAAATGCAAGCTATCTGGTCCGCCTACTCTCCGTGCCCAAAGTAATGTCGTATTTAGCGGTTGTCATAGTTAATCCTAATGCCCACACTAATATCTAGCAATGCCACTTTGCTTTAGAAATTTCTACATGTCCTTGTAGGATTCCAATCGAGATAAGGAACATGCTTCATTTCATTTGATGCATGTTTCATCACTTATTAGTCACCCTCCTTTCCACCTTTTTGTGCAAGCAGAGATATACATTTCACGCTCGATCTTAGTTGAACTGCACAAATGATATCAAATTATAGTTGAGCATTCAGGAGCTTCACAACCAACCTTAATGTTGCTCAATTTTATTGCAACTAATCAAGAAGAAGCTCTGTGGGTTTAGTTTTACGATGGAAATGGAACCGAGCTGAACCCTTTCCTTAAAAAATTGAAGAAGAAGCTGCTAGCTCACGGGACATTGCTTCATTTAGGTGAACTGCACAAAGGTCCCATGAATTGAATCATCCATGTTGGTGGTTGAAAGAGCCAGCTTGACATCCATCTAAGCACCCCGACCTCCATCCTTGCGGCGCATGGTACACCTCGTTTGCCACCTTCGACCCTAGTGTCCTTGATAAAATGAAGTAATAATATAGTTAAAATAGGCGAGTGTCATCTCTATCATTTCATTTCAATGTAGATAAAGAAAGTGCTTCTCTTTGTTAAAGTATGTTTCATCAACTAGTCCCATTGTTAATGTTTAAGCGTTTCTGCAAATTGGAGTGCTTAATTTTAGTTGATATGTATAAAAATAGAGATTTGAATGTCTCAAGGTGCCTCCTTGTACTATCGCTGTACACGGATGTTCATCACTGGCAGAAGGTGTATCTGGAAGATTTGGGACGATGTCCAGTATGAGGCATACCGTACGAGGCGTCGCAGGGCCCATCTTGCCCTCGCAACATGGCATACTATGATACTATCGCAATATTTTATTCTATTTATTTTGTGTGTTTCATCAACTAGTGCCACTATAATGTAATCACGATTTTTCATTATCGTGCAAACAGGTTATTCATTGCATTTTGGTGGAACTACACAAATGTCGTATGGAACGGCATATATGCGAGTGCGAGTGTGCCAAGTAAAATTACCGACACCAACCATGCTGCATGCGCATTGGCATCCACCACCACCGTGGGATGTGTGGCGCTCTCTGTGGAGCGGATCTTTCTCGGCACAAATCCTCTAACCAAATACTAGTAGCTTATATTGGCAGTTTTCTAGGGAGTACTCTTTTAGAAGAAGCACCAATCTATTTTTCTTTATTTGTACCTTTGTGTCACAACTTTGACCCAAGGTCGAGCTATTTTAGGGTGATTGGCGTAGTACTCGGAGACTGATTGTAAGCATGATTTTCATTAGCTGTCACTCTGATTGTAAGCATGAGCAGGTGGAAGATTAGGTTAGTCTGAAGCTTACCTTAAACCCTACCCGCCGTTGAAGCAGGCGACATCGAGGAACCATGGAGAGCGGCGGGGAAGCAGCGTCGCGCCATCCGGCCTCCTCTTGCGGTGGGAGAGCGAATACTCCTGTGCCTTTGGCTGGCTCTGCACCCTCACGAACGGCACACCATACTCGATCTATTCGTTATCCTCTGGGTGCTCGACCTTCGACCTGTACACCCACCACCTCCGCTGCTGTGCGCCTCGAGGCGAATCTGCTCTCCATCGCCTAGAGGAGATACTCGATGAACTCGGAGGACTGCGGCGTGACTGCTGCCGAGGAGTACATGTACATCACCGCCCTCATCGCTGCCATCTCGCTCTTTCGCATACATTGCCTCATGGCCCGCACCGTCCTCAAAATCTCCCACTCATTATCAAACCAACTAAGGATCTCCTTCAACCTGGCTAACTTTGCCTAGTCGCCGCTAGTGATCTGCCTGATTCGCTGTTGCATCCTCTCCATAGATGTCCTTACAGGTGGTGCAGTGCTAGCTTTGGAAGATGGGAGGAGGCGGTGGTCTTGCAATAGAGAACATGGAGAGGAGAGGAGGTGGTTTTGGAATGGAGATGATGGAGAGGAGAGGAGGTGGTTTTGCAATGGAGAATATCGAGGAAGAGGGAGGCGAGGCGGTGGTTTTGGAATGGAGATGATGGAGAGGAGAGGAGGTGGTTTTGCAATGGAGAAAAGGGAGAGGAGCATGCGGCAACGATTTAGGATTGGGAGAGAGGGCTGGCGCACTGTGACTGGATCAAAATCAAAATCAATTTACCCTTCAATTAAAGCGACCCCATTAACTAGTCTCCCTTTTATTACGGGTCATAATTGACCAGATTTTACTTTATAAAATATATGTTATCGTTGCAAAAATAATATAATTTGAAAGTACATTCAGATACAAACCAAACGATACAATTTTTGGTGACATGCATTCACATTTTGCTTGTCAAATACAGTACGTGGTCAAACTTTGACCCAAAACATGGAAAACAAAAAAAATACTTCCAAGACCAAGGCCGCTCTTCCGCTCTTCTCCTCTTAAACCACCCGCTCCTCTCATTCCAATCTAAATCCAGCGCCGCTCCTCTCCTCGTCCATTTCAAAACCACGCCCTCCTCTCTATTCGGTCCAAAACCAGCGTCGCTCCTCTCCGTTCTAATCCAAAACCAGCTGCTCCTCTCCTCTTCCATTCAAAAACCACCACCGTGAGTGAAGGTCTTTGTGGAGAAAGATCGATGGAGGTACAACCAATACATGAGGATGCATGGCCGACCCTGAAGCTACAGGATGTTGGAGATACAGTCTTGGTTTGACAACAAGGACCAACTAAGCGGGCAGCATCCATGGCCAAATATCCAGGAGCGAAAGCGATACTCCGGAGGAAATCGCCGAACATAGAACTGCTCCTCGGGCCATGGAGCAAGCAGATTCACGAATCCGATCGTGAGGGCGGTGGTGGGAGTGTCGATCCAGTGGAGCATCCACGAGATTGAAGGATCGAGCATCTGGTGCCGTTTGTGAGGTGTCTGCGAGGCGAGCCGTTGGAACCGTCGACCGACAAGCTCAAGAGGAGAAAGCAGTTGGTCCGGCGATCTTCCCACCATCGTCTCCCTCGCCGTTCATCGTCTCAAGGCGGTTGCCCTAGGGAATAGGAGGGCTGCCCCCAGCCCAATAGTTAGGCAGGTTGTGAATTGTCGGGGAAGCTTAGGGTTGTTAGTATTTGCGGTTGTGGTGTGTTTTGTGTTGTGTATTTTGAAGTACTTTAGATATGTATGTCTTTTGAATTTCAAATTTGCGATATTGAGCATATGAAGTAATTTATGAATTCTAGAGATCTATTTTAGCACTTAAAAATGTAGTTTCATAGGAGTATAAAAGTCGGACAATGTGATTCTCGGAGAAAAGCGCAAGTTTTAGTTTGAGATAAGCGCAAGTTCAGTTTTAGATAAGCGCAACTTTGAGGCGAGCATTTATATTAACACGGCCTTTTCAAATAGGGTTAACATCATGTTGGAAGTTTTATTCATGGTCGAAAATGGAACTACCAGCAGTTAACATCATCTTGATCAACATTCATGCATAGCACATCTTCATATGATGCCATCAAAATGCCCACACAATGTCAGTGTCGGAACCGGAGAAAATGAGAGGCGAAGTTTTGGCAAGTGTTGGGCGTGGTTTTGGGCTGCCCCATCTAGGCTTTCATTTTTAACATGCGCAGCCCACGACCTTGGATGGGAGGTCCATAGGCCTGTTTGTATTTTCTTAGGACCGTCATGTATCGACCGGCCTATGGACCTCCCATCCAAGGTTTTATTTTTGGCAGCCCAATACTTGTTGTTTTTGAAGAAAACGCAGAGGTTTGTTCTATTTTTCTATATAAGAATAGGAACGCCAGGTCCAACTTATGTTTCCCTTCTAACTATATTATATATATTTAAATTATTTCATATGTTATTATATATTATTTTTATTGTCATCATATATTTAAGAGATACTTACATATGTGAAAACAATATCCCACATCTTATTAACTTATAAAATAATTTCTTAACAAATAAAATCCGGGATTGTTTGTACGAAAATCCTAGTGATTGTGTACAAAAGCTTGGTAAGATTTAAGGGCATGTAATAATATCACTTATTATTTAAATTATAACAAAATGCTCAGCCCTTTTATTTTTTGATAACATTGCTGGCCCAACCCAACATTATAATTAGAATCAACCCACAAAATCGTGTATTTGAGAAAGTGCAAATGGCATGTAATTTTTTAGGAAATAAAATAAATGGGTTGCATGGGCCTCATTATTTTTCACCCGCCTAATGGCTGTAATTCAAAAAAGATCAAATTTTGTAAATTCAGGCGAGATAATGCCCATGTGTACAGGTGAAGTGGCGGTGTTACACGAGGGGGTGATGTAGAAGAGGAGCTCGATGGTGTTGGAAGGGTTGTTTACTGTTGATTGAAATTCAGTAGAATTAAATGACCCAACTGATTTAGTCATTGCACCAATGGATGACCTTTGAGATGGCCAAAATTTTGGCATTCTAGTAGTGATGAAGATAAGGAGGAGAAGGATGGTGAATCTAGTATGCCCTCATCACTGATGCTAACGAGATAGAAGCGAAGATGTGGATGGACAAGCTGATGGAAGATGATGCAGATGATGTAGATGATGCACATGATGATGAGTTGGTAAATGTGTATGACAAGGAAAACCATGTTATTGGGTGGGAAGTTGTTCCCAAACATGGATGAGTTTACGATGTGTTTCAAGACTTATCGATCAAACATGAGTTTGATGCCAAGACTAAGTGGACTGATAGAAAGAAGTTTTATGCAAGATGTAGAGGTTTTGATGGAAGTGTCAAGCCTTGCAAGTGGTACATATCTGCTGAGCGCCAACTTGATGGAAGTACCATTAGGGTGAATCAAATCCCTCACCAACATACTTGTATTACAAGTTCCAGAGTATCAACCATGACATCACAGCTTTGGATTGCGAAAAGATCACTCCTATTCTAGCTAAGAAACAAAACACTCTGCAAAAGAAACTTAAAGTATACTTGGAGAAGCAATACCTATTAAGGTGAAGTATAACCGCGATGTGGAAGGCAAAACAAAGGCAATGAAACAATTATATGGTATTTGGGCAAATACTTTTAGGATGCTTTATAATTTCAAAGCGGAGGTGGAGAAGAGGTTACCCGGTAGTGTTGTGGAGATGAACTGAGGTAACATGTGGGACCCGATTCAAGTCACATCGATCTAGCGGTAACACCTCATATCACTTCTTGACCTCATACAGTATTCCCACAATTGTCGCCTTACCATGGCCGGGACCGTTTGCGTCTTTTGGCTCCGTATATGATAGTGTAGCTAGCATCCATATAATGAAGAACCGGGCCGACATGGCTGTCGTGAACAAAGCAAGCTAACCCATGGGACAGGCATACATGAATCACATCGAACATATCGGTCATCAACGTATGAATCCGGGCTGTAACTGGCTAACGAGGACTCGGTAACGGGCTGTAGCAGGCTAAGCGGAGACTCGAATATCACCGTGACATTTCCCGAAGGACAAACATAAGAGCAGTGAAACACATACGATCAAGTGTCCAAGCGGTAGTCTTTGGGCTAGCAGGACTCCGGTGAGCAAGACTGTGGCGGACTATAAACTCGGGAAGCACTAGACTACATTTCCCCATATGAGAGGCTGCCAAGGATAAACAACTAGATCGTCGAATCCCACACATATCAAGCATTTCAAACATACACACAATATGCTGTATGTGTAAATACAACATGGCATCACAACATAACTCTCGACTCAAATATTTATTCATTAGGCTCGGGCGAGATATTACAAACATGGGTCTCATGACCCAACACTGAAACATACAAATCAAAGCACAAGCGGAAACTTAACATGTACAGTCTGGACATCTACAAATGAAAAAATTGAAAGCGACTATCTACAGATCTGCCGAGGCACAAGATCGTATTTGAGGTAACAAGCTAAGCGTCGAAGTCACGTGGAACTACTAGTGAGGCGGCGTCTCTGCAAAACATAAAATAAGCAAACATGAGTACAAATGTACTCAGCAAGACTTATCAGAACTAACTATACATCATTATCAACAAAGGGGTGGTGGAGTTTGACTGCAGCAAGCCAGACTTTCGATAGCTTTTGAACTCATTTGCAAGTAACTCTTTTGAGGTGGCGCTACGAGTCCACATATTCACCTATCAATACACCACTATGGATCCGATCCGTCTTCCTACAAGCGCCATCCATAGCACTCATTATCTTGCATTTTAGAGTATCCACTTTCACTTGTCTATGAACTAATAGGCGGCAGAAGTCCTCATGGACACGGCTATTGAATAGATCATATTGCGGTGTACTTCTTCACACGCTCTCACCACTTACGCGTTTACCGACATGTACTCGGCAACTAGCGAGAGCCCAA
Source organism: Aegilops longissima (assembly GCA_021605205.1). Taxonomy (NCBI): domain Eukaryota; kingdom Viridiplantae; phylum Streptophyta; class Magnoliopsida; order Poales; family Poaceae; genus Aegilops; species Aegilops longissima. Next base: position 563,723,831 of record CM038677.1, read on the forward strand.
CATGGGTGTCGGCCACGGCCTACCTAAACACTCAAGTCCCTAGTCGGGTTTATCGCCTATTCAGGTTCTATCCGGGGAGTCGGCGAGTTTCCACTACTTGACCCGAGCGATGTGTGAGGTTCCCAGATACCAAGCGGGCATTGATTTTGCGGGCCGCGGTGTATCTACGCATCATAGCCCACCCCTAGGGCCAGCTCATGGCCTCCAACATATCCTACAAACACGAGAAACTAGTTGCAACTCTGACGAGAGGACAAGGGTGGTTAAGCCGAGAAGAGTCAATTAAGGATCCCAATGTGTGGTAATAACTGTTTCATGGATCACAAACACATAACTCAGTTCTGAGGGCGGCTTCAATGAGACAACCCACCATGTACTCCTACATGGCCTCTCACCTTCCTTTACCAAATCGTGTTCACACACTTAGCTCACACACAGTAGGACATGTTCACACACCTCCGATCGTCCCGATGAATGGACGACTCAACTCTAAGCGATGGCAGGCATGACAAACAAGCATGAATGAGTAGGCACAAGGGGATCAAACAACTCCTACTCATGCTAGTGGGTTTCATCTAATTACTATGGAATGACGAGGTCATCAGAGAGGATAAAGGGTTCAGCTACATGACAAGTAACATAGTCGTTGTTGTCCTAATGCGGTAAAATAGGCGAGGAGGCGAGAGTGGGATTGTATCGGAATGAACAAGGGGTTTTGCTTACAGCACTACGAAGATAATATAGTTCTTCATCGGTGTCATCGAACTCATCGTCGGGACGTCGTCTCTTGAGAGGGACAAATACCGACAACGAAGAGAAACACAATCAATGCAATGCAACAATATGATGCATGAATGTGACATGGCAATATGATGTGGTTTGTGCTAATGCAACTAAAACCAGATTAAATGAAGTTGGTTTGAATCAAGATTCAAATTCAAACTCCATGTGGTTATTTAAATGCCATTTAATTGAACTGTACTAAACAGCAACTTTAAGTTGTTCAAACATGCATGGAAATGGTACATATGGATAGATTGGATTTTTCGATTATTTTTCATATATAATTTATCTCATTTGGAGCTACGGTTGAATTTATATGATTTTTAGAAGTTTACGGTATTTTCTAAAATTTATAAATCATTTCTGATTTATTTTAATTCCGAAATACTGCTGCGTCGACATGGCCTTTAATGTGACGTCGACAAGTCAACAGGGTTGACGAGTCAAACATGGCCTTGGACCCAAGGTGAGTCATTAGACTAACTAATTTTAGTTAGTCCTAATCCTAGGTTTAATTAGCGAGGCGGGCCCACGTCGGTGAGAGAGGGTCAAACCTGCAGGCAGCAGGGGTCAAACCCAGCTGGTCAAACAGTCAACCCGCGGTGTTTAACATTGGCCGAGGCAGATCTTGGCGGGCCGGGTTTGGTCCTCCGTCGACCAAATCGGCAGAGATCTTCTCGTGCTCTTGGTGGACTTGCGTCGAGTAGTGCTTGAAGTGTGTGCGGGGTGGCGGAGAATGGCGGCGTCGAGGCGGAAGAAGGAGGTGGCTGGTGGCGTCTTGGTGGCACCGCCTCGCGTCCTTCTAGCCTTGAGGTGGGCGATGGCGGCGGTGACTGTGGCCCAGGCGGCCGGGCCGCCTGAGAGCAGGCTGCTTGAGGGAGGTGGCCGGGTAAAACTCTTCTCCCTTTTATTTCCATTTTCTATTTTACGTAATTGTGTTTGGCTTTAATAAAATGCGGGCATTTCCAAAATCATGAAATGAACAATGCCTTTGTTTGGGATATAAAAACAGCAAACATTTTAGTTTATGATTATTTGAGCATTTAAAATATTTATTAGCATTAAATGCCCAAATGCAAATACTTTATTAATTAATCCGTGACCAAATGTGACATGAAAATGTGTAGCACCTGGTTACGGTTTAAAGCATTTTCGAAATGATGAACATTTTCTAAAGCCATTTGAATTCACTGAAAATATTTTTTAGTTGAACCTATTTGAATTCCTTTAATGCTAGGGTTTAGGCAATCCCCATTTCAAATTTCATGAAAAATTAAACATGATGCATGGATGCAATGCCACTAGTTACAAACAAGCTCTAGGGCTGTGACAACTCACCCCCACTAAACAAGAATCTGTCCGAGATTCAAGGCGTGAGTAAGAAATCAAGAGGTCACAAGCTAACACGATCTTCACGATCCAACTGTCCTTCTCAAGATGTTGACTCATTGCTTCATATTGATCTTGGCGTCTTTGCTTTGAGAACTTCATCCAACACGGACGGACGGAAGAAAGGAAATTTAGAAGAATCGATCTTCTTGAGTTCAAACAATTTAGGATCATCTTAATGATCCAAGATCAACTCATGGAATGAGACATAAAAACATTTCGGGCGGAGAGGTAAGACATGCATCGTAGGACGGAGGAAACAATTTCTGAGTGTTTCAAAATAGCGAGGTTGCCATGATTCAAAAGCAGGGCACCTTAGGGAGGTGGCAAGAGCTATTCCTTAAGTGGCAAAAGAATTACTTTTGATTAGAGACCATTGAAACTCTTCATACCAGCCTAAGGCAATCACAATCGATTGGTTGAAAGAGTTGAATAAAGACATACTCATACTAGAATGGATGATGTGGGCTACCTTGTTGAAGACAAGCGATGGATGATTTGCTTATCGCCGAAATGGATGGGACCCATGGTAAGCCCACTTTTGAAAATGATCCTAGACATCAATTCTTGAGAGGGACATCCTATGGAAAAATTGGCACAATGGGGTGCAAAGCTGGGAACAATATGCAAATGTTGGGAAGGTTCCAATCATCATATCTGCTGAGATTGAGATCCGATTGGTAGGATACTTTAGACTCAGCATGTATGAAAAGAAAGTTTGCAACACAATTGACGAGATGGCATTGCGAGATTCTCGAGGAATGAACCAAAGTAAGCTCAAAACATGAGCTGGTTACGCTAAACACATGTGAACGTTGTCCCAGACAAGCATGACCACATGTAGTCTTACAACAAAACACTACCGAGTTGGGTGGGGAACCATCATCGAGGATATCGAAGTCCTTGTATAAGCCGCGGTCTTAGAAGGAACTTCTTCTCCTTGAACAAATCAATCGGTGGCTTGGTGTGCTAGGAACACATATGGAGTGGAGGCGAACCTATCAAACCATAGAGCAATTCGCACGTGCATGGCTGACTTGAGATGGTTCTAGAGGAAACAAAAACAATCTTTCTCGAACTCATGGCGACAACACACCTAAAGCACATGAATTGAGAAGTCACTTCTTCCATCCAAGCATAAGCTTCATGAGCGGAACACGAAGAAATGCTTACAAGTTTCCAACACTAGGTTGATGTTCAACATCACTCATGGGGAGACAAAATCTGCTAATGGGCTCATGACAACTCATGAATTTCCATATCTTGGACTTCCACCATCATGTGAACACGGTGATAGCATTGGTCAGACCAAAAGATGTAATGGTGTATGCAGGATCAACCACGAGTAAGACAACATTACGAACATCGTTAGTTACGATTTGACAATGGCCCATACTCAAGTCAAAGTTTTGACAGGCAATAGATCCAACAACTGATCACGAGGGATCAATCGATGAAAATATCATCTTTCTTCAACACACTACAGAATATCCCTTTGGATCGAACTAAGTTAGGCAAGCTTTTATCTTCCAACTCTCCAAGTTGTTGTCTAGCAACAACCAACTAGCTCAGGGATATCCAACACAGATTCTTGGAGAAAGGGTGGTTCACAAGAAACCAACTTGATGAGCTCAACATAACGGTCGAGGAAACAACCGGTAACACTTCCAAGAAGATATTTGGAAAGTCACGAACCACGGTATGTTTCTAAGCTCGAGAACAATCTTGCTTTTGAGGCAAGGCGATATGATCAAATGAGTGAGGACTTGACAAGATCCTAACTCATCAATCGAGGTGTGCACGAAAATAAGGACTAGGTAGCACGAATAATCCTAGGATGATGATTTAATAACACACTAAGAATGAGAATATTGCCCATTTACTCTCAAGCAGCGAGTTGCTCGAAATATTGATTTAGCACATCACGGTACACTTATCGGCATTCGGTTGCAACAACGGGACGAGGAATGAGCGATGATGGCGAGAAGTATTCTGCGTCAAGAGTTCATAAGAGAAGGTGCAATTCTCATGATGTTCTGACATAAAGATGGTAACTCTCAAGGTAGAGCAGAATCAAAGCTGGATTGGCATTTTAATCTGCGAATACAACTACTTTGACCCAATCCTCGAAATGGACAAAATGCTGGTTGTTTCTCCTAGTCATTCCGAATAGAATAGCAGCGGACCACAAGAGTAAAGGGCACCGATGAACACAAATGCACATACTCTTGGTTATCAAGCGATGGAGGAGAATGGAATACAACTAAAGAGAACAACCCAAAGGCGTATAATTTTCTGAGTTGTGGATGCATAGGTTAGTATGTCGAATCAAGTTCAACAGGTTTCTTGGATAACCCATGTAGAAAGGTAGGCGGCGAGTCGCAATATAGAATGGAGTACTCCTCAAGAGCACCTGGTTTGTGATCTTTTGGTTTAAATAACACGCCTTAATGGTTCATGGTATTTGGAAGAAGGAAATACCACGGACCTCGAGGACTATCACAAGGTTACTAATAACCTAAGGGAGCTAGCAATTACTAACAACATGAAATAGGGTGAATCTGGGTTCAAGAACCGGGAATAGAATACCTACTAACTAAATTGCATCACGGGATGCTTCGAGAATGATGGACAGAATCATCACGGGGAACACAAAACATTGCTAAATTGTGTTGGGTAGCGTAGTAATTTTAAAATTTTCCTGATCACGCATAAGACCATGGTGATGGCATAGCGGAGAGGAATGTCGTCCCGTACCCTCGTGAAGGCAGGCGTTATATCATGCGGTTGATGTAGTCGTGCGTCTTCACGATCCGACCGATCAAGCACCGTTACTCCGCACCTCAGGGTTCTTAGCACCGTTCAGCTCGATGGCGATCCCGGGCTCCGATCCAGTCGTCGGGAGGAGTTCCGTCGACCTGACAGCGTGGTGGCGATCTTGATTTTCTACCGTTGCGAGGCTTCGCCTAAGCTCGCAACAATATGACCGAGTGGAATATGGTGGAGGGGCACCGCTTACAGCTGAGAGCGATCACGAAGATCAACTTGTGTTCTAGGGTGCCCCCTGCGTATATAAAGGAGGATATATTGTCTTAACATCATCTGACTGTCAAAAAAATCAAGATCGATATAAATCTAGTCTCTTCCGTACCCCTTTAGGTACTTCGAAGAACGATAATAGGAACATCGGCATACTAGTTAGTAATGAATTAATGAGCACCAGGCGACCTCCATAATACATAAGCTTGCCCTTCCAGCAGCTTAGTTTTTTCTCAAATTGATCTTCGATGCATTTCCATTCTTTGTTGGCAAGTTTATGATGACGAATCGGGATGCCCAGATAACTGAAGGGCAGAGATCCCAATTCACATCCGAATAATTGTCTATATGCATCTTGTTCCTCTTTGGCCCCACCAAAGCAGAACAATTCGCTATTGTGAAAATTAATTTTTAGTCCTGATAATTGTTCAAAGAGACACAACACCAGTTTCACATTCCGATCCTTTGGAAGATCATGCTCCATGAGAAGAATAGTGTCGTCGGCATATTGTAAAATGGATACTCCCCCATCGACCAGATGAAGAACGAGTCCACCAACTTGGTCGTGCTCCTTGGCCCGGCCTATAAGAACGGTCAGCATATCGGCCACTATATTGAATAAGAGAGGAGACATTGAATCTCCTTGTCTCAAGCCCTTATGAGTTTGAAAATAGTGACCGATATCGTCATTAACCTTTACTCTGACACTAACTTCTTGGACCAGGGAATCCACCTGATTCCTCCATGTCTCACTAAATCCCTTCATGTGCATTGCCTGTTGAAGGAAAGGCCACTTCACTTTATCATATGCCTTCTCAAAATCCACTTTGAAGATGAACCCATCTAGTTTCTTCGAATGGATTTCATGGAGAGTTTCATGTAAGACAACAACCCCTTCTAGGATACATCTATCCAGCATGAAAGCCGCCTGGCTCGGTTGCACCACCGAATGGGCGATCTGTATCAGTATATTAGTACCCACTTTCGTGAATATTTTGAAACTCACATTTAAAAGATAAATTGGTTTGAACTGTTTGATTCGAACTGCTTCTTCTTTTTTTGGCAACAGCATTATCGTACCAAAGTTAAGATGGAAGAGTTTCAGGTGACCATTGAAAAAAGTCGTGAAACATAGACATAAGATCATTCTTTATAATATGACAAGATTTCTTATAGAATTCCGCAGGGAACCCATGCTAAGGATTCACGCACTAGTGCTAAGTATTAAACTGGAACACATGAACATGTTTGCTGATATGAATTGCCTTTTGTTTGTTAACCATCTGATCGCAAGGCTTGTCAATCTTGTATGCATGTCTGGCTTCCTGTATTTAAGACAGTGGGATGAATGCAGGTTTTTTGAAACGGGTTTAGATCTGACAAAGAAAAGAAGTCTTCGCATGATTTGGTGAGATATACATACAGAAAAATGTAGAAGGGGCATAAATCTCGAAGCCATGTAAAAGCTGCGATAAATATCAGCTATTTTGTCGGGGTTTAATTACTTTATAATTAACCACATATCAAGGCTTTTGGGTACTTGATGGATTGTCATAGCACTCTTCTGTCTCAACTAAGGCTCGTCTATTCTTTCTGGCTGTTTAGAGGCAGTTTCATCGTGGATATTTAGCCATGGATTGTTATATATTGATCATGTTGGTGAGTGGCTGGTCAGTGGCCAGAATGTAGTTGTCAATTGTGCTGGCAGTGACAGACCACAGTAACGAACTGAAGAATTAAGCAAACATCATATGTGATGCAAGCATGATCAAGTTGCTCCGGAAGGCAGACTCTTGAAGAAGTTGCCGGTGGCTGAAGGGCGATGGACCACGTATAGCCTTGATACGGAACGACGTGTCGTACAGTGCCACGGCGGCGCCAAGGACGGACGCTGTCGGTGTCAAAACCGGCGGATCTCGGGTAGGGGGTCCCGAACTGTGCGTCTAGGCGGATGGTAACAGGAGACAAGGGACACGATGTTTTACCCAGGTTCGGGCCCTCTTGATGGAGGTAAAACCCTACGTCCTGCTCGATTGATATTGATATTGTGGATGTTTACAAGAGTGGATCTACCACGAGATCAAGGAGGCTAAACCCTAGAAGCTAGCCTATGGTATGATTGTAAGGGTTGTTGTTGTTCTAGTCCTACGGACTAAAGCCATCCGGTTTATATAGACACCGGAGAGGGCTAGGGTTACATAGAGTCGGTTACAATGGTAGGAGATCTACATATCCGTATCGCCAAGCTTGCCTTCCACGCCAAGGAAAGTCCCATCCGGACACGGGGCGAAGTCTTCAATCTTGTATCTTCATAGTCTTGGAGTCCGATCGATGATGATAGTCCGCCAATGATAGTTCGGTGATGATGGTAGTCCGGCTATCCGGACACCCCTAATCGAGACTCCTCGGTAGCCCTGAACCAGGCTTCAATGACGATAAGTCCGGCGCGTATATTGCTTGGCATTGCAAGGCGGGTTCCTCCTCCGAATGATAGAAGATTGTGAACACCAGGATAGTGTCCGGCTCTGCAAAATAAATTCCACATTCCACCGTAGAGAGAATTATATATACACAAGTTCAATCTGCTGACATTTTCTGCGGCATGACATCACACCACTACCAAGCTATTACTTGAATTGTTTTTTACTTTACCACCTCAGCGCATTTAGCGAGGCGGTTTCCTTGGCACGTCTTGTCGAAGCAGAGATCGTGTTTCCCCTTAATCCGAGATTCTCATTAATACGGACGTGGGTAATCCAACCGCACCATTGATGGTGACGCTTGGGAGATAAGCGAGTTTTACCAGGCCGGTGGGGGGACGCGTAGACTTCGCCCGCCCATATAAGGGATAAGGATTCACCTTCTCACCTACGCCTTCTTCCTCCTTTGCTTATCCATCTCCGCGCACTCGAGCTCCAGCGCCCAAGTTCGTGCATCTCATCTCAACCTTCTCCGACCATGTCCGGAGCGGGAGGTAAATGGTTGGCCTCCACCGTTAAGGAGGAGCACATCGCCAAACTTCTGTGGCGCGGATACCTTTCCGGTGAAATCGCACCCGCTGCCGACGAGGGCAGCTCATCCCCACCCCAGGCCCCATGAGAGGGTCGTCTTTCTTCCCCACTTCCTCCATGGATGGGCTTTCCACTTCACCCCTTTGTCCGGGGGCTCATGTTCTACTACGGCCTGGATTTCCATGATCTAGCGCCGAACTTCATCCTCAACATCTCGGCGTTTATCGTCATGTGCGAGGCCTTCCTCTGCATCCGGCCCCACTTCGGCTTGTGGCTCAAGACCTTCAATGTCAAGCGAAGGTAGTGGAGGGCACTCAAGCGGAGTCTTGGGCGCCATGTTGGGCAAGATGCCCAATGTCCTTTGGTTGAAGGGCCTTCGTGGAATCCTTCAAGGGTGGCAATCGGGGTGGTTCTATATCACCGAGCAGCGTGACCCTACATGGTGGCGGCCCCGAGTTTAGATCTGGTATCCCCACGCAGCTCACTTCACGGAAAGAGAAGGGCTTCTTTGTGGGGTAGTTCGAGGAGCCGACGGGACTCAAGCACGTATCCGTAAGCCGGTGAAGAAGCTCAGGCTGGTTAACGTGGTCCAAGTCATGCTCGTCCGCTGGATTCTCCATGCCAAGAGCGGGCATTCAATCTGTGGGAGTTCGATCCGAACAGCACCAGCGCTGGCGGGCTCTTGACCTGACGTCACGAAGGTGCACGGAGGTGCTGTTCAAGGGCGCCGAAGCCCCGCATCCGTGGCGAAGATCACGGTTTCGCTCGCCAGCGCCATGCCAACGAGGTAAGTGGTTCTACCCCTTACGGGACACTTGCTTTTCATAGTTTGACTCTATCACGGGTTTTAATTTCCCTTTTCCTTTGACAGGGACTGGATGAGGAAGGCGGAGCAGATAATCTGTCCGGCTCCTATGCCGAAAATCCAGTGAGACACTTTCGTCTAGCGAGGCTGCTGGTTCGGCACCGCACGTGGTGCCGGAGAAGAAAACCAAGAAGGAGGCCACGGGTGCTCGAAAGAGTTCCCGTTTTCAGGTGTCCGACGACTCGGGCGGACTCCTCCCAGCGAGGAGGAGAAGAGGACTCTCTCCCGAGGAGGGAGAGGAAGAGGAAGGCTTCCCCAGCAGGGGAGGCCAAAGGGTCAAGAGGGAAGGACTATTCCCGGACAGCTCCGCCAACATCAACGTTGGCGAGGAAGAATAACCTTCAAGGGCGGGCCTCGGCGAGATCGTAAGTATCCGGTTCTGAATGATTTATAATTTCTTTTCTGCGTCACATAGTGTCATTACGATGCCGCATGCTACACTAGTCCGGCGGTGATGATCTCCCGCTTCGTCGAAGCGGGTCGTTGGCTCCGTCGGATGTAGACTCCATCCCGACCGCCTCCACCCTCGCGACACCGAGGGCGCCGAGGTGGGATCGAAGGACCCATCGAGGGAGGCTCGAGGCGCCACAAGGCGTCCTCCGGACTTTGCGCGGACTCCAATCAGAACCCGCGATGGTTCCGGGTCGGCCGGCGGGCCCTTGAGCGAAGGGCAAGACCGTGGCGCCGGTGGCTTCTGCCCAACCGGGCGCCGGGCAATTTGTTGGGCCTTCTGAGCGCTTCCATCGAGGAAGAACACCGCACTATTATGAGTGCGGTGATTGAAAGTGCAGCTCGCCAAGAGCAGGCTGACCGAAGCCTGCGGTAGCCTTCTATCGGGCTTTGAGGTAAGAAGTTAAAATATGCAATGTAATACCGCATAGACAGTAGCCCTGATGCTCGGTTCGGTGTTCGAAAGAAAAGCGGACCGAGGATCTGAAAAAAAAAGATATCACGCAGGGTTGCTAAAAATTATGTCAATATGGGTTGCAGGCTGCGCTCTTGACCTCTACCACACCGACGGGCGGAGGTCGGTGCTTTGAAGCAGGAGCTCGGCGATCCGAGCAAGAGCTCGGCCGCGCCAGAAGCAGCTCGGGACAAAGAAGGTGAGTAACACCACTTTGAATTTTACCTTCTGAGAAAAGGACTTAGGTTGCAATAAAAAGAACAAGGATAACATGGGTGCTGCGGGGGCCACGAGCAGGTGGCGACCACAGAAGGAGGCCGTGTCCGCGACGAGCAATGCGGCCACGGAACAGGCAGAGCGAGAAAAGCAGGAGGCGCGGCGGCGGTGGTCCAGCAAGAGCTCCAGGCTCTCATGGAAAAGCATGAGAGTTTGGAGCGTGACTCAAAGACTCGAGAGTCTGAGCTTGCCTCGGCTCTCGAAAGTGCCAAAACTGCCAAGGCCGATGCCCATAAGTCCCTTCAGGAGATTGAGTTGATGAGGAAGATAGCGGCGGGTAAGGCATTTTTCATGCAAAGCAAGCATGTGAATGTAAATTACGTGTTACTTACCCGAATTTGGAGCTCTCCAGGGGCGTTTGCAGATCTACCTTGCAGCGTGTCTGATGCCGCTGCATTCTATCGAGCCGAGGAGGGGAGCTCAACGGAGAAGGTCTTCTGGTCTCAGTATGCTGAGGCCGGCCATCCGGTGCCCCCTAGCGACCAGCTGAAGCAGCTTGTCGAGCTTCACAAGGTGGCCGAGCAGGCCATGAAGGGCCTCGTAGTTCAGCTGTGGCCTGGAGAGGCCATGCACAGGAGCTACTTCGCCTCGTCTGACGGCTGGTGGATCGCGTGCCCCGGGTGGAGGTTATCAAGCGCTCCGCTTTGTATTGAAGGTGCTCGTCGGGCCCTTGCCCGCGCAAAGGTGCATTGGGGCAAGCTGGATGCGGAGAAGCTAATCAGCGACGCGCCACCAGCGGGCAAGGAACATCGTCGCCGAAATGTACCATAAGGCTGTCTTGAAGGGTGCCCGCAAGATTGCGGATGAGTGCCCCAGGATGTAATTATTGAGTAAATTCGCAATGTGTTATCACTGCGCGCTGAAAACTTTGTTCATATCGCTAAGCAATGCTTGTTAATTTAAAATATTACCTTCATGCGGCAGTTTATTAAATCGAGAGATGGCAAGTCGTCGGCTTCAGCCCCATGCCATGAGTGCTGGGGTGTTCGGGATAAACTTGAGCACTCTAGTTCCCATTTTGGGTCCATCGAGGAGGCGCCAACGCGAACAAGGCAACCGGACTTATAGTGCTTGAACACTCTCACTTAGCCATAGAATTCTATAATTTTAAATTTCGGTGAAGCCCCTAGTATTCGGAGGACCGAATTAGGGGCGCTATCCACGCCTTCGTCGGACATTATCCAGAACTTCGCTCGAAGCGGCGTAGGTCTTTAAGGACCCGAAAGGACCTCTCGAACAGCGACCAGTCTCTCGCTTTATCATGACAGTCAGTTTTAGCTTTCCATCGAGGCGTTAACCCGACTCAACCGGGCGCAATCGCAGTGGTTCTCCAGTGCTACCTTAGCCGATAGAACGGAACATAAGGTGCCAAACATGGAGCCGGCAAACCCAACTATTGACCCAAGACATGATTGAGAGCCGATTCATATAATGCTATAAGTTCGGGTGCCGCACTTGTGAAAGTGTTCGGACTTTATCACACCATAATGCGGAGAACATAAGCCCTGGTGTATTTGGCGTACCAAAATGTCTGGATGCAACATGTAAATAAATGAACATATATATATATATATATATATATATATATATATATATATATATATATATATATATATATATATATATATAATAATGCAATTATAAGCGAAAAATTGCTGCATTTTATTCGAGAAGATATGCTATGAGTGCGGAATGATACAAATTGTGCGGAAAGCAAGGGATTGGACGAATTAAAGGTGTCTCCCTCCAGGGGTAGGCATGAATGTTGTATTTAACAAATTTAAAGCTTGTGATGGAGACCACACTGAGTGTTAAATCATGCCTTTGTCCTTCCCCGGCTGTTGCATCATGAGTTCGGCAGGTTCGCCGCGGACAGAGTTCTGTGTAAAAAGAGAGAAATAAAAGAAAAAAGAGCGACACACTTGGGAGCCCTTGGTGTGGTCGAACCACACTCTGGGTCTGTTGTGGTTGTGCCCTTCCCCCTATGCCCATGGTATCTCCGTATGTAATTATGTCTGTGGAGAGTTTGTCTTACAATTTTGCGAGGGCTGGGGTTGGGGCCGCATTACTCTGGCGATGCTCGGGCGTGCTGGTGGTCTTGGTTGATGTTGCTCCGGCGCGATTGGTCGTGTCCGGTTGTTTAACGGCCGGACTCGAGAATTGCCTTAAAAGGCTGCTCTGTACTTCTGCCGCAAGAGCCGCTGTATGTTCCTCCGTTCGGAGGGAGCGTTCCGTGTTTCCATTGACCGTGATGACTCCACGAGGACCTGGCATCTTGATCTTAAGGTATGCATAATGCGGCACCGCGTTGAATTTTGCAAACGCGGTTCGTCCGAGCAGAGCGTGATAGCTGCTGTGGAACAGGACTGTGCCGAAGATTAACTCTTCGCTTCGGAAATTATCCGGGGATCCGAAGACCACTTCCAGTGTAACTGAGCCTGTACAATTGGCCTTGACACCTGGTATGACGCCTTTGAAGGTTGTCTTTGTAGGTTTAATCCTTGAAGGGTCTATGCCCATCTTGCGCCTTTGTATCCTCGATAAAGCAGGTTCAGCTCTCGCCGCCGTCCATCAGGACTCTCGTGAGGTGAAATCCATCGACGATTGGGTCTAAAACCAATGCAGCGAATCCGCCATGGCCATAGACCCTGATAATTCAAGGCGTTAAACGACTGGACATGATAGGACACGATAGTTGCTGTAAGGTCCCTCTACGCGAGCAACACTGCCTCGCCCAGCATCGCTGGGAAGCTCATCGCCCGGCCACGCTCCGGCTAGACGCCGGCCATGGACATACACAGGAATAATGTCGGTAGGATGAATTCCGGGAAGAACATGGGTGATGAGTAGCAGGTGCACGACACAAACACGGTTGTCGCCAGGTCCTCCCGTGGGACACGTTGACACGGGTCAATAGCTCCTGTGCGGCATCTTTGAGGTGCGATGGAAGGAGTGCGACGTAGTTGACAAAAATAGTTGTAGTACTATGTTTCAGAGGCCCAAATAGCCAAGGCCCACTCGGGCGATTAAACTGGTCGTCAATGGGAGTGAGGTTATGTTTAAGACATGCGGGTCCCACTTGGCAGTGCATCAGGTTAAACGTGTCCCCGTGGCTGTCTGAACGCGTACCCCTCCCACCCCCCTCCTGTTTTGTTCTCGGCGGTGAGTCGGCGCCGGTGCCTGAGATTTTGTTCTCGGTGATAGCAGTGCAGAGGAGCTTTCGTTCTCGGCGACGGTGGCGGCTGTGGTGAGTGAATCCGGAACCCTGTCCCGTTCCCCTCCGTGTTGAGCTAGCTCTCACCACATCACCTCGGTTTCCCTCTATTTTTGGTGTTTTTGGTCGATTTGATCCAGATTTGGGTGGGTGGGAGGGGGGATGACCGCGATGGAGCCGCCAGAGACAACAACATCGACTAGGTAATCCCTTAATGTGCATCCTTTCCAAGCTATGCGATTTGTGCCTCGTCTGCTTCCGCTAGCTCACCTCACACTGCCCCAAAACAGGGGGGATGTTGCTCGGACGTTCGAATTCACTGTGGAATTCCTTCCTTCTAAGGCGAAGCTAGGTGATGGTAGCATGCGGGACATAGAGAGAGATACAATTGTGAAGTGGGAGATTGATTTTGCAGAGATTGATCCACAAGAACTACAGAGCATGGAAGAGAAGGCCGTGAAGAATGTCGTGGAAAAAATTGGGGAGAGCATTTTTGGGGTCCAGAGCAAGAGGTAGCATTGTTACGGTTTGACAATTGGAAAGGAGAGTATGTGAGAATTGAGGATGGTGAAGACATGGTTGATGAAATTGATCGACAAGATGGCTGGATAACCAAACATACTATGTTTCATGCAAAGCTTGTTGATCTGAAATCAGATTCTAAGGTTGGATATGTGCCCTCAAAGTTAGCTTCACTGATGGTATATGATGATTGGGCTTCAGATAGGCAGATAATGCCCATGTGTACAGGTGAAGTGACAGTGTTACCTGAGGGGGGTGATGTAGAAGAGGGCTCTGATGGTGTTGGAAGGGTTGTTTCTGTTGATTGAAATTCAGTAGAATTAAATGACCCAACTGATTTAGTCATTGCACCAATGGATGACACTGAGATGGCCAAAATTTTTGGCATTCTAGTAGCTGATGAAGATAAGGAGGAGAAGGATGGTGAATCTAGTATGCCTACTGATACTGATGCTAACAGAGATAGAACTGAAGATGTGGATGGACAACTGATGGAAGATGATGCAGATGATGTAGATGATGCACATGATGATGAGTTGGTAAATGTGTATGACAAGGAAAACCATGTTATTGCAGTGGGGAAGTTGTTCCCAAACATGGATGAGTTTACGATGTGTTTCAAGACTTATGCAGTCAAACATGAGTTTGATGCCAAGACTAAGTGGACTGATAGAAAGAAGTTTTATGCAAGATGTAGAGGTTTTGATGGAAGTGTCAAGCCTTGCAAGTGGTACATATCTGCTAGACGCCAACCTGATGGAAGTACCATTAGGGTGAATCAAATCCCTCACCAACATACTTGTATTACAAGTTCACAGAGAGTATCAACCATGACATCACAGCTTTGGATTGCAGAAAAGATCACTCCTATTCTAGCTAAGAAACAAAACACTACTGCAAAGAAACTTAAAGTATACTTGGAGAAGCAATACCCTATTAAGGTGAAGTATAACACGATGTGGAAGGCAAAACAAAGGGCAATGAAACAATTATATGGTGACTGGGCAAATACTTTTAGGATGCTTTATAATTTCAAAGCAGAGGTGGAGAAGAGGTTACCCGGTAGTGTTGTGGAGATAGATACTGAGGTAACATGTCAGGACCCCGATTCCAAGTCACATCGATCTAGCCGGTAACACCTCATATCACTTTGCGGCCTCACGCACGGTATTCCCACGGTGTCGCCTTACCATGGCCCGGGACCGTTTATGTCTTTTGGCTCACGTATATGATAGTGTCGCTAGCATCCATATGACAGAGAACCGGGCCGACATGGCTAGTCGTGAACCCAAAGCAGCGCTAACCCATGGGGACAGCATACATGAATCACATCGAACATGTCGGTCATCAACGTATGAATCCGGGCTGTAGCACTGGCTAACAGGACTCCGATAACCGGGCTGTAGCAGGCTAGGCAGGACTCGAATATCACCGCGTGACATTTCCCGAAGGACAAACATAAGAACGAAGTGAAACACATGCCGCCAGATCAAGTGTCCAAAGCAGTAGTCTTTGGGCTAGCAGGACTCCGGTGAACCGGGCTGTAGCGGACTACTATCGCTCAGGAAGCACTAGACTACATTTCCCCATATGAGAGGCTGCCAAGGATAAACAACTAGATCGTCGAATCCCACACATATCAAGCATTTCAAACATACACACAATATGCTCAATATGTGTAAATACAACATGGCATCACAACATAACTCTACGACTCAAATATTTATTCATTAGGCTCCGAGGAGCGAGATATTACAAACATGGGTCTCATGACCCAACACTTAGAGCATACAAATCAAAGCACAAGCGGAAACTTAACATGTCTGAGTACAGACATCTACAAATGAAAAAGGCTGAGAAGCCTGACTATCTACCAGATCCTGCCGAGGGCACAAGATCGTAGCTGAGGTAACAAGCTAAACGTCGAAGTCCACGTGGAACTACTAGTGAGACTGACGTCTCTCTGCAAAACATAAAATAAGCAAACATGAGTACAAATGTACTCAGCAAGACTTACATCAGAACTAACTACATATGCATCATTATCAACAAAGGGGGTGGTGGAGTTTGACTGCAGCAAGCCAGCTTTGACTCGATGGCTAACCTGAACTACGACTGCAAGTAACTCTTTTGAGGTGGCGCACACGAGTCCACATATTCACCTATCAATACACCACTATGGATCCGATCCCGTCTTCCTACAAGAACGCCATCCATAGCACTCACGCTTATCTTGCGCATTTTAGAGTATCCACTTTCACTTGTCTATGAACTAATATAGGCAACCCAGAAGTCCTCCGCGGACACGGCTATTCGAATAGATCATATTAACCCTGCAGGGGTGTACTTCTTCACACACTCTCACCACTTACCGCCGTTTACGACATGTACTGGCAACCTTCAGCGGAAGCCCAACATGGGTGTCGGCCACGGCCTACCTAAACACTCAAGTCCCTAGTCCAGGTTTATCGCCTATTCAGGTTCTATCCGCAGGGAGTCCGGCCGAGGTTTCCACTAACGGCCCCGAACGATGTGTGCAGGGTTCCCGAGATACCAAACGGGCATTCGTTTTGCGGGCCACGGTGTATCTACCGCATCATAGCCCACCCCTAGGGCCAGCGCTACGCACGGCCTCCAACACATATCCTACAAACACCAGAAACTAGTTGCAACTCCTGGACAGAGGACAAGGGTGGTTAAGAAGCCGAGAGAGTCAATTAAGGATCCCAATGTGTGGTAGTAACTGTTTCATGGATCACAAACACATAACTCAGTTCCTGAGGACGGCTTCAATGAGACAACCCACCATGTACTCCTACATGGCCTCTCACCGCTACCTTTACCAAATCGTGTTCACACACTTAGCTCACACACAGTAGGACATGTTCACACACCTCCGATTCGTCCCCGATGAATCGGACTGACTCAACTCTAAGCAGTGGCAGGCATGACAAACAAGCATGAATGAGTAGGCACAACAGGATCAAACAACTCCTACTCATGCTAGTGGGTTTCATCTAATTACTATGGAATGACAGGTCATGCGAGAGGATAAAGGGTTCAGCTACCGCAGCAAGTAACACATGAGTCGTTGTTGTCCTAATGCAGTAAAATAGAGCAGGAGGCGAGAGAGTGGGATTGTATCGGAATGAACAAGGGGTTTTGCTTGCACAGCACTTCAAGATAATATAGTTCTTCATCGGTGTCATCGAACTCATCGTCGGAACGTCGTCTACTGAGAGGGGACAAATACCGACAACAGAGAAGGAAACACAATCAATGCAATGCAACAATATGATGCATGAATGTGACATGGCAATATGATGTGGTTTGTGCTAATGCAACTAAAACCAGATTAAATGAAGTTGGTTTGAATCCAAGATTCAAATTCAAACTCCACATGTGGTTATTTAAATGCCATTTAATTGAACTGTACTAAACAGCAACTTTAAGTTGTTCAAACATGCATGGAAATGGTACATATGGATAGATTGGATTTTTCTGATTATTTTTCATATATAATTTATCTCATTTGGAGCTACGGTTGAATTTATATGATTTTTAGAAGTTTGCGGTATTTTCTAAAATTTATAAATCATTTCCTGATTTATTTTAATTCCAGAAATACTTTGTTGCGTCGAAGATGACGCCTTAATGTGACGTCGACAAGTCAACAGGGTTGACCAGAGTCAAACCTGTGGCGCGGGACCCACGGGTCAGAGTCATTAGACTAACTAATTTTAGTTAGTCCTAATCCTAGGTTTAATTAGCAGGGCGGGCCCACACGTCAGTGAGAGAGAGGGGTCAAACCTCTGGGCAACGGGGTCAAACCCCGCTGGTCAAAGCAGTCAACCCGCCGGTGTTTAACCGCCGGCGAGGCAGATCTTGGCGGCGGGCTTGGTTTGGTCCTCCGTCGACCAAATCGGCGGCGGAGATCGCTACGTGCTCTTGGTGGACTTAGCGTCGAGTGGTGCGGCGGTGTGTCTTGGGGTGGCGGAGATGGCGCCGCGCCGAGGAAGCGGCGGAAGAAGGAGGTGGCTCGGGCGCGTGCTGGCGTGCGGTGGCCACACGCCTCGCGTCCTTCTAGCGCGAGGTGGGAGACGGTGGCGGCGGCGGTGGGCTGGCTCAGCCAAGCTGGGCCGGCCAGCCAAGACAGAACGGGCTGCTTGCAGGAGGTAAGCGCCGGTAAAACTCTTCTCCTTTTATTTCCATTTTCTATTTTACGTAATTGTGTTTGGCTTTAATAAAAATGCGGGGCATTTCCAAAAATCATGAAACTGAACAATGCCACTGTTTGGGATATAAAAACAGCAAACATTTTAGTTTATGATTATTTGAGCATTTAAAATATTTATTAGCATTAAATGCCCAAATGCAAATACTTTATTAATTAATCCGGTGACCAAATGTGACATGAAAATGTGTAGCACCTCACGGTTACGGTTTAAAGCATTTTTCGAAATGATGAACATTTTCTAAAGCCATTTGAATTCACTTTGAAAAATATTTTTGGTTGAACCTATTTGAATTCCTTTAATGCTAGGGTTTAGGCAATCCCCATTTCAAATTTCATGAAAATTAAACATGATGCATGGATGCAATGCCACTAGTTACAAACAAGCTCTAGGGCTGTGACAACTCACCCCCACTAAACAAGAATCTCGTCCGAGATTCAAGGCGTGAGTAAGAAATCAAGAGGTCACAAGCTAACACGATCTTCACGATCCAACTGTCCTTCTCAAGATGTTGACTCATTGCTTCATATTGATCTTGGCGTCTTTGCTTTGAGAACTTCATCCAACACGGCACGACGCGAAAGAAAAGGGGAATTTAGAAGAATCGATCTTCTTGAGGTTCAAACAATTTAGGATCATCTTAATGATCCAAGATCAACTCATGGAATGAGACATAAAAACATTTCGGGCGGAGAGGTAAGACATGCATCGAAGGACGGAGGAAACAATTTCTGAGTGTTTCAAAATAGCGAGGAAGTTGCCATGATTCCAAAACAGGGCACCTTAGGGAGGTGGCGCAAGAGCTATTCCTTAAGTGGCAAAAAGAATTACTTTTGATTCAGAGACCATTGAAACTCTTCATACCAGCCTAAGGCAATCACAATCGATTGGTTGAAAGAGTTCGAATAAAAGACATACTCATACTAGAATGGATGATGTGGGCTACCTTGTTGAAGACAACGCGATGGATGATTTGCTTATCATCGGAAATGGATGGGACCCATGGTAAGCCCACTTTTGAAAATGATCCTAGACATCAATTACTGAGAGGGACATCCTATGGAAAAATTGGCACAATGGGGTGCAAGCTGGGAACAATATGCAAATGTTGGGAAGGTTCCAATCATCATATCTGCCCGAGATTCAGATCCGATTGGCAGTAGGATACTTTAGACTCAGCATGTATGAAAAGAAAGTTTGCAACACAATTCGACGAGATGGCATTGCGAGATTCTCGAGGAATGAACCAAAGTAGCAAGCTCCAAAACATGAGCTGGTTCTGCTAAACACATGTGAACACGTTGTCCCAGACAAGCATGACCACATGGTAGTCTTACAACAAAACACTACCGAGTTCAGGTGGGGAACCATCATCGAGGATATCGAAGTCCTTGTATAAGCCGCGGTCTTAAGAAGGAACTTCTTCTCCTTGAACAAATCAATCAGTGGCTTGGTGTGCTAGGAACACATATGGAGTGGAGGCGGCCAACCTATCAAACCATAGAGCAATTCGCACGTGCATGGCTGACTTGAGATGGTTCTAGAGGAAACAAAAACAATCTTTCTCGAACTCATGGCGACAACTTACACCTAAAGCACATGAATTCGAGGAAGTCACTTCTTCCATCCAAGCATAAGCTTCATGAGCGGAACACGAAGAAATGCTTACACAAGTTTCCAACACTAGGTTGATGTTCAACATCACTCATGGGGAGACAAAATGCTGCTAATGGGCTCAACAAAACTCATCGAATTTCCATATCACTTTGGACTTCCACCATCATGTGAACACGGTGATAGCATTGGTCGACCAAAAGATGTAATGGTGTATGCTCGAGGGATCAACCACGAGTAAGACAACATTACGAACATCGTTAGTTCTGATTTGACTTGACGATGGCCCATACTCAAGTCAAAGTTTTGACAAGGCAATAGATCCAACAACTGATCACAGGGATCAATCGATGAAAATATCATCTTTCTTCAACACACACTACACAAGAATATCCCTTTGGATCGAACTAAGTTAGGCAAGCTTTTATCTTCCAACTCTCCAAGTTGTTGTCTAGCTTAACCAACTAGCTCAGGGATATCCAACACAGATTCTTGGAGAAAGGGTGGTTCACAAGAAACCAACTTGATCACGAGCTCAACATAACAGTCAGGAAACAACCCGGTAACACTTCCAAGAAGATATTTGGAAAGTCACGAACCACCGGTATGTTTCTAAGCTCGAGAACAATCTTGCTTTTGAGGGCAAGACGATATGATCAAATGAGTGAGGACTTGACAAGATCCTAACTCATCAATCGAGGTGTGCACCAGAAATAAGGACTAGGTAGCACGAATAATCCTAGGATGATGATTTAATAACCAACACACTAAGAATGAGAATATTGCCCATTTACTCTCAAGCAACGAGTTGCTCGAAATATTGATTTCGCACATCACGGTACACTTGTCGGCATTCCGGTTGCAACAACACGGGACCGAGGAATGAACGATGATGGCGAGAAGTATTACTGCGTCAAGAGTTCATAAGAGAAGGTGCAATTCTCATGATGTTCCTGACATAAAGATGGTAACTCTCCAAGGTAGAGCAGAATCAAAGCTGGATTGGCATTTTAATCTGCAGAATACAACTACTTTGACCCAATCCTCGAAATGGACAAGGTACTGGAGTTTGTTTCTCCTAGTCATTCCGGAATAGAATAG
The DNA here is from genome assembly GCA_021605205.1 of Aegilops longissima. NCBI lineage: Eukaryota > Viridiplantae > Streptophyta > Magnoliopsida > Poales > Poaceae > Aegilops > Aegilops longissima. The sequence continues at coordinate 563,744,784 of CM038677.1, forward strand.
CTTGACGGACCACAAGAGTAAAAGGGCACCGATGAACACAAATGCACACATACTCTTGGTTATCAACTGATGGAGGAGGGTCGGAATACAACTAAAGAGAACAACCCAAAGGAACGTATAATTTTCTGAGTTGTGGATGCATAGGTTAGTATGTCGAATCAAGTTCAACAGGTTTCTTCTGGATAACCCATGTAGAAAGGTAGAACTGGCAGAGTCGCAATATAGAATGGAGTACTCCTCAAGAGCACCCTGGTTGTGATCTTTTGGTTTAAATAACTTCTGCCTTAATGGTTCATGGTATTTGGAAGAAGGAAATACCACGGACCTCGAGGACTATCACAAGGTTACTAATAACCTAAGGGAGCTAGCAATTACTAACAACATGAAATAGGGTGAATCTCGGGTTCAAGAACCCAGGAATAGAATACCTACTAACTAAATTGCATCACGGGATGCTTTCGAGAATGATGGACAGAATCATCACACGGGGAACACAAAACATTGCTAAATTGTGTTGGGTAACGTAGTAATTTTAAAAATTTTCCTACGATCACGCAAGACCATGGTGATGGCATAGCAACGAGAGGGGAGAGTGTCCGTCCACGTACCCTCGTGACCGAAGCGGAAGCGTTATATCAACGCTGTTGATGTAGTCGTGCGCCTTCACGATCCGACCGATCCAAGCACCGTTACTCGGCACCTCCGAGTTCTTAGCACACGTTCAGCTCGATGGCGATCCCGGGCTCCGATCCAGCAAATCGTCGGGAGGAGTTCCGTCGACGACGGCGTGGTGGCGATCTTGATTTTCTACCGTTGCGGGGCTTCGCCTAAGCTCCGCAACAATATGACCGAGTGGAATATGGTGGAGGGGCACCGCACACGGCTAAGGAACGATCACGAAGATCAACTTGTGTGTTCTAGGGTGCCCCCTGCCCCGTATATAAAGGAGCAAGGGGAGGGCGGCCAGCCCTTGGGGCGCACCAAGGGAGGGGGAGTCCTCCTCCTAGTAGGAGTAGGACTCCCTTTCCTAGTCCTACTAGGAAGAGGAAGGGAAGGAAAGAGGAGAGGGAGAGGGAAAGGGGGCTGCGCCTCCTAGTCAGTCGGACTCCCCATGGAGGCGCACCACCTCTGGTGCAGCCCTCTCTCCCTCTTGGCCCAATAAGGCCCATAACTTCCCGGGGGTTCCGTAACCCCTCCGGCACTCCGGTTTTCTCCGAAACTTCCGGAACCTTTCCGGTGTCGAATATAACCATCCAATATATCAATCTTTATGTCTCGACCATTTGAGACTCCTCGTCATGTCCGTGATCACATCCGGGACTCCGAACTCCTTCGGTACATCAAAATACATAAACTCATAATAACCGTCATTGAAACCTTAGCGTGCGGACCCTACGGTTCGAGAACTATGTAGACATGACCTAGAACTATTCTCGGTCAATAACCAATAGCGGAACCTGGATGCTCATATTGGTTCCTACATATTCTCGAAGATCTTTATCGGTCAAACCGCATAACAACATACGTTGTTCCCTTTGTCATCGGTATGTTACTTTCCGAGATTCGATCGTCGGTATCCAATACCTAGTTTAATCTCGTTATCGGAAAGTCTCTTTACTCGTTCCGTAATACATCATCTCACAACTAACTCTTTAGTTGCAATGCTTGCAAGGCTTTATGTGATGTGTATTACCGAGAAGGCCTAGAGATACCTCTCCGACAATCGGAGTGACAAAACCTAATCTCAAATCGCCAACCCAACAAGTACCTTTGGAGACACCTGTAGTACTCCTTTATAATCACCCGATTACGTTGTGACGTTTGGTAGTACCAAAGTGTTCCTCCGATAACGGAGTTGCATAATCTCATAGTTATAGGAACATGTATGGGTCATGAAGAAAGCATTAACATACTAAGCGATCAACTGTTAAGCTAACGGAATGGGTCATGTCAATCAGATCATTCAACTAATGATGTGACCTTGTTAATCAAATAACAACTCCTTGTTCATGGTTAGGAAACATAACCATCTTTGATTAACAAGCTAGTCAAGTAGAGGCATACTAGTGACATCTTGTTTGTCTATATATTCACACATGTATTATGTTTCCGTTAATACAATTCTAGCATGAATAATAAACATTTATCATGATATAAGGAAATAAATAATAACTTTTATTATTGTCTCTAGGGCATATTTCCTTGAGTCTCCCACTTGCACTAGAGTCAATAATCTAGTTCACATCATCATGTGATTCAACACCAATATTCACATCTCGTATGTGATTAATACCCATAGTTCACATCGTCATGTGACCAACACCCAAAGGGTTTACTAGAGTCAATAATCTAGTTCACATCGCTATGTGATTAACACCCAAAGAGTACTAAGGTATGATCATGTCTTGCTCGTGAGAGAAGCTTAGTCAGCAGATCTGTCACATTGAGCCGTATCTATTTTGCAAATATTCTATGTCTACAATGCTCGCACGGAGCTACTCTAGCTAATTGCTCCCACTTTTAATATGTATCCAGATTGAGACTTAGAGTCATCTGGATCAGTGTAAAATGCTTGCATCGATGTAACTCTTTCTGACGGGTTTTTTACACCTCCATAATCGAGAAATATTTCCTTAGTCCTCACTAAGGATGTTCTTGACCAATGTCGATGATCTACTCCTAGATCACCATTGTACTTCCTTGCCAAATTCAGAGCAAGGTATACAATAGATCTGGTACATAGCATAGCATACTTTATAGAACCTATGACTGAGGCATAGGGATTGACTTTCATTCTCTTTTCTATTTTCCGCCGTGGTCGGGATTTGAGTCTTACTCAATTTCACACCTTTGCAACACAGGCAAGAACTTTTCTTTGACTGTTCCATTTTGAACTACTTCAAAATCTTGACAAGGTATATATTTATTGAAAAAACTTATCAAGCGTCTTGATCTATCTCTATAGATCTTGATGCTCAATATGTAAGCAGCTTCAACGAGGTCTTTCTTTGGAAAAAAAACTCCTTTCAAACACTCCTTTATGCTTTGCAGAATAATTCTACATTATTTCCGATCAACAATATGTCAATCACATATACTTATCAGAAAGGCTGTAGTGCTCCCACTCACTTTCTTGTAAATACAGGCTTCTCCAAAAGTCTGTATAAAACTATATGCTTTGATCACACTATTAAAGCGTTTATTCCAACTCCGAGATGCTTGCACCAGTCCATAGATGGATCGCTGGAGCTTGCACATTTTGTTAGCTCCTTTAGGATTGACGAAAACTTCTGGTTGCATCATATACAACTCTTCTTTAATAAATCCATTAAAGAATGTAGTTTTGACATCCATTTGCCAGATTTCATAAAATGTGGCAATTGCTAACATGATTCGGACAGACTTAAGAATCGCTACAGTTGAGAAAATCTCATTTGTAGTCAACACCTTGAACTTTGTCGAAAACCTTTTTGCGACAAGTCGAACTTTGTAGATAGTAACGCTACTATCAGTATCTGTCTTCCTCTTGAAGATCCATTTATATAATATGGCTTGCCGATCATCGAGCAACTCCATCAAAGTCCACACTTTGTTCTCATATATGGATCCCATCTCAGATTTCATGGTCTCAAACCATTTCGCGAATCTGGGCTCATCATCGCTTCATCATAGTTCGTAGGTTCATCATGGTCTAGTAACATGACTTCTAGAATAGGATTACCGTACCACTCAGTGCGGATCTTACTCTGGAAGACCTACGAGGTTTGGTAGCAACTTGATCTGAAGTTTTCATGATCATCATCATTAACTTCCTCACTAATTGGTGTAGGAATCATTTGGAACTGATTCTGTGATGAACTACTTTCCAATAAGGGAGAAGGTACAATTACCTCATCAAGTTCTACTTTCCTCCCACTCACTTCTTTCGAGAGAAACTTCTTCTCTAGAAAGGATCCATCTTAACAACGAAAAACTTGCCTTCGGATCTGTGATAGAAGGTGTACCCAACAGTTTCCTTTGGGTATTCTATGAAGACGCACTTCTCGATTTGGGTTCGAGCTTATCGGTGAAAACTTTTCACATAAGCATCACAACTCAAACTTTAAGAAACGACAGCTTAGGTTTCTTGCTAAACCATAGTTCATACGGTGTCATCTCAGCGGATTTAGATGGTGCCCTATTAAACGTGAATGCAGCTGTCTTTAATGCATAACCCCAAAGCGATAGTGGTAAATCGGTAAGATACATCATAGATCGCACCATATCAAAATAAAATACGGTTACGATGTTCGGACACACCATAATGTTGTGGTGTTCGGTGGCGTGAGCTGTGAAACTATTCCACATTGTTTTCATTGAAGACAAAACTTCGTAACTCAAATATTCATCTCCACGATCAGATCGCGAAACTTTATTTTCTTGTTACGATGATTTTCCACTTCACTCTGAAATTCTTTGAACCTTTCAACTATTTCAGACTTATGTTTCATCAAGTAGATATACCCATATCTGCTCAAATCATCTTGTGAAGGTCGAAAAATAACGATACTTGCCACGAGCATCAACACTCATTGGATCGCATATATCGGTATGTATTATTTCCAATAAGTCAAGAGCTTGTTCCATTGTTCCGGAGAACGGAGTTTTAGTCATCTTGCCCAAACGGCACGGTTCGCAAGCATCAAATGATTCATAACCAAGTGATTCGAAAGTCCATCGACATGGAGTTTCTTCATCGTTTTACACCAATATGACCTAAGCGGCGATGCCACAAATAAGTTGCACTATCATTATTAACTTTGCATCTTTTGGCATCAATATTATGAATATGTGTATCATTACGATCGAGATCCAACAAACTATTTTTCATTGGGTGCATAACCATCGAAGGTCTTATTCATGTAAACAGAATAACAATTATTCTTTAACTTAAATGAATAACCGTATTGCAATAAACATGATCAAATCATATTTATGCTCAACACCAAATAACACTTATTTAGGTTCCACACTAATCCCAAAAGTATAGGGAGTGTGCGATGATGATCATATCAATCTTGGAACTACTTCCAACACTCATCGTCACTTCCCCTTCAACTAGTTTCTGTTCATTCTGCAACTCCCGTTTCGAGTTACTACTCTTAGCAACTGAACCAGTATCAAATACTGAGGGGTTGCTATGAACACTAGTAAAATACACATCAATAATTTGTATATCAAATATACCTTTGTTCACTTTGCCATCCTTCTTATCCGCCAAATACTTGGGGTAGTTCCGCTTCCAGTGACCAGTTCCATTGTAGCAAAAGCACTTAGTCTCAGGCTTAGATCCAGACTTGGGCTTCTTCACTCGAGCAGCAACTTGCTTGCCGTTCTTCTTGAAGTTCCCTTTTTCCTTTGCCCTTTTCCTTGAGACTAGTGGTCTTGTCAACCATCAACACTTGATGTTTTTCTTGATTTCTACCTTCGCCGATTTTAGCATCGCAAAGAGCTTGGGAATTGTTTTCGTCATCCCTTGCATATTATAGTTCATCACGAAGTTCTAGTAACTTTAGTGATGGTGACTAGAAAATTCTGTCAATCACTATCTTATCTGGAAGATTAACTCCCACTTGATTCAAGCGATTGAAGTACTCAGACAATCTGAGCACATGCTCACTAGTTGAGCGATTCTCCTCCATCTTTTAGCTATAGAACTTGTTGGAGACTTCATATCTCTCAACTCGGGTATTTGCTTGAAATATTAACTTCAATTCCTGGAACATCTCATATGGTCCATGACGTTCAAAACGTCTTTGAAGTCCCGATTCTAAGCCGTTAAGCATGGTGCACTAAACTATCAAGTAGTCATCATATTGAGCTAGCCAAACGTTCATAACGTCGCATCTGCTCCTGCAATAGGTCATCACCTAGCGGTGCATTAAGGACATAATTCTTCTGCAGCAATGAGGATAAACCTCAGATCACGGATCCAATCCATAATATTGCTACTAACATTTTTCAATACAATTTTCTCTAGGAACACATATGAAAACATAGGGAAGCAACAACGCGAGCTATTGATCTACAACATAATTTGCAAAATACTACCAGGACTAAGTTCATGATAAATTAAAGTTCAATTTAATCATATTACTTAAGAACTCCCACTTAGACAGACATCTCTCTAGTCATCTAAGTGATCACGTGATCCGAATCAACTAAACCATAACCGATCATCACGTGAGATGGAGTAGTTTTCAATGGTGAACATCTTATGTTGATCATATCTACTATATGATTCACGCTCGACCTTTCGGTCTCCGTGTTCCGAGGCCATATCTGCATATGCTAGGCTCGTCAAGTATAACCTGAGTATTCTGCGTGTGCAAAACTGGCTTACACCCGTTGTAGATGGACGTAGAGCTTATCACACCCGATCATCACGTGGTGTCTCGGCACGACGAACTTTGGCAACGGTGCATACTCAGGGAGAACACTACTTGATAATTTTTTTTTTTTTTTTAGTGAGAGATCATCTTATAATGCTACCGACAATCAAAGCAAGATAAGATGCATAAAGGATAAACATCACATGTAATCAATATAAGTGATATGATATGGCCATCATCATCTTGTGCTTGTGATCTCCATCTCCAAAGCACCGTCATGATCACCATCGTCACCGGCGCGACACCTTGATCTCCATCGTAGCATCATTGTCGTCTCGCCAACTATTGCTTCTACGACTATCGCTACCGCTTAGTGATAAAGTAAAGCAATTACATGGCGTTGCATTTCATACAATAAGCGACAACCATATGGCTCCTGCCGATTGCGATAACTCGGTTACAAAACATGATCATCTCATACAATAAAATATAGCATCACGTCTTGACCATATCACATCACAACATGCCCTGCAAAAACAAGTTAGGCGTCCTCTACTTTGTTGTTGCAAGTTTTACGTGGCTGCTACGGGCTGAGCAAGAACCGTTCTTACCTCGCATCAAAACCACAGCGATACTTCGTCAAATAGACTCCGTTTAACCTTCTCAAGGACCGGGCGTAGCCACACTCAGTTCAACTAAAGTGAGAGAGAGACACCCGCCACCACCTTTAAGCAACGAGTGCTCACAGCGGTGAAACCAGTCTCGCGTAAGCGTCTGGCGTAATGTCGGTCCGGGCGCTTCATCTCACAATACCGCTGAACCAAAGTATGACATGCTGGTAGGTAGTATGACTTGTATCGCCCACAACTCACTTGTGTTCTACTCGTGCATATGACATCAACGCATAAAACCAGGCTCGATACCACTGTTGGGTAGCGTAGTAATTTTAAAAATTTTCCTACGATCACGCAAGACCATGGTGATGGCATAGCAACGAGAGGGAGAGGTCCGTCCACGCACCCTCATAGACCGAAAGCGAAGCGTTATATCAACGCTGTTGATGTAGTCGACGTCTTCACGATCCGACCGATCCAAGCACCGTTACTCGGCACCTCCGAGTTCTTAGCACACGTTCAGCTCGATGGCGATCCCCGGGCTCCGATCCAGCAAAGCGTCGGGGAGGAGTTCCGTCAGCACGACGGCGTGGTGACGATCTTGATTTTCTACCGTTGCAGGGCTTCGCCTAAGCTCCGCAACAATATGACCGAGGTGGAATATGGTGGAGGGGGGCACCGCACACGGCTAAGGAACGATCACGAAGATCAACTTGTGTGTTCTAGGGTGCCCCCTGCCCCGTATATAAAGGAGCAAGGGGAGGGCGGCCAGCCCTTGGGGCGCACCAAGGGAGGGAGTCCTCCTCCTAGTAGGAGTAGGACTCCCTTTCCTAGTCCTACTAGGAAGAGGAAGGGAAGGAAAGAGAGGAGAGGGAGAGGGAAGGGGGCTGCCCCCCCTCCTAGTCAATTCGGACTCCCCATGGAGGGGGGCGCACCACCTCTGGTGCAGCCCTCTCTCTCCCTCTTGGCCCAATAAGGCCCATAACTTCCCGGGGTTCCGTAACCCCTCCGGCACTCCGTTTTCTCCGAAACTTCCGGAACCTTTCCGGTGTCCGAATATAACCATCCAATATATCAATCTTTATGTCTCGACCATTTGAGACTCCTCGTCATGTCCGTGATCACATCCGGGACTCGAACTCCTTCGGTACATCAAAATACATAAACTCATAATAACCGTCATTGAAACCTTAAGCGTGCGGACCCTACGGTTCGAGAACTATGTAGACATGACCTAGAACTATTCTCGGTCAATAACCAATAGCGGAACCTGGATGCTCATATTGGTTCCTACATATTCTCGAAGATCTTTATCGGTCAAACCGCATAACAACATACGTTGTTCCTTTGTCATCGGTATGTTACTTTCCGAGATTCGATCGTCGGTATCCAATACCTAGTTTAATCTCGTTACGGAAAGTCTCTTTACTCGTTCCGTAATACATCATCTCACAACTAACTCTTTAGTTGCAATGCTTGCAAGGCTTTATGTGATGTGTATTACCGAGAAGGCCTAGAGATACCTCTCCGACAATCGGAGTGACAAAACCTAATCTCAAATACGCCAACCCAACAAGTACCTTTGGAGACACCTGTAGTACTCCTTTATAATCACCCGATTCGTTGTGACGTTTGGTAGTACCAAAGTGTTCCTCCGTAAACAGGAGTTGCATAATCTCATAGTTATAGGAACATGTATGGGTCATGAAGAAAGCATTAACATACTAAGCGATCAACTGTTAAGCTAACGGAATGGGTCATGTCAATCAGATCATTCAACTAATGATGTGACCTTGTTAATCAAATAACAACTCCTTGTTCATGGTTAGGAAACATAACCATCTTTGATTAACAAGCTAGTCAAATAGAGGCATACTAGTGACATCTGTTTGTCTATATATTCACACATGTATTATGTTTCCGTTAATACAATTCTAGCATGAATAATAAACATTTATCATGATATAAGGAAATAAATAATAACTTTTATTATTGTCTCTAGGGCATATTTCCTTCAAATTGCTAGGTGACTTCCTGAACACCTAGGGTCATAATAATAACTCCAACATCTACGCCGAGGCAACAAAGTACCTCAACTTACCGATTAGTGTGCTTATCTTTGACCAAAAGGACATCGAAGCGGAAGGAAAAGATTTGCAAATGCATCGACTATTTAGAGACCTGGATGACTCGGACAGCATAACGGCTGTAAATGCTCAAAATGATTTGAGACATCCTGCAAAATGGTGGCATGACCACTCAACATCACAATATCAAGGTTCCGAGATCAACGGTTAACATATAGAAATAGTAGGAACTGAATCGAGGCTTGAAACCAACAATCTTAAAAGTCTATGGATTAGTAACGTCATCCGATAGATAGATGAAAGCCTAGTTCTTAAACCCGTAGAAGAGAAGAGGATGACTCATATCGAGGGCCATGAGGTATAAGGAGTAAAAAGAGCCTTACGTTCCTTCCACAATCAATTCCCTTACATAACTAAAGCATTTCTAGACACAACTTCGACCAGTTTGGCTTGGTAATCCTCTGATGATCAGGCTCGATACCAACGCTGTCGGGACCCGATTCCAAGTCACATCTATCTAGCGGTAACACCTCATATCACTTTGCGGCCTCACGACGGTATTCCCACGGTGTCGCCTTACCATGGCCGGGACCGTTTGCGTCTTTTGGCTCACGTATATGATAGTGTCGCTAGCATCCATATGACAGAGAACCGGGCCGACATGGCTAGTCGTGAACCCAAAGCGGCGCTAACCCATGGGGACAGGCATACATGAATCACATCGAACATGTCGGTCATCAACGTATGAATCCGGGCTGTAGCACTGGGCTAACAGGACTCGGTAACCGGGCTGTAGCAGGCTAGGCAGGACTCGAATATCACCGCGTGACATTTCCCGAAGGGATGACATAGGAACGAAGTGAAACACATGCCGCCAGTCAAGTGTCCAAAGCAGTAGTCTTTGGGCTAGCGAGGACTCCGGTGAACCGGGCAGAAGCGGACTACTATCGCTCGGGAAGCACTAGACTACATTTCCCCATATGAGAGGCTGCCAAGGATAAACAACTAGATTGTCGGATCCCACACATATCAAGCATTTCAAACATACACACAATATGCTCAATATGTGTAAATACAACATGGCATCACAACATAACTCTACGACTCAAATATTTATTCATTAGGCTCCGAGGAGCGAGATATTACAAACATGGGTCTCACGACCCAACACTCAGAGCATACAAATCAAAGCACAAGCGGAAACTTAACATGTCTGAGTACAGACATCTACAAATGAAAAATGCTGAGAAGCCTGACTATCTACCAGATCCTGCCGAGGGCACAAGATCGTAGCTGAGGTAACAAGATAAACATCGAAGTCCACGTGGAACTACTAGTGAGACTGACGTCTCTCTGCAAAACATAAAATAAGCAAACGTGAGTACAAATGTACTCAGCAAGACTTACATCAGAACTAACTACATATGCATCATTATCAACAAAGGGGTGGTGGAGTTTGACCGCAGCAAGCCAGCTTTGACTCGTGGCTAACCTGAACTACATTGCAAGTAACTCTTTTGAGGTGGCGCTGCGTGTCCACATATTCACCTATCAATACACCACTATGGATCCGATCCGTCTTCCCTCGAGAACGCCATCCATAGCACTCACGCTATCTTGTGCATTTTAGAGTATCCACTTTCACTTGTCTATGAACTGATATAGGCAACCCGAAGTCCTTCTCCGCGGACACGGCTATTGAATAGATCATATTAACCTGCAGGGTGTACTTCTTCACACACGCTCACCACTTACCGCCACATACACGGCATGTACTCGGCAACCTTCAGCGGAAGCCCAACGTGGGTGTCGGCCACGGCCTACCTAAACACTCAAGTCCCTAGTCCAGGTTTATCGCCTATTCGGGTTCCATCCGCAGGAGTCCGGTCGAGGTTTCCACTAACGGCCCCTTGACGATGTGTGCGAGGTTCCCGAGATACCAAGCGGGCATTCGCACACCGGCCACGGTGTATCTACCGCATCATAGCCCACCCCTAGGGTCAGCGCTACATACGGCCTCCAACACATATCCTACAAACACGAAACTAGTTGCAACTCCCGGACAGAGGACAAGGGTGGTTAAGAAGGCGAGAGAGTCAATTAAGGATCCCAATGTGTGGTAGTAACTGTTTCATGGATCACAAACACGAACTCAGTTCACGAGGGCGGCTTCAATGAGACAACCCACCATGTACTCCTACATGGCCTCTCACCGCTACCTTTACCAAATCGTGTTCACACACTTAGCTCACATACTGATGGGACATGTTCACACACCTCCGATTCGTCCCGATGAATCAGACTGACTCAACTCTAAGCAAGATGGCAGGCATGACAAACAAGCATGAATGAGTAGGCACAACAGGCTCAAACAACTCCTACTCATGCTAGTGGGTTTCATCTAATTCTTGTGGAATGACAGTCATGCAGAGGATAAAGGGTTCAGCTACCGCATGACAAGTAACACATGAGTCGTTGTTGTCCTAATGCAGTAAAATAGAGCAGGAGCGAGAGAGTGGGATTGTATCGGAATGAACAAGGGGTTTTGCTTGCCTGGCACTTCTGAAGATAATATAGTTCTTCATCGGTGTCATCGAACTCATCGTCGGAACGTCATCTACTGAGAGGGGACAAATACCGACAACAGAGAAGGAAACACAATCAATGCAATGCAACAATATGATGCATGAATGTGAAATGGCAATATGATGTGGTTTGTGCTAATGCAACTAAAACCAGATTAAATGAAGTTGGTTTGAATCCAAGATTCGAATTCAAACTCCACATGTGGTTATTTAAATGCCATTTAATTGAATTGTACTAAACAGCAACTTTAAGTTGTTCAAACATGCATGGAAACGGTACAGATGGATAGATTGGATTTTTCTGATCATTTTTCATATATAATTTATCTCATTTGGAGCTACGGTTGAATTTATATGATTTTTAGAAGTTTGGGGTATTTTCTGAAATTTATAAATCATTTCCAGATTTATTTTAATTCCAGAAATACTTTACTGCGTCAGCATGACGCCTGTGTGACGTCAGCAAGTCAACAGGGTTGACCAGAGTCAAACCTGTGGCGCGGGACCCACGGGCCAGAGTCATTAGACTAACTAATTTTAGTTAGTCCTAATCCTAGGTTTAATTAGCGTATGGGCCCACACGTCGCTGAGAGAGAGGGTCAAACCTGCAGGCGGGCGGGTCAAACCCGCTGGTCAAAGCAGTCAACCCGCCGGCGTTTAACCGCCGGGCGAGGCCAGATCTTGGCGCGGCTTGGGTTTGGTCCTCCGTCGACCAAATCGACGCGGAGATCGCTACGTCGTCTTTGGTGGACTTGGCGTCGAGTGGTGCAGGCGGTGTGTGCGGGGTGGCGGAGATGACGCCAAGGCGTCGAGGAAGCGGCGGAAGCGGAGGTGGCTCGGGCGCTGCGTCCGGCATGCGGTGGCCACACGCCTCGCGTCCTTCCGGCGCGAGTGGGAGGCGATGGCGGCGGCTGGGGCTGGCTGGCTAACCAAGCCCCAGGCCGCCAGCCGCCAGAACGGGCTGCGCAGGGAGGTAAGCGCCAGGTAAAACTCTTCTCCCTTTTATTTCCATTTTCTATTTTCTGTAATTGTGTTTGGCTTTAATAAAAATGCCAGGGCATTTCCAAAAATCATGAAACTGAACAATGCCTCTGTTTGGGATATAGAAAACAGCAAACATTTTAGTTTATGATTATTTGAGCATTTAAAATATTTATTAGCATTAAATGCCCAAATGCAAATACTTTATGAATTAATCCAAGTGACCAAATGTGACATGAAAATGTGCGGCACCTCGGTTACGGTTTAAAGCATTTTTCCGAAATGATGAACATTTTCTAAAGCCATTTGAATTCACTGAAAAATATTTTTGGTTGAACCTATTTGAATTCCTTTAATGCTAGGGTTTAGGCAATCCCCATTTCAAATTTCATGAAAAATTAAACATGATGCATGGATGCAATGCCACTAATTCTGAACAAGCTCTAGGGCTGTGACAACTCACCCCACTAAACAAGAATCTCGTCCGAGATTCAAGGCGTGAGGTAAGAAATCAAGAGGTCACAAGCTAACACGATCTTCACGATCCAACTGTCCTTCTCAAGATGTTGACTCATTGCTTCATATTGATCTTGGCGTCTTTGCTTTGAGAACTTCATCCAACACGGCGGCGACGACGAAAGAAAAGGGGAATTTAGAAGAATCGATCTTCTTGAGGTTCAAACAATTTAGGATCATCTTAATGATCCAAGATCAACTCATGGAATGAGACATAAAAACATTTCTGGAGCGGAGAGGTAAGACATGCATCAGTAAGGACGAAGGAAACAATTTTACGAGTGTTTCAAAATAGCGAGGGAAGTTGCCATGATTCCAAAACGGGGCACCTTAGGGGAGGTGACGCAAAGAGCTATTCCCTTAAGTGGCAAAAAGAATTACTTTTGATTCAGAGACCATTGAAACTCTTCATACCAGCCTAAGGCAATCACAATCGATTGGTTGAAAGAGTTCGAATAAAAGACATACTCATACTAGAATGGATGATGTGGGCTACCTTGTTGAAGACAACGCGATGGATGATTTGCTTATCATCGGAAATGGATGGGACCCATGGTAAGCCCACTTTTGAAAATGATCCTAGACATCAATTACTGAGAGGGACATCCTATGGAAAAATTGGCACAATGGGGTGCAAGCTGGGAACAATATGCAAATGTTGGGAAGGTTCCAATCATCATATCTGCCCGAGATTCAGATCCGATTGGCGGTAGGATACTTTAGACTCAGCATGTATGAAAAGAAAGTTTGCAACACAATTCGACGAGATGGCATTGCGAGATTCTCGAGGAATGAACCAAAGTAGCAAGCTCCAAAACATGAGCTGGTTCTGCTAAACACATGTGAACACGTTGTCCCAGACAAGCATGACCACATGGTAGTCTTACAACAAAACACTACCGAGTTCAGGTGGGGAACCATCATCGAGGATATCGAAGTCCTTGTATAAGCCGCGGTCTTAAGAAGGAACTTCTTCTCCTTGAACAAATCAATCAGTGGCTTGGTGTGCTAGGAACACATATGGAGTGGAGGCGGCCAACCTATCAAACCATAGAGCACTTCACACGTGCATGGCTGACTTGAGATGGTTCTAGAGGAAACAAAAACAATCTTTCTCGAACTCATGGCGACAACTTACACCTAAAGCACATGAATTCGAGGAAGTCACTTCTTCCATCCAAGCATAAGCTTCATGAACGGAACACGAAGAAATGCTTACACAAGTTTCCAACACTAGGTTGATGTTCAACATCACTCATGGGGGAGACAAAATGCTGCTAATGGGCTCAACAGCAACTCATCGGAATTTCCATATCACTGGACTTCCACCATCATGTGAACACGGTGATAGCATTGGTCAGACCAAAAGATGTAATGGTGTATGCTCGAGGGATCAACCACGAGTAAGACAACATTACGAACATCGTTGGTTCTGATTTGACTTGACGATGGCCCATACTCAAGTCAAAGTTTTGACAAGGCAATAGATCCAACAACTGATCACAGGGATCAATCGATGAAAATATCATCTTTCTTCAACACACACTACACAAGAATATCCATTTGAATCGAACTAAGTTAGGCAAGCTTTTATATTCCAACTCTCCAAGTTGTTGTCTAGCTTAACCAACTAGCTCAGGGATATCCAACACAGATTCTTGGAGAAAGGGTGGTTCACAAGAAACCAACTTGATCACGAGCTCAACATAACAGTCACGAAACAACCCGGTAACACTTCCAAGAAGATATTTGGAAAGTCACGAACCACCGGTATGTTACTAAGCTCGAGAACAATCTTGCTTTTGAGGGCAAGACGATATGATCAAATGAGTGAGGACTTGACAAGATCCTAACTCATCAATCGAGGTGTGCACCAGAAATAAGGACTAGGTAGCACGATTAATCCTGGGATGATGATTTAATAACCAACACACTAAGAATGAGAATATTGCCCATTTACTCTCAAGCAACGAGTTGCTCGAAGTATTGATTTCGCACATCACGGTACACTTGTCGGCATTCCGGTTGCAACAACACGGGACCGAGGAATGAACGATGATGGCGAGAAGTATTACTGCGTCAAGAGTTCATAAGAGAAGGTGCAATTCTCATGATGTTCTTGACATAAAGATGGTAACACTCCAAGGTAGAGCAGAATCAAAGCTGGATTGGCATTTTAATCTGCGGAATACAACTACTTTGACCCAATCCTCGAAATGGACAAGGTACTGGAGTTTGTTTCTCCTAGTCATTCCGGAATAGAATAGCTTGACGGACCACAAGAGTAAAAGGGCATCGATGAACACAAATGCACACATACTCTTGGTTATCAACTGATGGAGGAGGGTCGGAATACAACTAAAGAGAACAACCCAAAGGAACGTATAATTTTCTGAGTTGTGGATGCATAGGTTAGTATGTCGAATCAAGTTCAACAGGTTTCTTCCGGATAACCCATGTAGAAAGGTAGAACTGGCAGAGTCGCAATATAGAATGGAGTACTCCTCAAGAGCACCCTGGTTGTGATCTTTTGGTTTAAATAACTTCTGCCTTAATGGTTCATGGTATTTGGAAGAAGGAAATACCACAGACCTCGAGGACTGTCACAAGGTTACTAATAACCTAAGGGAGCTAGAAATTACTAACAACATGAAATAGGGTGAATCTCGGGTTCAAGAACCCAGGAATAGAATACCTACTAACCAAATTGCATCACGGGATGCTTTCGAGAATGATGGCCAGAATCATCACACGGGGAACACAAAACATTGCTAAATTGCTAGGTGACTTCCTAAACACCTAGGGTCATAATAATAACTCCAACATCTACGCCGAGGCAACAAAGTACCTCAACTTACCGATTAGTGTGCTTATGCTGACCAAAAAGGACATTGGGAACGGAAGGAAAAGATTTGCAAATGCATCAGACTATTTAATGACCTGGGATGACTCGGACAGCATAACGGCTGTAAATGCTCAAAATGATTTGAGACATCCTGCAAAATGGTGGCATGACCACTCAACATCACAATATCAAGGTTCCGAGATCAACAGTTAACATATAGAAATAGTAGGAACTGAACTGAGGCTTGAAACCAACAATCTTAAAAGTCTATGGATTAGTAACGCGTCATCCTGATAGATAGATGAGAAGCCTAGTTCTTCAACCCCGTAGAAGAGAAGAGGATGACTCAGATCAGAGGGCCATGAGGTATAAGGAGTAAAAAGAGCCTTACGTTCCCTTCCACAATCAATTCCCTTACATAACTAAAGCATTTCTAGACACAACTTGACCAGTTTGGCTTGGTAATCCTCTGAGCAATCGAGCTCGATACCAACGCTGTCGACACCCGATTCCAAGTCACATCTATCTAGCCGGTAACACCTCATATCACTTTGCGGCCTCACGCACGGTATTCCCACGGGTGTCGCCTTACCATGGCCCGGGACCGTTTGCGTCTTTTGGCTCACGTATATGATAGTGTCGCTAGCATCCATATGACAGAGAACCCAGGCCGACATGGCTAGTCATGAACCCAAAGCGGCGCTAACCCATGGGGACATGCATACATGAATCACATCGAACATGTCGGTCATCAACGTATGAATCCGGGCTGTAGCACTGGGCTAACAGGACTCCGTAACCCGGCTGTAGCAGGCTAGGCAGACTCGAATATCACCGCGTGACATTTCCCGAAGGGACAGTATATAGGAACGGTGAAACACATGCCGCCACCAAGTGTCCAAAGCAGTAGTCTGGGCTAGCGGGACTCCGTGAACCGGGCTGCAGCGGACTACTATCGCTCGAAGCACTAGACTACATTTCCCCATATGAGAGGCTGCCAAGGATAAACAACTAGATTGTCGGATCCCACACATATCAAGCATTTCAAACATACACACAATATGCTCAATATGTGTAAATACAACATGGCATCACAACATAACTCTACGACTCAAATATTTATTCATTAGGCTCCGAGGAGCGAGATATTACAAACATGGGTCGTTACAAACATGGCTCTCACGACCCAACACTCAGAGCATACAAATCAAAGCACAAGAGGAAACTTAACATGTCTGAGTACAGACATCTACAAATGAAAAAGGCTGAGAAGCCTGACTATCTACCAGATCCTGCCGAGGGCACAAGATCATAGCTGAGGTAACAAGCTAAACGTTGAAGTCCATGTGGAACTACTAGTGAGACTGACGTCTCTCTGCAAAACATAAAATAAGCAAACGTGAGTACAAATGTACTCAACAAGACTTACATCAGAACTAACTACATATGCATCATTATCAACAAAGGGGGTGGTGGAGTTTGACTGCAGCAAGCCAGCTTTGACTCGGTGGCTAACCTGAACTACGACTGCAAGTAACTCTTTTGAGGTGGCGCACACGAGTCCACATATTCACCTATCAATACACCACTATGGATCCGATCCCGTCTTCCTACGAGAACGCCATCCATAGCACTAATGCTTATCTTGCGCATTTTAGAGTATCCACTTTCACTTGTCTATGAACTGATATAGGCAACCCAGAAGTCCTTCTCCGCGGACACGGCTATTCGAATAGATCATATTAACCTGCAGGGTGTACTTCTTCACACACGCTCACCACTTACCGCCGTTTACACGACATGTACTCGGCAACCTTCAAGCGGAAGCCCAACGTGGGTGTCGGCCACGGCCTACCTAAACACTCAAGTCCCTAGTCCAGGTTTATCGCCTATTCGGGTTCCATCCGCAGGGAGTCCGGCCGAGGTTTCCACTAACGGCCCCGAACGATGTGTGCAGGGTTCCCGAGATACCAAACGGGCATTCGGTACACCGGGCCATGGTGTATCTACCGCATCATAGCCCACCCCTAGGGTCAGCGCTACGCACGGCCTCCAACACATATCCTACAAACACCAGAAACTAGTTGCAACTCCTGGACAGAGGACAAGGGTGGTTAAGAAGCCGAGAGAGTCAATTAAGGATCCCAATGTGTGGTAGTAACTGTTTCATGGATCACAAACACATAACTCAGTTCCTGAGGACGGCTTCAATGAGACAACCCACCATGTACTCCTACATGGCCTCTCACCGCTACCTTTACCAAATCGTGTTCACACACTTAGCTCACACAGTAGGACATGTTCACACACCTCCGATTCGTCCCGATGAATCGACCTGACTCAACTCTAAGCAATGAGTGCATGACAAACAAGCATGAATGAGTAGGCACAACAGGCTCAAACAACTCCTACTCATGCTAGTGGGTTTCATCTAATTCTTGTGGAATGACAGGTCATGCAGAGGATAAAGGGTTCAGCTACATGCAAGTAACACATGAGTCGTTGTTGTCCTAATGCAGTAAAATAGAGCAGGAGCGAGAGAGTGGGATTGTATCGGAATGAACAAGGGGGTTTTGCTTGCCTGGCACTTCTGAAGATAATATAGTTCTTCATCGGTGTCATCGAACTCATCGTCGGAACGTCGTCTACTGAGAGGGGACAAATACCGACAACAGAGAAGGAAACACAATCAATGCAATGCAACAATATGATGCATGAATGTGACATGGCAATATGATGTGGTTTGTGCTAATGCAACTAAAACCAGATTAAATGAAGTTGGTTTGAATCCAAGATTCAAATTCAAACTCCACATGTGGTTATTTAAATGCCATTTAATTGACTTGTACTAAACAGCAAATTTAAGTTGTTCAAACATGCATAGAAATGGTACATATGGATAGATTGGATTTTTCTGATCATTTTTCATATATAATTTATCTCATTTGGAGCTACGGTTGAATTTATATGATTTTTAGGAGTTTGGGGTATTTAATGAAATTTATAAATCATTTCCAGATTTATTTTAATTCCAGAAATACTTTACTGCGTCAGCATGACGCCTGTGTGACGTCAGCAAGTCAACAGGGTTGACCAGAGTCAAAGCTGTGGCGCGGGACCCACGGGCCAGAGTCATTAGACTAACTAATTTTAGTTAGTCCTAATCCTAGGTTTAATTAGCAGGGCAGGCCCACACGTCAGTGAGAGAGAGGGGTCAAACCTCTGGGCAGACGGGGTCAAACCACGCTGGTCAAAGCAGTCAACCCGCCGGCGTTTAACCGCCGGGCGAGGCATCTTGTGGCGGGCTTCGGGTTTGGTCCTCCATCGACCAAATCGACGGCGGAGATGCGCTACGTGCTGTTGGTGGACTTGCGCGTCGAGTGGTGCAGGCGGTGTGTGCGGGGGTGGCCGGAGATGACGCCGGCGTCGAGGAAGCGGCGGAAGCAGGAGGTGGCTCGGGCGCGTGCCGGCATGCGGTGGCCACACGCCTCGCGTCCTTCTGGCGCGAGGTGGGAGACGGTGGCGGCGGCCAGTGGGCTGGGCTGGCTAAGCAAGGCGGCCAGCCAAGACAGAACGGGCTGCGCAGGGAGGTAAGCGCCAGGTAAAACTCTTCTCCCTTTTATTTCCATTTTCTATTTTCTGTAATTGTGTTTGGCTTTAATAAAAATGCCAGGGCATTTCCAAAAATCATGAAACTGAACAATGCCACTGTTTGGGATATAGAAAACAGCAAACATTTTAGTTTATGATTATTTGAGCATTTAAAATATTTATTAGCATTAAATGCCCAAATGCAAATACTTTATGAATTAATCCAATGACCAAATGTGACATGAAAAATGTGCAGCACCTCTGGTTCTGGTTTAAAGCATTTTTCCAGAAATGATGAACATTTTCTAAAGCCATTTGAATTCACTGAAAAATATTTTTGGTTGAACCTATTTGAATTCCTTTAATGCTAGGGTTTAAGCAATCCCCATTTCAAATTTCATGAAAAATTAAACATGATGCATGGATGCAATGCCACTAGTTACAAACAAGCTCTAGGGCTGTGACAACTCACCCCCACTAAACAAGAATCTCGTCCCGAGATTCAAGACGTGAGGTAAGAAATCAAGAGGTCACAAGCTAACACGATCTTCACGATCCAACTGTCCTTCTCAAGATGTTGACTCATTGCTTCATATTGATCTTGACGTCTTTGCTTTGAGAACTTCATCCAACACGACGACGGCAGAAAGAATAGGGGGAATTTAGAAGAATCGATCTTCTTGAGGTTCAAACAATTTAGGATCATCTTAATGATCCAAGATCAACTCATGGAATGAGACATAAAAACATTTCTGGAGCGGAGAGGTAAGACATGCATCAGTAAGGACTGGTGATTGTCTGTGCATGACATTGTTGACCAAATCAGGATCATGATCATGCGCTTGTGGGAATTGAGAAGAAGGATTGGTGATTGTCTACAAGGGGATAAGCTTCCTGCAGTGGTACAACAGGTGGTCAACAGGAGCAGAAATCTTACACATTTATCTGTTTGCTCTGGCTAGTCGATGCATCTGTGTTATCTAACCTTGTTTACGCAGGTTCATTCCGTCCTAAGCCAACTCAAGACCACAAGGTAAGTATATGCATCACAATCATGTGTATGAGGAATTCTTGCTGATGTACATACTGTTTGCAAGAAGGACTCATGGGCATGAAGGTAAGCTCTTTAATACTTTTTGCTCTGATGCATATAGCCAAGATACATGTAACACATTGCCTGCTCTATCATGGTTATGCTATCACATGCTTCTATATTTCATATTCACATGATTGCATACATGTAGGGGGAGCCTATGCTTGTTACATGTCTTTCCAAGGCTTTACTCGCTATTCTTTATATATTTATCTAAAGCTTTGATGTATGTTGCCATCAATTACCAAAAAGGGGGAGATTGAAAGCACAAGTGCTCCCTAGGTGGTTTTGGTAATTAATGACAACATATCTCTTGTTGGACTAACACTTTTATCTAGTATGTTTCAGATAAGTTCAACAATGGAGTGGCATGGACTAAAGGATGTGGGAACTCCTTCAAGATGCTAAGGACAAAGGATTGGCTCAAGCTTCAAGCTCAAGACTCTTCATTTTACATTTTAGTGATCCAAGATCACATTGAGTCTATAGGAAAAGTCAATACTATCAAGGAGGGATGAGGTGTTGCTTAATGAGCATCTTGCTTCAAAGTGCTTAGTGATATGCTCCAAATACCCTCAACTACTTTCCCACTTCCACATATGTCCTAAACCTAAAGTCAAACTCGGCCTCACTGATTCTTTCTATCCGGCGCCACCGAGTTTGGATGTCTTAGCCACTGCCACAAACCCTAAGCAAATCGGTCTCACCGATAGGGATCTCGGTCTCACCGAGATGGGATTGTAATCTCTCTGTGTATGTCCATTATCAAAATCGGTCTCACCGATTTTGAGCAATCGGTACTACCGAGATTACAATGCAAACTCTCTGGTTAAATTATTATCAAAATCGGTCCCACCGAGTTTGATAATCGGTCAAACCGAGTTTGCCTGACCAACTCTTTGGAAAGCTTATTACCAAAATTGGTCCCACCGAGTTTGTGTAATGAGTCTTACCGAGATTACGTTATGCCCTAACCCTAACCGAATCGGTCCCACCGAGTTGCATTCCGGTCCCACCGAAAACCCTAACGGTCACATTATTTGCTAAATCGGTCTGACCGAGTTTAACGATCCGGTCCCACCGAGTTTGGTAGATTGTGTGTAACGGTTAGATTTTGTGTGGAGGCTATATATACCCCTCCACCTCCTCTTAATTTGTGGAGAGAGCCATCGACCGAACCTACACTTCCATCCTATTTCGAGAGAGAACTACCTACTCATGTGTTGAGGCCAAGATATTCCATTCCTACCATATGAATCTTGATCTCTAGCCTTCCCCAAGTTGCTTTCCACTCAAACCCTCTTTCCACTAGATCCAAATCCTATGAGAGAGAGTTGAGTGTTGGGGAGACTATCATTTGAAGCACAAGAGCAAGGAGTTCATCATCAACACACCATTTGTTACTTCTTGGAGAGTGGTGTCTCCTAGATTGGCTAGGTGTCACTTGGGAGCCTCCGACAAGATTGTGGAGTTGAACCAAGGAGTTTGTAAGGGCAAGGAGATCGCCTACTTGTGAAGATCTACCGCTAGTGAGGCAAGTCCTTCGTGGGCGGCGACCATGGTGGGATAGACAAGGTTGCTTCTTCGTGGACCCTTCGTGGGTGGAGCCCTCCGTGGACTCACAGAACTGCTACCCTTCGTGGGTTGAAGTCTCCATCAAGGTGGATGTACGATAGCACCACCTATCAGAACCACGCCAAAAACATCCGTGTCTCCAAATTGCGTTTGAATCCTCCAATCCCTTCCGTTTACATTCTTGAAAGTTGCATGCTTTATTTTACGCTGCTCATATACTCTTTGCATGCTTGCTTGCTATATGTTGTGAATTTTAAACTTGTGCCTAAACTCCACTCAAACTTTAAAGAAACTTAAAAACTGCAACTTTGGTACTTAGTGTCTAATCACCCCCCTCTAGACACCTCTTCTCAAGGTCCTACAAGTGGTATCAGAGCTTTGGTCTCCATTGCCTTGGTTTAATCACCATTGGAGGAAGATGGATGAGTCTACTTTGGGGAGTCCTAGACATAGAGTGCCTATTCTTGATGGAGAGTATTTTCGTGAGTGGAAAAATGAGATGCTTGTTATTTTCAATCAATATCATTTTAACAAGTACATTGCTAGCCCCTGTGCACCTTATGTTGATCCTATGCATCCTACCCTTGATGAATCTATTGACATGACTAGGAATCTTAGAACTGTTAATCTTATCACTAGAGGCTTGCCTAGAAACTTGATTAGAATCTTGCCTACTTTTGAGTGTGCCTACACTATATGGAAATTTCTTGAGGAACGATTTCCAGATTATTCCTTGAAAAATCTAGATGAAATTCTCCATAAATCTATTGCCTTGAGTAAAATGAATACTAGTGATCCTATGTTTGGTGATCATCTATTTGAGCTTACAAACCTTATGCGTGCCAAAGGAAATGTTGGTATTATTAGTGACATTATTTCTGAAGCTATAAGAATTCATAGACAAGATCATTGTCAAACTCATTCTAATGAATCACCCTCTCTAGGATTTGATCCACCACATGACGATGTTGAACATGGATACTATGTTGAGGATGATGATAGTGACTTCGATCTTGATGATGCAATGAGACATTTTGGTCTTATGGCAAATCTTCGGAGATATATGTCAGGAGGAAAGGAATGGGTTCTTGATAGTGGATGTACCGATCACATGACCGGAGATAAAGACATGTTTCGTGAGCTTGCTGAAAATGATGGTCCTCGAAAGTTTGTCACTTTCGGTGACAACTCAAAGGGTAAGGTGGTTGGCCTCGGTAAGGTGGCCATCTCACATGATAGCTCCATACAAAATGTTATGCTCGTTGAATCTCTTGGTTACAACTTACTTTCAGTATCTAGACTTGCTGATTTCGGTTTCAATGTTCTATTTATCAAGTAGATTGCCAAGTGTTTCGTCTAGATAATCATAAAATGGTCTTTACTGGTGTGCGTGAGGTGATCTATACATTGTTGATTTCACTAAAAGGCTCAACCTAAAACTTGCTTCATTGCTAAATCCTCAAAAGGCTGGTTATGGCATAGACGATTTGGTCATGTTGGTATGCGAAACCTTGACAAGCTTATTAAGGGGAATCATATCCTTGGAGTTAATGATATCATATTTGATAAGGATATACTTTGCAGTGCTTGTCAAGCAGGTAAACAGGTTGGAGGAAGGCATCCCGTGAAGAACATCATGACCACGAAGAGGCCACTCGAGCTACTTCACATGGATCTCATTGGTCCCAACTCCTATAAGAGTCTCGGTGGAAATTCTTTTGGTCTAGTTATAGTTGATGATTTTTCCAGATTTACGTGGGTGTTCTTTCTCGATGATAAATCGCAGGTCCAAAAGATCTTCAAAAACTTCGCTAGGAAGGCCCAAAACCAATTTGAAGTGAAGATCAAGAAGGTTCGCAACGACAACGGAACGGAGTTCAAGAACGCAAATGTGGACACCTTTCTTGACGAAGAAGGGATCTCACACGAGTTCTCGGCTACGTACACACCTTAGCAAAATGGACTTGTTGAGAGGAAGAACCGGACGCTCATCGAAATGGCGAGAACGATGCTTGATGAGTACAAGACGCCGAAGCACTTTTGGGCAGAAGCGGTTGAGACAGCTTGTCATGCAACAAATTACTTGTATATTCACAAGCTACTCGGCAAGACGGCATACGAGCTACTCACCGGTAACAAACCCCAAGTTGGATACTTTCGAGTATTCGGCTCAAAGTGCTACATTCTTGATAAGCATCGTCGTTCTAAATTTGCTCCTAAGTCTCATGAAGGTTTCCTACTAGGTTATGGCTCAAAGTCTCACACTTACAGTGTCTACAACAATTTCACCTGAAAGGTTGAAGAGACGGTAGATGTGAAGTTTGATGAATCTAACGGCTCGCAAGTAGAGCAATTGCCAACTGATGTAGGAGACAAAGACCCTTCGGAAGCAATCCAAGACTTGTCTATTGGCAAGGTCCGTCCAACGAAGGTGAAGGAGAGTACCTCGTCCGTCCAAGTGGAAGCTTCTACTTCATGACAAGGTGAACCAAGAGTTGATACGGAAGCATCCACAAGTGGGACACACAAAGATTAAGAAAACGAGGAAGTGCATCAAGATGAACGTCAACAACCTCCTTCTCCACCGCGACAAGAGAACGACAACGCCAACAATGAAGAAGGCCAAGAAGAAGAACAAGATGAAGAAGATGTTCAACGAAGACCCAAGCAAAAGCTTTCATGAGTTCGAGCAAGAATTGCTAAAGACCATCCCGTCGAGCAAATCTACAATGATATTCAAACCGGGAGAATCACTCGCTCTAAAACTCGTTTAGCTAACTTTTGTGAAAACTATCCTTTCATCTCTAGCATTGAACCTATGAAGGTCGAAGAAGCATTGGAAAATCCAGATTGGATAAATGCTATGCATGAAGAGCTACACAACTTTGAGAGGAACCAAGTTTGGACACTGGTTGAGAAGCCCGACAACAACCACAACATCATCGGTACCAAATGGGTGTTTCGCAACAAGCAAGATGAAGATGTACAAGTAGTTCGCAAAAAAGCACGCCTAAATAAGCCCAAGGCTACACACAAGTCGAAGGTATGGACTATGGTGAGACTTACGCCCCCGTTGCTAGACTTGAGTCCATTCGCATCTTACTTGCCTATGCTAATCACCATGATATCACCTTGTACCAAATGGACATTAAAAGTGCTTTTATAAATGGTGAAATAGAGGAGGAAGTTTATGTTAAACAACCTCCCGGCTTTGTTAATCCTAAGAAACCCAATCATGTTTACAAACTTCACAAAGCTCTTTATGGACTTAAACAAGCTCCTAGAGCATGGTATAAATGCTTGACCAAGTTCCTTATTGAAAAAGGCTTTGAAATTGGGAAAATTGATTCTAATCTTTTTACTAAAAGGGTTAATGGTGAACTCTTTGTGTGCCAAATTTATGTTGATGATATTATATTTGGTTAAACTACCCTCATTTTAGTGAAAAGTTTGGGAAGCTAATGTCGGAGAAGTTTGAGATGTCTATGATGAGTGAACTCAAATTCTTTCTTGGTTTGCAAATCAAGCAAACTAAGGAAGGTACTTTTGTCTCGCAAACAAAGTACACCAAGGACTTATTCAAGAAGTTCAATATGCAAGAATGCAAAGGTATGACTACACCCATGCCTACTAGTGGACATCTTGACTTAACCAAAGATGGTGAACCGGTTGATCAAAAGGTTTATCGCTCTATGATTGGTTCGTTGTTATATCTATGTGCTTCACGTCCCGATATTATGCTAAGTGTGTGCATGTGTGCACGATATCAAGCTGCCCCTAAAGAATGTCATCTTAAGGCCGTGAAAAGGATAGTGAGATACTTAATCCATACACCAAATTTTGGCATTTGGTATCCTAAGAGAGCCTCTTTCGATCTTGTTGGCTATTCTGACTCGGACTATGCCGGAGACAAGGTTGATAGAAAGTCCACTTCGGGTACTTGTCAATTTCTTGGTAGATCTCTTATGTCTTGGTCCTCCAAGAAACAAAACTCGGTATCCTTATCCACCGCCGAAGCTGAATATATTGTCGCTGGTTCATGTTGTGCTCAATTACTTTAGATGACCCAAACTCTTAAAGATTATGGGATATATGTGAGGCATGTTCCATTGCTTTGTGATAATGAAAGTGCTATCAAAATTGGTCATAATCCTGTGCAACATTCTCGAACTAAGCATATTGAAGTTCGTCATCATTTCATTCGAGATCATGTTGCTAAGGGTGACATTGATCTTAAGCATGTTCGCACCGAAAAGCAATTAGCGGATATATTCACTAAACCTCTTGATGAGAAAGTGTTTTGCAGGTTAAGAGGAGAATTCAACATCATTGATGCTTCAAACTTGGAGTAGAAACTCCATTGGATACATGCAAGACATGAGCATATGACTAATCCTTGATATTTCTCTTGTGATGAAAAACTTATGTCTTGGATATATTTGTTTCTTGCATGTTATCTAACCCATGTAGGTACTTGGTTGAATCAAAATCCATGAGGTTGAAACCTACTCATATCTTGAGCAATCTCTACATCACCAAGCCTCTACACAAGGTGGTTGAAGACAAGGAAGCACGAAACCATTCAAACATATCCTTTGAAAAATTCTATGTTGAGTTTCATGATTGTCATTTTTGGATACACAAGTGCTCTTCCTTGCAAGAACTAACCCATGTAGGTTGATGGACTCAAATTCCAAGTGGTGCTCCAAATTCTTGATGAGCTACATCAACCTTGAGCAACCCACGCAAGTTCAACTACATGGACAACACCACCAACCAAGGTATGTTATTCCATTTTAGAGAAGCTTTACTCCGAGTCATGAGTTAAAGCAACTCGACAAGATGTGAATACATCAAGATGCTTAAACGAAAAATGGCACCCCATTTTGAGCTTAAACGATGAGTATGGCCTATGATCAAGTGATCTCACTTGACTCCTAAGTCAATAGTACTCTAACATAGGTGACTTTGTCGACGACCATCTCTAGATGAAGTTCTCCTGTGTTCTTTCATCTCTGATCATCATTCAGCTCTGATCATCATTCATATCTTTCAGCTCTGATTTTCTATTCCCTATCCTCTCCCAGTATCCCATGTTAGATTCAGGGGGAGCAAGACATCTAAGGGAAAGAGATCATTTAAATTCATTGCATATCTTTACTCTTGGGGACATGTCTAATCCAATGTGGTACTCAGTACTCACTCTCTACATGTCATCCCAGACTTGGTATTCTTGTGGTTTCTTCTCTTTGCTCTGGCTAGTAGATGCATCTGTGTTATCTAACCTTGTTTACGCAGGTTCATTCCATCCTAAGCCAACTCAAGACCACAAGGTAAGTATATGCATCACAATCATGTGTATGAGGAATTCTTGCTGATGTACATACTGTTTGCAAGAAGGACTCATGGATATGAAGGTAAGCTCTTTCATACTTTTTGCTCTGATGCATATAGCCAAGATACATGTAACACATTGCCTGCTCTATCATGGTTATGCTATCACATGCTTCTATATTTCATATTCACATGATTGCATACATGTAGGGGGAGCCTATGCTTGTTACATGTCTTTCCAAAGCTTTACTCGCTATTCTTTATATATTTATCTAAAGCTTTGATGTATGTTGCCATGAATTACCAAAAAGGGGGAGATTGAAAGCACAAGTGCTCCCTAGGTGGTTTTGGTAATTAATGACAACATATCTCTTGTTGGACTAACACTTTTATCTAGTATGTTTCAGATAAGTTCAACAATGGAGTGGCATGGACTAAAGGATGTGGGAACTCCTTCAAGATGCTAAGGACAAAGGATTGGCTCAAGCTTCAAGCTCAAGACTCTTCATTTTACATTTTAGTGATCCAAGATCACATTGAGTCTATAGGAAAAGCCAATACTATCAAGGAGGGATGAGGTGTTGCTTAATGAGCCTCTTGCTTCAAAGTGCTTAGTGATATGCTCCAAATACCCTCAACTACTTTCCCACTTCCACATATGTCCTAAACCTAAAGTCAAACTCGGCCCCACTGATTCTTTCTATCCGGCGCCACCGAGTTTGGATGTCTTAGCCACTGCCACAAACCCTAAGCAAATCGGTCTCACCGATAGGGATCTCGGTCTCACCGAGATGGGATTGTAATCTCTCCGTATGTCCATTATAAAATCGGTCTCACCGATTTTGAGCAATCGGTACTACCGAGATTACAATGCAAACTCTCTGGTTAAATTATTATCAAAATCGGTCCCACCGAGTTTGATAATCGGTCAAACCGAGTTTGCCTGACCAACTCTTTGGAATGCTTATTACCAAAATTGGTCCCACCGAGTTTGTGTAATGGGTCTTACCGAGATTACGTTATGCCCTAACCCTAACCGAATCGGTCCCACCGAGTTGCATTCCGGTCCCACCGAAAACCCTAACGGTGACATTATTTGCTAAATCGGTCTGACCGAGTTTAACGATCCGGTCCCACCGAGTTTGGTAGATTGTGTGTAACGGTTAGATTTTGTGTGGAGGCTATATATACCCCTCCACCTCCTCTTAATTTGTGGAGAGAGCCATCAGACTGAACCTACACTTCCAACATCCTATTTCTGAGAGAGAACTACCTACTCATGTGTTGAGGCCAAGATATTCCATTCCTACCATATGAATCTTGATCTCTAGCCTTCCCCAAGTTGCTTTCCACTCAAACCCTCTTTCCACCAGATCCAAATCCTATGAGAGAGAGTTGAGTGTTGGGGAGACTATCATTCGAAGCACAAGAGCAAGGAGTTCATCATCAACACACCATTTGTTACTTCTTGGAGAGTGGTATCTCCTAGATTGGCTAGGTGTCACTTGGGAGCCTCCGACAAGATTGTGGAGTTGAACCAAGGAGTTTGTAAGGGCAAGGAGATCGCCTACTTCGTGAAGATCTACCGCTAGTGAGGCAAGTCCTTCGTGGGCGACGACCATGGTGGGATAGACAAGGTTGCTTCTTCATGGACCCTTCGTGGGTGGAGCCCTCCGTGGACTCACAAGAACTGTTACCCTTCGTGGGTTGAAGTCTCCATCAAGGTGGATGTACGATAGCACCACCTATCGGAACCACGCCAAAAACATCCGTGTCTCCAAATTGCGTTTGAATCCTCCAATCCCTTCCGTTTACATTCTTGCAAGTTGCATGCTTTATTTTCCGCTGCTCATATACTCTTTGCATGCTTGCTTGCTATATGTTGTGAATGTTAAACTTGTGCCTAAACTCCACACAAACTTTAAATAAACTTAAAAACTGCAACTTTGGTACTTAGTGTCTAATCACCCCCCCCCCCTCTAGACACCTCTTCTCAAGGTCCTACAAAAATGAGCAAGACTTGGATGTGCTGCTGCAAGATGAGCAAGATTTTGATGTTCTGGTGCCAACTAAAGATATGGGTACCTCTGAAGATATTCCAGCTGATGTTGTGCAAGCTGAGCCTATGTTGGAAGTTGAGTTGCCAGCTGAAGATATTCCAGCTGGTGCCAACTGAGCCTATATTGGAAGTTGTGTTGCCAACTGGTGATATTGGGTCCGATGATACTGCAACTGTTGTGGTGTGAAATGAAGCTTGTGTTCCAGGCAGTCCAGTGAAGAAAATCAAGAGCTTGAGTGAATTGGGTGTTGTACAACCAAAAACAAGCATTGGTATAAAGAAGAAGAAATCGAGTGGTAGGAAGAAGCAGAAGTGAAAATTTATTGAAACTTGTGTATTGCTACTATGTCGTAGTAATAAAACCTTGCCTGAATTGGTGTAATGGTATTTTTACTTTGATATGATGTGTATTTCTGTAATACTATTCAAGTTTGGGACAAAATTCAAATTTGAGCCAAATTTCAAATTTGAAGTTATTTGGTCTGTGGTATTGGTGTTACAATGATTTCTGGACTATTATGCATGTTAGTTGATTAATCGGAGCACTTTTATTATGTGAAACTCTGGACATGAAAAATGTGCTCCACATGACCTCCAAAACCCCTCCAAAGCTAGGGAAAACAGACCCATTTGTAAGCAAGTTTTTTTTCGACCTTCTCTAAATGAGCCCAAAAAGGAAACTTGACATCTAGTGTGTGTATATAAGAGTCCTTCCTGATATTTGATCATTTCGATCAAGTATGACATGTTTAACACTAAACCCTAGCTCACTTATCTTCAAAACCCTACAACCTCATTCTTGATAGCCATCTTTCATGAAGGTTTTTTCATGAAAATATCTGTAGTACAAGTTTCTTATTTTTCCTAGATACGTAGTCACATAGAACGATGATCGGCACAAGTTTTATTTTTATTTTTTATTTTTTTAATTAGTTATGCTCAACCCTAACCGTTGAAAACCTCTCAAAACCCCTCAAAACCCCATCAAAACCTCGCACTCCTCTGGGCCATTCGACCGCTGTGACTGGACAGTCTTGATCAGGCACTAGGGCTACGTCGGCGATCCGCGGGCTGCACTCTGATTGGCTGATTCGAAGATGCTGAATATTATAACACACAGCATTCTCGACCATTGGATAGATGTGAACATAAGCAACGGTCTGGATCAGGAGCCACGTCACAGATCCGCGTGTTGCGCTTTCATTGGCTAGTCGTTTTAGCCCATTTTTTAACGTTGTAAGATTGAGCAGGCTCGCCATGTGTTGTTGGGCTTAATTAAAGCGGCCCACCCATTGGACCGATGGACATGATGCTGCATTCGGCCTGAAAAGCATGCACGCGTGCGCAGCCCTGATGCGGCCGCCCTCACAGCGTTCGACGTTGCATGCATGGCATCAAGGGCGAGCACGCCCGCCAACACCCTCGTCGCATTATGGCTATTTACCCATTCTAGATGGGTCTAGATGCCCGACCATCGCTGGCCGCTTCATGCATGGCATCGAGCTCATCTCTCGACACATTTTTAATTGCTAGAGTGCTACGCGGGTCGTTGGCATTACTACCACACTGCATGCGCGAGGAAGGTTGCAGAACACATTGGCGAGAGATGAGCTCTACCCTGCCGGAGTCCGGGTGGAGAACATCCTACGGGTGTGGGTGATCTCGAGGTGGAGGGGGCAAGCGGGCTGACCGAGTTCTTCCTCTCTGCCGGCTACCGCAACCTCCCGAGGGGCTCTCTGGCCATGTTCCGTGTCGAAGAGGTCACTAGCAATGGCCATCCTATCAGGCTCATCATGAGGTTCACCAACCCCTTCGATGCCTACTACCTCCTCGGTCGTGTTTTTGGTGTGGATGCGAGTCTTTAGGGACCCGAAAAAACCTCTCGAACAGCGACCGGCTCTCGCCCTATCATGATGGTCAGTTTTAGCTTTCTCCATTGAGGTGCTCGGCCCAGCTCAACTGGGGCACAATCGCAGTGGTTCTCCGGTGCTACCTTAGCCGATATAACGGGCGTAAGGTACCAAAACACGGAGCCGCAAACCCAACTATTGACCCAAGACATGATTCGGAGCCGATTCATATAATGCTATAAGTTCGGGGTACCGCACTTGTGAAAGTGTTCGGACTTATCACACCATAATTTTGGGGTACTTAAGCCCCTGGTGTATTGGCCGTACCAAAGTGTACGGGTGCGTAATGTCATAAAATGAACATATATATAGATAAAGAAAAGAGTGCAATAATAGGCAAAGGCTATGTATTATTTATTCAAAAAGGTACTGCAACGAAAGCAGAACGATACAAATAGTGCGATAAGCAAGGGATGTGACTATCTAACATGTCCCCCTCCAGGGGTAAGCTGCGGGATGGTATGTAAAACAGGTATAATGCTCGTAAGAGAGACCACCTGAACACTCGGCGTAGCTTTCTGCTTCCCTGGCTGTTGCATCGTGAGTTCGGCGATTCTAGTGCCGGACAGGACTTCTGGAAAACGGAGTCCTGAAAGTGACAAAAAAGAAAAAAGAAAAAGAATGACACAATCGGGAGCCCCTGGTGTGGTCGAGCCGCATTCTTGGCGTGCCGTGGTCGTGCCCCTCCCCATATGCCCATGGTATCTCCAGAGCGTAATTATGTACGCGTAATAGTAGCTTTGCAATTTCGCAAGGGCTGGGGTTGGGGCCGGATTGCTACGCGTGCTTGAATCGTGCCAGGCGGTCTAGTTATAGGTTACTCCAGGCGCACTTGACAGTGTCCGGACGCTTAGTGGCCGGACTCGAGAATTGTCGTGAGAGGCTGCTTTGCACCTCCGCCGCGAGGGCCGCTGTGTGCTCCTCCGTTCGGAGAGAGCGTTCGGTGTTTCCATTGACCGTGATTACTCCTCGAGGGCCTGGCATCTTGAGCTTGAGGTATGCGTAGTGTGGCACCGCATTGAACTTTGCAAATGCGGTTCATCCAAGCAGTGCATGATAGCCGCTGCGGAACGGGACTATGTCGAAGATTAACTCTTTGCTTCGGAAGTTATCCGGGATCCGAAGACCACTTCGAGTGTAACTGAGCCTGTACAATTGGCCTCTACACCCGGTATGACGCCTTTAAAGGTCGTCTTTGTAGGTTTAATCCTTGAGGGTCTATGCCCATTTTATGCGACCGTATCCCAGTAAAGCAGGTTCAGTTGCTACCGCCGTCCATCGTGACTACGGTGAGGTGAAATCCGTCAATAATTGGGTCAAGAACCAATGCGGCAAAACCGCCGTGGCGGATGCTAGTGGGGTGGTCCTTCGCTCAAGGTGATCGGGCAGGAAGACCATGGGTTGAACTTTGGGGCGACCGCTCCATCGCATATACGTCTCTTAGTGCACGCCCGCTCCCTTTTGGGTATGTGGGTTATGTATATCATGTTCACCGTCCGCACTTGTGTGGGAAAACCCTTCATCCTCTATTGTTTGGCGTCGGGCTCTTCCTCGTCATCGCTATGCAGCCCTTGTCATTGAGTTCGCACTTAACTTGCCTACTTGCTTGAACACCCAACAATCCCTGTTGGTGTGATTGGCTGGTTTTTCGGGGTGCCATGTATCCGCACAAGCGATCGAGTATTCGGTCCAAGTTGGGCGGCCCTGGTATTTCTTTTGAATGGCTTCTTCCACGACCGGGTTTAGAGCCTCTGAATCCAGCATTGACGGTCAGATCTTCAGATTATCGCCAAGCAATGCGGCGCTTGTTCTTGTTGCGACACGACCTGCCATTGCTGTCCTTGGTATCCGAACTATCAGGGTGTTTGGCCAAGTTGTTGCTTCGAGCTAGCCAGCTGTCCTCTCCCGCACAAAAGCGGGTCAAGAGTGTTGTGAGGGCTTGTAACATCCCAAATTTTCAATTTGGAATGTTATACATTAGGTCATCATGCATATCATATTTTTCTCGCATTTTCCGATCCTAGAAAATTTCACGCAACTCAAGGACCCTCGGAGAGAGTTGGAAGTTTCATTATTTTCATATTTGGGATTTCTCAAATTTTGAAAATGGGATCATTTGGATTTATTTATTTATCTTCAAAAGTTTTTCCGATATAAAAAGTAAAGAGAGGGAATAATATGACTTTCCCAACATTTAGGAAAAATGAAGATATTATAAATAAATCAAATTTTGGGTTTTGAGGATTTATTTGCTTTAGGCAAAAATGAGCATTTTAAAAAAATATGCATATCTGCCCGGTTTTAAAGTTCATTTTGTTCGACTCATTTTTAGGAGTCGGGGAAAATTAATTTTATTAAATTCGGAGTTCGTTTGGTTTTATTTTAAATTCGTTTAATTTTTGTTTAAAAAAAAGCGCCATACCCGCCCGCTTTGGGCCAAGGCCCAGCCGCCCACCTCCCTCTCCCCTCATGACGCCTGCTGGAGGTCTCCCGCCGCCCGCCTCCGCCGCGCCGCCCGCCGCCGCCTCGAGTCCGGCTCGGACCCGGCCGCCGCTGCCCCCCTCCCCAAGGCGCCGAGCCCTCCTATTTAACAGCCGCCACCCCCTCTCTCCTCATCCCGCCGCCCGCCTCACCCGAGCCTCACGCCTCGAGGACGCCGCCCGCCTCCTCGCCGTCGCGGAGCCCCTCGCGCCTCGCCGCCCCCTCCCCGCCCTCCCCCTCCGCCCTTGGGACCTCGCCTGGAGCCCGAGCCTCACTGAGGTAGCCGCACCATCCCTCGATCCGGTTTTGGAAAACCCGATCCGTTTTTTAAGATGTTCGGTTTTTAAAAAAAACCTAGATGGTTTTTATTTTCGGTTTTCTTATTTAATGAACGTTCACCGAACCGTTCGTTTCAATGAATGTGTTCGTTGGATTAGTTCTGTTAACGAACGTCCGTTATTTAATCCGTTCGTTATTTTCTTTTAATCAGATTTAATCCGTTATTTTTCTGAATTCGATTTCCGATTCGATTTTCAAATCTGTTTAATTTCTCGCTCGTTTATCGGAATCAGGTGATTCAAGCGCCTGGAGTTTCGTTATGAAACCGCCGTTCCGACTACCCTACTTACACAGAGTTTTGCTACTGTAAAATTTTGACCTAGTTTCAGATTGCTAAATCAAGTCGTTCTCTCTCGAGTTTCGACTTTCGATCTTTTGTTTTGATTCGATTCTTTTGCAACCAGGGTTCTTAAGTTGAACTCTCTGGTTAGATCTTTTATTCGAGATTTTCCCCGTGCATTAGATGAGTACTTATTGTATGCTTGTTGTTTGTCTGCGTTAGATCACCCGGAGTGCGCCGCTTGTTACTTCGAATTTCTAGGTCTCGCGGATCATCAGCAAGGCAAGTAACACTTGATCATACCTTTTCTACTACCCAGTTTTATTGCATTAGATCAAACCTCAAACACTTGCATGTTTAGGATCTAATTAAATTGTGGGTTGGGAAGTAGATTGAGGTAGTACCTATTACCTGTTTTACTTATGAAACCTTGGGAGTTACTTCTACGTTTGCTTATTATGCTATGCTATGCTAGTAGACGTGGATTGGGTGAGTGAATATCCATGACAGATATGAGATTGTTAATTAATGGTTTATTTAAGGTGGCAACCTAAACACACATCTGGGTGGATTGAGGCACCTGGTTTCTATCAGGACTTGCATGTATTTCTTCGACCGCCACCTGTGCTCTAAGGGATCATAAGATTATTCAAACTGAAACTTCCGTAGCGCGCCACAAGCCAATTATGGGCTCATGCGTAGTTGACTAAGTTGTGCGAACTCTTACGGGTAGGCTAGCTGATGTAGGGGATGTAGGTTGGTACGGTCTACCCACATGTAAGGTGCTAGCGCTTCGAAAGACTATGTCTCGGTCATCCGTCTCTCAAACACCATGTAGTCAGAGAACCAAACGGAGGCGATCGAGTCTTGTGGGGAAAAGTGCAAACCTCTGCAGAGTGTACAAACTAATCATGATTAGCCGTGTCCCGGTTATGGACGTTTTGAGTATCCGTAATTGAATATCATGTGAATCTCAACACGCTATCGCAAATAAAAGTTATTGGGATTTGATGAGTACTTTTTAATTGGGATTGAGGATGATGTCAACCATTCTCAATGTTTAACAACCACCATGATAGTTAAATAAAATGATTCCTTTGTTGTAGGGAAAACTAGCTTTATGCAAAATGTAACCAGAGAGCCTTACCACCAGCCATATATGCATGTAGTATAGGCTTATTTCCTTCATTGTTCTCTATGTGTTACATTGCCAAATATTCCATGTGTCTGACCCGTGCTGGCTGCAACTTTCACGCTGCAGACTTTTCGAACGACGAGTAAGGTGTTAGGTCGTGGTTCTATACTCGATGATGCCGATGGAGTTGATGGACTCACTTATCTTCCAAGCCTTCCATTGTTAATATTAGATGGCCTTAAGCCATATTATTGTAATAAGTTCCTTTGTGGACAACGATGTAATAAGTGTGTGATTGCTACTCGCTATAAATCCTTCAAATACCGTGGTGTCGGATTATCGATCCAGGGATGACATCGAGCACGAGACTTGATCCATTCGGTCCGGTCGCCATGTGGCTGCCATGGATTTCGCTTTTCCTGTCCTAGGTGCCGGGCAAGCCATTCGTCATGGATGTTATGTTTGAAGGCTGCAAGGGCCTCGCATCCGGACAATCGATGATTTGATTTTTCTTTGTTAGGAACCGTGTCCGAATTGTCCGGCTGATTCTTCCGGCTGCTGAATTATGTGGCTAAGGTCATCGGCGTCTGGTGGTCGATATATGTGCCCCGGAAGTTATCAAGGAATGCGGCTTCCGTGTCCTCCCAACAACCGATTGATTCTGGCGGCAAGCTGTTGAGCCAATGTCGAGCTGGTCCTTTAATCTTGAGTGGGAGGTATTTGATGGCATGTAGATCATCACCACGGGCCATGTGGATATGGAGGAGATAGTCCTCGATCCGCACCGCAGATCTGTGGTACCATCGTATGATTCGATGTTTACGGGTTTGAATCCTCGGGATTTGATGATCCATTACTTCATCTGTGAAGCATAGTGGGTGTCTGGCGCCTCAGATTGGGCTATATCACGACGTAGCTCATATGAGCTTTGTCTCATCGTGTTTGGCCCGGCCGGTTTGCTATATCCGCGCGACGGTAATCATCCCGCCGTTGGTCGCCCACGCGATTCGTAGATCGATCTTGTATGTTTTGCCTTATCCTCCAATATATCTCACAAGTCCGTGCGTTTTCCGTGCCTTGGTACTTTTTGAGCGTCGGGGTGTGGCTTGAGCGGAGGGCCGAGAGGCTTCTCCGTCATGCCACGGGTGGCCGGTCTGCCATGTCGTCGGCGCGGTGACTTGGGTGCTTCCTCCTCTAATCGAGGCAACGGCCTACGCTTGGGGTAGCTTTTGAGGGCCTTCGAGTTCATACTCTTCACCTGCAAGGACTTCACCATCCGTCACCTAGCAGGTCTTGGTCAGCTCTAAGTTGTTGCTGCTTTTCTTGAGGCTGCTTGCCGTGGCTATAAGCCTGCGCTTGAAACGCCCTGTTCGGGATCCTCGTGCACGACAAATTGCTGTCGCCGAGGCTTGCCTCATCTTCGAGGGAGGCGATAATTATCGCCCTCGACCTTCTTTACATGCCTTTGTCGTGCGGACTTGCTTCTCCCTCCTCCCGCGCCGAGTCCTGCTGGAGGGTTGTCTTCGACATCGCAGGGTGTTATTATCTCCGTGCGGAATCACCATTTTTGCCGTGGCGGATTTAGAGCGGCGCCACGACGCCGGGCGCTCGTTGCTTCTTGGAGGGTCATCCTCCGTTGTTCCATCGCCGTTCCCATCTTTTGGGATGTCCACCATGTATATGTCGTATGACGAGGTGGCCTTCCAAAGGTCCTCGTAGGCGCTGGGTCTTGGTCGCTTCCGCATCGCCGTCCATACCGCCGATGTCTTCGGAGTCGAAGTCAAGCATGTCGGTTAAATCATCGGCGGTGGCTACAAAGTGGGTGGTGGGTGGGCGCTGAATTTCTTCGCCGTCAGATCCCAACCTTCCTGTCCGTAGTCCGCCAGGCTCTCCTGTTAAAGAGAAACTTTAGTGAATTCAGGATGTCGCCAAAGGGCGAGTGTTGAAAGATGTCCGCGCAGTGAACTCCATGACCGTGCCCAATCGGATTCGATTGACAGGGCGCGGAGGGTTCAAGTCCGGAGAGGAGTCCGCACCACAGAGTCAAGGTCTTCGCAGCGACAGGGGCGGAGTTCGCTCAATCGTCGAGAGATCGTAGCCCACGAGGCGTGTCCATCCACTCGCCCTCGATCGGGGAATCCGCCCGGATTAAGGGTCGGAGCGGATGTCAGTGCGGCCTCGTGGCAATTGCTCGCCGCAGAGCTAGATCATGCCTATCGAGACAAGGCGGCACGCTTCGGCTGCGGCTCGAATCCGTCAAGATCAAGTCTCCGCGACATCGGCCGATAGTTCAAACTTCCAAATCTGACCTGATGGCTGGGGCGTAGCTTCGATCTGCTCCAGATGGCTGCTTAATTGGCCCGCATGCAAAGCTGCCGAACACGAAGATTTGTCCGGGAGAAAAGTCTCACCCCGACCGCGTCGTTGTTGATGATTGAAGGAGCCATCGGGCCTATCGGTGACGCGATACGAGGAACTCTCAATGAAAGCACCAATGTCGGTGTCAAACCGCGGATCTCGGTAGGGGTCCCGAATCGTGCGTCTAGGCGGATGGTAACAGGAGACAAGGGACACGATGTTTTTACCCAGGTTCGGGCCCTCTCGATGGAGGTAATACCCTACTCCTACTTGATTAATATTGATGATATGGGTAGTACAAGAGTAGATCTACCACGAGATCAAGGAGGCTAAACCCTAGAAGCTAGCCTATGGTATGATTGTTGTTCGTCCTACGGACAAAAACCCTTCGGTTTATATAGACACCGGATAGGTTAGGGTTACACAGAGTCGGTTACAAGGGTAGGAGATCTACATATCTGTTGGGGATACAACTACTGAGTGTGAACCGCCCCGGAAGGGCCGGTTTACCCTCGTCCATGATCCAGGCCCACGGTGGAGGCCCGGAGCCCAGAGGCGAATTAAGGTCCATGTATGTAAACCGCCTTAGTATTGTAACTTGTGTTGTAAGACAAGAAAGAAGAGACCGAGCCGACGCTTGTATGAGCCGGATTGGGACTCAGAGACCGCCAAGGCGTCAACCCGTGTATATAAGGGGACGACCAGGGCGAAGTTAGGGACGAGAATTCGAGGCTAAGGCAAAGCTATTGCTCCTAGTCGCCAAACCATATTAATCACATCACAACTGGACGTAGGTTTTACATTCATCGAAGGGGCCGAACCAGTATAATTCCCGTGTCTTGTGTCCGCTTTAACCCCTCTAGGTTAACCCGTACGATGGCCCTACGACTAAGTCCTTTCATGAGGACATCTGCCGTGACAATTCCACGACAGTTGGCGCCCACCGTGGGGCTATCGCACGATGGTTTGATGATCTTGAGGGCAAGTTCGGCGACTCAAGGCTATGCAAGATGGGCGGATGACTAAGAGTCGTCGCGGCAAGCTCTACATCGATGATGCGGATCGGGGCCCGAGGCGGCTCGGTTGAGTACGGGTACCGGTCCCTTTGGCGGCATACACGTGTTCATCGGCAAGATCGGCGAGCGGGGCTGGGCGGACGTCTGACCGACCTCGCCGAGACGGCTCAGCAGGCGAAGAAGAGTCCTGCCACGCTAAACCGGCGGTCGCATGTTTTACGGGAGTCGCCCACGGAGGCTACGAGGACGGATCAGCATCCGGTGACGAAACTGTTGTCTACTCGGGCGATGAATCGCCGGTCGGGAAACCGAGTCTCTATACCAGCTGTAGGATGGCGGATCGGGGCTGTTCCGACGGTGAGAGTATTCGGACCCTTCAATCTACCCAGCTGGGTTGGGATCTTCATGGCGATACGCAGCGGCGCTTCACTCTTCGACCATGGCGCGCTGGTCGCCGGTTCAACAATGTGATGGCAGCCGGGCGGAGGCCTGTCGCCCCGCCGCTCAAGTTTTGTCAGAGCTTTTCGACGCATTGGCTGTGCTCATGGCGGAAGCTAATCCGCCGGATCAGGACCTGCACAACGCGGAGATTGCAAAGGTGAGGGAACAGATCACTAAAGCTAAAGCGGACCTGGCGGCCGCGGACGAACGGATGGCGGCGGAACGGGCCGCTTTGGATGCGCAGGCTTATAGGCTCAGGCTGGACCAGAGCGCGTCACAGGAAGTCATGAAAAGGAAGTACAGGTCCCGTTTACCTTCAGTTTTTGAGGGAAGGGAGCTTTTCAATACCCCAGGGGCAGGGACCAGTAATCCGCCGCCGTTGGTAAACCGGCCGGAAGCACCTGGGACGGCCGCACCGGTTCAGCCCCGTGTGATAGATCTACCTCGCCATCATACCGGTGCGCCCCAGACCGTGCAGACACCTCCGGGTCACTACTCCAACCCGATGGATAACCTCGTGGCGGCTGCGGCACGGTTGGAGGCGATTCCAATCGAAGGCGATTCACCACAAAGGTAGAGACACGCCGGGTTAAGGAGCTCTCAGACGGCCTCGCTCGGCAAGAGGCGTATTCATACGGTCGGGATCGAATCCACTCCACCCCCCGCCCAAGCCGGAGCTATAGCCGACGCGTCGACGAACCGGCCGTGTCAAGCAATGCGCAGCGTGGTCCGCCTCGCGGCAACAATCCGGCGGGCGGCTTTGAGGATGCTCAAGTGGTAGTGGACCGCGCCAGGCACGCGTGGGGAGGCGAGTTAGCAGCACAAGCGAGAGGATCATCCGCCGCGCGGTTCGTCCGACCATCTTGAACCAGGGGTCACGTCGGCTCTTTGGGGTGCCTTGCCTCGTTCCGCTTTACGCATAGCGTCGCTTGCCCAAGGACTTCAAGGGGCGCGCAAGGTGCCAAATTATCTTGCCGATTTGGCTCGTAAGCATGGATAGAAAGCTATGAGATGGCCATGGAGATGCTAGATGTGGATGAAGCCGCATGTGCGAAGTACTTCACAATGATGCTGGAAGGTACGGCCCGGACTTGGTTGAAAAATTTGCCGCCCAACTCTATTAGCTCGTGGACCCAGTTGTGAACCCGATTCATTCAAAATTTCAAAGACACCTGTAAACAGCCCATGTCTGTGGTGGATTTAGCAGCTTGTGTCCAGGCGGAGGGAGAATCCACAACCCATTGGGTGCGCCGCGTTTCGGAAGTTTTACATTCTTCAGACCGGATCAACCCTGATTCCGCGATCTTAACCTTGGAAGCCAATTGCCGGTTCGAGCCATTGAAATTGAAGCTGGGCCGCATGAAGCGTTTTTGCCATGACATGGGCACTCTAATGGGCGTTTTGGTAAAGTACGTTGATTCTGATAGTACCAAGGATCCCGAATCTGAGAATGATGAAGTGGGAAGGAAAAGCGAACGGCAACTCCAGGGCCAGCAGCATCATTCGGCGAGCAATGGAGGAACAAGCGTAAAGGAACGGCAACATGGGCTTTGTGGCCAACACCAACGCAGGACAAGGGTCATGGCGCGCAGGGTAGGCAATCAAACCGGGCGGTCACAATCCGGATCGCTTGAATTTCATATTGAATCAACCTTGTCCGAAGCATGGGACGAAGGAGGCACCGCGAACCACCTTTGGAAGGATTGTTATATTATGCAGGAGTTCAAAACTCCAACTCTTTCGGTATGATCAAGGGCCGGTGGCGGTTCGTGGTCCGCCCGGTTACGATGGAGGAAATTCGCCCAGATTCGTGGTAATCCGGGCGGGCAAGGCAATCGAAATAATCAAGGTAATCGTAACAGTCGAACAATCAAAACCAAGGGGCTACAATCAACAACAGCAGCGATCGGGTTATCAAAGTAACCCAAAGCAGTTGAACGGTGGATGCACCACGCCTTTACCACCAGCTTGGACAGACGAGACCGAAAACTTCGAAGCGGGCGGTCGGTGTTGTTGAACCGGCTGCGCCGCATTACCTCGCTGGTCCGAGCAACCGATCGTGTGGAGCAGAGGACCATCCTCCCGGGTTTACAATCCGGTCGATTAGCCCTGGTGGTGGCACCCGTAGGAGGGTACAAGTTTACCAAGGTTCTTAT
Source organism: Aegilops longissima (assembly GCA_021605205.1). Lineage (NCBI taxonomy): Eukaryota > Viridiplantae > Streptophyta > Magnoliopsida > Poales > Poaceae > Aegilops > Aegilops longissima. The sequence goes on from CM038677.1 coordinate 563,786,551, forward strand.
GGATGGAGGAAGCAGCATCAACATCCTGTACTACGAGACCTTCCGCGTATGGGGTTGACGGATAGGCATCTTAGGCCATCCAGCACGGTGTTTCACGGAGTGGTGCCGGGCAAGTCGGCGTACCCGGTCGGTAAGATAGCTCTGGAGGTGACCTTTGGGGACGAACATGACTCCAGATCAGAAACATTGACATTTGAGGTGGTGAAAATTCAAAGCCCTTACCACGCCCTCTTTGGGCGGCCGGCTTATGCTAAGTTTATGGCACGACCCTGTTATGTTTACTTACAGCTGAAAATGCCGGGTCACAAAGGAACGATAACGGTTCATGGGAGCCACCGGTCGCTTTGGAGTCGAGGAAGGTGATGCGGCTTACGCAGAGTCGGTTTGTGCCACGGAAGAGCTAAAGTATTATAAAAACAATGTTGATCCGGCGGATATGACCCTTTGAAGAAGCCAACCACGGAGCATGATCCGGACTTGAAGTTCAAATCGGGTGAGGCGAGACGGCTTGTTGATTTTGTGCCCGGCGATTCGTCCAAGCAGTTCACCATCGCGCCAACTTGGATCCTAAATAGGAAAGCGCTACCATCGAGTTCATCCGTGAGAATCGGGACATTTTGCATGGAAGCCTTCGACATGCCGGTGTACCGAGGGAACTCGCTGAGCACACTCTTAATGTTGACCGAAATACAAACCGTAAAGCAATTTCTTTGCGGTTTAATGAGGAAAGCGCAAAACCATCGGAGAAGAAGTTGCTAGGCTCTTGGCAGCAGGGTTTATCATCGAAGTCTTTCATCCAGAGTGGCTTGCTAATCCGGTGTTGGTCCTTAAGAAGAATGGCACTTGGCGCATGTGCGTGGATTACACAGATCTTAACAAAGCTTGTCCAGCAGATCCTTTCGCCCTCCCCCGCATTGACCAGATCATTGATGCTACGGCGGGTTGTGAGCGTTTGAGCTTTTTGGATGCGTATTCCGGTTATCACCAGATTAAGATGGCGGTTAAGGACCAGGAGAAGACGGCGTTTATCACCCCTTTTGGAGCCTTCTACTATGTATCTATGCCTTTTGGGCTCAAGAGCGCCCAAGCAACTTATCAGCGTTGCGTCCAGAATTGTTTGCACGAACAGATCGGCCGTAATGTGCACGCTTATGTGGATGATATCGTGGTGAAATCAAGGCAGAAGGAAACATTGATTAAGGATTTAAAGGAAACTTTTGACAACTTGCGGGTGTACAAGATGATGCTCAACCCGGCCAAGTGCGTCTTTGGTGTTCCGGCAGGCAAGTTGTTGGGTTTCCTTGTGTCCAACCGGGGGATTGAGGCTAATCCGGAGAAGATTACAGCTATCACCTCCTTGGCTAAGCCAAAGTGTATCAACGATGTCCAACGTTTGACAGGCGGATTGCTGCGCTAAGCGGTTTATCGATCGCCTAGGAGAGAAGGCTATCCCTTTGTACCAGATCTTTGAAGAAGACGGATCAATTAAATGCGAGCTCAATTGCGATGAGGCATTGGAGGATTTAAAGCGGCGGTGGCCAACCCGCCGTTCTTGCCGCCCCTATTGACAAGGAGCCACTCTGTTATATGTTCTCGCTAATGCCGAGCGGTGAGTGTAGCCATTGTGGTGGAGCGCAAGGAGGCGGGGAAGGAGTATCCGGTTCAATGCCGATTTATTACATCAGCGAGGTTCTCATCGAGTCCAAACAAAGATATCCGCATTGGCGAAGCTGGTATATGGAGTTTTTATGGCAAGCGGAAGCTAAAGCAATATTTCCAAGGGCACCCCATCACGGTGGTCGGCCTCGGCTCCCTTGGGCGATATCATCTGAGAACGGAAGCGATCGCCGGATTGCTAAGTGGGCTATAGAACTTGGGCCGACGGTTTAAGGTATGTGCCTCGAACGGCCGTAAAATCTCGAGCACTTGTGGATTTCATTAATGATTGGGCGGAGTTGCAAGCGCCCGGAAGAGAAGCCGATCATACCTATTGGACCATCCACTTTGATGGGTCCAGCAATTGAGGGCTCGGGGCTGGAGTCGTATTAACTTCCCCACGAGGTGACAAGTTCATTACGTTCTCCGCCTAATGTTCCCTTGTACTAACAATGCAGCTGAGTATGAAGCTTTGCTCCATGGTCTCCGGATGGCTAAGGAAATGAATCTCACCGGGTTAAATGTTTTGGTGACTCGGACTTGGTGGCCCAAAGAAGTATCGTGTACTTGGGACTCCAAAGATCCACTCATGGCTGCATATCGTCGGGAGGTGGATGTTGTTGCGGGACATTTTAAAGGATATCGTGGACCATGTGGATCGTCGGAAGAACGAGGCGGCTGATGCTTTAAGCCGGCTGGGCTCTCAACGTAAACCGGTCCCGCCCAACGTCTTCCTTGATGTACTGCACAATCCGTCAGTTAAGCTTCCTGATGAAATTGATTTCGCTATCCCTGATCCGGAGGCTCAATTGGTGGCGGCCCTACATGTCATTCCGGATTGGACGCTCCCTTATTTGGCATACATGAACCGGGGCGAGTTACCAGAAGATGAGACGTTGGCCCGGCAGATAGTTCGGCGGTCTAAGTCTATGACTATTGTTAATGGCGAGTTGCACCGTTGCGAAGGTGTCGAGGCGTTTCAGCGTTGTGTGTCCCCGAAGAGGGCTGTGAGATATTGCGAGAGATCCATGAAGGGATTGTGGTCACCACGCCGGTTCAAAATCCTTGGTGGCCAAAGCGTTCCGCCATGGTTTCTATTGGTTGACTGCCCATGCCGATCACGGAGGATCTGGTCGACGATGTGATGGTTGCCAAAAGTTCTCGAGGCGTGCTCATGTGCCAGCCCAAGAATTGAGGATGATTCCAATTACTTGGCCGTTTGCGACTTGGGGTTGGATATGGTTGGACCTTTCAAAGGTCCAAGGACAAAAAGACCCACCTGTTGGTGGCGGTTGATAAATTTACCAAGTGGGTTGAGGCGAGCTCGTTAGCAAGTGTGATGCGCCACGGCGGTTCAGTTCATCAAAAGGTGATTTTCGGTTTGGGTTTCCACATAGTATCATCACGGACAATGGCACCAATTTGTCCAAAGGAGCTATGAAGGAATTTTGTGAACGAGCACATCCGCTTGATGTTTCTTCCGTAGCCCACCCGCAATCCAATGGTCAAGCGGAACGAGCTAATCAGGAGATCTTGAAAGGTATCAAACCCCGACTTATGGTCCCTTTAGAGAGGACGCCGGGTTGTTGGGTGGAAGAGCTACCATCGGTGATATGGAGTATAAATACTACCCCCAACCGATCCACTGGATACACACCGTTCTTTATGGTCTATGGAGCGGAGGCGGTCCTTCCCAGCGATATCCGTCACGACTCGCCTCGAGTGGCAGCTTATGTTGAGGCAGATAGCGAGGCAGCACGGCAAGACGATTTGGATCGACTGGACGAAGAGCGTGATATGGCAGCTGCTCGTTCGGCGGTCTACCAGCAGGATCTTCATCGGTATCACAGCTGGCGGGTTAAAACCAGAACCTTTCAGGAAGGAGACTTAGTGCTGCGCTCATTCAAGACCGTAAAGATATGCACAAGCTATCCCCACCTTGGGAGGGGCCTTTGTGGTTAGCAAGAATCTATACAACGGGTCCTACTATCTGATTGATGTTCGAGAGCGAAAGGACTCACGCCGCGTCGAGGAGGAGACCAACGAGCCATGGAACATAGCTCATCTTCGCCTTATTATACCGAGCCATTGGCTCCGCTTATGTACATATTAAGACAATGTATATATTATGAATAAAGGCAATAAACCGGATCCTCGGCTAAAGCGGGGTATCATTACAGATAAAAGACCGGTTTGGGTACATGGAGATCTTGTCGTGAAGCGGCCTCGGTTTAACCCTTGGCCTTGCTTTTCGAAATCTTTGTCACTTGGGGGCTTGGTTGTGTCGAACCAATGCAACACCTCTTGGCGGTAAAAGCCACCAGATCATTTGGGGACATGGTCACGTCTGAACCAATCCACGCCTCTTGGTCGGCCTAAGGCCATAGAATCACTTGGGGCTTTGGTCGAACCCAACCATTGCAATGCCACTTGATCGGCATCATGCCACGAGTTCGGGCTAGGACCTGGCTAACTTGAACCATCGCTACACCTTATAGGGGGCTTGGTCCTGTCCGACCATGGTAACACCATCTGATCCGGCTCAGTACAGCCTTTTCTTGCAAAACGATTTTTATCATTGCTTTTGCTTCCATGTGGTCTTTATACCAATCATTTGGCTCTTGTTGGCCTTCTTAAACCGACAAACCTCTTTAAACCGGATTTATGTTGTCAGAATTTGGTACATTTTTTATCCGGCGATTTTTGTTCCGGTTTGATTTTGCTGTTAACATCCCGTTATGGAGTAACAGGGGGCTTATCATGCCCGACATGATTTACACGGTAAATCAGTATTATACACACAGGGATTGTTCTCCTTTGACGGTGATGGTTTATAAAGCCTCCGCTTCGGGATTGGCTAAAGCCAACTGTGTGCCCGACACTGGCAGGTATGTTTGTATCACACAATTTTGATCGATACCTCGATATTTTCTTATATAAATATATTGGCATCACAATCCGGCTAGAGCGCAAAGCCGCCATGGCGGTTTAAGAATTTGTGATTGCAGGCAAAATATGTTGAAGGATTCACTACTTCAAAACCAAAGTATCCAAGACCGCCATGCAAAAGTTTACAGATGAGGTTGTAACGGCATTGTTCAATATAAAGTCTCGACTATCCTATTATAAAGCCTTTGGAGGCCCGGCGTTTCATGTGGGGTTATGCCTTGAAGCTTGGATCGTCACCCGGCTTGACGAATTACGCTGCTTCACGGGTTGACGCGAGGTAGAGGGGCGCTCGACGTCGGTTCAACTTCTTCTTCTTCCTCACCCAAAGCCCGAAGTCATTGGTAGAGCAAATAATCCGGGTTAAGGCCCGAAGACAGCTTCTTCACTTATCAGCTCAGCCGGATCAACGTCGAGGGCATAAGTGTGCTTACGGATTGGAGGAACAAGGCTCGCACTTCGTGGATGGCAAACTCCACCCGCTTGTTGTTTGCGTCATAAAAAGCGGTGAACCGCCAGTTGGCTTCAGCTGCCGCTTGACTTCGCCAACGGACGCATCTCCTTCGTTATCCGTTTCAGGGCGTCGTTATCAAAGGCCTCACCGTTTTCTTGAGCGCTGGGGAAACCTTTAGCTATGTCCGCCGGATCAAGATCTGCTATCCACGCCTTGGCGTGAGTCAGAGCTAGTAGGGTACCAGCCCGGGCCGCGGATCGCTTCAACTCTTCAAGCTGCCCCGGAACCATGGACAGCCGGTCCAGTGTCTCTCTGATCAGGGACGGCGCCGTGTTGTCATATGATGTGGCACATATGACTCGCTGGGCGCCGATATACAACTGCTCAATCAGTGTATAAGCGGCCTTGAGCTTCTTCCGCACATCAGAGCCCATATGCGCAATACGCTTGCCTGCACCGATTTCAGATAGCTCAGGTTAAAACGGCGGAAATATCAAAATTGAGATAGTCAGTGCAAAATTTTCTTACCAAAGATAGCGAAGTCATAGCATGTATTTGGCGCTTGAGTCCGTAAGTTCATCACCACCGGTTTAAGGGCTGCTTCACTTCTTCCGCCCGCTTTATTAAACCGGCTTTCTCGGTGTCCCAGTTGACCCGCTCGGATTTATACCACTCCTTCAGCTGTTCCATGGTGGTCAGGGCAGTTTTTAACTCATCCTTGGCTTTGGTGGCTTCTGCCATTTGAGTTTCCAGATTGGCTCGAAGGTCCTTGAGTTGCACAGTTCTTTGGTATATTTCATTCGATGACAAAGGAGCATGTTAGTTGTTTCATTATACAAGTCCCAAGCTCAATACAAGTATTCAACTTGGCACTTGGGGGCTAATGGCTAGTTGATCTCAGTTTGCTATGAGGAGACACACCTTAAGTCCCGGTTTAACTTTACAAAGTTAAACCGACCCTTGGGGGCTACTATACGCTTAAAGTACAAGAAAGGTCAACTCATTACCTCATAGCGGTCCTTCATGCGATTTACTAGACCGGCTTCAAAGTCACGGCTTGTGTAAAGCGGTTCTAAAGCGGAATGAAGTTCTTAGGCGAGAGAAATTGTCGTAGTCGACATATCAGTCTTCCCCTTGTCTTTGCTCATAGTAGTGGAACCTTCCTTGATGCTGTGCTTTGCTAAAGCGACCGGTTGGCTAGGAACAGTGTAGCCAGTACCTGTCACAATAACATCGTCATTTTCAGTGGTCTTCTTTGGGCTTGATGTCGTCTTGCTCTGGCTCGGCGGTTCAACAATTACGACCCGCTCTATGGACGGGTTTGATGGAGCAGGCTGCGAGGTTTCCATTTGGACCTCCGGTTCAACTTCTGGCGGGTCAGCAGTATCGTCTTTGTACAACTCGCCAGAGCTATCTTTGGCGGCTTCGAGTTGTCGTGGGTTTGTTTTGGGGTCTTTTCGGATCAGCATCCGCATAGGGTCAAGGTTTTCGCTTTCTTACTCAAGCGAGCCTTGGTGCTGCAATATTCAGAATGGAATTAAGACAAATTGGACAAAGCAATTGTAAACCGAATTGACGGGACAGCGGTTGCGTACCCTGCAGCAACTTTAAGCGGAGGCAGTTGCGTGGTTGATGAACCGCCGGACGAACCGGAAGAGGCCTGATAATTTGGGTCAGATGGATTGAGAGGACATCGGAAGAAACCCTTTAAGGGATAACGCTTTTCAGGAGAGCAAGTCACCTCTGGACGACGCTTCCGGGTTGGTGTGTCTGGTAAACCGGATGAGGTAATCCGTTGGCCACTATGCCGGGTCGTGCGGCGCTCTTCAGCTTGCTGTGTCTTCAAAGAAAGGTTTGGATTTAAGTAAGCACAGGAATGATATTTTTTCACTTTCCGGATGGCGCGCGAATTCTTTTAACCGCACAAGGTCGGATTCGGAAGAAAGAAAGATTACCTCAACGAGGTCGGCATGGCTGGCTTCAGATCATCCCAGGAAGTAAAGTTGTCGATAAAAGGAATACAAAGGGACAAATCATAAGCAAGAATGAACACAAAGCGGGAAGCGGTTTACGGCGGCTCCTCGTAAGAATGTCAAGTTTTACCTCAACCGATTCTTCGTCCTCTGGCGGATCGGAGGACTCGGCGGTTTCTTCTTGCCTGCCTTCTTGGTGGCCTTGGACTTTACACGCGCGCCCGAACCGGTTTAGTACGTTTCGTAGGAGCTGTCACCGAGAAGTAACAAGGATTAATACATATCAACAAAGTTTTAAGGACCCAAGAACGGTGAATAGAGCTTTACCGGGGCGGTTTGTTGGCCACACGAATGGAGCCAACCCGTTAGGCTGCAAACGGAGATCGGTTCGTCAAGCATCTTCTTTACAATCTCTGTAACTTCAAGTTCAGTTATGGGCAGCTCGTGGCGTCTTTGAGGGTCTTTGAGGCTGCGGTGTACTCATGCATCAATCCGGGCGGCGGCTTAGGTGGCAAGACGCCCCAAGAAACCCAACACCGCACAAGGTCCACGCCGGTTAAGCCATTGGCCATTAGAGCCCGGAGCTTGATTATTTGAGGCGCGAAGTTCTTCCGTTCATGGCGGTTAAGCGTGCGAGCAGCGGATCTTTGGTTCTTGAGCGATGAGGGCGATAACCCGTCAAGGGGTTCTCATTAGCGGGAGCAGTGTTCGGCGATAGAACCAGGTTTGGTTCCAATCCTTTGGATGACTGTGGTGTTTTGCGTGAGGAAAATCCACCTCCTTCCTCTTTGATTGAAACGCCGCCCAGCTCGTGTTCGACCATCGAAAATTGATGCACGCGGTTCAAGTGGAAAAATCCGGAACAGCTCCACAGATGGTTCTTCACGAAGATAGACTTCACGAAGACTTGGAAGTTGCATATGTTTGACACGAGTTCGGGCCGATATCCTGCGGATGGAGTTTCAAACTTGCGAGGACGTCCGGAAAAATTTTTGAACCGGCGGGCAGAATCCCGGTCTAAATGCTGCGTAAACACGATTACTTCTCCCTCTTGTGGTTGGGAGGAAACTTCGCCGTCCGGAACACGCCAATGGTGGACATTTTTGGAGCCAAACCGCCAAGGTGACATAGCCGTTGAGTTGTGTTTGGTGATTTTGGACGGACCCGGTTGCAAGCTGAGAATTGAGGAGCCATTCCAAGATTAAGCTGCGAGAGAAAGGAAGAGACGGTTTACTATTAAGCGGTTCAGGCATATCAGATATTGTTAAACCGGCGATTCAGCAGCGGCTTCCCATTCGGTTTAGCGAGGACTAATGGAGTACGGATTAGCTATCAAAAGTTAAACCGCCCGAATAAGGCGAACTGAAAAATCTACTAATCATGGATGAAACAGTTTTCACATGCGAGTGGAAGTAATCGAGATCTACGAAGCTCTAGTAAGAAAAGTTTTACGACCTATGTGAACCTCATGAAGAGCATGAGGTTCGGGTATTATACACTCGAGGGTCGAACAAAGGAAACGGTGCATAAAGAATTAATTGGGTGGCGGGGCAGCCACTACCCAGATGTGCGGATGCGGCTGAGCCCGTCGGCCATGGCGAAACAAGTATGAAGAACTGGTATGAACACCTACGAGCTATGAGACGAACAGAGTTTTCAGATGAGATCTACGGTTTGAAAGAAACCTTACGACGAGCGGAAACCGCGGAGGAGCATCAAACTCTGGTATGATCGAGGTTGATGCAGCGACCCGGCGTGAAGCGTCGGTCGAAGGTCGAAGGGCGACGGCGGAGCTTCAGGTCGGGCGTCGCGAGGAAGGAGAAGAGCGGAAGAAGAAGAAGAAAGGCCCGACCGGTCTATTTATAAGGGACCGGAGCAATCAACGGCGCGAGAATCGAGGAGTCAAAAGCGGCGACGGTGCAGCGGCCGCCTCGATTTCGGGATAGCATTAATGAAGGGAATCTTACCGTTTGGATTTCTTTGTTAAAGATGGCGTCGGGTGCCACGACACGAAGACCGAAGGATGACGTCCGCGGCGGTTCAAGCGGATGGCGGTTTACAAAATATGAAAGGAGATCAAGAGTTTCGAAGATGTTGAAGATTAACTTGAACGGTTCAAGTCAATCTGGGGCCTAATGTTGGGGATACAACTCGAGTGTGAACCGCCTTAAGGGCCGGTTTACCTAAATCCATGATCCAGCCCACGGTGGAGGCCCGGAGCCCGAGGCGAATTAAGGTCCATGTATGTAAACCGCCTTAGTATTGTAACTTGTGTTGTAAGACAAGAAAGAAGAGACCGAGCAGGACGCTTGTATGAGCGGATTGGGACTCAGAGACCGGCGAGCGTCAACCCGTGTATATAAGGGGCGACCCGGCGAAGTTAGGGACAGAGAATTCGAGGCTAAGGCAAAGCTATTGCTCCTATTCGCGAAACCATATCAATCACATCACAACCGGGCGTGGTTTTACCTTCATCGAAGGGGCGAACCAAAGATAATTCCGTGTCTTGTGTCCGCTTTAACCCCTCTAGGTTAACCCGTACGATGGCCCTACGACTAAGTCCTTTCATGAGGACATCTGCCGTGACAATTCCACGACAATATCCGTATCGCCAAGCTTGCCTTCCACGCCAAGGAAAGTCCCATCCGGACACGGGACCAAGTCTTCAATCTTGTATCTTCATAGTCTTGGAGTCCGGCCGTGACGATAGTCCGGCTATCCGGACACCCCCTAGTCCAGGACTCCCTCAATGGCCTTATGTATGTTGTGTCTATTTTTGTGTGCAATGTTTAGATTGTGAGGAGTGCACCGGTGATAACAACAAGCAAGGCAAGTTTCACTTTGATCATGAATCTCAATATTTTACTATGCACTATAGTATGCCATGATAGGAGTGTGAGTTTAGGCTTACGCTATGCTATTGCATGACACCGAGTAGCAAAAACATATGATCTGTTACCCTGTTCCTTGTAACCATTGTGTAGTGATGCTTAGTTGCTAGATCATAACAGTGTTGGAATCATCATTAGTTGATGGGTTACAAACTTTTTTTGGCAACTACAAACTATATGGTTGACTACTTATTAACAACTTAATTAATGAATCATATGTGTGGTACTCAGTATTGCTTTGGTGGTTGACTGTTGAGTGGCTCCTGTGGACCCATGTCTATGGTTTACCCATTGTGCGTTCACTTGTGGGTGACTGCCCAAGCTCAGTTCCAAGTTAAGTAGCTTCCATGAGTAAACATGAGTTACTATGGGCTTTGTCTTGACCAAGTAAGTTGTAAGAACCTGACCCGACAGACTAGCTGATGTAAGTGTGGTTTGGTTGTATGGGTCAGCTGCCATGTGGTATGGGCTAAAAGTCTCGTCTTGGTCAACCAGGCGAGTTCATAAGTAAAGTTTAGTAGTAGTAGTAGTAGGGTGTGATTAGATCTTGCGGGTAAAGTACACAAACCTCTCTACAGAGTTAAGAAAACGGATCATGATTTGCCGCGTCCTTGGTTACGGACAACTTTGGGAAACTTGGCCAAGGATTGTCGGCTTGATCTCATCACCTCTTCTTAACTTAAAACTTGATAGGTTAAACATGGGAATAAGACTACCAGGGGTTTACCTCTGTGTCCAAGAGTACAACCGGGGTGTACCAAAGTCCAAAAATGTCTCAATATTTATACATATTGTTGGGGATTTACCGGTGTGTCCTACATATAGAGTAAACCAATTATATACAAAGTTTGAATAAAGCCTACAGTTTTCTGCAAAGAGTCTTTCAACTCCACTTGACCCAAAGATGCATATAGATAGGATTGTTATACAACTGTGGAACTTGCCAATACATTCAATGTATTGACCCTACTGGCTATAGTGTATCATGTTGCAGGTTTCTATTATGAGGAGTGATCACGTAGGGTTTCCAGCCTCCACTCGACATGCTTCCCCGTGGTGTTGATGGAGCCTTATCAAGAATTACTATCTCAGGATTTGATTTCGTTTCCGCTATTATGATCTCTGTGTGTTTATCAGACTATCTATTTGACTAGCCTATGGGTGAAAGTTGTAAGACTTATTTATTTTTGGATAAGCCATGATATTACATCCATATCGTCTATTCTGGTGATTTGATACGTGGGTTGGCATAGAAACACCTTTTTTGCGAGATGGCATATGTCAGGGATATCTAGCGACATATGCCAGGGGGTGGCTTATCATGGATGGGGACAAGAGTACATCGTCAGGCTCTAGAAGCAGGAGTGAGCGAGACCGCATACCCCCTGCGAATCTTACCCAGGTTCAGGGCTCTCCGTGGAGCTAACACCCCAAGTCCTGCTCTGCGGGGTCTCCGCATGATGACAATCGTCAATAGAGTAGCTACAAGATTCCTCCTTGAGCTATTTCGGCTAGAGGAGGAAGAAGAGCAAGGCTAGCCCTATCTTCTCCTTGTGTGTATGATGGCAAAGGTTCTGAACCCCTTGCATGGGGAAGCCTGGGGGTTATATAGGCCTACCCCCCAGGGGTACAATGGTAATCCAGCCGAGTGTAGGACCCGGCCGTCAGTGTTTCTAGGCGCCGGCTTCTCCGCCGGCTGCTAGAGCCCGTCGCTTGGTGGGTCCCGCCGGCTATCATGGACTCGGCCGACATGTACGGCCCGTCGCCGGCGGGCCATGTTGACTACTTTATACTATAGCCTCGCCCCTGATGACGGAGGCTTTGAAGGGGGGAGCGTGGCTACAGTTCCGCCGCCTGGCGGGCGCTCACTGTAGCCACACCCCGTCAAATCAAGTTAATGGTGCACAGACTCCGAGCGGAGGGGGCCGCCGGCTAGGGTGCGGTGCCGCCCTCGACACCGTCTGCTGAGGGTCTGCCGCCTTCTTGTGCCTCGCGGATAGGTAGGGCCCACCGCCTTCGGGGCGTACCGACCGCCCATCGTGGGAGCATGGCTCCCTCTGGCGTAGATGATGTTATATGATGCGTGGCTACAGTGCCGCGCCGGGCGAGGGGTGTCCACTTGGTACACCCGCACTGTGGCCATGTTTCGCCCTGGATTCGGGGGAGGCAGGTCACACTATAGCCACGCCCTGTCTCGTCGTGGTTAAGTGGGTGCAAACTTTGAGGGGACGAGGGGCCGCCTGCTAGGAGTCGGCTCCCTCATGGCCGCCTTCTGATGGCTCGCCATCTTCCAGCAGCCGGCCTCTTAGACCAGTCGGCCCAAGAAGCCAGTCATTCGTCCGTGAGGGGTGAGGGTCGCAGCTAGCCCCGATGTCTTGAAATACCATGGGGTGCCGACGAGGCTACCCGTGGTCAATTTCTCCGACAGTAGTCCCCAAAGCTGGTGGGGCACCACGGCTGAAATCGAGGAGCCTCGGCAGGTTCCTACTCTGAGTGATCTGGTAATCTTGCTTCGTCCGTTTTCTGGAGACGCTGACTATTAGGAGCCGGCCAAGGAGCGGCCGACCGATTGGTGAATTCAAAACGTCAGGGTAGAGGCCGAGTGGTGCGCCACCTGGGTGACAGGCTTGCCACCCGTTGCTCATTCGCCACGCGGCGCCAGCAGACCAGGCCGGCCTGCCAGCCCACGCACGTGACGGGACGTCACCACAGGCCCGGGTCCACCACTACAGGGCCTCAGCACACGCGCGGATCCGCTGTGGCCGAGGCGAATGGTTGCGCTTCCCAGGTGCATTAATCATGCGCCGTTATGGCGCGGAAGGCGCGGGGTCGTGCGGGATCGTGTGGGGGCATGGGCACAGCTAATCCCACGTCCCCCCATGATTGCCCCCTCGGCTCCGCCGCCACGGGCCTATAAGTAGGGGGAGGAGGGGGCGGCAGAACACACGCGTGCCCTCCTCGCCCTTCATCCTCTTCTTCTTCACTCTCTTGTTGCCGCCGTGCCACCTCACGTCACCAGAGTACCACCGCTGCTTGTTGTCACTTGACTTCTCCACATCGCCGCGGCTTCGTCCTCGCGCAGCCACCTCGCACCGCCACCGAGCAACCACGTCCATGGCGCGCAGCGGCTGCTCCGGTGACTGGATGGCTCCAACGTCCACGAAGATCATCTGGAGTTCCTCCGCCAGACGCGGCGGCTTCCCCGCACATCATATGTTAAGGTCCGTGTTCCTCCCGAGAGGGAGATCTTGCCTGCGCCAGCGGACGGCGAGCACGTCGTCTTTCGGTCGCACTTCTTCCGCGGCTTCGGCATGCCGGCGAGCGGCTTCCTCCACTCCTTCCTTGACTTCTATGGAGTCCAGCCCCACCATCTCACGCCGAACACGGTGGTGCTGCTCTCCGCCTACATCACCCTCTGCGAGGGGTATCTTGGCGTGCTTCCCTCGCTCGAGCTATGGGGGGGGGGAGATTTTCCACCGCCAAGGACGAGGCGGCCCAGTGCGGGGCCTGCATCGCGGTGCGGCACACGGGCTCTCTGGTCCGCTTCCCGGCTCTCGCCCTGCTGCAGTTGGCCAAACTGTGGCAAAAATTGTACTTCTACGTCGAGAACATTCACACGACGCGGGACTACGTCAACCTGCCGGCTTACGCAGCCGGCCCGCCAGCGGAGCCCCGCACCAACTGGAAGTTTCGGCCGAAGAATCTATCGGCCGCCTCCTCCACCACTCTCACCCGGCTCCAGGTGATGATGGAGTCAGAGGGCCTCAAGGCCTCGGATCTGCTGGCCGCCTTCGTGGAGCGCCAGGTGCTGCCTCTTCAAGCCCGAACCCACATGATTAACTACATGAGTGGGCGTCAGGACCCGTGCCGGATGTCCACCAAGGTGCTGCCGGACACGGAGGGGATCCAGCTGGTAAACTTCTTCTCCGACTGCAAGCTCTTGGAGACGGAGTGGCGTTTCGGCAAGGAGTCGTACAGCCGTGCAAACCCGCCGCCTGCAGTAAGTCTTCTGGTTCTCTTTTTCTTTGCTTGTCCCGATTTATTCTTGCCGCCTGACCACCCGGCCGTGATGCAGCGCTTCCCGGGCCAGTCGGCAACTAACACGCCGGACCTAGGCTATCAGTACCTGGCGGACTGCATGGAAAGGAACGTGAACGACCCCGAGCTGGGGGCGGCCGCCATGGAGGAAGACGACGCCGTAGGAGGCGGCAGCGAGGGAGCAGGCGACTCCTCGGGAGGCGGCCTCGGGGAGTGGCCGGATGATGACGAGGAGGACGACGAACCGCGCCGCGCCCTCGGCGCCGACAAGACAGGCGCTAGCTCCTCGACGGCACCGCCTGGAGCAACCGGCGCGCCGAAGCATCGGGCCGACACCGGGTTGTTCGGTGATGACCGCAAGTATACGGGATAGTTTTTAGCCTCTTTCGATAAGTAAGAGTGTCGAACCCAACGAGGAGCTAAAGGTAGAACAAATACTCTCTCAAGTCCTATCGGCCACTGATACGACTCTATGCACGCTTGACGTTCGCTTTACCTAGAACAAGTATGAAACTAGAAGTACTTTGTAGGTGTGATAGGATAGGTTTGCAAGATAATAAAGAACACGTAAATATAAACTAGGGGCTGTTTAGTAAAGATGCAATAAAGTAAATATAGCGAGTGTGGAAAAGTGGTGGTTGGAGTTGTGAAATTGCCCCTAAGCAATTGACTATGTTACTAGACCGGTAATCACTATTGCAATTCTATTTGAGGGAGAGGCATAAGATAACATATCATCCCTTACTTGGAATTCTATGCACTTATGATTGGAACTCTAGCAAGCATCCGCAACTACTAAAGATCCATTAAGGTAAAACCCAACCATAGCATTAAAGCATCAAGTCCCCTTTTATCCCATATGCAAACAACCTACTTACTCGGGTTTGTGTTTCAGTCACTCACGCAACCCAACATAAGCAAATCATAAACATATTGCAAACCCTACAACGGGAATCCCTCATGCTTGCGCGACACGGAGGGCACAATAGGACAGCACCAATAATAAAACATGCAACTCAAACCAATCATAGCAATTCATCAATCACCGATAGGACAATGAAAATCTACTCAGACATCATAGGATGGAAACACATCATTAGAAAATAATATGAAGCATAAAGCACCATGTTCAAGTAGAGGGTACAGCGGGTTGCGGGAGAGTGGACAGCTGAATATAGAAGGGGAAGGTGATGGAGATGTTGGTGAAGATGGCGGAGGTGTTGGTGAAGATCGCGGTGATGATGATGGCCCTCGGTGGCGTTCCGGCGCCAGCGGAAGCAAGGGGGAGAGAGCCCCCCTTCTTCTTCTTCTTCCTTGACCTTCTCCCTAGATGGGAGAAGGGTTTCCCCTCTGGTCCTTGGCTCCCATGGAGTGGGAGGGGCGAGAGCCCCTCCGAGATTGGATCTATCTCTCTGTTTCTGTGTTCTGTAATTCTGCCCTGGCACCGTTTCCTTTATATTTGGAGATCCGTAACTCCGATTGGATTGAAACCTTCGCCCGGATTTTTCTCGTAAAATTAGCTTTCTTGCGGCAAAAGAAGAGCGTCAGCCGCCTTACGAGTGGCCCACGAGAGTCGGGGCCGCGCCCTCTTTAAGTGGGTGTGGGCCCCTATCTCGTGGCCACCTCGGGCATCGTCTCGCGTTGATTATTCCTCCCAAAAATCACAAATATTCCAAAATAATTCTCCGTCCGTTTTTATCCCGTTTGGACTCCGTTTGATATTGGGTTTCTGCGAAACAAAAACATGCAATGCAGGCGAACTGCACCGGCAATTGGATCAATATGTTAGTCCCAAAAAATAGTATAAAAAGTTGCCAAAAGTATATAAAAGTTGAATAATATTGGCATGGAACAATCAAAAATTATAGATACGATGGAGACGTATCAGCATCCCCAAACTTAATTCCTACTCGTCCTCGAGTAGGTAATTGATAAAAAAGATAATTTTTGATGTGGAATGCTACCTAGCATAATCTTGATCACATGTCTAATCATGGCATGAATATTAAGACACGAGTGATTCAAAGCAATAGTCTATCATTTGACATAAAAAAATAATACTTCGAGCGTACCAATAAAGCAATCATGTCTTTTCAAAATAACAAGCCAAAAGCAAGCTTATCCCTACAAAATCATATAGTTTGGCCATGCTTCATTTTCGTCACACAAAATGCCCCCATAATGCACAACCCTGATGACAAGCCGAGCAATTGGTTCATACTTTTTAACGCGCTTCAGCTTTTTCAACCTTCACGCAATACATGAGCGCAAGCCATGGATATAGCACTATAGGTGGAATAGAATATAATGATGGAGGTTATGTGGAGAAGACAAAAAGAGAGAAAGTCTCACATCAACGCGGCTAATCAACGGGCTATGGAGATGCCCATCAATTGATGTCAATGTGAGGAGTAGGGATTGCCATGCAACGGATGCACTAAGAGCTATAAGTGTATAAAATCTCAACAAAAGAAACTAAGTGGGTGTGCATCCAACTTGCTTGCTCATGAAGACCTAGGGCATTTGAGGAAGCCCATCGTTGGAATATACAAGCCAAGTTCTATAATAAAAATTCCCACTAGTATATGAAAGTGACAACATAGGAGACAATCTATATGAAGAACATGGTGCTACTTTGAAGCACAAGATATAAGACTCACTACATGAAGAACATGGTGCTACTTTGAAGCACAAGTGTGGAAAAAGAGATAGTAACATTGCCCCTTTT
Source organism: Aegilops longissima (assembly GCA_021605205.1). Classification (NCBI taxonomy): domain Eukaryota; kingdom Viridiplantae; phylum Streptophyta; class Magnoliopsida; order Poales; family Poaceae; genus Aegilops; species Aegilops longissima. The sequence goes on from CM038677.1 coordinate 563,803,237, forward strand.
TATTTATTTTCTTTTTTTATCTTTTTTTTTCTTTCTTCTTCTTTTTTTCCTTTTTTTTCTTTGGCCTTTCTTTTTTTCTTTTGGGCCTTTCCCTTTTTTTTATTTTTGGGGACAATGCTCTAATAATGATGATCATCACACTTTTATTTACTTACAACTCGATATTACAACTCGATACTGGAACAAAGATAGGACTCTATATCAATGCTTCCGGCGGTGTACCGGGATGTGCAATGATCTAGCGTAGCAATGACATCAAAAAACGGACAAGCCATGAAAACATCATGCTAGCTATCTTACGATCATGCAAAGCAATATGAAAATGAATGCTCGAGTCATGAATATGATGATGATGGAAGTTGCATGGCAATATATCTCGGAATGGCTATGGAAATGCCATGAGAGGTATGGTGGCTGTTTTGAGGAAGATATAATGAGGCTTATGTGTGATAGAGCGTATTGTATCACGGGCTTTGGATGCACCGGCGAAGTTTGCACCAACTCTCAAGGTGATAAAGGGCAATGCACAGTACCGAAGAGGCTAGCAATGATGGAAAGGTAAAAGTGCGTATAATCCATGGACTCACATTAGTCATAAAGAACTCATATACCTATTGCAATAGTTTATTAGCCCTCGAAGCAAAGTACTACTACGCATGCCCCTAGGGGGATAGATTGGTAGGAAAAGACCATCGCTCGTCCCCGACCGCCACTCATAAAGAAGACAATCAAAGAAACACCCCATGCTTGAAATTTGTCACACAACGGTTATCATACGTGCATACTACGGGACTTGCAAACCTCAACACAAGTGTCTCTACAATCCACAACCACCCACTAGCATGACTCTAATATCACCACCTTTATATCGTAGAACTATTGCAAGGAATCAAACATATCATATTCAGCGATCTACAAGTTTATGTAGGATTTTATGACTAACCATGTGAATGACCAATTCCTGTCATCTCTCTAAATAAATATATAAGTGAAGCAAGAGAGTTTAATTCTTTCTACAAAAGATATGCCCACGCTCTAACAAATATAAGTGAAGCAAAAGAGCATTCTACAAATGGCAGTTTTCTATGTGAAGAGAAACAGGCAATCCAAACTTCAAATGATATAAGTGAAGCACATGAAGCATTCTATAAAGCCATACTCAAAAGATTTAAGTGAAGTGCAATGAGCATTCTATAAATCAACCAAGGACTATCTCATACCAGCATGGTGCAAAAAAGAAAAGTGAAAACTAAATGCAAAATACGCTCCAAGACTTGCACATAATGCATAAACGAAACGAATACGAAAAATACCAATACTTGTTGAAGAAAGAGGGGATGCCTTTCGGGGCATCCCCAAGCTTAGACGCTTGAGTCTCCTTGAATATTTACTTGGAGTGCCTCGGGCATCCCCAAGCTTGAGCTCTTGCCTCTCTTCCTTTTCCTCATATCGAGACCTCCTCGTTTAGACACTTCATCCACACAAAACTTCAATAGAAAACTCGGTAAGATCCGTTAGTATAATAAAGTAAATCACCACTCTAAGTACTGTTGCAAACCAATTCATATCTTGTTTTTGCATTGTGTCTACTGTAGTATAACTATTCCATGGCTCAATCCACTAATATAAATTGATAGACTCATCAAAACAAGCAAACTATGCATCAAAAACAGAATCTGTCTAAAACAGAACAGTCTGTAACAATCTGAACATTAACCATATTTCTGATACTTGAAAAATTCTGCAAAAATAAGGAAAAATAAAAAAATTGTATGGAAAGACAGTGCAAAAATAATCAGAACCATTTGACGTTCCAGTAAAAAATTAAAATTCGTGCACTACAGCCCAAGTTACTGTCCTGCACCGTACAAACCAACAAGCATTGTAAACATCCTAAAGGCAAACCTTGGCACATTATTTTTATAATACAATGGAATTGTACAAGGGGATAATTATTTTTATTGAAAAGTTTCTGTAATTAAGATTCACAAAGTTCCCATGGGCATGAACAAATTTCAAGGACGTCCCCCACTTTCACAATGCTCGTCTCTCTCACTTTCACTTTTCTTTTTGAAAAAGTTTTTGGGTTCCCCTCTTTATTTTTGTGTTTTTAAACTATATGAAAGCACTCAACATAAATAAATGACTCTCTAAAACTTCCGGGTTGTCTCCCTGGCAGCGCTTTCTTTAAAGCCATTAAGCTAGGCATTTAGTGCTCAACTAATGAATCCACCCGGATCCCAAGGTATATCAAAGCCAATTTTAATTAATAATGACTTGTAATTTAGTAGTGAGCACAAAGTAACATATATCATGCAACAACGAAGCCTAACTCTCTTCCTATGCATCGGCATGTCATAAGAGAACAATTCATGCACACATAGTAAAGGCCAATGCATAGTATAAGCAGTTTCTTGCAATTTCATAGTATGGGAAACATAGAGAGGTGGAGAAATAGTTCCTCTCTCATAATAATTGCAAGTAGGAGCAGCAAGCACATGCATATTACATTCATAAAAATCATCAAGTGCAATGGTAAAAGGCAACCCATCAATATAATACTTAATAAGCACAAACTTCTCCGATATAGTGTAGTTTGGAGAATTCAAAAAGATAATAGGACTATCATGCGTGGTGCAATAGCAACAGTTTCATGTTTAACATAAGGAACTATAGCAAGTTCATCTCCATAAGCATAATTCATATTGGCATCTTGGCCACAAGCATAGCAAGCATCATCAAAAAGGGATATTTCAAACAAATTCAAGGGATCATAGCAATCATCATAGCAATCATCCTTTGGTAAGCACAACGGGGAATTAAATAATGTATGAGTTGGAGGGTTACTCTCATTAGAAGGTGGGCACGGGTAGCTAATCCGCTCTTCCTCCTTTTGTTCTTCGCTCTGCTCATCATCTTTTTCATCCAATGAGCTCACTGTTTCATCAATTTCTTCTTCCATAGCTTCCTGCAAAATATTAGTCTCTTCTTGGACAGCGGAGAAGTCCTCAATATATGGTTTAACATAGGCATTAGAAGCATAATTATCATAAAAACATTGAAATATGGCAAAATTTTCAGATTTGTAAAGAGTAGCATCATACTTTTCAATCAAAGAGGCAATCTCATAAGCACCTTTAAAAGCAACAAATTCTTCAATTTGTTGAACATCATAGTAATTGTAAACACCCTTAGCATACGAAGATACAATTCCATTGTCACTAAACAAGCATTGATAGGTTAGGTGTTTCTTAGGGTCTTTAGAACAACAAGTAAACTCATATATTTCACATAAATTCCAAGCATAGCATTGCAAACGTTGAATTTGATCCCATAATAGTTTCCCTTTTTCAGATATGCGGTGTCGCACAAAACAAGCATGCTCATCTAAAGATTTGCCCTCAACTAAACTAGTGGGGGTTTCAGCATGAGCACAAAGGGATCGAAGATGATCCAAGTAAAAAGCTTCAGGAGTGTGATAGATTTTGAGTGGTTCTTCAACCATTGGTGCAGTAGGTACAACTATTTTTTTTGGTATTTTGCGTTTCCTACCCATAGCTAAAGATAGAAATCGACTAAGAATAGAAAATAAAAATTATTTAGTGATAAAGCAAACAAGCACACACAAGAATATTCACCCCACGCTATAACTCACCGGCAACGGCGCCAGAAAAAGGTCTTGATGACCCGCAAGTATACGGGATAGTTGTAGCCTCTTTCGATAAGTAAGAGTGTCGAACCCAACGAGGAGCTAAAGGTAGAACAAATACTCTCTCAAGTCCTATCGGCCACTGATACGACTCTATGCACGCTTGACGTTCGCTTTACCTAGAACAAGTATGAAACTAGAAGTACTTTGTAGGTGTGATAGGATAGGTTTGTAAGATAATAAAGAACACGTAAATATAAACTAGGGGTTGTTTGGATAAAGAGGCAATAAAGTAAATATAGCGAGTGTGGAAAAGTGGTGGTAGGAGTTGTGAAATTGCCCCTAAGCAATTGACTATGTTAACTAGACCGGTAATCACTATTGCAATTCTATTTGAGGGAGAGGCATAAGCTAACATATCATCCCTTACTTGGAATTCTATGCACTTATGATTGTAACTCTAGCAAGAATCCGCAACTACTAAAGATTCATTAAGGTAAAACCCAACCATAGCATTAAAGCATCAAGTCCCCTTTTATCCCATATGCAAACAACCTACTCACTCGGGTTTGTGTTTCAGTCACTCACGCAACCCACCATAAGCAAATCATAAACATATTGCAAACCCTACAACGGGAATCCCTCACGCTTTCGGGACACGGAGGGTACAATAGGACAGCACCAATAATAAAACATGCAACTCAAACCAATCATAGCAATTCATCAATCACCGATAGGACAACGAAAATCTACTCAGACATCATAGGATGGCAACACATCATTGGAAAATAATATGAAGCATAAAGCACCATGTTCAAGTAGAGGGTGCAGCGGGTTGCGGGAGAGTGGACCGCTGAATATAGAAGGGGGAAGGTGATGGAGATGTTGGTGAAGATGGCGGAGGTGTTGGTGAAGATCGCGGTGATGATGATGGCCCCCGGCAGCGTTTCGGCGCCACCGAAAGCAAGGGGGAGAGAGCCCCCCTTCTTCTTCTTCTTCTTCCTTGACCTTCTCCCTAGATGGGAGAAGGGTTTCCCCTCTGGTACATGGCTCCCATGGTGTGGGAGGGGCGAGAGCCCCTCCGAGACTGGATCTATCTCTCTGTTTCTGCGTTCTGTAATTCTGCCCTGGCACCGTTTCCTTTATATCTGGAGATCCGTAACTCCGATTGGATTGAAACCTTCGCCCAGATTTTTCTCATAAAATTAGGTTTCTTGCCGCAAAAGAAGAGCGTCAACCGCCTTACGGGTGGCCCACGAGAGTGGGGGCCGCACCCTCTTTAAGTGGGCGTGGGCCCCTATCTCGTGCCACCTCGGGCATCGTCTCGCGTTGATTCTTCCTCCCAAAAATCACAAATATTCCAAAATAGTTCTCCGTCCGTGTTTATCCCGTTTGGACTCCGTTTGATATTGGGTTTCTGCGAAACAAAAACATGCAATGACGAGGCCGACATCGGGCAATTGGATCAATATGTTAGTCCCAAAAATAGTATAAAAAGTTGCCAAAAGTATATGAAAGTTGAATAATATTGGCATGGAACAATAAAAAATTATAGATACGACGAAGACGTATCATTCGGCAGCCAGCCCAAGAAACCCAAGGCCTCGGTCGCCGCAACCAAGCGGCAAGAGGCTGTGAAGGCGGCCATTGTCAAGAAGGGCCTTTGCTGTTTTGTCTTGTGTTTGATTTTCTTGCCTCGTTGAGTAGGGCCCTGCTTTCTCTCTCGTGGGCCCTGTCTGTTTTGGTGATTGGGGCAGCAGACGACCCCGAGGTCTCCCGCCGCATGGACCCGATCGCCGCCCTTCGGGAGGCGACGGAGAAGAACATGCTGGAGGCACAGCAGGAGCGGGACGCCGCGGCCCGAGCGAAGGCGGAGGAGGCCAACATGGCATGGGCGAAGGCCGACGAGGCGGCCAAGGAGCAAGCCGACGCGGCGGCCAAGGAGCACGCGGACGCGGCCTCCAAGGCGCAGGAGGAGGAGGCGTCCCGCGACGGGGCTCCAGAGGCCACCGGCTCGCAGCACATGGAGCCGCCGGTGCCAGAGGGCCAGGCGCCGACTGGAGGGGCTGGTATCGACCAGCTGGCCCTGGAGAGTGGTGGGGCAGACCCCATCGTCTTGGAGAAGGAGGTGCCTCCGCACGCACCGACTGCCGGCACGCAGGGCAGTCGGCCTGAAGCGCCACTGGTGCCGCCATCTGGTGGTGAGCTAGTGGTGGGCCTGATTCCCACGATCCGCGTTCCTGCGCGCCAGCGCCCGGTGAGGGCGGCCTCAGTGCCAAGGCCGATGGAGATCGGGGCCACGAGCTCGTCGGCGCCCGACACTAAGGCCACCAACGGCGCCCCATGATACGTCTCCAATGTATCTACTTTTCCTAACGCTTTTCCTCTTGTTTTGGACTCTAATTTGCATGATTTGAATGAAACTAACCCCGGAATGACGTTTTTTTCAGCAGAACTACCACGGTGTTGTTTTTGTGCAGAAATAGAAGTTCTCGGAATGGAACGAAACTTTGCAAGGAATTTTTATATAATAAATAAAAATTTCTGGAGCCAAGACCTACCGGAGAGGGGCCCCTGGGTAGGCACAACCTACCAGGGTGTGTCCCCTCTCTCCTGGCGCGCCCAGGTGGGTTTTCCCCACCTTGTGGTCCCGCAGACCCTGAAACCAACGCTATGAAATCCTGTTTTCCAGAAAAAATTAGGGAGAAAGAATTATCACGATCCACGAGACGGAGCTGCCGTCACCTCCTGTTCTTCATCGGGAGGCCAGATTTGTAGTCCGTTTGGGGCTCTGGAGAGGGGGGGGTCTTCGTTCCATGATGCTCCCCACCGGGAGTGAGTAATTCCTTCGTAGGCTGGCTGGTCGGTGAGGAGTTGGATGAGATTCATCATGTAATCGAGTTAGTTTTGTTAGGGCTTGATCCCTAGTATCCACTATGTTCTAAGATTGATGTTGCTATGACTTTGCTATGCTTAATGCTTGTCACTTTGGGCCCGGGTGCCATGAACTCAGATCTGAAACGTTTATGTTATCACAATTATATCCATGTTTTAGATCTGATCTTGCAAGTTATAGTCACCTTGGGCCCGGAGTGACAATAGTCGGGACCACTCCCTGTGATGACCGTAGTTTGAGGAGTTCATGTATTCACTATGTGTTAATGCTTTGTTCCGGTTTAAAAGGAGGCCTTAATATCCCTTAGTTTCCAATATGGACCCCGCTGCCACAGGATGGTAGGAAAAAAGATGTCACGCAAGTTCTTTCCATAAGCATGTATGACTATTTACAGAATACATGCCTACATTATATTGACGAACTGGAGCTAGTGCCATATCGCGCTAGGTTATAACTGTCTCATGATTAATATCATCCAACAAGTCACGGATCCAATGTCTATGAATTTATCTTATATTGTTTCTACTAAGTTACTGCTACTATCATCACTGTTACACTTGCTACAAAAAATACTGCTATCACTGTCACTGTTACCGTTGCTACCGTTACTACTATCAAAACTATCATATTACTTTGCTACTGATTACTTGCTACAGATAATTAATCTCTAGGTGCGGTTGAATTGACAACTCAGCTGCTAATACTTGCAAAAATTCTTTGGCTCCCCTTGTGTCGACTCTATAAATTTGGGTTGAATACTCTACCCTTGAAAACTGTTGCAATCCCCTATACTTGTGGGTTATCACCACACCAAACTAGACGTCTGGGGCTGGCTCGGGTGTCCTGAACGTGGCGTTCGGGGATATCTTGACCCATTTCAACACCCATGGCGCCATTCTCCAGCAATCTGTGCAGGAGTTTTTGGAGATGCGGACGGCCGTCCGGGTACGCTATTTGCTTCTTATTTTTTAACTCTTTTGATCTTTCGTGGGGGCACGCCAGCGCACCCACTGGGTGTAGCCCCCGAGTTCCGGGCCGACTGCTGAGCAGGTAGCTCGGAACTTCAAGGGGAGCTCCGAGTGCTGACTTGTTTCTTCTTCTGTTGTCTTCGTTGCAGGACTACCACAACCTCCGTGCGGCCGCCTACAACTCCCAGTTCCAGGAGCTGGCCCAGCGGACCGCTGATCTGATGCAGAGCCAAAGTAAGCACTACGTGTTTCTTTCCGCGGGGGCGCATCAGCGCCCGTTGGGTGTAGCCCCCGAGATTCAGGCTAACTGCTGAGCAGTCGGGCCGGATCTTCTGGCAACTACTTGCTTTTGGTTGATGCTGACGCCCTTTCTTTGTTGTCTTTGTAGATGTCGTTGCTGATCTGCGGCAACGCCTGAGCGAGGTCCAATCCGAGCTCCATACCAAGGAGCAGGAGTGCAGCTAGGCCGCCCAGGAGCACGACCGTCTGGCAAAGGAGCTAGCGGACCAGGCGGAGCGGCACAAGGCGGAGGTGCAGCAGCTGAAGGACGGCGAGACTCTCCTCAGGGCCGAGTTTGAGACTCAGCGCTCGAACTGGGCCGAGAGGGAGAAGTTCCTGTCTGACGGCTATGGGGAGATCAAGGAAATGATCAACGGTAAGTTGCTTCTTCTTGTATACAGCCGCCGACTGCTACAAGGGTCAGCTTCTGGCTATTAACTTTTTTGATCTTCTTCTTGCACAGAATTCTTCCCTGGTCATTCTGTCGCCGTCAGCCAGGCCATTGAGGCGCGGCGCGTCCAGCGGAGGAGGTTGGGTGTAGACATTCCGCCAAATGCGCCTCGTAATCTTGGCGAGCAGCTCCTGGCCGTCAAGACGCGCCTGCAACCGACTCATCGCGTACTCCGCTGCCTGCAGCGAGCCGAGTCTCAGGTGTTGGCCGCCCTCTGGCCAGACGCTCAGGTCCTGCGCACCCCCAGTCAGACAACCGACTGGCTGGAGGTAGCAGTTGGGCGCTTCGAGGCCTGGAAGGGTGCCGCCGCTCAGGCGGGCACTCGGACGGCCTTGGAATTCATCAAGGCCTGGTATCCGGGGCTGGATCTGGCCCAGCTGGCCACCTTCCGACGGGAGGCTGGGCCTGAATTGGAGGCGGTGAGCCGCGATCTCACCCACCACGCGGCGGCGATCACCGAGTACGCCGACACCTCCGTCTTCATCCCAGAGCTGGATGACAACGGCGCTGTGCTGCCGCCCAACTGGCTCGGGCTAAACCCGGAGGAGGGGAGGACTCAACGGAGGAGATCGCCTTTGGCGACGAGGGCGAGGAGGATGAGGACAAGGATGGCGAGGACATCGCACCGGGCAAGGAGGATGGCAAGGATAGGCATTAGTGATTTCCATCTCGCAGATTTTGGTTTCGGGCGGTTACTGCGACTTTCCTCGCTTCGTTCAAATTTTGCAGAGTGCACGTTTACCGTGCCAACTCAATTCGAATCCCGTTTGTATTCTATTTTTTCAAGGGGGATCCATTTTCAATTGGAATTACATTCTATATACATCATTTTTTATATATACTTTCAAAAGCACAACACCATTTATACATAAATATGGTTTACAAATGGCATGGTCTCAGATTCATAAGGTTGTATCCATCAATTTGGATTTTCAAATTTTTGAAACCACTTTATGTTGAAATCCAATGTATGCATTCCTCGCTAACTGTCTCCAATTGATGTGTGTTTCATGCGGTTTTTTTAGTTCTCAAACATGTATAATGTGTTTCACACACGCAACATATAGTGTAATCCCGTTTAGACATTAATTGCATATAAACCATGCATTGTTTGTAATTGAAGAATCTATGGATCACCAATATTGATAAACTATATAACATTACACGTGTGCCCAAATTCAAATGAATATGCATGTTTGATACACCAATTTGCGTTATGATATTATCGATGTCGTGATCTCTAGTTTAAATATTTGAATCCCCTTTAATCCAGATATTCGTCTCATATAGCTATCACTCATGCTTATATAGGACTATCTCTCTAGACCTATACGCGTATCGTCTCTCAGGTCTAGACCTATACGCGTATCGTCTCTCAGGTATCTCTCGTGCTACCTGTATGTCGACAATGATCTTTTATCTTTGTAACACACTGACGGTACTCTCTCCCTCGACCTTCATCACTCCATCTCTCTCTAAGTATATCTCGCTCCCTGCTATGTGTCTCTAACTATGATTCTCCATGTGGAATCTCTTTCTCTCACACAAACACAAAACTTTGTCTCCGGGGTCTCATTTCTCTCTACTATTCCCATGTGTGCCACTCACACACCCCTCATCTGAGATGTCTTTCGCTCCTTAGATATGAGAACCTATGACTCTTCCTCTTCAATATCTCTTTCTCGCACACAAACACAAACTCTGTCTCCCAGGGTCTCATATTTCTCCATTGTTCTCTTGTATGTCGCTCACACACACCCTCTCTCCCTAGAGATATATTGCGTTCCCTCGTATGCCTCTCTAGCTATCACTCTCGTTATGAAATATCTTTCTCTCTCGCAGACACAAAACTCCGTCTCTCTGGATCTCATTTCTCTGTGATATCTGTTTGTATGTGACTCACATGCGCCCTCTCTGTATCTCTCTCACACCCACACACATAACCCAGCCTTCTGATCCACTCGACTCCTATCTCTAACGCACACTAGCTAGCATCTTTATCTTTCTATTTATCTGTTTCTCCATCAACCTTCTTTCTCGCCCTCACTCTTGATTCCTATCACGAACACTACATATGTTTCTCTCTACATGCAGTCAAGTGCCCTCTCACACACAACTATAACTTCACCCTTTGAACCACCCGACGGTCATCTCCGACACCCAAACTAGTGGATGTCCCTCTAGCTAGCATCTCTATCTCTGTATCTATCTGTAGTTTCTCCGTCAACATTTCTTTCTCGCACGGAGTCTTGCTTCCTATCACCCACACTATATATGTCTCTCCATACATATGCATTTATAGGTTGGTCTCTTTTGCACAATCCTTGCGCCTCACTCCCTCTGCTCACCATAGATGCATGCTCCAGCGCACGCCACTATCTCTTAAAGACAAAAACACATGCTCAATTGTCGGGCCTTCTTCCCTGCATTCTCACATGCATGCATATTGACATACCGATCCGTCTCTCCCATGTCGTTGATTTAATGACTTATGTCTTCTTTCTTTTATCTCGATCATGCGCGCGCGCACACACACACATCCCACGTATATATGTATACCTCTCACACATGCACGTTCAAGGTCTCTATGTCTCCATACGTAGTTAATTACCCTCAATCCTAACGCCACATTGAATCGTTCTCCTCTTTTGTGCACATAACTTCCGCCTGGATGGGTAAAACACACTCACACTTAACAATCTCCTTCTAGCTACCCCCCGCCTCTCACTCTTCCCCTATATCCCCGAAACCAATAAGACCATCCCTTTGTTTAATTCCCGCCTACATGCACCATCGATATATAGTAGTCTTCCTCGGTGTCTCTCGAACAAACACGTTCTCTCGATGTTGACTCCTCTCACGCGCACACACCTTCTCATCCCTCTCTACGGGCATTTTCTCTCTCGCACCCCATCGTTGGTGGCCTCTGCCATACACATCACCTCTCTATGATGAAGCCATGCACACGTAAATTACATCTGCCATAGAGGACCCAGCGACACACACACACACAGCACGCACGCACCCCCCCCACACACACACACGCTAAGACTCCATCTCTCTCTCACACACACACACACACGCACGCACGCACCCCCCCCAAACACACACTAAGACTCCATGTCTCTCTCTCTCTCTCACACACACACAAACTAAGACTCCATCTCTCTCTCCTCTCTCTCTCTCACACACACACACCCCACACACACACACACTAAGACTCCATCTCACACACATGCTCTAGGTGGAGCATTTGTTCCTACCACTCTTCATCCAACCTTACCCGTATGATAAACAATCACCTTTATTTACTTGCATAACATGGACAAATTCCACTTTACTTTAGTAGTCAGCAAACTTATCATCTGTACCCTTATAAAACAACGAGTTGGCGGTGATGGTGTGCCTACCATCTTGTAATACAGACCGTATGATCTATATCTGAGGATATAAAGAAAATTATGATAATTTTACAAAAGATACCTGCACCTCTCTCCACATCATTATCTCCCGCAACCTCATTGCTCAGCAATTAAAAAAGGAATAAGTCTCTGGAACAATCTAGCATGCATGGTGGCGCCTGCTTTGCCGCCAAATCCATCCCCATGCCTCCGCCCATTCCGACCACCACCACCACCACGCCCACTCCTCCTCGCCTTATCTCTCATCTTTCATTTTTCGATGACATTCTCGAGATACCTGTTTTCCTATAAAATTCTTGAGATATCATTAGTTTTACACATGGGATTACTCCTGCATGGGTCAATCACAACAGTGTTACAGTAAAAAAATGCATATTGATGTTCCGTGCAATGCGCGAGAATCTTGCTTGTAATTATATAACACAAATCACGAGCAGGAAGTGACATTTGTTTGACACAACCACGTTAATATGGCCACGTAAATCACTAGCTAAAGTAAATACCATTATACTTATATCACGATGCAAAAGGTTGAGCACATGTCCGAAGAGTAGAGTTGCACACACGCACTCTATCTATCAGAATCTCTCACACACACACACACCAGTTACGTGACGCCCACTTAAGCAGACACGTATGTTACAATTTGTGCACCCGCGGGTACACATGATGCTGCGCATTTATTTAAGCCGGAAGGCGAACCCAAACAGTAGCTGCATTCATTCCCCTCCCGCCGCCTCTTCTCTGGTCGCCGTTGCCCGGTAACGTTTTTTAACACAATTTCTTAGGAAATTGAGTGCAATAATTGAGTAGTTTTGCAAACTACCAGTACTACACCTGAAACGGTTCAAAACCTATACTCCCTTGCCAGCACGCGCTTCCTGCATGAAACGGTCAGCGTCGCCCTGGAGCGTCAGTGCCGCATTAATGCCCGGCCATAGTGGAGGCGACCTCTCACTGGCGCCGGCTTTGAAGTGGTGCGACGGCCGAGAGAGCGCCGCTTCCCGGTGCACGCGACTGCTCCGCGTCGAGACTGGACATAGGCCATGTTTGGATCCATGGGTTAGAGTTAGTTTGAGCTAGTTGGGGCTCAAATAGCCCTAAGGTATCCAAGCATGAGGGTTTAAATTGGAGCAAGTTGCACTGAACCCACCAAAAAAAAACTATCCCACCCAAGAGGTGCTAACTGGAGATAGTTCTCATTGGGACCACTAAAAAATCACTTTTCTCTCTCCATGAAGTGCATTTATTGTCAATCTAACCCTGTCACCCAAACACCTCTTTGGCTATAGTTAGTTCAGGGTTAGTCATGAGTTAGTCTAACCTCTAGCTAAGTTAGAGTATCAAGCAGGGCAGTATAGGACATGCAAGTTGCTCAAAGCATACAGAGCAAATTAAATGCGTGAAAGGATTTTTCTTTTTGAAAATGGAACATGAAAGGAATTTTTTAGAATGCTCTTGGCATGTCGCTAACATGTGATAGTTAACCGACCTCAATAGGCAGCGAAACGCCAGCCCGCCGCACTTTGATAGAGACGAGGAGGAGAAGCGTCTGAGCTCTTTGGATTACTAGAGATAGGTGTCATACGGAAGCCAAGAAATATGGTGATAGCGTGGGTTAGCCATGTACTAGTATGATGTAACTACATTGGGCTGCCGTGTTTCGTACTCTTCCAGTCCACTGTGGAGATGATTGGTTAATTTTATATCGCTGAATAATATTAAATATTATCAGTGCACACGCTCCACCACGAGGTTCCTTGCTCCTTCTCGGTCCTCCGGAATCTATGTTCTTCCACTCTATTTTTTTACGTGAGCTTTGTTCACCCTTCTGCCAACACGCGAGACATCTAGCATCAAGGTGCACATATTATGCAAGGATCGTTCCATCTATATGAAGAACACGTGGGACTGGAACTATGAGACGGACATGTACCCAGGAGTGGACGTACGAACCTGAGTAATGTAGCGCAGTAAGTGAAGTAGAAATGCACAAATGGTATGAACATGTGTGGCATATAGGGTGTGTTTGGTTGCGTTCTCGTCTCAGCATAGTTGTTCCCTCTTCATGCATGCTCAACTCAACACCCCTCTTCATGCATGCTCTCTTCATGCATGCTTCTAGTGTATTTGTGCTAAACTAGTGTGGACTCATGCACCCTCCATACACTCTACCAAACACCCAAAAGTAGGTCGAGAAGGGAACTCTTGGGCGGCATTTGTCTCTTACTACGTACTACCACTAAATGTTGTACGTGCAATGCACGGTGATGTTATGGAGTACGTGCCTAAGTACTGTACTACTACTATATTAGTTGGAGGCACATATTAACTTTTATATTTGTTTATGTGTATTCCCCGAGACCTTCCAACTAGACGTGTCTTTCTCTCTAGGTCGCACTTTGTATCGTTCATACCACTAAGTACTACTACGTGTGGTCTCCGACCCAGAAGTGGAAGAAGTGGAGACGCTCTACCACGCTGTTTTTTTACGTCGGGCTCTACCACGCTATTCATATCCCACTCCTTTCACTGACGTGTGGGACATCCAGCACGTGCCGTGTTTGGCACCCTTCGTCGTAAGAGTTGAAACGCTAGCATTCATCAGAATAAAAAATAATTATAAATCGGCAGTGATACTATTTTTTGCGAACCAATCAGCAGTGATACTATACCACGTGGTTTCCTTGCTCCTCGATATCGAAAAGAATACTTCCGTTCGCCAACATGTGGGACGTCGACCATCCTGGTCCACTTGCCATGCACGCAGAACTCCAAGGAGAGTCACCTGTGTCGTTATGCTGCGATAACAATGACTAATGAGCCGTCAAATCACAGGCCCACTTCCCACTTTGGAGTTGCTCGGACGAAGGAACCATCATGACTTCGTTGAATTCCGCTTGAAGAAAACTACTATACCAGCGATCTTGCTAGCTACTGATGAGTTACTCCAACAGAGGCCTCCTTTCGTTCATAGGATAGGAATATGAAAATCATAGGAAGTGAGATGACATGCATCTCAATTCCTATAGAGAAAGAGATGCCATTTGATGCTTAGGATAGGAATTTTTCCAGTTAGTCTAGGCTAATGTACTGGTAATTTGCTCTAAAAACTACAGTAGTAACTAGTAGTATTGGCACATGCTCGTACTCAGACACATACACTGTCGGTGTAGTGAAAACCAGGTCTACACTAACCGCCGGGCATGGGCCACGACTGTATGCAATTACTCTAAAGAGGATCCATCTTCGCCGACAAGCGCTACATCGGCAAGCAAGACTCAAGCCACCTTCCCAAAGGAGCATCCTGCCCTGCCGGGGAGGACAGATACAAAGCAAAAAAAGTAGCCAAGCACGAGAACTAGAAGACAAAGGCGACCGCAAGGCTCCTTGCCGAGGATGCCCACAAGGCCCCGGCAAGGCCCCTTGTCAAGACGGCTGCAAGGCCCGACAAGCCTCTTGCCGAGGGCGCTCACAAGGCCCCGGCAAGACCCTTGCCGGGAAGATACGCAAGACCGCGACAAGCCCTTGCCAAGAACACCCGTAGGGCCACCATCAGTCCCACGCCAATCAAACCTCCACCACCGTTCGCATGCAGCTGCCGACCCAACCAGTTGGGCAGGCACCTGCGTGGCGGCAAGTGGATCTTCGTGGAGACCCACCACTGCGCCACCTCAGCTGCCTGCCTGCCTACATGGCACCGCGGGCACCGCTGGCAAGGGCGCGTGTCGACACGAAAGGGAGCGGCGACGGACGAGATAGGGCTCTCCCCCGTCCCCGATAAAGCAAGGACACCTAAGCAAGACGCATTAAAGGCGCCTTGTCATGTAATGCGAGGGATAAACTCGCATCACTGTACCCTTTCCACCTCCTATGTGCCACTGTGGCAACCCCTTTCCCTATAAAAGGAGGCCCAAGGCGACCAGGAGGAGGGATTCGGCTTTTTGGAGCCCCTCATGCCCCATTGCTAGTTCAAGAACACAGATAAACAAACCACCAAAGCAGGAGTAGGGTTTTACGCATCCTCGCGGCCCGAACCTGGATAAGGAAACCGTGTGCTATCTGTTTGATCCGCTCTTCTCACGACCCTGCGCCCCGCGACCGTAGTAGGGATTCTTGTGATCCCATAGGTGTCGTTCCCACCGACATCTTTGGCGCACCAGGTAGGGGGCGCAATTGTGAGAATCCGGTCTAGCAGTTGACCCAGCTGTTCTTCATCGCCATGGCCTCTAAGAAGCAGGTGGCCAAAAGAACGACGCCAGTGCGGCAACAGAAAAGCTAAGTCATGCGAAACTTTAGATATTTCCTTTTTATATAAGGTTATTCCCCTCGGAGATCTCGTTCTTTGTATGGAAAACCTGCACGCAAAGGGGCCCTCCTGCAATTGGCAACGCCCTTGTTTTGTTTCGAGTATGCTCAACAGCTCAAGCGGCTGCGTCGAGAGTGGCAGGGTAGCCTTCCGCAATTGGAAACGCTCTCGATTCTGACTCGAGTCAAGCTTGACAGCTCGAGCGGTCGCGTTAAGGGCGGTAAGGTGGTTCGCCCGGCGGCAAGCACACCCGGCAGGCCATTGGGGATCCGTCCCCAAGACGCCGCCCTGGGTTTACGCGGCGGCAAGCCTACCCGATAAACATAGGGTGGACGTACAAAGAAAGGTTGAACAGGAAGATAGCATGCACTATTTATTTGAGATTTCTGCATAGACCTGTATGCCAAGGAACCTTCTCGGGGTTAGTTGCGCTCCATGTTGCCCCGAGTCCGCTCGGCAACTTGTGCGGTTGCGCTAGAGCCAAGAAGGTAAACTTTCCGAGAGGCGATGTTCCCGAATAGCCGCTAAGGGCCCGTTCCCTCAAACGCTGCTAGCTGGATCGTACGCACCGGAAAGCATTCCAGTAGGCATAGGGAATATGTAGCAGAAGTCAAAATTTACAAGTGAGTTAAGTGCACTTCAGATACTAATCACTTGTCATGTTTAAACACAGTTATGGCCTGAGGGCTGGCAACGCCCTTAGGACCAATCTTCTTGGTGTTAAGGACGACGAAGTTCTTCGCCATAAGCCTTTCCGGCAACGATCTTGCCGGGAGCCGGTGTCAAGAACAACAAAGTTCTTCGCCATAAGCCCTCCCGACAACGATCTTGCCGAGTGTCGGTGTCAAGGACGATTAAGTTCTTCGCCATAAGCCTTCCCAGCGGTGTCGAGAACTCGGGAGTTCTCCACTGAAATCGGGCATCGAGAACGTCAAAGTTCTCTGCTGAAGATAAAAGCCTTCCTGGCAACAAGCTTGCCAGAAGCCGGCATCAAGAACTTCAAAGTTCTCTGCTGAAGATAAAAGCCTTCCTGGCGACGAGCTTGCCGGAAGCCGGCATCGAGAACGTCAAAGTTCTCTGCTAAAGATAAAAGCCTTCCCGGCAACAAGTTTGCTGGAAGCCGGCATCGAGAATGCCAAAGTTCTCTACTGAAGATAAAATCCTTCCTTGCGACGAGCTTACCGGAAGCCGGCATCGAGAACGTCAAAGTTCTCTGCTGAAGATAAAAGCCTTCCTGGCGACAATCTTGCTGGAAGCTGGCGTCGAGAACGTCAAAAGTCTCCGCGAGAAACATAAGACTTCCCAGCAACAGCCTTGCCGGGAGCAAGAAAGGAAACAAAACCACACTCTTGCATCGAGATCTATAGAGTTCTCTGCCAGAAAATTTCCATGGAAGTAGGCTCGGGGGATGGCACTCCTTTGAGTGCAACAACAACCGTGACCCATGCCAAGCTTGGTCCCGTCTCCAGCGTCGAATTCATGAAGTTCTCCGCTGCAGCCGGGCTCGGGGGCTACTGTCGGTGTAGTGAAAACCAGGGCTACACTAACCGCCGGTCATGGGCCACGACTGTATGCAATTACTCTAAAGAGGATCCATCTTCGCCAACAAGCGCTACATCGGCAAGCAAGACTCAAGCCACCTTCCCGGCAAGGAGCATCCTGCCCTGCCAGGGAGGACAGATACAAGGCAAAAAGAAGCAGCCAAGCCTGAGAACCAGAAGACAAGACGACCGCAAGGCTCCTTGCCGAGGATGCCCACGAGGCCCCGGCAAGGCCCCTTGCCGAAGACGGCCGCAAGGCCCCGACAAGCCTCTTACCGAGGGTGCTCACAAGGCCCCGGCAAGACCCTTGCCGGGAAGATACGCAAGACCGCAACAAGCCCTTGCCAAGAACACCCGTAGGGCCACCATCAGGCCCACGCCAATCAAACCTCCACCACCGTTCGCATGCAGCTGCCGACCCAACTAGTTGGGTAGGCACCTGTGTGGCGGCAAGCGGATCTTCGTGGAGACCCACCACTGCGCCACCTCAGCTGCCTGCTTGCCTACATGGCACCGCGGGCACCGCTGGCCAGGGCGCGTGTCGACACGAAAGGGAGCCGCGACGGATGAGATAGGGCTCTCCCCCATCCCCGATAAAGCAAGGACACCTAAGCAAGACGCATTAAAGGCGCCTTGTCATGTAATCACGAGGATAAACTCGCATCATCAGAACCTTTCCACCTCCTATGTGCCACTGTGGCAACCCCTTTCCCTATAAAAGGAGGCCCAAGGCAACCAGGAGGAGGGATTCGGCTTTTTGGAGCTCCTCACGCCCCATTGCTAGTTCAAGAACACAGATAAACAAACCACCAAAGCAGGAGTAGGGTTGTACGCATCCTTGCGGCCCGAACCTGGATAAGGAAACCGTGTGCTATCTGTTTGATCCGCTCTTCTCACGACCCCGTGCCCCGCGACCGTAGTAGGTATTCTTGTGATCCCATAGGTGTCGTTCCCACCGACAGACACACACACTAACTACTAGTACTACTACTTCTCACATGATGGCCATACGTCGTCGTTCTCCTTCCCAGCTTTGTCGTCGACACCCCACCGTGCTTGGATCTCCGCCGACCTCTCCCCAGCAGCGCGTGCGTCCTTTTCTTTCTTGTGGCGGTGGGCCTCTCTTTTCTTGAGTGCTTTCTGACTTTTCCGCTCCCTCTGTGCGGCTTTGGCCGCCTCTTGCTCTACCGCCCATTCGGCCTTGGCATCTTCAAATTCCTCCCACATAGTTGTGAGGTTGCGAGCGGCGATGAACTCGGCATGGCGGGATGCCATCGCTTCCCTACCATTTTGTGTGCGGTCGTGGGCGGCGAGGAACTCGGCGCGGCGGGATGCCATCGCTACCTTACCGGTTAGTGTGCGGCGCAGTGGCATGAACTACGCTTGGTGAGAGCTCTGGGGTGGAGTGGCCGGACAACCGTATAATGCATTGGTCTGTCAAGAGCTCAAGGACAGAAGACAAAGCAAATTTGGATTCCCCTTCAATCCTGGTCATTTATTACCGAGTAAAATGCATTGGCGGTCATCGAACTTGTCTTGATAGCTCACTTTGATCATTGTATATGATATATGGTGATTATACGGTCACTGGCTCAGCGCATAGCTCTGTATTTGTCTGGTTGACTAGTCAAACAGTTCGCATGCGCCTCATCAGCTCGTGTTCTTTATCTATCTACGCGGGCCTACCTGTCAATGGAGAAAGAAATACTGTCAAAACCAAAATTATGCGTATGTGGGGAATAAAACCACGGACTCGTCGCTGCAACGCACCCTCATCCGCCAAATGAAAATGAAATACTTCGCGCCAGACACTCACGCTCATGCTGTCAAAGCATGCTAATGCATGCACGTCGCCCTCTAAATCAAAGTCCTGCTCATGGCGCAATGCAAACGGCGAGCCCATCACCTGCGCGCCCCGGCGGTGCCTGACATTATTGTTTAGACGTTTGATGGAGGCCTACGCGAACGCCGAGCATGTATTTACCTGGCTCAACACCAACGGTCATACTCGGACCGCCTTGCTCATGTATATCCTCCATCACAACGAAAACCTATAAAACAGCCTAAGCTAGAGAGGGTACTATGGTAGTATGGTACGGAGTATGTACTATCGTGAGCGACCGATCTTAGTTCCACTGCACACCGAAACCCCTTCCATCGCTAGAGCGCGCTTCCCGCCTGAAACGGTCACTGTCTCTCCAGAATGTCAATGCCACATTCACCGGACTTAACTGCAGGTGCAATTGGTGTGTCACTCACATGCAGGCCAGATGCCCGTTGGGCCCACATGTCAGTAACCCAAACGCATCTGCAGTTAAGTCACTGAAGCAGTGTCCGCATTCACACCCGACGAACCTACTCCGGCGCCAGTTTTCCATCCGTCTGCCGCGGCTCATTGCCATTCGCCCGCTATATTAACTTGAGCCCCAGCTCCCATCCATAGCCAAAGACCCACACTTATTCTCCTCCGGTCCCTTCCTTCTGTCGGCACCACTTCAAACATGGCCTCCTGGCGCTCCGAAGCTCTCTTGGACGTACTGTCGCAGGAGCAGACGAGGGATGTCGGCGCCTCCGCTCCGGGCGCGCTCCAAAGCTCTCTTCGACGTATTGTCGCAGGAGCAAACGAAGGAGATCGCCGGCACCCCCCGGCCGCCCTCCGCCGCCACGACCACGGCGGCTGTGGTGGGGCGCAGCCGGCAGCGAGGAAGATCAAGACACGGTAGGTCGCTGCGCTCTGGTCCGGGAAGGCCACCGCCACTCCACTCGATCAACGCCAAGCTTGGTGGGTTAAACATCGGCGGCGATTAGCCGCTGAGCGGCGACGTGAGGCGGAAATCTTCGAACCTTGTGCTCGGAGGAGGAGGTTATCGAGGCGGATGAGGAGGAGGCAAAGCGATGGCGGCTTTCTCGGGTTCATGGTCTGGACATGGTGGTCGCGCCGCGATCGTTTAGATTAAGTTCTGATGAGGTTTTAGTATGCGGTTTGTGCGAAATATGTAATCAATTTCGTCCAGTTTGTAGGAGAAGTTTTCGAAATGTAATGAATTTCATCCGCTTAATTTGAAATTTGCTTTGTTTGCATGTATTTCGTCCGGTTAGTTCATATAGTTGTCGAAAGGTATGAAGGCAGCATCGGATGGCATCCATCAGTGTCCTCGGATAGATACCAGTGTAAATTTGTGGGCCAGCGCTGGAGATGCCCTAACTATCATGCTATAATTGCTAACAATCCTCCATTATTTGGCAGAGAACAGTTATCCCTTGATCAAAATCAGATCCGCGGTGTTTCGCACTCCTCCCGCGTAAGAGTGTAAACTCTTGCTTACATGAAAATGGAGCAAGTGGACGGCAATGTAGCACGTCATATCACTCTAACTAGCCCGCCTAACGAGTGGGAAAGCACCGCCCTCGTCATTTCGTTCTGGATTTCTATCAATCGATCACGCGAAAATGTTACGCTTCGCAAGTTCTAAAGGAAAAGGTGGCACACTTACGACTCGTACACATCGCAACTGTCGGGGAAGCTGATCTGACCCACGAACACCTATGGGACCGGCGGACCGAGCCCCTTTCGGTTCGGTGGGGGGCGGAGGTCGCACGAAGAGCAGATCGAGGCGAAACACACGAGCAATTTACCCAGCTTCGGAGCTCTCCGGAGAGATAATACTCCTACTGCTGCTTGTCTAATTGTATTATGTTCTTGCTAGGGAGCGCTAAGAGCTACAAGACCTAGCGTGAGTGTTCTTCGGTTTCCGAATGAGCCGAACCCCCCTCTACGTTGCGCATGGGCCTCCTTTTATATGCTCAAGGGGTCTCCGACAGGTGGCAACGTAGACAAGGGCAAAAACGTAAAAGGAGTCGTGGTTGGTACAGCTACCAAATGCAAAGGTAACATACCTAACCCCGACGGCAGGGGACAAAGGCATTAAATGCCCGTCTATGTCGCCTAAACAAAGTGCAAAAAGGACCGTCGAGACACCACCGCTGCCACGATGGCAAGCTTGTCGGCGCCGCTTGCCACATCAAGGCTCACCGGACGCCAGACCTCTTGCCACGCGCACCGAAAGGTCCCAAGGCGACACGCCAGTGGGCGGCCGGAGCGTAGTTACAGATGTGGTAGCCTGCGCTGCAAACGCCTTTACCGCGGTCGCCGTCTTGTCGCGTCCGGAAGCTTGTCGCCATCGGGCCTTCCCGCAAGCTCCTCTTGCCGGGCCTTGTCTCCTAGGTGCCTTGGTTGGCCTTCCGGCAAGCTCCTCTTGTCGGGCCTTGTCTCCTTGACTTGAATACTTTGTTCTTGAATGGCTCCAATGGAGCCGCTGAGGACCTTGGCAGTCACCAGCAAGCCTTGTCGCTGGTGTCTGCGACTGCTGCGTGCACAAGTTCGGGATACTAGGGTACCCTACTCTAGTACACCGACAGAGCCCTCGGGCTGGGCCACACTGCGGTGCGGCGTTGTTGGGCCAGGCCCAAAACAGGGCACGGGCACGCGCGGCCTGGGTCACGCCATAACTCACTCCGGACCCACCACGTCCCCCACGAACGGCACGCGTCGAATGCGGCATCGTGGGAGAGATCGTGGTGGGTTTCTTTATTAGGAAAAGCGGAACGTCCGCCCCCTCCCTCTTTATAAGCAGAGGAAGCAGGGGCAGTTCGCCCACCTTGCCAGTTGCTGTCCAATCTCGAAAAACCTCCGCTGCTCCCCTTTCTTCCCAAGGCCGAAAAGAGAGCAGCACTCCGCCCCCCATCGCCATCAGCTCCATCAACGCCGCCACCAACGCCGTCGATCTCCCCCACCACCTCCGCCATGGCTCCGAAAGCCGACAAGGGGAAGGGCGTGAAGTCGGCCGAGGCGCAGCGGCTCGCGGCGCTGCGCAAGGAGTGGGCCATCTCCCCAGCTCGCCGCGAAGGAGCTGAGGGAGTACTACTACCTCTTCTGGTCGACGGAGACGCGAGCGCATCCGCGCAGGAAGGTACTCTCAGCCGCCGCATCTGAACTGGCTCCGAGCGGGTATCCCTTGTTCGCGCTCTTTTTCTACTGCGGGCTCTGCCCGCCTTTCTCTGAATTCTTCTGCGACATCATGAACACCTATGGGTTCCGCCTCCTTGACTTCACCCCCAATGTTGTCCTGACCATGGCAGTTTTCGCACATCTCTGCGAAAACTTTGTCGGAGTCCACCCAAACGTAGCCCTCTTCCGCCATTTCTTCATGCCTCGAGTAGAGAGAGGAGAGCCTCTTGCCGGATGCTGATGTGGAGGCGCTCAAGACCCTTGTCGCACCCATTGTGGACAAGGTGAGCGAGATCAAGAGGGTTGATGGCGACCGCGTAGATTAGGCCGCCCATTTTATCTTTTCCTTGTCGCTGCTGGTCATGTTATGAAAACAATCTATTAGAGCTGCGACAAGCTATCTTGTAATATAACTCTATTTTGGGTAGTAATTGCTATGTTATTTCCTTTACTTGATCCCTTCCTTTGTATGTTTTTGCCCTACGCTTTTAGGGAACTCGTCGGCACAGGCACCTTTGCCATTGGCGCCGAAAGTCTTGAACGTCAAGAGCTTCTTTGGCGGTGCCGCTTCCGACAAGCAACCTTGTCGCAACTAGTTGCAGCTCACTTAAGTTGTTGAGCGGACTCAAACAAAGTGAGGGCTAGCTAGCCACGAGTTGGTTCCTCCGCACACAGGGTTTCCATACAAAATGCGGTCGTTCGAGGAAGATAACTTAAAATTGAAAAGTTGGTTGCTCAAATTTTGACAACTTAGCTTTTACATCGCTTGCTTCCTAAGTAGGCGAAACTTCTTCGAGCGACGCTTGGTGGCCCACACCATCATCTTCTCCTCCCGGCAAACTTGTGTGCGGGAGTCTTCCTTTCTTTGAGAAAGAGAAAGAAGAGAAAAAAGTTATGGAGCCACGCGGCTCGTTATTGCTTACGGGTGTAGGTGCTGCACAAAGTGTCGATAACACATGCAATAAAATGACGAAAGCATGAAATTGACAAGTCGTGTGCGAGCACATGAGCTTTACTTATGCACGGGTCTGCGCCTGCTTTGTACAAAGGATTATATGCAACATCGGCAAGACTTGTAACAAAAGGTGGTTGCGGAACAGGTTCCGGCAACCGCGCCTCTGAGTAAAACTTACGAAGATGCTCAATATTCCAGGAGTTGCTCACGGAATGCCATCTTCGTTCTCAAAGCGGACAGCGCCGGGCCTAGTGACTCGTCTCACCCGATAAGGGCCTTCCCACTTCAAGGCCAACTTGTTGGAATTCTTGGCGGACTGAACGCGCCAAGAACAAGGTCGCCTTCCTCGAGACTTCGCACTAACTTTGCGGCTATGGTAGCGGCGTAAAGCTTGCTCGATATCGAGCAGCTCGTCAAATGGCTCAAGACGGTCCTCCTCAAGGAGAAATGCATCATCTTGTCGCAATCTGCTCTTGCTCGAGCTCATCATAGCGAGCACTCGAGGTGACCCATATCACGAGTTCCGTGGGGAGAACTGCCTCTGCTCCATAGACTAGAGCAAAGGTGTCCGCCGATGGCTCGATTTGGCGTCGTTACGATCGACCAAAGAACCACCGGCAGCTCCTCAATCCAGCTTTCTTCCGCACTTGTGCAGCCGGTCGAAAGTCCTGGTCTTGAGCCCGCGCAGCACTTCATCATTGCCCTCTCCGCTTGACCGTTGCTTCTGGATGAGCAATGAAGCGGCGGACCTTGGCGCCAAGATCTTGGACGATTGCATGAAGGTGCGGCTCGTGAATTGCATACCGTTGTCGGTGATGATCCCGTTAGGGATTCGAAACGGCAAACAATCGACCAAGAACTTGATCGCTTCGTCTTGTCACCTTCCTCATCGCTTCCACTTCGGCCACTTTGTGAACTTGTCGATTGCAACGCATAAGTACTCAAAGCCCCGACAGCTTCGGGAAAGGGGCCGAGGATGTCGAGCCCCGGATCGAAAATGGCCAGGATAAAGGGATCGTCCGAGAGCTTGAGCTGGCTGGTGTATCTGCTGGAATGGAACCGCAGGCTTCACACTTGGTTACTTGTGCAGCTTGCATCACGAGGGCTGTCGGCCAAAAGAAACCTTGCCGGAATGCTTTGCCGGCAAGTGCTCTTGCGCCAATGTGGTGACCACATATGCCTCCATGTATCTCTGCCAACAGCTTCTGTCCGTCTTCCCGGTGAATACACTTCAATTTCACCCCGTTGAGTCTTCTTATGTACAGTGTGCCGTCGACAAACTGGTACATACTTGACTGCCGAGCTACTCTTTCCGCTTCTTCTTGCTCTTCGGGAAGTTCTCCTGTCTGAAGGAAACGGACGATCTGCTGTGCCCATGCTGGAGCTTGCGTCTCGACAACAAGGACTAAAGGCATATCTGCTGCTGCGGGAACATCCGCTTCTACGGCGAGAACCTGCGGCTCAGCCGGAGCTTGACGTTCCCCGGCAAGCTTGCCGGAACAAAACTTGTCGGGAGCGTCCGCTTCAACGAAACAAACCCTTGGGCTTGTTGGAGCAGACTGCTCCTCAGCAGTATTGGTGTTGATCCTAGGGACCTTCTTGGCGGCGGCTTCGGGGAGCTCTGCCGGAAAATAGTCACCAGAAATCAACTTCCTCTTCTTGTTCTGTCCAGTTGATGGTGCTACAGTTGGTTGAGTCAGCTTGAGCACAAAGATCCCTGGTTCCACAGGTAACTTAAGTGCGGCGCACTTTGACAGGCCATCAGCAATGTCGTTCTGAGCTCTTGGAACATATTCCATTTGCAGGCCGTCAAAATGCTCTTCTAGCTTTCTCACTTCATCAACATAAGCCTCCATCAAGGGACTCTGATAATTCTTGTTTACTTGGCGGACGACAAGTTGTGAGTCACCCCTGACAATGAGCTTCTTGATCCCAAGGTCTGCTGCGATCCTGAGACCGGCAAGCAAACCTTCATACTCTGCAGATTGTTCGTTGCTTGCTCCTTGGGAAAGTGCATCCGGACTACGTGCTTGAGGTGCTCTCCGGTGGAGTACGACAAGTAGTACGCCAAGACCGCGCCTTTGCAGCGAGAAGGCACCATCAAAGTACATCAGCCACTCTTTGCTTGCTTCCTTGACGGGATGCTCGTTTTCGGAATTTCTTCATCTTGTGTTGGCGCCCACTCTGCTATGAATTCTGCCAATGCTCGCTTTGGATAGTTGAAGTGCTCTCAAACTTGAGGCCAAAGCTTGACAGTTCAGTGCCCACTCGACGATCCTGCTGTTGCTTCGGATTTTGCAAGATCCTCTTCAGCGGAAAGCGAGTGACAAGCTGTGATCTCGTGTGCTTGGAAGTAATGGTGCAGCTTTCGAGGCCATGAGAAGGCCGAAAAGCAACTTCGCACACCAGAGTACCTTGACCTAGCCCCCTGCAAAGGAACCGACAAAGTAAACTGGGCGCTGCACCATCCTTTTCTGTAGCTTCACACACGTCTGCGCAGATCCATCCTTGTCGGGACCAGAGCTTGCCGGTGAAGCCCCCTGCTTGTCGCTGGATGTCTCTGCCTTGGTTGCTGGCTCATCATCCGCCTCCCTCTCTGCTACTAACGCAGCACTAACCACTTGATTGGTTGCCGCTATATAGAGCAGCAACTTCTCTTGTGGCTTAGGTGCGACAAGTATTGGAGTGGAGGACAGGTATCTCTTTAGGTCTGCAGCGCAGCCTCCGCTCGAGTCCATTTCATTAGACCTGCCTTTTTCAATATTTTGAAAATGGCGAGGCGCTTCTGCAGACCTAGAGATAAACTGCTTTGAGAGCAGCTACGCAACCGCAAGTCTTCGTACATCCTTGACGCGCTTTGGTGCTTCAATCTGCTCAATGGCCTTGATCTTGTCGGGATTGGCTTCAATTCCCCGAGAGCGAAGAACCCGAGAAGCTTGCGGAGGGGACTCCAAACACGCACTTCTCGGGGTTGAGCTTGAGGTTGATCTTGTGCAGATTCGCAAAGGTTTCATCTAAATCTTGAATCAGAGTTGACCTGTCCTTGCTTTTGACCACTATGTCATCCATGTAGGCTTCTACATTTCTGTGTATTTGCGGTTCAAAAGCGTGATGGACTACTCTTGCAAATGTTGAACCAGCATTCTTTAAACCGAAAGGCATCCGTATGAAACAGTATGTGCCATATGGGGTGATGAATGCGGTTTTCTCCTCATCCTCTTCTGCCATGAAGATCTGATGGTACACTGAGTATGCATCAAGAAATGAAAGCAAATCGCATCCGGCCGTGGAGTCAACAATCTGATCGATCTTGCGGCAAGGAAATGGGTCTTTGGGACAAGCTTTATTAACATCGGTAAAGTCGATACAAAGCCTCCATTTTCCGTTTGCCTTTTACGCACGACTACGAGGATTGGCCAACCACGTGGATGGAGCACTCCTCGACAAGGCCTGCTGCTTCCAATTTCTTGATCTCTTCTGCGATGAACTCTTGGCGCTCCACCGCCGCTTCGACTTTACGCTGACGGGCGCGCGAGGACGAGACGGCGAGATGGTGCTCAATTACTTTCACAGGAACACGGGGATGTCGACGGTTGCCATGCAAACACGTCGATGTTCGCCCGCAGGAAAGCAATGAGCGCGCCTTCCTATTTAGGGTCGAGAGTGGCACTGATGGTGAAGGTACCACCAGTGCCGTCCTCCTTGGCGGACACCTTCTTGGTCTCTGGCGGAGCTGCCATCGTCTTCTTACACTTGCCGGTGGAGCTCGATGGTGCGTCCTCGACGGTAGCACAGCACTCCGAAGAGGTGCGCTTGCCGGAGTGGGCATCAGAGCTCTTGCCGGACCTGGTCTTCTTCTTCCTCCCGGGAGCTTCAGCGGCAAGTGACTTGTGATCTGCTGCGGCTACTGCTTCCGGGTAGATTTTGTCGGCGCAGATAAGAGCATCCTTCTTGTCGCTAGGGACAGAAATTACACTTATCCGGCCTGGCATCTTGAGCAAGTTGTATGCATAATGAGAGGCTGCCATGAACTTGGCGAGTGCTGGACGGCCAAGTATCCCATTGTAAGGCAATGGAAAATCAGCAACGTCAAAAGTGACCCTCTCAATCCTGAAGTTCAACTCGCTGCCAAATGTCACCGGCAACGTTATCTTTCCCTTCGGCTTGCTCCTTCCCGGATTGATTCCTTGGAATGTGCCGGTCTCCTCGAGCTCGCTGTCAGGGATCTGGAGTTTCTGGAGTACCGCTGAGGAGATCAGGTTCAAGCCAGCCCCACCGTCAACTAGCATCTTAGTGACCTTGAGGTTGCAGATAGTTGGTGAAACCAACATCGGCAAGCACCCGACCGCAGTGATGCGATCAGGGTGATCCTCAATATCAAAGATGATAGGCGTGCTGGACCATTTCAGAGGCTTGCGTGACTCGATGGATGGTTCTGCCGCATTGACTCCCCGCATCCACTCTTTGAGTTGGCGGTGTGAAGTATGCAGAGAAGCACCGCCGTCAACGCACAAGACCTCTGTGGCTTTCTGGAACTCCTGCTCATCAGTCTCATCATTATCCATGTCTTCATCGTCGTCGTCATCTTCATGCTTGTCGCGGCCGCGGGGAGGTCTGTCTCCTTGCCGCTGCTTGGCCTTGCCGTGGCGTCCTCCTCGGCCTGGACGTTTCTTGCTGGCTCCTCCAAAGCACCTTCTGAAACCTTCTCCTTGTCGCGCCGCTTTCGTATTCAGCCTTTTGCTGCTCGACAAGCTACTCGACCTTCTTGCAGCTCGGAGGTCATGGCCCTTGGTGCGGTGGATCTTACAATATCGCTTGTTGGAGCCGTCACGCTTGTCGGCGACCGCCACAGCACCGCGCATTGGTTCCCGGCAACCTCCTTGCCGGAGCTACCAACTTTGGCCTTCTTGGCGCCACCTCCGTTGCGGACTGCTCGACAACTAGCACATCTTTGCATTTCTTTTTCTGTTATTCCGCGCCCGGCTTTTTCTTTGCAGGCGGCCTCCTCCTATCGATCCTCCTGCTTCTACATTCTCTCCGGGAGTTTCCTCCTTCCTCAAACGTGCACACTTGTCGGCCGGGCATATAGCTCATCGACGTCTCTGATCTTGCACATCGCCATCTCCTCCGCATCCTGCGGTTTCGCGACGCTCGATGGAGCGCGCTGATCACCGCGGCGGGCGGACATCCGGGATGTTGTGCTGTCTGCGGCTGAATCTCTGAATGTACTTGCGCAGGGCTCTCCTTCCTTCAGGCGGCGGTGAAGGTCGCTCTCTTGGCCATGAGGTTTGTGGCGCTTTGTGAAGGCGCCGACAAACTGATGGCATAGATCCGCCAAGAGGATATGGAGTTGTCCGGCAAGTGCATGAGCCAGGATCGACATTGGGCTTGAGTACCGGCGGGAAGTAGTTGGCGGAATCTTGTCGTCTCGCCCCGGTAGCTTGCACCGCAATGGTGTAGATCTTGAGGAACTCCGACGGATCGTCTTGCCGTCGTACTTCTCACGCACGTCGGCAGAAATTCTTCTTGCTGGGCCCTTGGACTTGCCGCAGCTCACGAAAGTGCACGCAGGGCAGCCTACCGCTTATCGGCAAGTCGCTTTGGCTCCCGGGCGCATGCATGTCGACAGAGGGCCCAGCGTGCTGGTCGGATGGACGCCGCGCTTCTCTTGGCGCTCGATCACGAGTTCGGCGTCTTCTTGATGTCGTTCGTGAAGAACTTGGCGCTGATCGCGACGAGCTCGTGGGTCCGATGGCGGTGGAGTCGCTGTCGAGGTGGATCCGACGAGTTGGCGATCTTGGCCTTGAGGGTGGAGAGTGCATGGTGGTTGCACCCCACAGGTTTCGCCGCCACCGGCTCGTGTCTTATAGTCTTGCCGCGGCAGCGTAGTCGGTTGTCGCGGTGTCGCCGTTAGCAAAGCCGATGAGACTCTGAATGGTGGCCCTCCATTCATCGACCTTGTCGGCCGTTGGAGGTAATCGAAGTAGTTGAGCTCTCGCCAAAGCTTCGCTGGAGTGGTGAGTGGCGATGGCGAAGCGGTGCGAGGCGCGGATATGCTCGGACTCCTAACTATGTTAGAAGGAGCGATAGCCCGTCCGGTGACCGTGCCTCGCTTCGTGCCGGCTGTTGGCGTGCATGCTGGTCTTGAGCATCCCGAGATCCACCAGCTCGATTTTGGTCCAACGAGCGTATGGTACTGTGAATACCACGACGCTGTCGGTCCCGCGCCTCCTGATATTGGCGCGGTGCATGTATGGACGCCGAGGTCTGCGCAGCCTTGTTCTTGGACTTGGTCGCCCCGTGGACTCCCTCGTCGACGCCCGTTCTTCCGCCAGCGTCTACCCCACCACTCGTCTGCTCCGGTGGTGGTGGGATCGACGTGGACGGCTCCGCTGCCGCCGAAGCCTTCTTCTTCGGTGGCATGTCGATGAAGATGATGAAGATGTTGCTCGTGTGAACGCCGGATCAGGTTCACACAGCCTCCAGACGATCCCCTACCTGGCGCGCCAAAGATGTCGGGGAAGCTGATCTGACCCACGAACACCTATGGGACCGGTGGACCGAGCCCCTTCGGTTCGGTGAGGGGCGGAGGTCGAAAAAGAGCAGATCGGTAAACACACGAGCAATTTACCCAGCTTCGAGCTCTCCGGAGATAATACTCCTACTGCTGCTTATGCGGTTGTATTATGTTCTTGCTAGGAGCGCGAGAGCTACAAGACCTAGCGTGAGTGTTCTCCGGTTTCGAATGAGCGAACCCCCCTCGTTGCGCATGGGCCTCCTTTTTATGCTCAAGGGTCTCCGGCAGGTGGCAGCGTAGACAAGGGCAAAACGTAAAAGGAGTCGTGGTTGGTACAGCTACTCGTGCGATGTAACATACCTAACCACGGCAGGGGACAAAGGCATTAAATGCCCGTCTATGTCGCCTAAACAAAGGCGAAAGGGACCGTCGGGGGCGCCACCGCTTACCACGATGGCAAGCTTGTCGGCGCCGCTTGCCACAGGCGCTCCGCCGACGCGACCCTCTTGCCACGCCGCACCGAAAGGTCGAGTATGCGACACGTTGGTGGGCGTCTTTGGGCGTAGTTACTGAATGTGGTAGCCTGCGCGGCAAGCGCCTTGCCGCGGTCGTTGTCTTGTCGCGTCCGGAAGCTTGTCGCTCACCGGGCCTTCCCGGCAAGCTCCTCTTGCCGGGGCCTTGTCTCCTAGGTGCCTTGGTTGGCCTTCCCGGCAAGCTCCTCTTGCCGGGGCCTTGTCTCCTTGACTTAAATACTTTGTTCTTGAATGGCTCCAATGGAGCCGCGGAGGACCTTGGCGGTCACCAGGCAAGCCTTGCCGCGGGGTGCTGCGACTGCCCGTGCACAAGTTCGGGATACTAGGGTACCCCTACTCTAGTACACCGACAGCAACCCCGACAGTCCGGCTCGCACGCCGCTCACCAGAGGGGACACGCGTTGTCTTGCAGTTTCACTGACATGTGGGACCGTAATTGAATAAACCGTCGATAGCCGAAATCTAATCGCTCGTGAGCGTCGGCTGAGAAGAGAGAAAGCGGGGAGGGAGAAGAGATCGCCCGCTGCATGCGCATGGACTCAAGAAATATATGGTGATAATGTGAGGTGGGCCATCTGGAGTCCGGACCGCCTCGAGCCCGCCTCACCCACAGCCCCTCAAGGCGCTGCTGCCCGCCGCATGCATGCATAGCAAGTAGTACTCCTTATGTGGATGAGAGAGGCATTGACAAAGTCAAGGAGTGGGCTCTGCAAGAGCCGTCTCTACGATGCTCCTAGGTATAAAAAATAATTCTAAAAAGGCATAAAAACAATTGTGTCTTAAAAAAGAAAGGTAAAAACATTTGAGAGGAAATAGGTAGAGAAAAGTGAGAAAAGCTGTAACTGGGCATTACATGAGGAAGGAGGAGTGGTGCACATGCCAAGTTCACTGGGCTGCCGTGTTTCACACTCCTCCGTCGTAACAGTGGAGACAATAGCTTTCATCAAAAATAAACAATGAATACTCGTTGCTCGTCCTCTATATCGGAAAGAATACTTTCATTCACCGACATGTGGGACGTCGACCATCCTGGTCCACCTGCCATGCACAAAATTATCCTGGTCTACCCCGGTCGTATCGCAGGCCCAACCTTTCCCACTATAAGTTGTTCAGATGAAGGAACCATCATGACTTCGTTGAATTTCTCTTTTTCAAGAAAACTTACTGTACCCGCAATACTGCTACCACACGCGAAGACTGGACGGCACTGTACCACGTCATATCACTGAAACCCACTAGGCCAAACTAGCCGCCTAGGTCATCTATTTTGGAGCGGAGGATGCGTCTCTGCCTTTGCTATGATTTTGTGTTGCACGTTCTCTGTACTTTTGCTACGATTTTCCTACCCTATGAACCAAATGAGGCCTGAATGTATGTCGACTATTGTCTGATCGATCGCTAAGCCTACAATTTTAGGAGCTAGGGCTATTGTTCGATCGACGAGGGATGAGTATAAGCGTACCACGAGCTCATCAGCCCCAACGTTTCTCTTCGTTGTGTGTTTTGCAAGTACTATAGCTCGCACAGTAGCTAGCCTACTAACACCAAGAATCATCAAACAAGCCCTGCTGATATGATAAACAGTTCAAACTTACATCTAAGCATGCCATATATTACATCAAAAGCTGGTGAGGATACATATGTTTCCATAACTCGGAGAGGGTTCGCATGATTCATCGCATGATTCACTATCAAACAAAAGTAGCAAGATCCGCCCACACAAGATAGTGCACTAGCCCTAAGATGGTTTGATAACACGCATCGTTCTGGTAATTAAACACAGGGCAATGCAAACTACCCTGAAGGATTAGCGCGACCAACTATTTCTTGTCATCGATCTCTCGGGCAATGACCACAGCACGGACAGCGGCATGGGAATCGATTTCTGGGGCGATGTCCACAGGACTAACGCGACATCGGAATCGATCTGCAGGGCGATGTCCACAGGATGGACATGGCATCGAATCGATCTCGGGCGATGCCAGCAGGGGCGGGCCACGACATCGGAATCATCAAGGACGTCCACCGGCACCTGCACAACCCTAACATATTAGCAAGCACATTGCAAATAATCAAAAACCACAACTATGGTAATAAGCCATTATTTTTTACCTTGTGCAGCTCACCGGGGGATCTCATCCCTCCGGGGGCCATCTCCTCGTCCTCGATGGGGGCCATCACCTTGCCAGAGGAATACTGCTTCTCAACGGCGACTATCTCCTCAAACTCGGTCTTGAGCCTCACATAGGTGGCAATCAGAGTTCCTGGGGTAGGCACGGTGGGGCCCTTGCTGTTCTTCCAACTTTCTTTGAGGAGTTCGTCCGCCAACGTCCTCAACTCTTTGGCTAGTGCTTGTTTCTTGGAGTTCTTCGTCTCCATGGGTTGGCCCGCCAACATGGTCAACTCGTTGGTCGGTGCTCGCTTCCTGGAGATCGCTGTCTCCAGTGGGTTGTCCGCCGCAACTCTTTGCCTAGTGCTCCGAGATCCATCAATGAACCGACAAACAAAAAGCAATCGAAAGGAAACCACAATCGCAATGAAAATGGGAAAAGAATAGGATGTGAGAATCGGTCGATTGCCGCAAAAAGAAGATTCTTGGAATGAAAATATAGCAGCATAACTGATTAGCCCACCTTTCCTTCGTCGATGCAGAAGAAAAATGGCGAAGTGAGTAGCA
Source organism: Aegilops longissima (assembly GCA_021605205.1). Taxonomy (NCBI): domain Eukaryota; kingdom Viridiplantae; phylum Streptophyta; class Magnoliopsida; order Poales; family Poaceae; genus Aegilops; species Aegilops longissima. Next base: position 563,836,442 of record CM038677.1, read on the forward strand.
CAGGTGAGAGTTTTCTTCAAGAAAGGGAAGAAAGGGCTTGAGCGAGCGTTCGGTGAAATGATGGTTGCTTCGTCCAGTCCAACTTGGAGGCCACCTTACCACTCTGGTAAAGGTGTGGGTTTTGTGATATGACGGTCATGACGGCCACACGGGGTGACAGGTGAGTCTCATTGTAGCACCTCGTTGTGATTTGGTGGATGGCACGCGGGCCGGATGCTTTGAAATGTCCGCATGTAGATAGGCGGCTAGTCATATAGGAGTGCTCAATATTGTGCACCACGACCAAGGCGGAGAGGAAAATGAGAGAACTATGTAATTAATGCATGAGTTTAATTAGGGTAGTTTTGTAAAGTACGAGATACATTCCTCCAATCGCAAAATGCCTTGGTTCATGAGATTTGAGATTTGAGCCCTATAAACCGGAAGGGAGGGAGTACTGCACACTGTGTAGTCTAGTCACTTGTTGAAATCTCTAGAAAGGCAAATACTCCTTTCCGGTTTACAGGCTATACTACTCCCTCCGTCTAGGTGTGTAAGTCATCTTCTGAAAACCAAATAGTCCCAAAACACTTAGGCGCGGTGCATTAACTTCTACCTTGTTTCTTGTTTCTTGACATATCAACCAATAAGAGATGAGAGGTGTGCATGCTTTTAATGACTTGCAATGGCTAGTTCATTGCATGCAATGCTATTAATTAGCAAATAAACATTGGTGACCCTAGGAGGAAAGCGGTGCTAAGCGCGTGGACCTATGCGAATGAGTATCAACCAATGGATAATGGAGTTTAATTGTTAAACAATAGCAATTTGTCTCATGCAAGAGCATGGCTAGTACTCAAGGAACCGCACCACGCGAGCGTTCAGAATCGCCACGTTCGGGTTGCGCTTGGCTCTTCGCCTCTTGAGAAGACGAACAATGATGTTACTCCTACTTCTACGATGATCGAATCCACTGCTGCATGTCCGTCCACCTCGTGCGGGAGGGATAGCGTGTAGCGAAAGCTTCTACTTACTGCTCCTGCCTTTGCGTCTATGACAGGTGGGCCCAACAGGTGGTTGGCCCTCCTGTCATGCAGCCAAAGGCAGAGTGCGATCAAACACCGAAGCTCAGTCCAGCGAGGAGAGGCGTTGTAGTAATCAAATTTCTCGGTCTTGTACGAGTTGACGCGACACATCAAAGCACTGCACTCGATATAAGTCTTTTTACACATTTCAAATGGGCTACTTCATATGTAGGAGTAGACATATTCTGCTTCGTATGTAGTCACTTGTTGCAATCTCTAAAAAGACTTATATTTGGAAACGGAGGGAGTACAACGCATGCATGCATGCCGTGACTTTCCTTTTGATACTTGCATGTGTTGATTTGATGCACCTTGCCAAATTTTGACTATAAATTTAACTAACCAAATTTTCATGCATGTCACAAAAATTACGGGCTGTTTGGATTGTGACTATGTTTGTCTTATGTTGCCACATTATTTTTCCCACACTTGCCACACTTGCCTAACCTGAGTTGCTCAAATTGTTAGACACACTTTGGCTTGCCTAAGGGAATCTTGCCACAATTTTTGTGTCTATGACATGTGGGGTTCACTGCTAATAAAAAAATTCTTGTCTTAGGTGTGGCTAATAAAAAAGACTTATATTTAGGAACGGAGGGAGTAGAAAATATAAATAATAATGCATGTTGGGGCAACCCACGTTTCCGCTAATTTTAGCCGTGGGCTTGTTCACAATTTTTACGAGGGGGTGGTTGTTCATTTAATGGAGGGACTTGTAGTACCAGACTTGAACGATACAAAGTGCGACCTGGCACACCGTAACACCACTTGGAACAAGCGGTAGCTATCTCAAAAAACAATCAACAACTAAAAAACCCACGACACGGCATGTAGTAGTACACAATTTTAAGCGATTGTTTTGATGGAGTGAAAAGGAAAACTACCCCACTACGTATATATAGGCGGAGCCTCCGCTTGCTTGCTAGGGTTGCTCTATTCACACTCTCATCCTCTCGAGATCTAAACAAGATAGGGGTAGTAACACTGTCTTTCTCCTTCAAAAAACATCGGCTTTCTATCCTCACCGCTGGTTACAGATCCGGACGTATCCCCCTCCGCCGGTGAAGGGGAGGAGGGGCAGCGTTTAGGCCGTCGTCGACAGCGAGGGAGGAGACCCACTGCCGGCCGCACCGTTATCTCTGGCGGCGCCGGCGCGGGAGGTCCTCCGATCCTTCGTGCGTTGCTCGTGGGCGGATCCGCCTCCGCCGCCCACCTATCCACATCCGGCGACCTTCGGTATATCTTCGTTCGAAACCGCCTTAGCTCTACTTCCCAGCTCGCTACGTCGCTGCATGTGCATCATTTTCTACCTCTCAGCCCCTCTCGATCGGATGGTCCAACGTCACATATATTTTTTCTTCTATTGTTAGAGGTAAAGCTACTTCATGGAGTCGAATCTTGTACTCCTCCGTCCAAAATACTTGTCATTGAAATGGATGTATCTAGATGTATTTTAGTTCTAGACACATCCATTTTGATGACAAGTAATTCCGGACGGAGGGAGTACTAATTCAAACAAGAAATAAAGTGGGGTGGGGGAATTTAGTATGTACATCGGACTTGGTACAAACAGGAAGGAAAGGGGGTGAAAGTAGTACAGACTGGTCATCCAACCGGTCTCTTGGTCGAAAAGGGAAATATAGGGGTACGATGTACACAGTGGTATGACGAGGACTAGATTTGCTATCCACACATAGGAGTAGGTGGCTAGAGTGAACAAAATGGGACCAACCCAGATATGTTTCTTGGATGTTTGTTTCTCGGGGCAACAAACTATGAATCACCACTTTATGCCCCTGTTTATGTACATGGTGCTGGACTCTGGTGCACCCACGTCCCATGCCCTTATACCAAATATTTAGGCTCCATTCGAATAAAGGGGCAGAAAACATAGGTCTTGATGAAAATAGAGGAATAGGAAAGGAATGTAGGTATAAAACTATGGAACAGCGAACCGGAGGAAACTCTCAAGAGAATGTGTTGGATGGACTACGAAATGTACAGATTTGTTTTTTAGAGTAGCATGCTTGGCAGTATGAGATGCTATTTGTTTATTCAGCTGCATAGTGACTACTCTTGTCCTCACCTCACGTACCACACATAGGTTGATTTTTTATTCGGCAACACAAGACAAGACAACTTTGTCTAACGCATGGCAGCGAAGCGCTGCCTCGGGCTTCCGCCCAAAAATGAGCAGCAGCGTGGATGTTTCTAATCCTATGGAATCAGTACTACCAGACCAGCTTTCCTATGAAACACTATTCACCTTTCCCGTGTTCGAGCGGTTGGAAGGAAAAGAATACCGTAGGAATTGTGTTCCTACAAAATCCCTGCACCAAACCTGAACCTAACGCAGCCTTAGCTGTTCTTAATCTAATGTCCTGGTAAAAATGAAGCCATGCCACTGTTATGAGCCATGACAAGTTTAGCCAAATGTTTTTGACTGTAATTGTTTGAGACTCATTGTTTCCTCTGTGCCTTTTTGTGCAAACAGGGATATCAATTCACCTAGTTGCTGTTGTGACCTTTTGGTGCCTTTGCACAAAACTCTTCTTAAAAGAAGTGACTTTTGTGATGTTTAATCTGGAATGTCGAATGGAACAGTTGGTTCATTTTGGTGGAACTGCACAAAGGGAGATCTGTGTTCCAATCCTCATCATCCATATTGGCGCCATAACCTTCCTTTAGGTAAGAATGATATTTAATGCATGTGTTCATCTCTATTTTCTGACTGCCATGAGAAAATAATGATGTTTTTACTAGTGCACTCGTACTCCCTCACTGACAAAACCAATTCTGAATTAGAAGGCCAATCATGTACTTGGTTTCACCAACTGGTGAGGAGAAAGAAAAACAGAGCATGAAGAGGAAGAAGAAGAAGAATAAACAGTGCCAAAGCGATCTTGCTGAAGCCAGAGGCCTCAGTCGAGGCCATTCAAGGGCCCCGGCAACGACTACCTTACATGTGAGACGATCCTCCAGGGAGCCCTTCCACTTCTGTTGTCTCACTTAATTAATTAGGAGTACTTAAGTACCACTAATTTATTACTGCCTAATTTTCCTGTTGGAGTTAAACAAATCTTTAGTAGGACCCTATGTTGAATCATGTACGTGTGTATGTTTGTCTATGGAGGTGAATCATGTGGTGGAGCAGGGAGGGAATATTATTAGTGTCATGACATAATAGTGCTATTGTTTTGCATGTCAATTTATTGCCATTGGTTCAATGAGGCAATGTTTTGCGTATTGTCCATCATGAATTTGATGCTATTGTTTGAGTAATATGCTAATGTCTTCCTATCCTTTCTCACTAAGCTAATGAAGGTTTCACCTTGTTCCTACTTGTGCAAACAGGGATCATGTTGTGCCAATCATACATTTTAGTGGAACTACACAAGACAATACAATGAATTGTATCCCAGCCAGTGCTTTAACTCTGCTGGAAGTTCTTGATAATCTTCGATATAATCTCAAAGACGGTAAACAAGAGTGATTTCAACCATACATTTGAAGTGCACAAAATATATACTATTGTGTGATTCCAGTGAGTGCTTTATCATCTCTTATGGGACTACATGAATAAGCTTTTTTCTCGGTTGGTGCAGGCCTAAGGCCTTCATCCATATTAGTTTGCTGTCATCTCTATTTGTATCGTGCTACTATCATGAGAAACTCCTTTATCTTTGCACGTTAAAGTTTTGCAACCTATGATAAATGGAAATGCTTTGAGTGTTGAGTTGAGCTAATTGGCACTGATTAAATAAACTAATACCTCTTTTTAAGCAAGACTACTATGTTGCTAACTTTACCCATTAAGATAATGAGGGTGCTTCTATTTGTTAGTGTATGTTTCATCAACTAGTCCCACTATTACAGTAATCTCACTCACTCAATATATGTGCCAATAGGGATGTTCGATTTTGGTGGAACTGCACAAAAACTTTGGGTGCTTCATTGCCTCGACAGCTTCCGTCCTTTCCTGTCAGTCGCTAATTTCCGCTTGCTTTCTTCCTTTGCTGTCAGTCGCTAATCTCCGCTTGCTTTCTTCCTTTGCTGTCAGTCGCTTGGCTTATCTTGGCTTCTAGTCAAAGGAAATAGTAATTGATATGCTACCTCACACAGGTTGGTACTGGTCTTTATCCTGATTATTGTGCCTATCATATGTATTGGTAATTTGGTATGGTGCTACTGTTTGCCGATTTCATAAAGGATAATTTGGAGCCTGGACTCACAGGCAAATCATTACATCGGGTGATTTCAGTAGAACTGCACAAAATTATCAGATGGATAGGTACTTATGTAGCTGCTATGTACTCCAAAGTTCACTCAGACAAGCATCGATGTTGACAAGAAGTGCCTATATTCATTCGAGTATCAACTGGCGTCAACCAATTGTCAAACTCAAGTATTAGGAGAGTGAGCGCCAAAATATTGCTTGGTGCATAGCCCAGAAAAACGCAGTCCAGTCTTTGGTCCCAACTTGTGCCTTTTGGTTATCGGCACATATGGTAGCGAACTATATGGCATGGAGTCTAAAGATTCAGACAAGTTGGTTGACGCGTATATTCATCTGGCACTTAATCAGTCTGCACGCCAAGGATGCTCCATTTCAGTTGAACTGCACAAAAAATTTGGGTGGTTCATTTTCTCAACCGCCTCCTTTCTCGTCTGCAATGTAGAATTTTGGCGAGATACAGGACCAAGATGAGCCAGTAAACTAGTTGGATGAAAGTAGTGGCCAAGTTGCTCAAACCTCCCTCGGCACGAGGCCACTATTTGAGGATAAACCTACAAGCAAAGTTCAGATTGTCTGTGCTGCCTCTTATGTACTCGAAAGTTTACTCGTACAAGAACTAATTTTAGCAAGAAGTACCTCCGATTGAACACCATTTACCAGTTTGTACCCTAGGTAATTAAAGTTCGTCCATGGATCATATTGGCTGTGATCTCAATCATTTGGATGCATAAACATACTGAACATGTGTATATCTGAATCTTTTTGTGAATTATGTATGAATATTGTCGTGTGATCTATCAATCATTTGGATGCATAGATATGCTGAGCTTGTGTATATATGAATCTTTTGAGTTGTTGATAGTGAATGTTGGCTATGAATATGAACGTGTCCTGTGAACCTGAGTTTGATATGAATGTTTACCTTTTCTGTTGTATTTGTGTGTGAACTTGTTAGTATGCCTATTGTGGGGTATAAAACGCAGGTCTCTTATAAAAGTAATGATGTGTCCAATTTATGTTTTCCCTTCTAACCACATTATATATATTTATATTATTACTATTATCGTATATTTTATAGAGACTTATATATACATTATAAAACATCCCATGTGTTATTAACTTATAAAAGTAAATGTTTAACGGAAGTTGGCAAGGAAAATCCTGGTTGTTTTTGACTCACGAGCAAGGAAAATCCAGGTGATTATGCATAAAAGCTTGTGGAGATTTTAAGGACCAATTTAATAATAACGCTCATTTTATTTTGAGCAATAACTCGCTAATTTCTTAATTATATATATATATATATATATATATATATATATATATGTGCCTCTCGGTTTATTATTTGATATTAGTTGCTCCTTCTAACATAACATTATATATATAACGAGCCCACCTAATACGTGTATTTCAAGGAAGTGCAAATGGGCTGGGATTTCTTAGAAAATATAAATGGGCCCGATTGACGCGAAATTATTTGTTCACCCAGCCTAGCAAATGGACTGTACATTCTAGAAAACATGGGTTAAATATATGCCACATTTTTGCAGGCAGACATGTGGGCCAATAGGTCGAAGCCTACGCAGGGCGTTGTCAACTTGGTCAACAAATGATTGTGTCATCCACAGCAATTGGATTTATATCCAATGGCCGGCATGCACCTTCAATCTCTCATATTCTTCCTCCAGCGTCGCCGGGACCGCCTGGTCATGCCTCCGGCGGCTAGCGGCTCTGCTTAGCACGCATCGCTGCGAAGCGCTACCCCACCGCCGGCCAGGCTATCCCTCCACCCCTCGACACCTCCTGTTATTCTCCACAGACTACAGCCCCACGCCGCAATAGAACCAGTTATAACCCTTCTCCTCCTCTCAATCTGCGACTCCACTGCCGCGTTTTCCCATCTCCGAGTCGTTCCCGTCCGGGGCCTCGTCGTTGTCCACCGCCTCGCTACGTTCGGTGCAGCGTGGTCAACAAACGAGAGTCATCGGAAGAGGACTGTACGTGGAGAGCCCGACGGCTGGGACCCGCGAGGTCCATGGTCGCACGCAAGGAAAGTTCCTCCTTATTAAGCTAAAAAAATGTTTCCTCCACCTGACAGCTGGGACCCACCGGCTGTATCTTTGCACGGAACGAAGTGCCTCCTTGTTTTGTGAAAAAAATATTCATCATGTTGACAGCTGGGACCCGTCAGATTTGGTGACTGACTTGTGGGCCTACTAAGCGGACGTGTACGCATGGCTTTGTCAACTTTATCAACAAATGATTCTAGCAGCTGGACCGTTGGATGTTAATCCAACAGCCGTGCTCCTTCTTCAACCTCTGTTCTTGCTCCTGTCTCCCATGGGCGGCACCGCGGTTGTGTTGCCGCGCACCCGAACTAGTGAAGTTTCCCACTCCTCTCCATCTGCGACTCCACTGCCCCGTCTTCCCCATCTCCGGGTCGTTCCAGTCTGGGTGCGCTCGGCACGGTGTGGTTAACATGGTCAACAACCGAGAGTCATCGGAAGATGACTCTACGTGAGAGGCCGACAGTGGGGACGCACCACGCCCATGGACGCATGCATGCAACGGAACGCGGCGAGGTCAACATGGTCAAGGAACAACTTCCATCGGAAGTATACTGTACGTGGAGAGTCTCAGCTGGGTCCACGGCCGCAGCAAGTAAGTGCCTCCTCATTACGCGGAAAATAATGGTTCCTCCAACTGACAGCAGGGACCCACTGGACGGGCCACCGTATTTTGCGAAAAAAAACGTTTGCCCCCTGACTGCTGGGACCCACCTGACAGGCCACCGTATTTTGTGAAAAAAACGTTCCCCCCGCTGTCAACTCGGACCAACCGAAAGTGCCTCCTTATTACGCACAAAAAATGAATACTCCCCCGGCTAGCTGGGACCCACCTTGGTGGGAGGCTGACTTGTGGGCCTACTAAGTTGACGGGGACGAAGGGCTTTGTTAACTTAGTCAATATGAACGATTCTAGCTCCAGTGACCGTACGATGTCCATCCAACGGACGTAGTGCTTCTTCAACCTCTGGTCTTCTTGCTCCAGCCGCCCAAAGCAGCGCCGGTCGTGCCGCATGCTTTTGCCTCCCGTGGCCGGTTGTGCTGCCACGGAGGCCTCACCGCCCCCTACTATTCCCACTGCTGGCCAGGCCCTGCGGCGACGGCAGCCTCACACCGCAGCCGAACCAGTGAACCCTCATAATCCTCTCCGCGCGGGCTTCCACTAACGTGTCTTCCCCGGCTCCGCGTCGTCCCCTTCCTAGGCCTCGCCGTCGTCCACCGCCGTGGTGCTCTCCGCGCGGCGTGGTCAACGTAGTCAAGGAACGACTTCCATCGGAAGAGTACTGTATGTCGAGAGGCTGACAGCTGGGTCCATGACCACAACCCAGTTTTTTTTATTTGCCAAGTAAGTCGCTTTGTCAGGCCTGTTGGGCTGCAAATCTTTCAAGATGAGGAGAGCTTTCATTCGGCTGGCCGAGAAAATGGCCCATCAGTAATGAGAAATGGGTTGTACATTTTTAAAACACATCAAACCGGCAATTAGTTTAAAATATATTTTTTTCCATTTCGAGATTTTAAATTACATTAATTTTTATGCGTGGAGAACTTGTTGGATTTTATATTGATATACATTTATTTTTAAAATCAGTTTGAATGTGAGTCGAAATTTCAGGATTAAAAACAGTTCGGACCGCATCGAAATATGCAAATTTCGTATATTTTTCAACCGTGGCCACAATATGGGCTGTAATGCTAAAAAAATAAAATGGGCTCCAAAAAAAACCTTAATAATTAGCAAATGGGCTGTAAATTATTAGAAATAATGGCGAGATGGGATGTATGCTGTTTTCCACAGATTTGAGGCTTTCCTAAAAAGGTTGGCCTTTAGCGATCGTTGATGGCCATCCAACGGCCGTCGTCTTCTTCAATCTCTGCTCTTCCTGCTCCACCGCTCAAACAAGCGCCCGGGGACTGCTCGCTCCCTCCTCCCATGGCCGGCTCAGCTGCCGCGCAGGCCTCACCGCCCCACCGTACTCCCATCGCTGGCCTAGCCATCCCTCTACTCACCCACATCTATTGTTATTCTCTGGCGACGGCAGACGAACCAGTAAACCCTCGCATAGTCGTACTCCCCTCCGCTTGGGAAACAACTGCCGAGTCTTCCCTGCCTCCGTGTCGTTCCCTTCCTAGGCCTTGCATTATCCACCGCCCCGGTGCTCTCGGTGCGGCCTGGTCAACATGGTCAACGACCGACATGCATCTGAAGTGGACTGTACGTGGAAAGGCCGACAGCTGGGTCCACGGCCGCGCGCGCAAGGAAATGCCTCCTTATTACGCGCAAAATAATGATTCCTCCACGACATCGAGGACCCACCGAAAGGGCCTCTATATTTCAGCGAAAAACGTTACACGCCCGACAGCTCGGACCCACCAGCTATATCTTCACACGCAAGGAAGTGCCTCCTTATTACGCACAAAAATGAATACTCCCCGTTAGCTGGGACCCAGATAGTGGCAGGCTGACTTGTGGGCCTACTAAGTTGACGGGACGGAGGGCTTTGTCAACTTAGTCAATATGCACGATTCTAGCTCCAAAGACCGTCGATGTCCATCCAACGGTCGTGAGTGCTTCTTCAACCTCTGGTCTTCTTGCTCCACCGCCCAAACCAGCGCCGGTCGTGCCTCGTGCTCCTGCCTCCCGTGGCGGTTGCGATCTGCGCGCGCAGCCTCACCGCCCCTACTACTCCCACCATCGGCGTGCCATCCTCTACTCACCCACACCCCTGTTATTCTGCAGCAACGGCAGCCTCACACCGCAGCGAACCAGTGATCCCTCGTACTCCTCTAAGCGTGGGCATCCACTGCCGCGTCTTCCCCGGCTCCGTGTCGTCCCCTTCCTAGGCCTCGCCGTCGTCCACCGCCCCGGTGCTCTCGGCGCGGCATGGTCAACGTGGTCAAGGAACGACTTCCATCGGATGTGGACTGTACATGGAGAGGCTGACAGCTGGGTCCACGGCCGCAGCATGGAAGTGCCTCCTTATTACGTGCAAAATAATTATTCCTCCACCTGATAGCGGGGACCCACCGGACGGGCCACCGTATTTCGCGAAAAAACGTTTGCCCTGACCGCTGGGACCCACCAGCTACATCTTCGCACGCAAGGAAGTGCGTCCCGCAAAAACGATTCGCCCCATCGCTGGGACCCACCAGCTACATCTTCGCAGCAAGGAAGTGCTCGATACGGGACCCACCTGGTCAAGCGCACGTGGTGTTGTCATTCTGGTTATGAACGTGTACGTACATATATACTGGTGGATGTAGAGGCGCGCACGTGTCGTAGTAGAGGCGCCAGACGCAGTCGTAGTAGAGGCGCGCACGTAGCATGTACACATACGTCATAGCGCCAGGGTGCAAGAAAGAAAATACGCCACGTATGTGTACATACGGGCGGGGTCTCTACGCCCTACTCGGCGCATACGTATGGCCAGGGCTCGTGTACATGGCTGGGTCAGAACGGAGAAACAGCATCGTCGTCGTGTTCATGGGGAGGCAACGGAATGCATCGTGTTCATCGGGAGGCAACGGAACGCCTGGGAGCCAACCGGCTGGGTCGGGACAGAATCCGTGGTCATGTTCATCGGGAGGGCTTGGATGGAACAGGCGATGGAAACGAGGCCTGGCGTACCGCACAACAGAGGAAACGAACCTCCTATGTTCGGAACGGGGTCCTGTTGATCGGGAGGGGTGTGGCGTACTGCAAAACGGAGGAAACGGACCTCCTACGGTCGAAACGGGGGTCCTGTTGATCGGAAGGGGTGTGGCGTACCACAAAACGGATGGAACGGACATCCTACGGTCAAAACGGGGGTCCTGTTGATCGGGAGGGGTGTGGCGTACCGCAAAACGGGACTCCACGGGATACTGTTCATTTCCACCGTTGACCTCCTCCAGCCTCCACGGGCTACCGTCGACCTCCTCTAGCCTCCACGGGCTCCTGTTCATCGAGCCTCCACCGCGCGCTACTCCATCGGCCATCGCTCAACCACCCTCCACGGGCACCCTCCACCGCTCATGCTCATCCAGCCCTCCACACCACGGGTCCTGTTCAACCACCCTCCACGGGCACCCCTCCATCGCTCATCGCTCATCCAGCCCTACACCACACCACGGGTCCTGTTCATCTAGAGGCAACGCCGCCGCTCACTATTCCTCCACCCCCGCAACGCCACTTGCTCATCTCAGAGGCAGCATCGATCCGCTTGCTTAGCAGCAGAGCAAAGGAATCGCCGATCGGGTTCGATTAACAGCCATCGATCGATCGCTCGGGTTCGAGAACGCGAGTAGCTGCGATTCTGTCGCCGGGTTCGATTAGAGCCCAACGCCTCGCTCGGGTTCAGTTAGAGCTAACGCCTACACACGCTGCAGACGTCGTGTACGAGAAAGCGCGCATCGCTCGCCCCGACCTCCCACCGTAACCGGGAACTCCCAAATTTTCCTCGCCCTTGCTTCTACCACGATTTTTTCCGTCATGGATGGCCCAAAGAATGTCATGCAGCTGCGTCTCCGGCCCGCTCAGGACGAAAAGCCCATTTTCTGTCATGATTTTTTGTCATAGAAGTAGGAGCCCACCACATCTATGATGATACCGAGTTTTGTCACAATTATCATCATAGAAGTGTCATATGTATGACAGAAAAAAATTTCGTTCGGCCCAAAATGTCACGGATGTGTCTTTTTCTGTAGTGTCGCTGGATCAGCCGGAACACAAGGTCCCTGTCATGGTGGGCGCACGGCAGATGCCAAGGGATGGCTAAAGATAGGAGGAGGCTCGAGGGCATTGGTGGGCTCCGGAGGCGACGTCGGCTTGAGCGAGCACGGGACGCAAGACATACCCAGGTTCGGGGCTCTCCGGAGAGATAACACCCCTAGTCCTGCCAAGTGTAGTTGATATGTATCAGTACAGGGTTGCTTTTAGGGCTATATGGAGGAAGAAGGAAGCCTAGCCAAGGCTTAGGCTGCTCCCTCTCCTCGGGTGTTGCTTGCTAGGTGCGTGTGTGTGATCGATTGCGTCTCTCGTGTCAGTTGCCCGTATGCATGATGGATCCTGGGGGATTTTATAGGTCAACCCCCCAGGGGTACAATGGTAATGTTACAGGGCCGTGGGGCCGGGTTGTCATTGTCCGGTAAGCCGGCGCTGGGACCTGCCGTGGGTCAGGGCTCGCCGGGTTCTCCGAATGCGGGGCCCGTCGGGTACGGGGGCACTGTTGGCCGTCTTATCGATCGTCAGGGCATGGCCGACTCAAGTCGGCTGCAGGGGCGCTCTGTTAGGTTGCCGCTTGCTGGCGTCATTGGTGACGACGGTTGCACTGTTGCCACGCCGTCCCTGGTCAGCGGGGCACTGTTGCCACGCCCGGCTAACCAGAGGCATGGGCGGGGCACTGTTGCCTTGGTCATCGGTAGGTGGAGACTCGTCCCATCGTACGGCTGGGATGGGACGGGAGCTGACCCGCGGCCGGGTTGGAGAACACGTCAAGGGAGGAGCTGGCTTGTTGGAGAAGTCTTGACGTGCTGGGTCCGGCTGCCTTGAGCTGGTTGTTGGGGCCGAGTCGAGGGATCTGGCCGGGGTGGAGAGTTTGGCCGGGTCGAGGGGCTTGGCCATGTCGAGCGACCCGACCAAGCGTGGGCCGGCTTGAGGGGCATTGTTGGCCACGTTGTTTTCGAAAAGGATCCGGGTTCCGTTGCCTGCCTGGAGTTCATCCCCCCGACAGTAGTCCCTGAAGCTGTGAAGGTCCGTCATCTTCGGATGGGAGGGCCTTCGCAGTTTTCCTTCCCTGAGGAGGCGAATTTTATGACCGCCGGGTCCGCCAACACCCACTTTGTGCCGGCTTCCAGAAGCCGGATCGTGGCACCCCGTCAGAGGCGGGAAATCGAGGAGTCCGTCGAATATTGGGGTAATCTTTTGGACTTCGCGGACGCCATGTGGCGCCTGGAAGCCAGAAGGGCCTGACAGCCCACGCGCGCGACGGGACAAGGCGACGCGCTGGGGCCTACGGCCGCGCGCCCTCAGCCCACGCGCGTGGATTTATTGCGGCGTCCATGAGTCGGTTGCCATTCTCGATGAAGTTTTTGCGCACGTACGTGCGCAGTTATCGCGGGGAAGTGGGAAGGGCGAGCGCAAACGATCCCACTCCCCCACGTTTCAAACCATGGCTTATAAATTGGGACAAGGAGGGGGCGGCGGAAATCATTCTCGCTCGCGCCCCCTGCCTTCTCCTTCCTTCCTCTGCTTCTCGGGACTGCTGCGCACTGCGATGCCCATTGCTTTGAGCAGAGCTTCGTCGTTGTCTTCTTTCTTCTCTCTTCCGTGCTTGCGTCGATGGCGCTGTCATTAGGATTGTGGATGGGTTCGACCGTCACCCTCGCCTACGTCTGCACCTCCAGGCGCCTGCCGGTGGCGACGGATGTCGAGGTGCGCCTACCGCAGGGCGAGCGGGAGCCGCGGCCCGAGGGCTCGGAGCGCGTGGTCTTCTTGCTGCACTTCAAGCATGGGTTCAGGCTTCCTGCGAGCGGCTTTTTTCACGACTTCCTGGAGTTCTTCGGGCTCTAGCCCGGCGCCGGCGCCATCGTGCAGCTGTCGGGCTTCTTCTCCTTGAAGCAGTAGGGGCCGAAGGCCGGGGAGATGTCCAAGTGCGGGGCCATCGTCATCTCCAAGCGGTCGGGCGCCAACTGCCCGAGGATGCCGCTGGAGGATTCTGCCAAGAAATGGAAGAATTCTTCTATGTCTGCAACCTCAGCGCGGACCGCATCAACTTGTTGCCGTTCATCAATTCGCCACCGTGGGTGAAGCGGAATTGGGGGTACTACCCCAAGCACCCGTCGCAGGAGGTTCTCAACCTGTGCGAGCGGGTGTCGGTGATGAAGGAGCGGGATGGGCTCACCGGCACCGACCTCATCACCGCCTTCATCGTCCGCCGAGTGCTGCCGCTGCAACAGCGCAGCCACCTCATCGGTCAGATGACCGGCCTTCAGGACCCCAACCGCATGGCGAACCGGCGGCTGGGAGCGGATCAGGTTGCGCGACGGGTCAACGACATCTCCAAGGCCAACCTGCAGGGTGACTGGGAGTTCGGGAAAGCCCCGTATAGCCATGCGAACCTGGCACCATTGGTGAGTCCTTGGTCTCCATATTTTTCTGCTGCTTATCTTCTTATTCGCCCTGACGCGACGTGGGAGGTACTTCTGAACGCCATCCGGCATCCTTACGACTGGGCGCGGCCGCAGGTGGTGCGCGTTGCCTCAGAGGAGCCCAAGGCCCATCGCGGAGGGGAGGGGGCGACCTCCGACACGGGTGCAGGGCGCCGAGCGGGCGAGTCTTGTCTTTACTTCTTGAGTTGCCGGTCATGGGACGGTACTGGGGGTGCTGATGTGAGCCGTTGATGTAGCGGTGCCAGGTGGAGGAGGCGGCGGTGCCGCCGGAGCCGGGTCGTCTCGGGGGGCGTCGGCGGCGAGGCGGCCGCACGGGAAAGACAGCATCGCGCCGCGGGCCCTTATCGTGAAGCGCACGGCAAACCTGGCCGGGGGTGCGAAGCCGCCCGCCAAGAGGAGGCGCGGCGCTCCGCAGGAGAGGACGACGAGGCCCGCCATTCCGGTGACGCCGGGGTGCGTGCCCTTTTTGCCTGAACCGAGTGGCCGAGCGGCTCTGCATGGCTCTTGCATATTTATTTTGTCTTGGGTTTCAGGTCGCCGATCTCGCTGGCGTTGGCGGCGGCGGATGTTGCGTTCGTCGAGGGCGCCGCGTTCCGAAGTAGCCGGTCCGGCGCCGTCGACCAGGACAAGGAGGAGGAGCGGGTGGATCCGGACCTCGGTCTGGACCAGGACGACGCTGAAGGCCTAGCCTGGCGGGACCGGAACCGGGTCGAGGTGGAGCTGGAGGCAGCGTCGATCGAGGCCTGGGTTAGCACCGTGGCGACATGGGCGCGAGCCGGCGAGGAGCCGGCGTGCCGGAGATGCTGGCGGGGATGGTGGCGGCGGCGACGGTCTTCGTGCCTTCATCGGAGGGGGAGCACGGCCAAGGGGGCCGTGCGGACGTGATGGACCTTAACCGGGAGGTCGTGGTTGTTGGGGATAACACCCCGCTGCGGACCGACGTGGTCGAGCGGGCAGTGGTCGACGGAGGCGTCGGTGATGCCGTCTTGTCGGAGGCGCAGCGGACGGTGCCGGAGGGGGCGGCTCGGATGCCAACGAGCGAGGCGCCGCCGATGCTGGAGCCGCAAGCCACTCCGCCCACTGAGCCAGCGTTGGTGCCGGAGAGGGCGTCGGCCTTAGGGAAGGCGGCCAGCGGGGAGCACGCCTGGTGCTCAGGCCCGGGGGTCGCCGGGTTGTCGGGTCGCAGATGTCGCAGAGCAGGACCAGCGAGGTCTTCTTCGGGCCTCTAACCCAGGAGGAGGCGGCGATGCCCGCCGTGACCAGGCGCCTACGTGGGCGGACGGACCGGATCCAGGCCTTCGCCTAGGCCGAGGTGGAACAGATGCAAGAGCGGGAGCATGCCGTGTTTGTAAGTTTTCCATTGCACTCTGCCTTTCTCTTTTTGTTGCTTCTTCTTCGTGGGGGCGTGCCAGCGCACCCACTGGGTGTAGCCCCTGAGATTCGGGCCAACTGCGTAGCAGTTGGGTCGAATCTAAAATTGTTGTCTCGTGCTGATCGTTGCTTTCGGCAGCAACTTGACTCCTACCGGGTCAGCGTCTTCAACCAGATCCTTGAGACGCACTGGTGGCTCAAGGAACGGCTCGACGCTAAGGAGGAGGAGCTCTGCGTAGCGGCAGGTAATTTTCTTGTGCGCTCTTTTTTAGTGGGGGCGCGCTAGCGCACCCACTGCGTGTAGCCCCCGAGATTCGGGCCAACTGCTTAGCAGTTGGGTCGAATCTTGAAGTAGTACTTTGTTTCTGAGTCTTTTTCCTGCAGCCGAGGTGCTGTCCTGGAGGACACGGCTGATTCGGGCCGGCTTCCACTATGACCGGCTTGTTGCTGACTTGGGTCGGCTTGGAGCCAAGGTGGAGAGGGCAAGGGCGGAGGCGACGGGAGCCCGGCGGGAGCTCGACAAAGCCAGCCAGCTGCGGGAGCAGCTGGCGTGCGACAAGGGTCGTCTTAAGGCCGAGGTGGAGCACTACAAGGCGGAAGCCACCAAGGTTGTGGAGGCACAGCGGGCCCTTGCGGAGGTGGACCAGCAATGCAGCAAGCTGGCCGACGATAAGGGGCAGCGCTGAGGTGGAGCGCCTGAAGGCGCTGGTGGCCACGGCGGAGGAGACCCGTCAAGGGGAGACCCGGCGCCGCGAGGAGGCCATGAAGGCGGCCGAGGACAAGGACGTCGAGCTGAAGGTGGCCCTTGCTAAGGTCGCCAATCTGGAGAAGACGCTCCAGGAGCGTGACCGCACCATTGCCCGGGAGCGGCGCAGTACGTTGCTCGAAGCGCAACACCTGGAAGAGTCCTTCTCCAGTAAGTGCTTTCCTTGGGTTTTTTGCCGGGCTGGGACCCCGGCTTCTCTTCCTTAGCGGCTTTCTTCTAACTTGCTTTTCTTTTCGACAGGGGCCTTCCCGGAGACGCGCCAGCTGGCAGAGGAGGCGGTCTGCTTTCAGCGCGACCCGCAGGGGATCGTCGGCTCCGGGACTGACCCACGGGTGGCTTGGACCTTCCCGGAGATCGTGACCGCCGCCGAAGCACGTCTGCGAGTCTTGAGCGAGCATATGGGGTGGCTCTCTGAGGCCGGCACAGCGATGACGACGGCCCTCTGGCTGGGTTCCGTCGCGCCGAACAGCTTCGCGCGGCTCGCGAAGTGGTTGGAGGCGGGTCTGGATCGGCTCCATGACTGGCGTGTTTCCGCCACTCGTGTTGGCACCGAGATGGCGCTTAGGTTCGCGATGTCTTGGCATCTGGACCTGTCGCTGGACGCGTTGATGGGCCAGCAAGACGGCTCGGAGAGCCAGCTCAGGCGGAGGCCGGCCGGATCGCTGCTCGGGCTAGCTACATTGTTGGGTTCGTCTTCCACGACGAGTTCCGGCCGGAGCGGGCGGAAGATGGCGGAGTCGTACCTGCCAACGACTATGGCCTACTTCTGGACGACCCGTAGGGTAGCTCTGAGGAGACGCATGTCTACCTCGACACGGGCGCCGAGGAGGGAGACAACGGCACCTCGGCGGGCCCGGAGGCCATCGAGGGGGATGGCTGAGGCTGCCTGTTTTTTAACTTAGCAAAACTTTCTGTTAGGTAGCAGGTCCACCCCACCAACTGGGGGTATCTGGGTGTAATGAATTTTGGCCTTGGGCCTGTTTGAATTTGAATTGGTGGTGTATAAATTGCGTGGCTGTTTGCGCTCTTGCTTTTTGTCCTTTGAGCCGTTTTCGTTCGTTTTCCCCCTCTTGGGCTCCACCCCCCCACCGGCGAGTCTGACGGCCGAGGCTCCGGTCCGTGACAAGGGGTTCGGCCTTTGAGAGGAGCGTGCAGTGCTTAGACGTTCGAAACGTTGAGCGCGAGCGAAACACCCACTGGGCCGGCTGGCGGCGATCTGGTGGAGCCGGTTGGCGAGCAGCCGGTCGTGTTGCGGTGTTACAAGTGATGGTGCCGGGTCGATCAAACCGGCCACATGTATGAAGCTCGTGGACGCGTGTGCTTTTGCTTTTCGTCTATTGAGCCATTTTCTTCCGACTTTCCTCTTGGGCTCCTCCGCCCTCCATCTCGACGGCCGAGGCTCCGCTCCGTGACAAGGGGTTCGGCCTTTGAGAGGAGCGTGCAGTACTTAGGCGTTCGAAATGTTGAGCGCGAGCGAAACACCCACTAGGTCGGCTGGCGGCAATCCGGCGAAGCCGGTCGGCGAGCAGCCGGTCGTGCGGCGGCAAGTGTTTGTGGCGTGGCCGGGTTGGGCGACTCGGCGATCCTTGACTTAGTGTTCATGGCGTGCTGGTGCTTTGGCCTTTGCGCACTCGTTTTCCGACAGCCGAAGCCGGTTCTGTGTCTTAGGGAGAAGCGGGAGGCCGCGGAGATCCCAGTGCGTTAGGAATCGCTAAGTAAGGCGGCGGGTGGTGACCAAGCCGGCCAGCCTTCGAGCCCCCGGGTCGAGCGAGTCGGACCGGTGGCCGGGTTTTGACAAAGAGATAAACAATGCATAAACGCGGAAGACACAATAGCTTGGTCGGAAAAGGCAGCCCCCGAGCGTCATTCGGGGACCACATAGATTTCAAATGATTACAAAAGGCAGCGATACATACGTGCACACGGCTAACTGTAAAACGGGCAGAGGAGCTCTTCATTCCATGGCCGAGTTGTTTCTTCGCCGGCGGTGTCCCTCTTGCGCTTGTTTGAATTGCTGGCGTCGATGAGGTAGTAAGTGTTGCGATCGCACAAGGCCATGCTGACTATGAAGGGGCCCTCCCATGGGGAGGACAACTTGTGTTGGTCGGTCTGCTCTTGGACGAGTCGGAGGACGAGGTCTCCCTCCGGGAAAGCGAGGGCTTTGATCTTCTTGCTGTGGTAGTGCCTCAGCCCTTGCTGGTAGATGGCTGAGCAGCTGAGCGCTAGGATACGTACTTCTTCGAGCAGGTCGACGCCGTCCTCGCTGGCTTCTTTGGCTTCGGCCTCAGTGTACGTCGTGACGCGCGGAGAGTCAAACTCGATGTCGGTCAGGATGACGGCTTCTGCCCCATAGACGAGGAAGAACGGGGTGAACCCGGTCGACCGGTTTGGCATTGTTCAAAGACTCCAAAGGACGGGTGGCAGCTTGTCGAGTGCTACGTCTTGAGCTTGCGTTGGTTTTCCCCGAAGAGGAGAGGATGATGCAGCACAGTAGCGTAAGTATTTCCCTTAGTTTTTGAGAACCAAGGTATCAATCCAGTAGGAGGCCACGCGCAAGTCCCTCGTACCTGCACAAAACGATAGCTACTCGCAACCAATGCGATTAGGGGTTGTCAATCCCTTCACGGTCACTTACGAGAGTGAGATCTGATAGAGCTAATATTATTGGTATTTTTGGTATAAAGATGCAAAGTAAAAAGTAAAAGCAAAGTAAAAACAAACAAGTAAATAAAGTGGTACAGATTGATATGATGAGAATAGACCCGGGGGCCATAGGTTTCACTAGTGACTTCTCTCAAGAGCATAAGTATTCTACGGTGGGTGAACAAATTACTATTGAGCAATTGACAGAATTGAGCATAGTTATGAGGTTATCTAAGTATGATCATGTATATAGGCATCACGTCCGTGACAAGTAGATCGAAACGATTCTGCATCTACTACTATTACTCCACTCATCGACCGCAATCCAGCATGCATCTAGAGTATTAAGTTAAAAACAGAGTAACGCCTTAAGCAAGATGACATGATGTAGAGGAATAAATTTATGCAATATGATAAATACCCCATCTTGTTATCCTCGATGGCAACAATACAATACGTGCCTTGCAACCCTTTCTGTCACTGGGTAAGGACACCACAAGATTGAACCCAAATCTAAGCACTTCTCCCATTGCAAGAACTACCAATCTAGTTGGCCAAACCAAACGGATAATTCAAAGAGACTTGCTAAGATAACTCAATCATACATAAAAGAATTCAGAGAAGATTCAAATATTATTCATAGATAAGCTGGATCATAAACTCACAATTCATCGATCTCTATGAACACACCGCAAAAAGAAGATTACATCGAATAGATCTCCACGAGAGAGAGGGAGAACATTGTATTGAGATCCAAAAAGAGAGAAGAAGCCATCTAGCTACTAGCTATGGACCCGAAGGTCTGAAGTAAACTACTCACACTTCATCGGAGGGGCTATGGTGTTGATGTAGAAGCCCTCCGTGGTGGATGCCTCCTCTGGCAGAGCTCCGGAACGGGCCCCAAGATGGGATCTCGTGGATACAGAAGGTTGCGACGGTGGAATTAGGTTTTTGGTTCCTGTTCTGATCGTTTGGGGGTACGTAGGTATATATAGGAGGAAGGAGTACGTTGGTGGAGCGTCAGGGGGCCCACGAGGTAGGGGCGCGCCAGGCGCGCCCCTCCTTGTGACCGTGATCCGCACTTCTTGGAGTAGGTCCAAGTCTCCTGGATCATGTTCGGTTGGAAAATCACGTTCCCGAAGGTTTCATTCCGTTTGGACTCTGTTTGATATTCCGTTTCTTCGAAACACTGAAATAGGCAAAAAACAGCAATTCTGGGCTGGGCCTCCGGTTAATAGGTTAGTCCCAAAAGTAATATAAAAGTGGAAAATTGTAGGACCTTGAAGTATGTCTAGAGAGGGGGTGATTAGACTACTTGACCAATTAAAAACTTAACCTTTTCCCAATTTTAGACTTGGCAGATTTTAGCTATCTTTGCACAAGTCAAGCAATCTTCACACAATTCAAGCAAGCATGCAAAGAGTATATAGGCAGCGGAAATTAAAGCATGCAACTTGCATGAATGTAAAGGGAAGGGTTTGGAGGATTCAAACGCAATTGGAGACACGGATGTTTTTGTCGTGGTTCCGATAGGTGGTGCTATCGTACATCCACGTTGATGGAGACTTCAACCCACGAAGGGTAACTGTTGCGCGAGTCCATGGAGGACTCCACCCACGAAGAGTCCACGAAGAAGCAACCTTGTCTATCCCACCATGGTCGTCGCCCACGAAGGACTTGCCTCACTAGCGGTAGATCTTCACGAAGTAGGCGATCTCCTTGCCCTTACAAACTCCTTGGTTCAACTCCACAATCTTGTCGGAGGCTCCCAGGTGACACCTAGCCAATCTAGGAGACACCACTCTCCAAGAAGTAACAAATGGTGTGTTGATGATGAACTCCTTGCTCTTGTGCTTCAAATGATAGTCTCCCCAACACTCAACTCTCTCTCACAGGATTTGGATTTGGTGGAAAGAAGATTTGCGTGGAAAGAAACTTGGGGAAGGCTAGAGATCAAGATTCATGTGGTTGGAATGGAATATCTTGGCCTCAACACATGAGTAGGTGGTTCTCTCTCGAACTGGTAAGTTGGAAGTGTAGGTTTGTTCGATGGCTCTCTCCACGAATGAAGAGGAGGTGGAGGGGTATATATAGCCTCCACACAAAATCTAACCGTTACACACAATTTACCAAACTCGGTGGGACCGAATCAACAAACTCGGTCGGACCGATTCAGTAAACCTAGTGACCATTAGGGTTTTCGGTGGGACTGACATGCAACTCGGTAGGACCGATATGGTTAGGGTTAGGGCATAACGTAATCTCGGTGAGACCGATTTTGGTAATTAGCTAACCAGAGAGTTGGTCAGGTAAACTCGATGGGACCGATTCGCTCTTTCGGTGAGACCGAAAAGTTACGAAAGGGAAACAGAGAGTTTACATTGCAATCTCGGTGGGACCGATCGCTCACTTCGGTTAGACCGAAACGTTACGAAGGGAAACAGAGAGATTACAATCCCATCTCGGTGAGACCGAGATCCCTATCGGTGAAACCGATTTGCCTAGGGTTTGTGGTAGTGGCTATGACATATGAACTTGGTGGCGCCGGATAGAAAGAATCGGTAGGACCGATTTTGACTTTAGGTTTAGGTCATATGTGGATGTGAGAAAGTAGTGGAGGGTTTTGGAGCATATCACTAAGCACATGAAGCAAGAGGCTCATTAAGCAACACCTCATCCCTCCTTGATAGTATTGGCTTCTCCTATAGACTCAATGTGATCTTGGATCACTAAAATGTAAAATGTAGAGTCTTGAGCTTTTGAGCTTGAGCCAATCCTTTGTCCTTAATATTTTGAGGGATCCACTTTCATCATCCATGCCATGCCATTCATTGAGCTTCCCTGAAATATTTGTCTTGGAATAGCATTAGCTCAATGAGCTATATGTTGTTATGAATTACCAAAACCACCTAGGGATAGTTGCACTTTCAATCTCCCCCTTTTTGGTAATTGATGACAACATATAGATCAAAGCTTCGACAAATGATAATAAGATTGAAAAACATCATCGCTTTGAGAAGTATGTGATAAGCAAGAGCTCCCCCTAAATTTGTGCATGTTTTAAGATTTGCTTTGGACTGCAAATGCACAAGGAATTAGGCTCATGGGTTACTCTTCCATGTCACATACATCTTGGTGGAGCGCTCAAAATAATAAGGATTGAATACATGCACTCATCACCAAGCAGAGTGAATGATCATATAAGGATAAGTAAGATGATATAAACTAACAAGCATAAGTGTAGCTTATGATCAAACACATGATCATCAATGTCTCACAGGAAATAGCAATCAAAGGCAAACAAAGTTCAACCAAGAAGACAAGAGAGAACAAAAGCAAACTCTCTCTCTCTCTCGAAGCCCTATGATCTATACATTTTCTCCCCTTTGGCAACAAGTTACCAAAAGTTCCTAGAAAATGCATAGGACTATATCGCTCTCGTGCTTGGTCTTCTGCTGGTGGCGTAGAGATGGCTCCTTGGGCGAAGACTTCAGCTTGATGTGGAAGGAGCTGAAGGAGTTGGTGCTGGAGATGGTTGCTTGCTGGAGCTGTAGCTGGAGCAGCATGAAGTGACTCGTGTCTGCATCGCTCAGATCTGATCTCTCGAGCTCGAGGCACTCGGCAAATGCATCAGCTTGTTGTCCCGCCTTCCTCTCCTGCATGTCATCCTGTAGCTGCTCCACAACCGATCAATCTCGAGTTACTTTGACATCAAGATCATAGAATTTTTGTTCCATGATTCTTTCCTGTGCTCTCCTGGTTTTGAGTTAGGTGGCCAACCCTTCTCAATCCGCAGAGTTGATGCTATCAAGTAACCAAGCTGCTCCTACTTGTTCTTCAAAAAGTACTCAGATGCCTCTGCTAGAGTTGGCATCTTGGCAGCCTTCTCTTTCCTTGCCTTCTCCTTCTTCTCTTGAGCTTGTACCGATGATGGTTCATTCTCACCATGACAACTTGATTGTCCTCAAAGTCAGGATAGAGAACAAAGTGTTCCTTATCCTACAGATACTTCCCCGTGCCCATCTTTGAGTTAATCAACTCCTGAATCTGTGGGGCATATCCACAGCTCCTCTTTTTGTCTGATGCTGTCCTCTTGATAGTTTCAACTATGAGGCTCATGACCTTGAATTTCTGGGGCACATCAAATATGTGAAGAAAATTAATTGCATGCCCTCTGATCATGTTGTGGTCACCTGATTTGGGCAACAGAGTGTGCCTTAGGATCCAGTTTATCATTGGCAGCCCTGACAGAAGAAAATGAACTGATCCAAACTTGAAAGTCTCAAGTGCATCATCTGGGATCTCCTTGTACATCTCTGACATAGAGTTGTGATCCATTTTCTTCTTGGCATATACATCCAAGTCATCTTCACTCTCCTTTGGGGCATTGATCAGACTTTCCCATTCCTCAATGGTTGATTGGTATCTCGTTCCTTCAGCCATCCAAACTATCCTGCCATATGGATAGAAATGTGCTGTGGAGTAGAATTGCATAATGAGCTCATCATTCCAGTTTGTGAGCTTCTGCCCAACAAAATATGCAACCCCACACGCACTGAAGTTGTCATACACTCCAGGATAGTGTTCTTCATTTTCCTGTATGTAGGTCCAGTCGACCCACCTCATATCACATACTATGGGCTTCTTATCCAACAAGATTGTCTCATAGAAGTCCTGCTGCTCCTTGGTGTGGAACCTGTAATCTACAGTAGTCCTTCTCCTGGTGGCATATGGATCTGACTCTCTCCATAGCCTCAACCCTGAATCTCTCCTGATCTTCATGTTCTCAGCCACAGGATGAGCATCATTGTGGTCTAGAATCTTGGGTTTGAGCTTCCTTAGGACTTGCCCTTCATCATCTTCCTCAAGAAGAACATCGAGCATTGGGGCCTTATTCTTTTTAGCAGCTGGTATACTCCTGGTATTCCTCTTAGGTGTACTCTTGGGCTTGGGGGCAGCTTTGGGTGCTACTTTGGGCTTTGAAGTTGCAGCCCCTGACTTGATAGCATCACCCATCAGCTTTTGTGCCTTGGGTGCTGGTGCAGCAACCTCTTCTTCTTCTTCCATCATGGAAGGCTTTCCTATTTCTCTGGCCATGGTCTTCTTGACCCTTTCCTTCCTTTTCTTTCCTTCTGCAGCAGGCTCTTTGGGTTGGGATTCCAAAGAAGCTTGAGTGGAGACTCTGGCTTTGGACATTGGTTGTCTACCTGCTGGCCTTTTGATCTTCATCCCTAGCTTTACTGCAGTTGAGATGTACTCCTTCCTGAGCACTTTCTTATTTGAACTAGCCTCATCCTCAACTGCCACATAATCCTCATCCTCAGACTCTGAGGTCTTCTTCTTCCTTGTCCCAGTGGCAGCCTTGGGCAAATTGCTAGGAGTGCTTCTGCTCCCCTCATCTGAGCTGCCAGAGGGACTAGTGCCCTCACTCATGTGAATCTGCTCTTTTGACTTGTTCTGGCTGTCACTTTGGTCTGACATGCTGCACACACCGATCGCTGACCCCGTGAATAGTTATAGATGAGGTAGAGTGGATGAGCATCACAAAATGCAGAGATTTTTGCAAAGAATGATTCAAAAACTTAGTTTTAGTTTTC
Source organism: Aegilops longissima (assembly GCA_021605205.1). NCBI lineage: Eukaryota > Viridiplantae > Streptophyta > Magnoliopsida > Poales > Poaceae > Aegilops > Aegilops longissima. The sequence continues at coordinate 563,861,332 of CM038677.1, forward strand.
CATGAAAGCATTTCGGATCTACCGATTTTCAAACTCGGTGATACCGAAGCAGTTTTGGAACCTAAATTAGTGTACTCGGTCAGACCGAGTCACAGTTCGGTGGCACCGAGACTGCTAGGGTTTCACAAAGTTCTAAATTCAGTCACACCGATTAGCAATTCTCGGACAGACCGAGAGTTACTAGTGCAATGGCGTTAGCCCAATCGGTGGGACCGAGTTTTCAACTCGGTGGGTCTGAGATGGTTTCGGCGGAAACCTAACCCTAAATTTTCGAATCGCATCTATTCTAAGGATTGTATTGACTGGATAGAGGTGTTTCAATCGTGGCAAGAAGCATTATGAACACAATGTGCTGAGAATCGGACGAGGATAGAACTATGATCGAGTTCATACCCTAGTTCGGCGGTGAACTCGCTACGGCGGCAACGGCAGAGATGAATCCCGTTGACGGCGGCGGAGACCAGCGACAGGAGGCGGCTGGCGATGAAGTCGACGATCCGGAGACCTAGTAGGAAGAGCGAGCTATGCGCGGGCGAGGAGTTTCGGAGAAAGTTTTCCAAAATTTTCCCGTGTGAATATATAGCCCGACACTGTCGGTGTGACCGAGTGGAACAACTCGGTGGCACCGAGATGCATAACTGTTAACAATTACAGCAACTCGGTGTGACCGAAAAGTTCAAATCGGTTGCACCGAGATGAAAACCTAGATCGACTTAGTAATCTTGGTATGACCGAAATGGATGAATCGGTCAGACCGAAAATCACAAAGAAGTTTTGGAAGTTTTAAGTCTTTGACGAATCGGGGACTCCGAGTGCTCCTCACACAGATTGGTTTGAATCTGACTTGATCAAATTTTGTGATGTAGTATGAATAGAGTTTGAGACGAGAAAATCATAGATAGCTAGAGAAGGTTCTTAGGCATTCTTGTCCATCCACTTGGCCAAAGAAAAAGAAGCCAATCTATCAAAACAACAAGTGGATGTCCTCGAATGAGTAAAATATGCAACCAACATGCTCACACAATGAAATGACAAATGAAATATGTGACAAAGCATGCGCAACCAATTCTAGCATCTATCAAACAATTGGCGATGACTAGGTCATCTATATATGAGTATATTGACTTAGGAGTCAAATGAGAACATTTGATCATAGGTCATACTCATCGTTTAAGCTCAAGTAGGGTTACCACTTTTACATAAAGCATTTATGTGTTCACATCATTAGAGTTGCTTTGACTCAATTCTTAGAGTTAAGCTCCCCCTAGATGTGAGATCCCCCCTTAGAGGGATGAACTAACCTCAGGTTTTGTCGATGATGACTTCATGTAGGTGTTGGAGATGTGGATGCTCAATGTTGATGTAGATCTTTTGGAGCAAACCTTTGGAGTGAGTTGCACTTTCAATACCTACATGGGTTAGTCCCACAAGGAACAAACAATAATATCCATAGACATAGAGTGATGCACACACAAAATGATGTCCATGAAAACATTAGGTTACCTTGTCCCTTGCCTTATCAACATGAGGGTTTGTGACTCCTTGAACTAGTGCAAGATATGGAAGATGATTGCACTTGTCCTTGCCATAATGATATGAGTGAATAATGTTGGCTGAGTCACCCTCAAGAACTCTCTAGTTCTTCTTCTTCGGGATCCACATCATCTTGATGGGAATCCTTGGTGTAGTAGTTGTACTCGATGAAGTAGAACTTGATGTTGTCTTGGGAACCCACTTGACCAAGGCCTTAGGTGCTTCTTCAAATGCATCAATCTCCTCTTGAAGCTTGTCCTTGCCTTTGTTCTTGTTGTCTTGTGGTGGAAGATCATCTTGTGCTTGTCTTCCCTTGAAGGAAGTAGGATCATACTTCTCTTGTTGAGGAACAACCTTCGTCTTGGGGTATTGATCTTCTTCCCACTCTACTCCATTGGCATTGAACTTTCGTTCAAAACCAACACCTTGATTCTTCCGGTGCTTTCCTTGCTTATGCATAATTTCCTCAAATTGCTTACTCCCGGCAAGGCTCTTGTATACACCTTTCTCTATAATTCCCTTCAGTAAGCTGTTTTCTTGCTCAAGTGTAACTTGGCTAAGAGAATCATTAGTGGAATCAAGAGAACTACTAGAAGCAACAATATTGGATTTAGCATTGTTATTGTTACTACTAGAGGAAGAATCTTTCTTGTTCTTGTTACTTGACTTGACTTGAGGCATGTAAGTAGATAAGAGTAAACGATTGGCAATGTAAGAAGAACTTTTCTTACGGAGATCATCATTGATTGCTTTTAGGAACTCATGCTCTTGCTCAAGATTGAGCTTTTCAAAGCGTAACTTCTCATGAGCCCTTAAAAGTTCTCGATGATCTTCGAAGATAGTTTCATGAGCTAACTTAAGAGTGTTTAGTTCTTTAGTTAGAAGCTCAATCTTCTCCTTATCATTGTCATTCGTTTCATCTTGATTAGCATGATTAATTGACATTTCATCATAGTATTCATCACTAGAGTTGTCAACAAGTAAATCATCATCACCTAACAAGTCATCTTCATCACTATTAAAATCAACATACTCGGGGTGTGTTACCTTAGGACCTTTGTCCATGAAGCATCTTCCAATTCCTTCATTTGGTGAATCAAATATGTCGTAGGAGTTGGTTGACACAAGTGCTAGACCGACAACACATTCATCTTGAGTGTATTCGGAGTCGGAGTGATAGCTTCTCTCGGAGTGATTGTCGGAGTTGGAGCCGGATACCCATTCACCAATGTGAGCTTGATGTCTTTGTTTTGTGTAGCTCTTTGATGACTTGTCCTTCCTTTCCGAATCCTTGCTTCTCCGTGAGGGTCTTCGTTCATAATGATCATCTCTACTCCTTCTCTCTCTTGGTGGTGATTCTTCTCTTCTACTTCTTCTCTTGGGAGAATCTTCTCTTCTTTTGTAGGGTGTCGTACACTCATTGAATAGCGTCCGGTCTCCCACAATTGTAGCAATTGCTCTCGACTAGAAGATCTTTTGTCATTGTAGGACCTTGACTTAGAGCTTCTTTCTTTGCTTCTACTCTTGTAGAATTTGTTGAAGTTCTTCACCATTAAGCTCAATTCTTCATTGAAGGTTTTTTTCTCACTTGATGATGTGGGGGCTTCACATGAGGCTTTGTAAGCACCACTTGACTTGTTGTGAAGTTTCTCCTTATCCTTGAGTGACATCTCATGAGCAACAATTCTTCCAATGACTTCCGTTGGCTTGAGATCTTTGTAATTTGGCATCATTTGGATCAATGTGCATACGGTATCATATTTTCCATCCAATGCTCTTAGGATTTTCTTGATGATGAATCTGTCGGTCATCTCTTCACTTCCTAAGCCGGCAATCTCATTTATGATAAGAGCAAGCCTAGAGTACATTTCAGCGACACCTTCACCATCCTTCATTTTGAACTTGTCAAGCTGACTTTGGAGCACATCCAACTTGGATTCCTTGACGGAGTCGGTACCTTCATGCATATCAATCAATGTATCCCAAATTTCCTTTGCATTCTCAAGATGGCTGATTTTGTTGAATTCTTCGGGGCACAAGCAATTGAACAGGATATCACAAGCTTGAGCGTTGTATTGCAGCATCTTCAACTCTTCCGCGCTAGCTTCACGGTACGGTTCTCTCCCATTAAAGAAATTCACCTTGCAAGCCAATACACACAATAGCCCAAACAGCGGGGTTATGTCCGAGAATATGCATTTTCATCTTATGCTTCCAACTAGCAAAATTAGTGCCATCAAAGTAAGGACCTTTTCGCTGATAATTTCCCTCGCTAGACGCCATACTCTCCTAGGTTGTGAAATCAAGGCTATGACCACCAAAAGCTATGGAAATCAAAGCAAATGGAGACCAAAGCTCTGATACCACTTGTAGGACCTTGAAGTATGTCTAGAGGGGGGGTGATTAGACTACTTGACCAATTAAAAACTTAACCTTTTCCCAATTTTAGACTTTGGCAGATTTTAGCTATCTTTGCACAAGTCAAGCAATCTTCACACAATTCAAGAAAGCATGCAAAGAGTATATAGGCAGCGGAAATTAAAGCATGCAACTTGCAAGAATGTAAAGGGAAGGGTTTGGAGGATTCAAACGCAATTGGAGACACGGATGTTTTTGTCGTGGTTCCGATAGGTGGTGCTATCTTACATCTACGTTGATGGAGACTTCAACCCACGAAGGGTAACGGTTGCGCCAGTCCACGGAGGGCTCCACGCACGAAGGGTCTATGAAGAAGCAACCTTGTCTATCCCACCATGGTCGTCGCCCACGAAGGACTTGCCTCACTAGCAGTAGATCTTCACGAAGTAGGCGATCTCCTTGCCCTTACAAACTCCTTGGTTCAACTCCACAATCTTGTTGGAGGCTCCCAAGTGACACCAAGCCAATCTAGGAGACATCACTCTCCAAGAAGTAACAGATGGTGTGTTGATGATGAACTCCTTGCTCTTGTGCTTCAAATGATAGTCTCCCCAACACTCAACTCTCCCTCACAGGATTTGGATTTGGTGGAAAGAAGATTTGAGCGGAAAGCAACTTGGGGAAGGCTAGAGATCAAGATTCATGTGGTTGGAATGGAATATCTTGGCCTCAACACATGAGTAGGTGGTTCTCTCTCAAAACTGGTAAGTTGGAAGTGTAGGTTTGTTCTGATGGCTCTCTCCACGAATGAAGAGGAGGTGGAGGGGTATATAGCCTCCACACAAAATCTAACCGTTACACACAATTTACCAAACTCGGTGGGACCGAATCAACAAACTCGGTCGGACCGATTCAGTAAACCTAGTGACTGTTAGGGTTTTCGGTGGGACTGACATGCAACTCGGTAGGACCGATATGGTTAGGGTTAGGGCATAACGTAATCTTGGTGAGACCGATTTTGGTAATTAGCTAACCAGAGAGTTGGTCAGGTAAACTCAGTGGGACCGATTCGCTCTTTCGGTGAGACCGAAAAGTGACGAAAGGGAAACAGAGAGTTTACATTGCAATCTCGGTGGGACCGGTCGCTCACTTCGGTTAGACCGAAACGTTTCGAAGGGAAACAGAGAGATTACAATCCCATCTCGGTGAGACCGAGATCCCTATCGGTGAAACCGATTTGCCTAGGGTTTGTGGCAGTGGCTATGACATATGAACTCGGTGGCGCCGAATAGAAAGAATCGGTAGGACCGATTTTGACTTTAGGTTTAGGTCATATGTGGATGTGAGAAACTAGTGGAGGGTTTTGGAGCATATCACTAAGAACATGAAGCAAGAGGCTCATTAAGCAACACCTCATTCCTCCTTGATAGTATTGGCTTTTCCTATAGACTCAATGTGATCTTGGATCACTAAAATGTAAAATGTAGAGTCTTGAGCTTTTGAGCTTGAGCCAATCCTTTGTCCTTAATATTGTGAGGGATCCACTATCATCATCCATGCCATGCCATTCATTGAGCTTCCCTGAAATATTTGTCTTGGAATAGCATTAGCTCAATGAGCTATATGTTGTTATGAATTACCAAAACCACCTAGGGATAGTTGCACTTTAAAAAATAAAGCCCAATATAGTCCAAAACAGTAGATAAAGTAGCATGGAGCAATAAAAAATTATAGATACATTGGAGACGTATCAGGCATCCCCAACCTTAATTCCTGCTCGTCCTCGAGTAGGTAAATGATAAAAAGAGAATTTTTGATGCGGAGTGATACTTTGGCATAATTTCAATGTAAATCTTCTTAATTATGGTATGAATATTCAGATCCGAAAGATTTAAGACAAAAGTTCATATTGATACAGAAATAATAATACTTCAAGCATACTAATTAAAGCAATCATGTCTTCTCAAAATAACATGGCAAAAGAAAGTTCATCCCTACAAAATCATATAGTTAGGCTATGCTTCATTTTCGTCACACAAAGATGTTCCCAACTTCTATACCCCCGATGACAAAGCCAAGCAATTGTTTCATACTTAAATAATCTCAAACTTTTTCAACCTTCATGCAATACATGAGCGCGAGCCATGGATATAGCACTATGGGTGGAATAGAATATGATGATGGGGATTGTGTGGAGAAGACAAAAAAGGAGAAAGTCTCATATTGACGAGGATAATCAACGGGCTATGGAGATGCCCATCAATTGATGTCAACATGAGGAGTAGTGATTGCCATGCAACGGATGCACTAGAGCTATAAGTATATGAAAGCTCTACAAAAGAAACTAAGTGGGTGTGCATCGAACTTGCTTGCTCACGAAGACCTAGGGCACTTTGAGGAAGCCCATCATTGGAATATACAAGCCAAGTTCTATAATGAAAAATTCCCACTAGTATATGAAAATGACAAAATGAGAGACTCTCTATCATGAAGATCTTAGTGCTACTTTGAAGCACAATATATGAGACTCACTACATGAAGAACAAGGTGCTACTTTGAAGCACAAGTGTGGTAAAAGGATAGTAGCATTGTCCCTTCTCTCTTTTTCTCTCATTTTTTGGGCCTTTCTTTTTTTGGCCTTGCTCTTTTTTTTCCGTCCGAGTCTCATCCCGACTTATGGGGGAATCATAGTCTCCATCATCCTTTCCTCAGTTGGGACAATGCTCTAATAATGATGATCATCACACTTTTATTTCTCTTACAACTCAACAATTACAACTCGAAACTTGGAACAAAATATGACTCTATATGAATGCCTCCGGTGTATCGGATGGTGCAATGAATCAAGAGTGACATGTATGGAAAATAATGCATGGTGGCTTTGCCACAAATACGATGTCAACTACATGATCATGCAATGGCAATATGACAAAAGTAATGTATGTCATAATAATGATGAACGGAACGGTGAAAAGTTGCATGGCAATATATCTCGGAATGGCTATGTAAATGCCATGATAGGTAGGTATGGTGGCTGTTTTGAGGAAGATATAAGGAGGTTTATGTGTGAAAGAGCATATCATATCACGGGTTTGATGCACCGCTAAGTTTGCACCAACTCTCAAGGTGAGAAAGGGCAATGCACGGCATCAAGAGGCTATTAAAGGCGGAAAGGTAAAAGTGCGTATAATGCATGGACTCATCATTAGTCAAAAGAACTCATATACTTATTGCAAAAATTTAGAAGCCATCAAAATCAAGTACTACGCGAATGCTCCTAGGGGATAGATTGATAGGAAAAGACCATCGCTCGTCCCCGACTGCCACTCATAAGGATGCACAAGCCAGGTACACTTCATGTTTCAAATGTGTTACACAACTTTAACCATACGTGCATGCTACGGGACTTGCAAACTTCAACAGAAGTATTTCTCAAATTCACAATTATCAACTAGCACGACTTTGATATTATTACCTCCATATCTCAAAACAATTATCAAGCATCAAACTTATCTTAGTATTTAATTCATTCAAAAAGAAAGTTTCACATATCTTGAACACTAAGTATATTAACATTAAGCAAATTACCATGCTATTAACGACTCTCAAAATAATCTAAGTGAAGCATGAGAGATCAAGTTTCTTTAAAACAAATCCACCACCGTGCTCTAAAAGATCTAAGTGAAGCACTAGAGCAAAAATTATCATGCTCAAAAGATATAAGTGAAGCACATAGAGTATTCTAACAAATTCCAATTCATGTATGGCTCTCTCAAAAGGTGTGTACATCAAGGATGATTGTGGTAAACTAACAAGCAAAGACGCAAATAATACAAGAGGCTCCAAGCAAAACACATATCATGTGGTGAATAAAAATATAGCTCCAAGTAAATTACGGATGGAAGTAGATTTAAAGAGGGATGCCTTCCGGGGCATCCCCAAGCTTTGACTTTTTGGTGCCCTTGGATTATCTTGGGGGTGCCATGGGCATCCCCAAGCTTATTCTCTTGCCACTCCTTGTTCCATAATCCATCAAAAGAATTCACCCAAAACTTGAAAACTTCACAACACAAAACTCAATAGAAATCTCGTGAGCTCCGTTAGAGAAAGAAGACAAAAGACTACTTAAAGGTACTGTAATGAACTCATTCTTTATTTATATGGGTGATAAACCTACTGTATTCCAACTTCTCTATGGATTATAAACTATTTTACTAGCCATAGATTCATCAAAATAAGCAAACAACACACGCAAAACAGAATCTGTCAAAAACAGAACAGTCTGTAGTAATCTGTAACTAACGCAAACTTATGGAACTCAAAAAATTCTAAAAAAAATAGACGACCTGGAAAATTAGTTTATTGATCATCAGAAGTTGGAATCAGTATTTTATCACATTCTGGTGATTTTTAACAATTCGGGCACTGAGAGCAAAGTTTCTGGAAATTACAGCAAGATCAAATAACTATCACCCAAGAAGATCTAATAGGTTTAACTTGGCACAAACACTGATTAAAAGATAAAAACACATCTAAACAGAGGCTAGATGGATTATTTATTCCTAAACAGAAGCAAAAACAAAAAACTAAAAAATAAAATTGGGTTTCCTCCCAACAAGCGCTATCGTTTAACGCCCCTAGCTAGGCATAAAAGCAAGGATAGATCTAGGTATTGCTGTGTAACGCCCCGGATTCGATGCGCCAGGTGTCTGCCAGTTATTCGCCGTAGTTGCCATGTCATTTGCTTGCGTGTTGCACTTTGCCATGTCATCATCTGCATTTCATATCATGTCATCATGTGCATCTCATTTTGCATACGTGTTCGTCTCATGCATCCGAGCATTTTCCCCGTTGTCCGTTTAGCAATCCGGCGCTCCTATGTCTCCCGGCGCCCCCCTTTACCTCTTTTCGTGTGCGGGTGTTAAACGTTCTCGGAATGGACCGAGTCTTGCCAAGCGGCCTTGATATAGCACCGGTAGACCGCCTGTCAAGTTTCGTGCTATTTGGAGGTCGTTTGATACTCCAACGGTTAACCGGGTAACCGTAAAGCCCCTTCTCTTTGCAGCCCAACACCCCTTCCAAACTGGCCCAAAACCCATCTAACTCCCCTCCATGCTCTCGGTCGTTCGATCACGGTCGTGTGGGCGAAAACCGCTCCTCATTTGGACTCTCCTAGCTCCCTCTACCTATATAAACGTCTCCCCCTCTCCATTTTCGGATCTATTTTCCCCCGAAACCCTAATTTTCGCTCCGCGCCGCGCCGGACATGTCCGGACCGGATCGGACACGTCCGCCGCCGCCGTCCCCCGGCGAATCGCCAGCCGCCACGTCGCCCACACGCACCTCCGCCGCCGCCCGCCCGCCTGCGCGGCTCAGCAGGCTCCGCCTGGCCCAGATCCGCCGCCGCTGCTGGATCAGCGCCACCGCCGCCCGCCATGCCGTCGCCAGCGTTCTCCGGCGCCGCCCTTCGCCTCCGCCGCCGACCAGCCGGCTCCGCCGCTGCCGCCCCAAGGGCTCGCCGTCGCCTCCCGCTGCTCCGTGTCGAAGGCCGCTGCCGCCGCCGCCGCCACGCACGCCGCCCGACGCCCGGCGGCTCCTTCTTCCGCCGCCAGCCAAGGCCGCGCCGCCGCCTCGCCGCCATGACCTCCAGCTTCGCCCGCGCCTCCTCTCTCGCCCGCCAGATCCGGCGAGGTCCGTCCGATCCGCCTCCACCGTCCTCCCCGACCTCTCCTCGACTCGCCGCCTTCTCCGGCGAAATCCGCCTGCCTCGAATCCGTGTCAAGTTCTGTTGCTGCGATCGTGAGGATTCGTTCGTCACGCTTGGTTCGGCTTCATCCGCTCGTCTTCTTCATGGACTCGTTCTTCTTCCTAGCGGGATTTCGTGCAAGATGACCGCTACCCTGGATCTCACTACTATCATTGCTATGCTAGTTGTTTCGTTCTATCGCTATGCTGCGCTACCTATCACTTGTTCCTCAAGCCTCCCAAATTGCCATGTCAGCCTCTAACCTTTTGCACCCTTCCTAGCAAACCGTTGTTTGGCTATGTTACCGCTTTGCTCAGCCCTCTTATAGCGTTGTTAGTTGCAGGTGAAGATGAAGTTTGTTCCTTGTTGAACATGGAGATGTTGTTCCTTGTTGGAACATGTTTACTTGTTGGGATATCACAATATATCTTATTTAATTAATGCATCTATATACTTGGTAAAGGGTGGAAGGCTCGGCCTTATGCCTGGTGTTTTGTTCGACTCTTGCCGCCCTAGTTTCCGTCATATCGGTATTATGTTCCCGGATTTTGCGTCCCTAACGCGATCGGGTGATTTATGGGACCCCTTGACAGTTCGCTTTGAATAAGACTCCTCCAAAGAAAGCCCAACATTGGTTTTACCATTTGCCTCACCTATGCCCTTTTTCTCTTGGGTTTCGGAGCCCAAGGGTCATCTCAGATTTAGCCCCCCGGGCCGTGCTCCTTCGAGTGTTTGTCCGAACCGAGCAGCTGCTGGGGCCACCACGGGCAACTCGAGGTTGGTTTTACTCGTAGCTTGACTTATCCGGTGTGCCACGAGAACGAGGTACGTCGACTCCTATCGGGATTTGTCGGCACATCCGGGCGGCTTTGCTGGTCTTGTTTTATTGTTGTCGAAATGTCTTGTAGCCGGATTCCGAGACTGATCGGGTCTTCCCGGGAGAAGGAATATCCTTCGTTGATCGTGAGAGCTTATCATGGGCTGTTGGGACACCCTGCAGGTATAAACTTTCGAGAGCCTTGCCCGCGTTATGTGGCAGATGGGAATTTGTTAATATCCGGTTGTAGTAAACTTGAAGCAAACTCTTCTAAAATACACCAACCGTGTGCGAATCGTGAGTGTCTCTTTTTGGGGTTGATCGAGAGGAGAACACGGTTTCGGGTTATGTCCGACGTAAGTAGGAGTTCGTGATCTCTTCTTGATCATTACTAGTTGACGACCGCCTTTGTTTCTCTTCTCGCCTCATTTATGTATGTTAGACACCATATATGCTTAGTCGCTGCTGCAACCTCACCACTTTACCCCTTCCTTTCCCATTAAGCTTTGCTAGTCTTGATACCCATGGTAATGGGATTGCTGAGTCCTCGTGGCTCACAGATTACTACACCACCAGTTGCAGGTACAGGTTATGCGATGATCATGACGCGAGAGCGATGTGTGCTTGTTTTGGAGTTCTTCTTCTGCTTCTTCGATCAGGGGATAGGTTCCAGGTCGGCAGCCTGGGCTAGCAGGGTGGATGTCGTTTGAGTTACTGTTTTGTGTTTCATCCGTAGTCGGATGGTGTTCTTATGTAAGATGATGTTGTATTCGTGTGGCATTGTATGCCTTATGTATGTATCCCCATCTATTATGTAATGTTGATGTAATGATATCCACCTTGCAAAAGCGTCTTCAAGATGCGCTTCTATCCTTGGTGGGACCTTCGAGTTCCTTTTGGATAGGGTCGCATCTTGGGCGTGACAAGTTGGTATCAGAGCCTCGACCGACCCTAGGAGCCCCCCTTGATTGATCGTGTAGTTTGGCCGTTGTTGAGTCTAGAAGAAAACTATTTTCGGAGTCTAGTTATATCGGAGAGTTGGATTTCTTTTTACTCCTCAGCCCCTTCGTCGCTCTGGTCAGGAATCTTGACGTAGGTGTTTTGAATTACTCCTCTTCTCATTCAAATTTTTTCTTTAGGATCACGTGGTTAGTTTCGTGAGTTGTCCATCCTCTTTTGTCCGGTGCATTTCTCGTCAAGTCGACTCGACCATCTTCATTTTTGAGTTCAGTCCTCAGTTGTTTTCTTTTCCCACCCGCCCACCCCTTTTTTTTTCTTTTCGGAACCGGAGTCCGTAATCGAGTATCCATCCTACTCGTGTGAAGTCTTTGCTCTCTCTCCTCAATGATTTCAACCGGTGTTTTCTCTTCAAGATATTCGTCGATTTCCCCTTTCAAGTTACCTTTGTTTTCCCGCCCTCCCACCCTCTTCTTCCCGGAGCCTGAGTTTTCTTTCGAGCATCAATTTCACTCGTGCGTAGCCTCTTCAGTCTTCCCTCAATTATTTCAACTGGTGAATTCTCGTCTCGGTGGACATTCATCATCCCTTTTCTACCCCGGTGGATTCAATTCAAGTTTTTCGTTGTCGATCATATTCTTTCCCTCAGCTCAAATATTTCCCTTTGCTCGTCCGCCTCTCGCCAGTTTATCCTTTCGGAGTGCTGAAGACATCTCAGGAGATTCGCCTGTGTTCGAATTAATTCGAGGTTGCCACCTCATTCAAATATTTCAGTTCTTCCGGTGCATCATCTATCTGTTCAACATCCATTTCCAACGGTGGTTTTCTTTTAGTGGGCCCTAGCCCACAGGTCTTTTCCAAGGATCTTACCTGACTCTTCTAATTTCCAGAGCTATTCTCAAATCCTTTTGAAGTTGACGTAAGTATGAATTTCATCAGTCAGATGTTTTTCCAAGATCGATTTCAAATTCTTTTCATTATTGGCTCAACCTCTTCGCTTTTCATTCTTCCGGAGTACCTCAGTTATTTTGGTGGTGTTTCTCGTCGTCATTTGAAGACCGAAGTAGAGTTTCTCTTAAATCTTGTCCGTTCCCCCGGAGATTCGCGGCTCTAGCTTCATGTTATCAGTCTCGAATTATTCCGTTTGTCAGAGATTCTTTTCTTACCCATCCGGAGTATTTCAGGAGTTGCTTTTCTGTTCCGTTCATCCGGAGGCCATCTTTTCGGAATATCTCTCTGTTCTAAGTTTTCAAAATCATTCTCCAATTATTCCATATTCGTGCCCCTTCGTTCGTCTCAATATTATCCCGGTGCCTCGTTCAAGTGTTCCTTAATCAGCTCATGATCTCTTTATTCTTTTGCATCTAAATCCCCTCGAGCATATTTGTTCTTCTAATTCTTCCCGGTGATTCATTCTCTTTCATCAGTCATTTCCGAATTCTTACGGTGGTTCGTTCAAGATTCTTTTTCCATCACTATCATTTTAATTCATTCATTCTTTTCAATCCTACCGGTGGTTCATGAAGACCTTCTCAAGTTTGCGATATGTCACTTCTCAAAAAAATTTCAAGAAGAATAAGTAGTTTGCAAAAATCCATTGTTTGTCATCAATTTAATTTGATGAAGGATAAGCATACAATAAATCTTATTCTTATTTCATCCAAGTGATTAATCCTTTCCTTCAGAGTTTGTTCTTGAGGAATAAATTCTACTTCCAAGTGTTTTCATCTTTTCTTTTCCGGAGTTCAATTTCCTCGGCCTTTTCGTCGGAACCTCCATCTAAATCATCGCAACGCTCATCTTATTCTTTCTTCCTTCATTCTATCTCATCATCCTTTTTGTTTACCGGAGTTCTTCATGTCGTTCTTCATGATTTAATTCATTCTTCAAAAGTTCATCAAGATTCTTATCGAAGGAGCTCAAGTATCTTTCCTTCTTGCTTTTCGAAGTGCAACTAAATCTCCGTTTTCTTTTGAAATGGAGTTTTGCATTTCTTCGTTCTTCTCAGCTATCCAATCATTTCCGTTTGTGGCCGGTTATCACCTTATGATCTTGAGATGTTACCTATAAGACCACAACTAGCTTATTCTTCTCGTTGTTGATTCTCTCAACAACTCCGTCTAAACCTTCTTTTGAAAGATGCTTTCTATTTTCATTCGTGGCACAAGTTGTCATTTTCTTCTCCGTTCTTTTCACTCCATTCTTTCAATTCTTCCGGAGGTATTGCGTTGCTTATGTCGTAAGTGTCATTCCATCTTGTGAAGCTCGTGTTCTATTCTTTCCTTGTTCAACCGGAGTGCTGCCTAAATCCTTTCAGTCTTATTCGTTTCTTATCTCATTCTAACCGGAGTGGTTTCATAGTCTTTCTCATTCCTTGAGCTTTCGATTCTCGTCATTCTCGTCGTTCCTCTCTTCTTCTTGAGTGCTCTTGATTCCTTGCTTTTTCTTTGAGTTCTTGTTTCACCTCATCCCTTTTTCCCTGCCGTCTCGGTCCTAAGATCTCGGGACGAGATCTCTTGTTAGTGGAGGAGTGTTGTAACGCCCCGGATTCGATGCACCAGGTGTCTGCCAGTTATTCGCCGTAGTTGCCATGTCATTTGCTTGCGTGTTGCACTTTGCCATGTCATCATCTGCATTTCATATTATGTCATCATGTGCATCTCATTTTGCATACGTGTTCGTCTCATGCATCCGAGCATTTTCCCCGTTGTCCGTTTTGCAATCCGGCGCTCCTATGTCTCCCGGCGCCCCCCTTTACCTCTTTTCATGTGCGGGTGTTAAACGTTCTCGGAATGGACCGAGTCTTGCCAAGCGGCCTTGATATAGCACCAGTAGACCGCCTGTCAAGTTTCGTGCCATTTGGAGGTCGTTTGATACTCCAACGGTTAACCGGGTAACCTTAAAGCCCCTTCTCTTTGCAGCCCAACACCCCTTCCAACCTGGCCCAAAACCCATCTAACTCCCCTCCATGCTCTCGGCCGTTCGATCACGATCGTGTGGGCGAAAACCGCCTCATTTGGACTCTCCTAGCTCCTCTACCTATATAAACGCTCCCCTCTCCATTTTCGGATCTATTTTCCCCAAACCCTAATTTTGCTCACACACACCGGACATGTCCGGACCGGACCGACACGACTGCCGCCGCCGTCCCTCGGCGAATCGCCAGCCACGTCGCCGCAGCGCCGCCTCCGCCCGCCGCCCAAGGCCGCAGAGGCCCGCCTGGCCCAGATCCGCCGCCGCTGCTGGATCTGCGCCCACCGCCCCCAGCGCCTGCTGCCAGCGTGCTCGCCGCCGCCGCGCTTCGCCTCCGCCGCCGACCGGCTGCTCCCACTGCTGCCGCCTGGCTCGCTCGCCGCCCGCTCCAGCGTCCTGCTGAAGCGCCGCCGCCGCCGCCGCTGGCACGCCGCCCGCCTCCCCTGCCGCCCGACGCCCTCCGGCGCCTCCTTCCGCCTGCCGCCCACGCCATGCCGCCTCCGTCGCCCGCGACCTCCAGCTCGCCCGCGCTTCCTCTCCTCGCCCGGCCGATCCGGCGAGGTCCGTCCGATCCGCCTCCGCCGTCCTCCCCGACCTCTCCTCGACTCGGCCGCCTTCTCCGCGAATCCGCCTGCCTCGAATCCGTGCAAGTTCCTATTTCGCTGCGATCATGAGGATTCGTTCGCTCACGCTTGGTTCGGCTTCATCCGCTCGCCTTCTTCATGGACTCGTTCTTCTTCCTAGCGGGATTTCGTGCAAGATGACCGCTACCCCGGATCTCACTACTATCATTGCTATGCTAGTTGTTGCGTTCTATCGCTATGCTGCGCTACCTATCACTTGTTCCTCAAGCCTCCCACATTGCCATGTCGCCTCTAACCTTTTGCACCTTCCTAGCAAACCGTTGTTTGGCTATGTTACCGCTTTGCTCAGCCCTCTTATAGCGTTGTTAGTTGCGGTGAAGATGAAGTTTGTTCCTTGTTGAACATGGAGATGTTGTTCCTTGTTGGAACATGTTTACTTGTTGGGATATCACAATATATCTTATTTAATTAATGCATCTATATACTTGGTAAAGGGTGGAAGGCTCGGCCTTATGCCTGTGTTTTGTTCCACTCTTGCCGCCCTAGTTTCCGCCATATCGGTATTATGTTCCCGGATTTTGCGCCCCTAACGCGGTCGGGTGATTTATGGGACCCCTTGACAGTTCGCTTTGAATAAGACTCTCCAAAGAAGGCCCAACATTGGTTTTACCATTTGCCTCACCTATGCCCTTTTTCCTTGGGTTTCGGAGCCCAAGGGTCATCTCATTTTAGCCCCCGGGCCGTGCTCCTTCGAGTGTTGGTCCGAACCGAGCAGATCAAGGGGCCACCACGGGCAACTCGAGGGTTGGTTTTACTCGTAGCTTGACTTATCCGGTGTGCCCCGAGAACGAGGTACGTGCGACTCAATCGGGATTTGTCGGCACATCCGGGCGGCTTTGCTGGTCTTGTTTTATTGTTGTCGAAATGTCTTGTAGCCGGATTCCAGACTGATCGGTCTTCCCGGGAGAAGGAATATCCTTCGTTGATCGCGAGAGCTTATCATGGGCTTGTTGGGACACCTTGCGGGTATAAACTTTCGAGAGTCGTGCCCATGTTATGTGGCAGATGGAATTTGTTAATATCCGGTTGTAGTAAACTTGAAGCAAACTCTTCTAAAATACACCAACCGTAAAGCGTAACTCGTGAGTGTCTCTTTTCGGGTTGATCGAGAGGAGAACACGGTTTCGGGTTATGTCCGACGTAAGTAGGAGTTCAGGATCACTTCTTGATCATTACTAGTTGACGACCGCCTTTGTTTCTCTTCTCGCTCTCATTTGCGTATGTTAGACACCATATATGCTTAGTCGCTGCTGCAACCTCACCACTTTACCCTTCCTTTCCCATTAAGCTTTGCTAGTCTTGATACCCATGGTAATGGGATTGCCGAGTCCTCGTGGTTCACAGATTACTACACCACCAGCCAGTGTGTACAGGTTATGCGATGATCATGACGCGAGAGCGATGTGTGCTTGTTTTGGAGTTCTTCTTCTGCTTCTTCGATCAGGGGATAGGTTCCAGGTCGGCAGCCTGGGCTAGCAGGGTGGATGTCGTTTGAGTTACTGTTTGTGTTTCATCCGTAGTCGGATGGTGTTCTTATGTAAGATGATGTTGTATTCGTGTGGCATTGTATACCTTATGTATGTATCCCCATCTATTATGTAATGTTGATGTAATGATATCCACCTTGCAAAAGCGTCTTCAAGATGCGCTTCTATCATTGGTGGGACCTTCGAGTTCCTTTTGGATAGGGTCGCATCTTGGGCGTGACATGCCGTCTTTGGTAGGCAATCCATAAGTGGCTCTCATGATAGATTCATATGGTAATTTTATTTTTTTTCTAGGAAAGTGTTCCATGCCTTTCTTCAATGGAAAATGGAATCTAATATTCCGTTCCTTCATATCAATAATTGCACCAATCTTACTAAGGAAAGGTCTGCCAAGAATAATAGGACATGAAGGATTGCAATCTATATCAAGAACGATAAAATCTACGGGCACATAATTCCTATTTGCAACAATAAGCACATCATTAATTCTTCCCATAGGTTTTTTAATAGTGGAATCCGCAAGATGTAATTTTAGAGAGCAATCATCAAAATCACGGAAATCTAGTAAATCACACAAAGTTTTGGGAATAGTAGAGACACTAGCACCCAAACCACACAAAGCATGAAACTCATAATATTTATTTTTAATTTTGATAGTAGGTTCCCACTCATCATGGAGTTTCATAGGGATAGAAACTTTCAACTCAAGCTTTTCTTCATAAGATTGCATCAAAGCATCAGCAATGTGTTCGGTAAAGGCCTTATTTTGACTATAAACATGCGGAGAATTTAGTACGGTTTGCAACAAGGAAATACAATCAATTAAAGAGCAATTTTCATAGTTAAATTCCTTGAGATCCAATATAGTGGGTTTAACAATATCTCGATTTTTATTTCTTTCAATCCCACTTTTATCAATTTCATCATCCAGATCTAAAAACTCCGAATTCTTAGAACGCCTTCTAGGTAAAGGAAGATCATATTCAGTTTCATCAAGATTCATGTTGCAAAACAAAGATTTAATAGGGGACACATCAATAACTTTTAGATCTTCATCTTCATTTTCATAGGAATTCGGTTTAGCGGCCATCTTATTAACTAAGGTAGCTTGCATATCCGAAATTTCAGCGGTCATCTTTTCAAGACAAGAAATTTGGGCTCTTATACCATCAAATTCTTTGGACATATCATCGAGCTCTTTATTCATAAAACTCATAAAACTCTTTTGTTCCTTAAGCTCATTTCTAAAGAAATTATTATGCTCAAATTGCAAAACCATAAACTTCCTGACATTGTTTTCGATCTCTGAGGGAGTCCTGGATTAGGGGGTGTCCGGATAGTCGGACTACCATCATCAGCCGAACTATCATTGGCCGGACTATCATCATCGACCGGACTCCAAGACTATGAAGATACAAGATTGAAGACTTCGCCCCGTGTCCGGATGGGACTTTCCTTGGCGTGGAAGGCAAGCTTGGCGATACGGATATGTAGATCTCCTACCATTGTAACCGACTCTATGTAACCCTAGCCCTCTCCGGTGTCTATATAAACCGGATGGCTTTAGTCCGTAGGACTAGAACAACAACAACCCTTACAATCATACCATAGGCTAGCTTCTAGGGTTTAGCCTCCTTGATCTCGTGGTAGATCCACTCTTGTAAACATCCACAATATCAATATCAATCGAGCAGGACGTAGGGTTTTACCTCCATCAAGAGGGCCCGAACCTGGGTAAAACATCGTGTCCCTTGTCTCCGTTACCATCCGCCTAGACGCACAGCCTCGGGACCCCTACCCGAGATCCGCCGGTTTTGACACCGACATTGGTGCTTTCATTGAGAGTTCCTCTGTCGCCACCGATAGGCGCGATGGCCTCTTCAATCGACAACGATGCAGTCCTGGTGAGACTTTTCTCCCGGACAGATCTTCGTATTCAGCTGCTTCAGATCGGGCCAATTCACTTGGCCATCCGAGCAGATCGAAGCTACGCCCGGCCGCTCGTGTCAGGTTTGAAGCCTAAACTTCACAGCCGATATCCGCGGGACTTGATCTTCGATGGATCTAAGCTGCAGCCAAGCGTGCCGCGCTGTCACGATGGGCATGACCTAACTCTGCCGTCGGACAGCACCTTGGGGGCCGCACACGAATGCGCTCTGACCCATAGTCCGGAGCCGATCGCTCTGATCGAGGACGGATGGCTGGACACCGCCTCGGGAGCTGCAACTTCTACGGCGATGGAGCCGAACACTTACCTTGTCCCGATAAAGCCCATGACTCGAGGTGCCGGACTCTCGCCGGACTCAACCTCCGGCGCCCGCCAATCGAATCCGATTGGCGCCGATCATGGAATTCACCGCTGCGGACATCTTTCAAAGACTCGCCTTCGGCGATATCATAAATTCATCAAGCATCTCTCGCTATCCGAGAGCTCGCCGAACCACGGCCAGGGCGGTTGGGACGCGGACGACGAAGAAATTCAGAGCCCACCCACCACCCACTTCAGAGCCACCGCCGACGATTTAACCGACGATTTCGACCACGACCAAGACATCGACGGTATGGACGACGATGCCGGAGACTACTAAGAACCAGTGCCTACAGACACCGAAGACCACCTCGTCATACGACATATACATGGTGGACACCCCAAAAGATGGGGACGGCGAAGAAGCAGCGGAGGCCGATTCCTTAAAGAAACAGCCCAAGCGCCGACGTCAACGGCGCCATTTAAATCCCGCCATGGCAAGAATGGAGATTCCGCACAGAGATAATAACACCCCGTAAAGTGCCGAAGAAAACTCCTCCAAAGATGATCCAGCGCAGGAGGAGGCAAGCAAGCCCTCACGAGAGGGCGGCGATTTAAGAGGTCGAGGATGACAATTACTTACCTCCTCCGAGACGAGGCAAGCCTCGACGACGACGAATTCGTCGTGCCCGAGGATCCCGTCGAACAAGAGCGCTTTCAGACGCAGGCTAATAGCCACGGCAAACAGCCTAAAGAAAAAGCAGCAACAGCTTCAAGCTGATCAAGACCCATCGGGCCGGCAGATGGACCGAGGTCCTCGCGTCAAGAGTATGAACTCGAGCGCCTCCAAAAGTTACCTAAAACGCAAGTTGCTCCCCGATTAGAGGAGGAAGCGCACAAACCTGCATCACCAGCGCACAATATGGCGACCGCCACCTCGTGGTCATGACAGAGCGTGCAAGCCCTCCACCAAAACCGCACTCGCATCGCACAAAAAGCATGAAGCCACGGGGAACGCGCGGACTTGCGAGATATATTGAGGACAAGGCAAGACAGTCCAGATCTATCTATGGATCACGTGGCACCCTAAGACCCACGATTTAATACCGTCGCACCGATACAACTACTCCGCCGGGCCAACACAGCGATAACGCCTCTCGAGCTACGCCGCGATATTGCTCAATACAGAGGCGCCAGACACCCACTATGCTTCATCGATGAAGTAATGGATCATCAAATCCTCAAGGGTTTAAACCCATTAATATCGAATCCTACGATGGCACAACAGACCCAGCGGTTTGGATTGAGGATTATCTCCTCCATATACATATGGCCCGCGCGACGATCTTCACGCCATCAAATATCTCCCTCAAGCTTAATGGACCAGCTCGCATTGGCTTAACAGCCTGCCCGCAGAGTCAATTGATGTTGGGAAGACCGAAGCCGCATTCCTCGACAACTTCTGTGGCACGATGTGCGACCACCGGACGCAGATGACCTAAGCCACATAATCCAGCAGCCGCATTTAATCGCCAGCAATTCGACACGGTTCTTAACAAAGAAAAATCAAATCGCCGACCGTCGGGATGCAGAGGCCTCGCTGCCTTCAAACATAACATCCGCGACGAGTGGCTGGCCCGCACCTAGGACAGAGAAGCCGAAATCCATGGCAGCCCTCACATCACTCATGACCCGCTTCAGGCGGGAGAGGATAGCTAGCTAGCTCGCAGAACAACTTCAAAGAAAACACCGGCAGTCCGGATACCAAGGACCGCAATGGCAGGTTGCGCCGAAACAAAAACAAACGCCGCATTAACGGCTACAGCAATGAGGATACGGCAGCCAATGCCGGATTCCGAGGCTCCAAGCCCGTCAACGGAAGAAGCCATTCAAAAGAACCACTCCGGCCCATCCAATTTGGACCGAATACTCGACCGCCCTCACAAATACATGGAACCCCGAAAACTGCTAACCACACCAACAGAGATTGTTGGGTATTCAAGCAGCAGCAAATTAATCGCCAAAACAGTGACAAGGGGCTACATAGCGATGACGAGGAAGAGACCCGCCAACGAACAACAGAGGACAAAAGGGATTCCCCCTCAAGTTCAAAGCGGTAAATATGATATACGCAACGATATTCCCAAGAGGGAGCGGAAGCGCGCACTAAGGGACGATACGCGATGGAGCCAGCGCCTAAAATTCAACCCATGGTCCTCTTGCCCGATCACTTTCGATCGAAGAGACCATCCGACCAAGATCCGCTTATGGCGGATTCGCCGCATTGGTTTTAGACCCAATCGTCGATGGATTTCACCTCACGAGTCCCGATGGACGGCGGCAGAGCTCGAACTGCTTTATCGGATACAAAGGCGCAAGATGGGCATAGACACTTCAAGGATTAAACCTACAAAGACAACCTTCAAAGGCGCCATACCAGTGTCGAGGCCAATTGTACAGCTCGCCACACCGAAGTGGTCTTCGGATCCCGGATAATTTCCGGCGAGGAGTTAATCTTCGACATAGTCCCGCTCGCAGCGGCTATCACGCTCGCCGGACGAACCGCTGCTTGTAAAATTCAACGCGTGCCGCATTATGCATACCTTAAGCTCAAGATGCCAGCCCTCGTGGAGTCATCACGGTCAATGGAAACACGGAACGCCCTCTCGAACGGAGGAACATACAGCGCTCGCGCGTAAGTACAGAGCAGCCTTTAAGGCATTTCGAGTCCGTCGTTAAACGACCGGACACGACCAAACGCGCCGGAGCAACATCAACCAAGACCACCGCACGCCCGAGCATCGCCAGAGTAATGCGGCCCCAACCCCAGCCCTCGCAAAATTGTAAGACAAACTCTCCGCAGCATATAATTACGCCTTGAGATACCATGGGCATAGGGGAAAGGCACAACCACAACAGACCCAGAGTGCGGTTCGACCACACCAGGGCTCCCAAGTGTGTCGCTTTTTTTCTTTTATTTTTCTTTTTTTATATAGAACTCTGTCCGCGGCGAACCTGCCAACTCATGATGCAACAGCCAGGAAGGACAAAGGCCGCGATTTAACACTCGTGGTCTCCATCACGAGCATTAAAATTGTTAAATACAACATTTCGCTGCCTACCCTCGGAGGGAGACGCCTTTAATTCGTCCAACCTTGCTTCCCGCACTATTTGTATCATTCCGCACTCATAGCATATCTTCTCTAATAAAATGCAGCACTTTTTCGCTTATAATTGCATTACCTTATATATATATATATGTTCATTTACTTACATGTTGCATCCGACATTTTGGTACGCCAAATACACCAGGGCTTATGTTCTCCGTGATTATGGTGTGATAAAGTCCTAACACTTTCACAAGTGCGGCACCCGAACTTATAGCATTATATGAATCGGCTCAATCATGTCTTGGGTCAATAGTTGGGTTTGCCTGCCCCATGTTTGGCACCTTATGTTCCGTTCTATCGGCTAAGGTAGCACTGGAGAACCATCGCGATTATGCCTGTTGAGCCGGGTTAACGCCTCAAAGAGAGAAAGCTAAACTGACTGTCATGATAAGGCGAGAGACTGGTCGCTGTTCGAGAGGTCCTTCGGGTCCTTAAAGACCTACGCCGCTTGAGCTAAGTTCGGATAATGTCCGACGAAGGCGTGGATAGCGCCTCAATTCGTCCTCCGAATACTAGGGGCTTCACCAAATTTAAAATTATAGAATACTATGGCTAAGTGAGAGTGTTCAAGCACTATAAGTCCGATTGCCTTGTTCGCTATGTTGAGCGCCTCCTCGATGGACCCAAAATGGGAACTAGAGTGCTCAAGTTTATCCCTAACACCCCAGACTGTGGCATGGGGGCTGAAGCCGACGACTTGCCATCTCTCGATTTAATAAACGGCCGCATGTAAGGTAATATTTTAAATTAACAAGCGTTGCTTAGCGATATGAACAAAGTTTTCAGCGCATGTGATAACACATTGCGAATTTACTCAATAATTACATCCCTGGGCACTCATCCGCAATCTTATGGGCACCCTTCAAGACAGCCTTATAGTACATTTCGGCGACGATGTTCCTTGCCCACTGGTGGCGCTGCTGATTAGCTTCTCCTCATCCAGCTTGCCCTAATGCACCTTTATGCGGCAAGGGCCCGACGAGCACCTTCAATACAAAGTGAGCGCTTGATAACCTCCACCTGGGGCACGATCCACCAGCCGTCAGACGAGGCCGGTAGCTCCTGTGCATGGCCTCTCCAGCCACAACCGAACTATGAGGCCCTTCATGGCCTGCTCGGCCACCTTAGGAAGCTCGACCACCGCTTCACCTGGTCGCTAGGGGCACTGGATGGCCGGCCTCAAAGATACCGAGACCGTAAGACCTTCTCCGCTGAGCTCCCTCCTCGGCTCGGTAGAATGCGGCGGCATCGTACACGCCATGAGGCAGATTTGCAAACGCCTCGAGAGCTCCGAATTTGGGTAAGTAACATGTAATTTACATTCACATGCTTGCTTTGCATGAAAAATGCCTTACCCGCCGCTATCTTCCTCATCAACTCAATCTCCTCAAGGGACTTATGGGCATCGGCCTTGGCAGTTTTACACTTTCGAGAGCCGAGGCAAGCTCGACTCGAGTCTTTGAGTCACACTCCAAACTCTCATGCTTTTCCATGAGAGCCTCGGAGCTCTTGCTGGACCACCGCCACCCGCCTCCTGCTTTCTCGCTTCTGCCTGCTTGTGGCCGCATTATGCTCGTCATGACACGGCCTCCTTCGTGGTCGCCACCTCGCTCGGGGCCCCGCAGCATCCATGCTATCCTTGTTATTTTTCTTGCAACCTAAATCCTTTTCTCAGAAGGTACAAGTTCAAAGTGGTGTTACTCACCTTCTTTGTCCCGAGCTGCTCATGCGCGCCGAGCTCTTGCTCGGACCGCCAAGCTCTCGCTTCAAAGCACCGACCTCCGCAATAATGCGGCAGAGGTCAGCAGCAGAGCCTGCAACCCATATTGACATAATTTTTAGCAACCCCAGATATCTTTTTTTTTCAGATCCTCATCCGCTTTTCTTTCCAAACACCGAACCGAGCATCGTGGGCTACTGTCTATGCGGTATTACATTGCATATTTTTAACTTCTTACCTCAAAGCCCGATAGAAGGCTACCGCAGGCTTCGTTAGCCCGCTTGGCGAAGCTGCACTTTCAATCACCGCACTCATAATAGTGCGGTGTTCTTCCTCGATGGAAGCGCCTGCAGCGCCCAACAAATTGCCCGGCGCCCGGTTGGACGGAAGCCGCGGCCACGGTCTTGCCCTTCGCTCGGGGGCCGCCGGACCCCGAACCACTGCGGGTTCTGATTTGAGTCAGCGAAAGTCCGGAGGACGCCTTGTGGCGCCCGAGCCTCCCCGATGGGTCCTTCGATCCCACCTTGGCGTCCTCGGTGTCGCGAGGGGTGGAGGCGGTCGGGATGGAGTCTACATCCGACGGAGCCAACGACCCGCCGATGAAGCGGGAGATCATCACCGCCGGACTACGCAGCATGCGCATCGAATGACACTATGTGACGCAGAAAAGAAATTATAAATCATTCAGAACTGGATGCTTACGATCTCGCCGGAGGCCTGGCCCTTGAAGGCCATTCTTCCTCGCCAATGTTGATGTTGGCGGAGCTGTCCGGGAATAGTCCTTCCTCTGACCCTTCGCCTCCCCCCCTGGGGAAGCCTTCCTCTTCTCTCTCCTCCGGGAGAGAGTCCACTTTCCTCCTCGCTGGGAGGAGTCCGCCCGAGTCGCTTGACACCTGAAAACGGGAACTCTTTCGAGCACCCATGGCCTCCTTTTTGGCTTTCTTCTCTCGCACCACGCAGGGTGCCGGAACCAGCAGCCTCGCTAGACGAGCGCCCATCGGATTTTCGGCATAGGAGCCGGACAGATAATCTGCCCGCCTTCCTCATCCAGTCCTGCAAAGGAAAAGGGAAATTAAACCCGATAGAGTCAAACTATGAAAAGCAAGTGTCCCGTAAAGGGTAGAATCACTTACTCGCTGGCTCGGCGTTGCGAGCGAAATCATGATCTTCGTCATGGATGCGGGGCTTCGCACCTTGAACAGCACCTCCAGCGCCTTCAGACGTCGTGTCAAGAGCCCGCTCAGCGCTGGTGCTGTTCCGGATCGAACTCCCACAGATTGAATGCCCGCCTTGGCATGGGAGAATCCGCGACGAGCATGACTTGGACCATGTTAACCAGCCCGAGCTTCTTCACCAGCTTCGGATACAGCTTGAGTCCCGCCACCTCCGAACTACCCCACAACAAGCCCTTCTTTCCAGGAGGTGAGCTGCGGGGATACCAGATCTAAACTCGGGGCCGCGCCCATGTAGGGTCACGCTGCTCGGTGATATAGAACCACCCCGATTGCCACCCCTTGACGGATTCCACGAAGGCCCTTCAACCAAAGGACATTGGGCATCTTTCCCAACATGGCGCCCAAGACTCCGCTTGAGTGCCCTTCACTACCTTCGCTTGACATTGAAGGTCTTGAGCCACAAGTCGGTGGGGCCGGATGCAGAGGAAGGTTTCGCACGCACGATAAACGCCGAGATGTTGAGGATGAAGTTCGCGCTAGATCATGGAAATCCAGGCCGTAGTAGAACATGAGCCCCTGGACAAAGGGGTGAAGTGGAAAGCCCACCATGGAGGAAGTGGGAAGAAAGACGCCCTCTCATGGGGCCTGGGTGGGATGAGCTGCCCTCGTCGGCAGCCGGCGCGATTCGCCGAAGGTATCCGCGCCGCAGCAGTTTGGCGATGTGCTCCTCCTTAACGGTGGAGGCCAACCATTTACCTCCCGCCCCGACATGGTCGGAGAAGGTTGAGATGAGATGCGCGAACTTGGGCGCTGGAGCTCGAAAAGGCGGAGATGGATAAGCAAAGGAGGAAGAAGGCGAGGTGAGAAGGTGAATCTTATCCCTTATATGGGCGGCTAAGTTCACGCTGCCCCCACCGCCTGGTAAAACTCGCTTATCTCCCAAGCGCCACCATCAATGGCGCGTTGGGTTACCCACGTCCGTATTGATGAGAATCCGGATTAAGGGAAACACGATCTCGCTCGACAAGACGTGTTAAGGAAACCGCCGCTAAATGCGCCGAGGTGGTAAAGTAAAAACAATTCAAGTAATAGCGTGGTAGTGGTGTGATGTCATGCCGCAGAAAACGTCAGCAGATTGAACTTGTGTATATATAATTCTCTCTACGGTGGAATGTGGAATTTATTTTGCAGAGCCGGACACTATCCTGGTGTTCACAATCTTCTATCATTCGAGGAGGAACCCGCCTTGCAATGACAAGCAATATACGCGCCGGACTTATCGCCATTGAAGCCTGGTTCAGGCTACCGAGGAGTCCTGGATTAGGGGTGTCCGGATAGCGGACTACCATCATCAGCCGAACTATCATTGGCCGGACTATCATCATCGACCGGACTCCAAGACTATGAAGATACAAGATTGAAGACTTCGCCCGTGTCCGGATGGGACTTTCCTTGGCGGGAAGGCAAGCTTGGCGATACGGATATGTAGATCTCCTACCATTGTAACCGACTCTATGTAACCCTAGCCCTCTCTGGTGTCTATATAAACCGGATGGCTTTAGTCCGTAGGACTAGAACAACAACAACCCTTACAATCATACCATAGGCTAGCTTCTAGGGTTTAGCCTCCTTGATCTCGTGGTAGATCCACTCTTGTAAACATCCACAATATCAATATCAATCGAGCAGGACGTAGGGTTTTACCTCCATCAAGAGGGCCCGAACCTGGGTAAAACATCGTGTCCCTTGTCTCCTGTTACCATCCGCCTAGACGCACAGTTCGGGACCCCCTACCCGAGATCCGCTGGTTTTGACACCGACAATCTCCTCTAGCCTTTTAAGGTGAAGATCACCAAATTTAGGTAGGGCCATCACGACAAACAAGAAAACTAACACACGGGCAAACAAACGGCAAAGGGAAAAAGAGGAGGAGACTAGGAAAGAGAGGGCGAATAAAACGGCAAGGGTGAAGTGGGGGAGAGGAAAACGAGAGGCAAATGGCAAATAATGTAATGCGAGAGATAGGGATTGTGATGGGTACTTGGTATGTTGACTTTTACAGAGACTCCCGGCAACGGCGCCAGAAATCCTTCTTGCTACGCCTTGAGCTTGCGCTGGTTTTCCCGAAGAGGAGAGGATGATGCAGACAAGATGGCGTAAGTACTTCCCTCAGTTTTGAGAACCAAGGTATCAATCCAAGAGGAGGCCACGCGCAAGTCCCTCGTACTCTGCATTAATACGATAGCTACTCGCAACCAACGCGATTAGGGGTTGTCAATCCTTCACGGTCACTTACTAGAGTGAGATCCGATAGAGATACTATTTTTGGTATTTTTTGCTATAAAGATGCAAAGTAAAAGTAAAAGCAAAGTAAAACAAACAAGTAAATAAAGTGATAGAGATTGATATGATGAGAATAGACCCGGGGCATAGGTTTCACTAGTGACTTCTCTCAAGAGCATAAGTATTCTACGGTGGGTGAACAAATTACTGTTGAGCAATTGATGAATTGAGCATAGTTATGAGGTTATATAGGTATGATCATGTATATAGGCATCACGTCCGCTATAAGTAGATCGAAACGATTCTCAAGATTCACTACTATTACTCCACTCATCGACCGCTATCCAAAGATGCATCTAGAGTATTAAGTTAAAAACAGAGTAACGCCTTAAGCAAGATGACATGATGTAGAGGAATAAATTCATGCAATATGATAAATACCCCATCTTGTTATCCTCGATGGCAACAATACAATACGTGCCTTTGCAACCCTTTCTCACATCGGGTAAGGACACCGCAAGATTGAACCCAAAGCTAAGCACTTCTCCCATTGCAAGAACTACCAATCTAGTTGGCCAAACCAAACGGATAATTAGAAGAGACTTGCAAAGATAACTCAATCATACATAAAAGAATTCAGAGAAGATTCAAATATTATTCACAGATAAGCTGGATCATAAACCCATAATTCATCAGTCTCAACAAACACACCGCAAAAAGAAGATTACATCGAATAGATCTCCACACGAGAGGGGGAGAACATTGTATTGAGATCCAAAAAGAGAGAAGAAGCCATCTAGCTACTAGCTATGGACCTAAAGGTCTGAAGTAAACTACTCACACTTCATCGGAGGGGCTATGGTGTTGATGTAGAAGCCCTCCGTGGTGGATGCCTCCTTCCAGTGAGCTCCTAATAGGCCCCAAGATGGGATCTCGTGGATACGTAAGGTTGCGGTGGTGGAATTAGGTTTTGGCCCTGTTCTAATCGCTTGGGGGCACGAGGTATATATAGGAGGAAGGAGTACGCTGGGGAGCGCCGGGGCCCACGAGGTAGGGGCGCCTAGGGGCGCGCCTCCACCTCGTGACCGCCTCGCACTTCTTGGAGTAGGGTCCAAGTCTCGTGGATCACGTTCGGTTGGAAAATCACGTACCCAAAGGTTTCATTCCGTTTGGACTCAACGAGTCGCGGATTGATGCCGGACGTGATGAGGCCATTGGCCCGCTCGACCTGGCCATTGGACTGTGGGTGTGCAACGGAAGCCAGGTCAAGGCGGATGCCGGAAATGGAGCAGTACTGCACGAGCGCGCCTTTCGCGAAGTTGGTGCCGTTGTCCATGATGATGCTGTTCGGCATGCCATAGCACACCGCGATGTCCTTGATGAATCGAACGGCCGTTGGCCCGTCCAATTTCTAGATCGGCCTCGCTTCGATCCATTTGGTGAACTTGTCCACCGCCACCAGCAGATGCGTCATGCCGCCTCGAGCGGTCTTGAAAGGCCCCACCATGTCGAGTCCCCTGCACCGCTGGCGGGCCAAGCGATCCGGATGGTCCGAATGCCGATGTCGGCCGCGGCTGCGCTTTTGTCAAGCAATCGCATCTTCGTGACTTGAGGACGAGTAACTCGGCGTCTTGGAGGGTCGTGGGCCGCTGCACTTGCCGAGCTTTGTTCTCGTCCATGGGGAGGACCCTGTCCTCCAGGAACTCTGAGATGGGCAGGGCCCATGATGGTGTCGTCACCACGGCACAGACGGCCACCATGGCGGGTTCTGGGGCGACAGCCCCCGAGCTGGGTTCAGCAGCCCTGGGGTCCGGAACTGGGGCGGCCGGGGTGATGGTTGTGGCCTCCGGGCCGGGTCGAGCAGTCCCCGGGCCGTGTTCGTCAGCCCCCGGACTAGGTTCGGCAATCCCCGGGCCGGGTTCGGCAGTCTTCGGGCCGGGTTGAGGTGCATCCGGGTCGTCCGGGACGTAGATGGACTCGGAGTCCGGAGACGGCTTGACGGACGGCTTGTGTAGGTGCTCGAGGGAGACGCCGGACGGGATGGACTGCCGGGAACGAGGCGATCTTGGCGAGCATGTTGGCCGCCTCATTTTCCGTGCACGGGACGTGGAGGAACTCGCAGCCTGCGAAGAATTCGGACAGCTTCTGAACGAGGAAGCGGTAGCTTGCCATGTTAGTCATCAAGGCCCCATTCGCCGGAGCACCGCGCACCACCAGGTCCGAGTCATCAGAGTATAGGATGCGCCGATGCCGAAGTTCCTTGGCAAGCCGGAGGCCATGCACAAGGGCTTCAGATTTGGCAACGCGGTTGGAGGCGCGGCGGATCTGAGCGCGATTTGAGCCGCCGCCTTCGAAGACAAAGACAATGCTGGCCCCTAGGCCGAGACACATCTTCGAGCCGTCAAAGTGCATGCGCCAGTGCATCGAGTCCGGCGGCGGGGGTAGGTATTGCGTCTCGGTCCAGTCGACGAGGAAGTCAGCCAAAGCTTGGGACTTGATCGTTGTGCGGGGCTCGTAGAGGATGGTGTGGCCGGCTAGCTCGAGCGCCCACTTGACAAACCGGCCAGAGGCGTCACGGCACCCGATGATCTCACCGAGTGGGGCCGTGCTGACCATGGTACAACGTGCTCTTGAAAGTACTGCTTCAGCTTCTTAGTGGTGAAGTACATGCCGTAACACATCTTATGGTAGTGTGGGTAGTTCTGCTTCGAGGCGGAGAGCACCTCGCCGTAGTAGATGACGCCGACGGCTTGACCTTGTCCTTCTCGGTCGCCGACCACCATCGTCATGGGCGACATAGAGCAACAACGGTTCTTCTCGGCCGGCGCCGCCAGTGACGGTGCGGTGGAGAGCATGCGCTGAGGTCCCGGAAGCCTCGTCCCTACCGGGTCGCTCCATTCAACAGCGCCATCTTCTTCATTAGCTAATACAGGGCAGGCCTTCGCCCAGCCGGCTAAGAAACCGGCTGACCGAGGCCAAGCCGGTGAACTCGAGATCGCGAGCTGAAGCCGGGCTTGGCGCCGATGGCCTTGATTTCTCCGGTTTGCCTCAATGCCGCGCCCGAGATGAGGAAGCCAGTAGCTTCCGCCGGACGCCGAAACGCACTTTTCCGGTTGAGCTTGACCTTGTACTCGCGCAGGTTGGCGAAGGTCTCCTTCAGGTCGTCGATGAGCGTGAGGTGCTGCTTGGTCTTCACCATGATGTCTTCCATGTAGACGTGGATGTTGTGGCCGAGTTGCGGCAGCAGGCATTTCTGCATGCAGCGCTAGAAAGTGGCGCCGGCGTTCTTCAGGCCGAACGACATGGTGATGTAGCAATACGCCCCAAAGGGTGTGATGAAGGACGTCTTCAGGGCGTCTGCCGGGTCCAGCTTGATCTGGTGATAGCCAGAGTAAGCATCCAGGAAGGACAGGAGCTCACACTCGGTAGTGGAGTCGATGACTTGGTTGATCCGCGGGAGGGTGAACGGTTCTTTGGGGCAGGCCATGTTCAGGCTGGTGTAGTCGATACACATGCGCCAGGTCTTGTTCTTCTTCAGGACGAGGACTGGGTTGGCCAGCCACTTGGGGTGAAACCTTCCATGATGAAGCCGCCAAAAAGCTTGCTGCCTCTTCACCAATGGTCCTTCTCTTTTCTTTAGAAAACGCCGCAGGGGTTGACGGACAGGCTTGGCATCCTTATGGACATGGAGTTTGTGCTCATGCTTTCTTGATACCCGACATGTCCTTTGAGTCCATGAAGATATCATGATTTCATGGAGGAAGTCGATTAGCCTCGCTTCCTATTTGTCAGCAAGGCGGTGCCCATGACAATGTACTTGCTGCAATTGGGGTCTGTGTTCAGTTTCACCTTCATGGTCTCCTTGAGGGCTTGAACGAGGCCTCGCCGGCCGGCTCTCGCCGGGATCGCCCGCCGACGCCTGCTGCTGGCCAGTGACGATCCGGTCGAGCCGGGCGCCGCTTCCTCGGCTATGACCAGCGACTCGGCTAGTTTACGCCATCTCGGCGCACCTGTGGACTTGCGTAGTCACAGTGACGGTGATGAGGCCCTTCGACCCGCAGCTTCGCCTTTAGGTAGGCGAGTGGGGACCTCCATGAATTTGGCGAAGCTGGCCGCCCAAGAAGCTGCTGCGGGTACATGGTGGACAGGTCCACCACCTCGAACCAGATCAGCTTGCGTCTGAAGTGGTTGTCTTCTCCGAACAGGACGTCGAGCTGGATCCGGCCGATCGGAGCGCAGGAGAGGCTGGGAACGATGTCGTGGAAGATTGTCCGGGTTGTCTCCAGGTCTTTGGCCTCGAGGTCGAGCTTGGTCATGGTGTCGCGGTAGAGGATGTTGATGCTGCTGCCGCCGTCGATGAGAACCCGGGAGAATTTGCACGTGCGCCGAGGCACGATGATGTTGGGGTTGAGGACGAGGGCGTAACCACCCGGGTTCGGCATGACGGCCGGGTGGTCCTCCCGAGTCCAAGTGACCGGGCACTTCGACCAGTGCATGTATTCCGGCTTGGCTGGGATGACGGTGTTCACCTCCGCCAAGGAGACGCCACAGCTTTGTCATCGCCGGCCGGTGAAGACGACGAGCTCGTGTTCTGGCCGGTAGGCGCTGCCGTCAGATCGCGCCGCCGGCCGGTGGCGGCGGTGGAGGCGAAGGCGACTGCCCCGCTCCTGGAGCCGGGGCCGGAGGAAGCGGGATCTCGCCCCTCATGATGTGCTTGGTGATGGCACACTGCCGAAGAGTGTGCGTGGACGGCCTTGCACCACTGTGGTGCTCGAAGGGAGCGTCGAGCGTCTCCTCGAAGCTCATGGTGGGCTGCCACGTCATGTTGCCTGTCTTCCGGCGTTTAGCGACCAGGTCGGTCATGGGCGCCAGCTCGTCGCCAGCTCGGCGGCCGCGACGAGCTGATTGTCGTAGCGTTGGGCCGGCTGATCGGCCTTGCGCTTGTTGTTCTGCTGGTTGTGCGTTGCCGCTTCTTCGGGCCGCCGGTTTTGGGGACCGCTTTGCTTTGCCGGCTTCA
Organism: Aegilops longissima; assembly: GCA_021605205.1. Taxonomy (NCBI): domain Eukaryota; kingdom Viridiplantae; phylum Streptophyta; class Magnoliopsida; order Poales; family Poaceae; genus Aegilops; species Aegilops longissima. Next base: position 563,893,460 of record CM038677.1, read on the forward strand.
TCCAGCGCCACCTGGATCTTCATGGCGGAGTCGGCGTTAGTGTACTTGTCCGTTGTCACCATGAGCGCGGCCATGGTGGCTGGCTCGGAGCGTAAGAGCTTGTGCTTGAGGAGGGTGCCATCCGGCACCCGTTGACGAAGTACTGGATTGCTTGGACTTCATGGACACCCTTGCAGCTGTTCCAGAGCTCAGTCCAGCGTGTGAGGTACTCGCGGCCGGTTTCCGCCGGCCCCTGCATGCACATGGCGAGCTGACTAGGGCGGCCGGGTCGTTTGTAGGTGCCGTGAAGTTGCGCATGAAGGCAATCTCGAAGTCGACCCACGTGTTTGTCGGGTTTCGGGTTCCGCAGACCCTTAAGGTTCAACTCTGCGCGCGCGCTGAAGATCCAACCTCCACCGCCTCGCACTCACCGAATCGCAGGACCTAAACTACTAAGAAGAACAGCACAAGAGACGCAAGATGTATACTAGTTCGGGCCACCGCTAGGTGTAATACCTCACTCTAGTTTGTGGTGTGGTGGATTGCCTCTGGGCTGATGAGGAATAAGATAGGAAGAACAGCCTCGCTGAGGGTCTGCTTCTGGTGGTGGATGAACTACTAAGTGGTGTCACGCCGCCTAGCTTGAGGATCGGGTCTCTATCTCTCTTGATGCCGATCGCCTTGATCTCTCGTCTCTACTCGAGTGTGGCTACTCCTATTTATAGGCGAAGGCCCGGCCTCTTCCCAAATATTGAGCGGAAGGGCGCCAACAATTGGCCATTTTGAAGGGGAACAACGGGTACACTTATCCCGACTAAAGTTGGTCCGCCGCCAAAGGCTCGTGATGACGCCGCTGAGCTCCACGATGACTTCTTCCAAATTGCTAGGGCTGGTCTTGGTCTTGTTGCAATCAAACGGATGCCTTTGCTTGATGTTTCGCCGCGCTTGCTCCATTTGCACCAAAGAGGAAGGAGGACGCTGCGTGCTGGCTGGCGCCTCGACCGGCGCGCCTTGGTCGTCATGGCTTATGCCATGGGCACCTCGCGAGGTACCCTGCCTTGAACTCTCCGGCCTCATGAGCGCCGCCCTGACGAGGCTGCGGCTCGAGGAAGCTCCTAGAGGTCCGCCTCATGAGGCTTGGCCTCGCGAGGGTCTTGAGCTTATGCTGATGAAGATGGGATGTCCTGGCCTCCTTTGAGCTACGCCGCTGGCCGCAGTGCAAGTCTGGGACCCCTGCCCTGTAATGCCGACAGCAGCCCTGGCCCACGGCCCTCAACTTGGCCGAGCAGAGAGGCGAAGGGCAGGAGCGTCAAGGGTCTCTAACAGCCTCAAGGCCTTGGGCGACGCGGGCGGTTGATTGGACGGGCGCACTGTTTCCCCACGCCCTTATTTCAGGCCTTGCTAGGCGGACACGCCTGTCACACATCCGCTTCTCTCTCGCCGCCAGCGCCTCCCTCACCTCCCTCGAACTCCAGCTTCCATTTTCAATCCAATCCCAAATCTCCTTCGACGCCATGGTCTAACGAAGAAGGGAAAGGGAAGAAACCCAGGTTCGCTTCTCGCCATGGCCGGGCGGCCTCCGCAAGTTGACCTGGCCAATCATACTCAATCTAGAGGGCTTGGGCAAGGTTAGTTCGCTCGCTACCTCCTTCAACAAATGCGGAGGATGACGCTTGGCCCGGCCCCACTTCTCCATCGATGTGATAGTCACCGAGGTCCGGTATTTCACCGACGCTCTGTGGGCGGGCTGGTTCCCCCTCTCGATTTCTTCAATGCCGTATTTCCACCATCGATCCACATGATGCATCCGGTCCCGAGTCCATTACTCTCCACTTGGTCTGCGCTTTGTTTATGAAGCAATGATGGGCATCCTTCCTCGCTGTCTTGTCGCGCCCACTCTTCTCTCTCGCGCTTTGTCGACCCCACTCAATGCTCGGCGCGTATGAGCTTCGTCGCTGCGTTCGAGACAGCCGCCTGTGGATTGACTTGAGCTTGTTTCCTCGCCATGGATGAGTTCCGCGAGTTGGTTGTATGGATGATGGGGTGCCCAGCCCCTCGCCATCGGAGCCAACCTCACCGCTGTTCCCAATTCGTGGTGGGGCCAGAGACGCCGAGCCTCGCTACTATCTTTGTTCCGCCGCCGCTGCTCCTCGACGCCGCTATCGTAATAAAGGCCCAAGGTGGTGAAGGAGTTCCTGATGCGCCGCATTGCTCCTCTCCAACGCCATTCCCACCGGATGTGGGCCTTCAGCGGGCCTGGTGATCGTATGAGGCTCTAGGAAGAAGACCCGACGCCGAGGCGCTTAAGGAAAGTGCTCCCCGGTCCCGACCAGCTGACCTTAACCCCGTGGCATCCGCATGAAGGGGCCTTGCTGCATTCTCCGCCGAACAGGGTGATTTGGTGAACCAGATGCCATCATTCGATGAATGGGGGCCGCCACCGCTGGTCTCTGTGGGCCTCGCGAGAATCCAAAGCAGGTGACAGCCCTTCCAATGGGTTAAGGCGGCTCCTCCTCGAGTGGAGGAGCAGGAGGCACGAGCCGCCAGAGGTCAAGGGACCCCCCGCCGGGTGATGCCACGGGCGATGCTCATGAGGGGCAGCTCTCGAGGCTCATGCCGCAAGGGCCGAGGGCGGCAGCAGCGCCTGCTAGCCTCCCTCGGATGGAGCCCCGAGGCCCCCCTGCCGCTTCCCTTGGTGAGGCGACTAGCGCCAAGGCAGCAGACGCCCGACGCAAGTCGCCTTGATGCTTCTCCTTCGCCAGCAGGCTGATCCTCGGCCCAAATCTTGGGTCGCTCGCGGAACTTCGAGGCCCTCCGAAGAGAAGGGAGGCCTGGGCGATGACTACCCTTTGTCGCCACTGAAACAGAGAAGTACTTCTCCATCGGCGAGTAAGCTTCTCCTTCCTCCATTTCCCGATTGTTCTGCTGCTCAGACGATCCTGCCTGCAGTGCCCTTTCCCGCCGAGCTCACGGAGACGGGTGAGGAGCCGCCCTCCCTGGCTTCGCCTCCCCACCCCTCGAGTGCTCCAAGTGCTGGAGCCTCATGCGGTGAGGGCGACCGAAGGTGAGCTGGTCCTGCATGCGCTGTCAGGGCTCTGCGCGCTCGCCGCGATCCTTCCTCGCGAGCCTCTCCTGGCATAGCTAGCCTGCTCGGGCTTCTCGCCTCGTCGTGGACGGTGATTGGCTGAGGCGCGCTCGCGCCTCGCTCATGGAGGGCTGGCTCTGTGCCGGGCTTCTGCGTGAGCGCCTGCCGTCGCGAGGGTGCCAAGCCTCACCTCGCCTCGGAGGGGGAGTGTTGACTCCGTGGTTTCCCGGCACCACTGGGGCGGTTGATGGTGGAGGACGCGCGAAGGCTGGCCTGGAGCGCTGCGCCTTCGCCAATGATTTCTTCAAGGGCGGCCGACGCGTGAGCCTTCTTGGTGAAGAGCTTGTCGACGAAGACGCTGCACCTTGAGGCCGAGGGCCCGCTACCGCCGCAGAGAGGCGACCGAGGGCGCTGCCGCGCCTGCGCGGCCGCCAGCGCGATCTTGATGATGAAGAGGCTACATGTCACCGGCAGCCTCGGGAGGCCTGTTCTCTGCCGCCGAGAGGCCCGGCAGCTAACAGTGGCGAGAGGCGGCGGAGGAGCGGGCACGGAACTCCCCGGCCCGTTGTCACTGTTGAGGAGGCGGAGCTGCGCGAGGGCCCTTAAGGCCGATGAAGGTGGCCTCCGCCACTCGGCGAGCTCTGGAAGGTGAGGAGGCGCCGACGCTGAAGCCGCCAACGCGCATGCAGGCACGAGCGCTTGAGACGAGGGAGCGCTGGCGACGCGGGCAGAGGATGAGGTCGCACGGGAAGCCCGCCCCGGAGGAGGTCGGACGCCGAGTGAGCGGCGGGCGCGCCGGAGCCTTGAGCGCCAGTTTGAGGAGCGGCTGATCAAGGCCGAGGCTGAGGGCAGGACTGCTGCCTTGAGGCCAAGCTAGAGGAGGTGACGCCATGGCCGATGCCGGGCCGCTTCTTGAGGTGGCGCGAGGGAGTCCACCACCTTCGTGCCGAGGCGCCTTCTTCGCCAACGGGTGGAGGAGCCCGAGGCCGCCGCGCCTGCATCGCGCGACGAGATGCGCTGCCGGGCGAATCCCGGAGCATGTGCACGGCCCCATGCTCGCCACGCCCGGAGAGAGCTAACGCAGCCTGGATAATATCTGGCAGGCGGGTAGAGGCGAGCCGCACGCGTTAACTACGCCGCAACCTTTCGCTTCTTCACCGACGCGGTGGCGCGGCCGAGGCGCGGTCGGTCGTACCAACAGGTTGGTGGAGGAGAGGAGCCTGCTGCTCGGGCGCCGCTTTCTCTCGTCTTCAGCCATCTTCGACATGGACCCCACTTCGATTTTGACGCGTTATCGCTTAGTCCCCCAGCCGTCCGGGGCGACCGGGCGACCGGTGGAAGACAATGGGATGCCTCGTCCGGCCTTCGCTTCGGACGATGACGGCGGATCGCGGCCGCCAATGAGGGCGGCGGGGTGAACGGCTCTGACGCCGCCGATGACCTCAAGCAGATAGTGACGGCGAGGCCGACGCCAGAACGGCTCGGGAGGTGCTCCTGAGACGCATTGGGGATTTATCCGACTGATTATGTATTGTCCTTGTTCCATTACCCTGCATGAATAGAACTCAGGTTTTGGCCTGATGGTTGTGAGAGCATTTTGGGAGGGGGAGACCCTCATGTAAAACTTGTGTTCATTGTATTAGCAGGTGTTACATCGCCCATACACCCGCGCCAAGTGGTTGGCTAAGCGACGTGCTAGTTGGCTGGTTTAGCTTTGTTTCGTACGAGCCCCGACATGGCCTGTGGGAGGCTGAGGCGATCTGAGTTTCTCCTGATCGAATCTGTAGGATCTGCAGTAAAAACCCTCTGGAGAGGATGCGGCGGCGACAGGTTGGGCTGCGCGCAAGCTAGGCCTGGCCCGGCTCGTGAGGGGCTCGCGAGGGGAGGCAGCTGAGGCGGAGTTGTAACCGAAACGCGAGAGATTTTCTCAAACGAGACTAAGCACCCCTTCCCCGAACACAAGCAAATCTCAAATTCGAATCCAACTTAAATCCAGCGGGGGAAAGCGACAATCAAATGGAAAGGCGAAGAAAGCAGAAGAAAAGCCGCGTCGGCACCTAGTCTAGTCTTGGGCGTCTTCTCACCAGCTGAGCTAAGTGCTGCCATCGGGTGGGAGGGAGCCCCAGGCTGAGGCCGCACCCTCGAGACTCGGGCGTGTACAGCCCCACTCATTATTACGTGAGAGTGTCACGGGCGGCGAGCTTCACGAGCACGGGCCTTCTTCACAGTGTACAAGCCTTGCTTCATATCGCCAGACGAGGGCCCGCGTTGCACCACACTCTAGTGCCATCAACGACGACCGAAACCAGGGGCGCCCGCCGATGGGGTAGAGCGGTCGCTAGCGGTTCCCAAGCGACCACGGTCCTCCGCCAGGCTGGGCCAGAGCCCCGAGGCACCTCCCCAGCAGAGGGCCTACCTCCCGAGAACGCTTGTTCAACGCCGGTGGTGATGTCGGATCTCTGCCCTCTCCGGCAGCCCTCGCGCCCCCCCGAGGGGTAGGAGATCGCGAGCGGGCAGCCGCCGTCGTGGCGACCTGTACCTCCTGCGACCTATGGTTAGCGATGTTTGCTCTTGAGGAAGTAGCAGTACCGATAATCGTCGCCCGGGCGTGACCACTCGAGACCGTCTCGAGGCTCCCGGAAGAGCGGCTTGGCGGCGCCTCATCCCCCAGCTTGGGCTGAGGAGCGAGTCTTGTTCCCCTCATGCGGGTGCCCTTGGTCCATCATGTGGGGCACGATTCTTCCGGCGCCCGTCATCCCAAGGCCACGCCAGTAGTGCTGAGCGTGCCTTGCTGCTCGCTTGACGCGCCGCCGTGGGTGGTGGCGCGGCGGTCCACCAGCGTCGTGAGTTTCGCCGAGTCCTTCTTCTCCGCTGGTCGGGACGGGGCAACCCGCCGCCGGCCAACCGACAGCTTCGCCGGTGTTGGAGTAGCTTTGGAGCCAGCGGCGCGTGGAGCCCGTCTGGGCAGCCCTCGGCCCGAGATGGAAGCTGGGTGCCAAGGGGTGAGCCCCGAGGTGGCGGCCAGGAGCTCGCCACTCGCCTCCAAAGAGCACGTCGCGGCCGCCTCCCGAGCCTCAAGATGCAGCAGCTCTCGGGCCACCGTGAGTCACGGCCTCGAGTTCGCCTGCTCTCGGCGGGTGTACGGAGATGTGGTCGCGGCATGATTGAGGCCCTTGCTGCCGACCCGCGCTGCCGCAGGCGTGAGAGCCGTCGAAGCCTGTCCGCGTCGCCTGCGTGGCCCTGCAGCACCCTACGGATCGCGAGCTGCACAGGGCCGCACGGGTCGCCCGAGGCACTCTGCTCATGGTAGGGCCACGCCACGCCTAAGGATCTGGGTTACCTGCTTGGTCGCCGGACATGGTGGTGGTGATGCGACGGGACACGAGGTGGCGAGAAGGTGGATTCAGCGCACTCCTACCCGGCGCCAAATGTCGGATTCGGGTTCGCAGACCCTTAAGGTTCAACTACGGGCGCGCGGAGATCCAACCCTCCACCGCCTCGCACTCGGCCAATCGCAGGGACCTAAACTACTAAGAAGAACAGCGCAAGAGACGCAAGATCTATACTAGTTCGGCCACCGCCAGGTGTAATACCCTACTCTAGTTTGTGGTGTGGTGGATTGCCTCTTGCGCTGATGAGGAATAGTCTGAGGAAGAACAGCCTCGCGAGGGTCTGTTCTTGGTGGGTGTGATGAACTGCTAAGTGGTGTCCCGTCGCTTTAGCTTGAGGATCGGGTCTCTATCTCTCTCTTGATGCCGATCGTCTTGATCTCTCGTCCCCTCTACTCTGAGTGTGGCTACTCCTATTTATAGGCGAAGGCCCTGGGCCTCTTCCCAAATATTGAGCGGGAAGGGCGCCAACAATTGGCCATTTGAAGGGAAAAGCGGGTACACTTATCCCGACTAAAGTTAGTCCTCGCCGCCAAAGGCTCGTGATGACGCTTTGCTTGGGCTCCACGATGACTCCCTTCCAGCCGTTGGGGCTGGTCTTGGTCTTGTTGCAAAAACGGATGCCTTTGCATGATGCTCTCGCCTGCGCTTGCTCCCTTTGCACCAAAGAGGAAAGGAGGACGCTGCGCTGGCTGGCGCCCGACCGGCGCCCTTGGTCGTCATGGCTTGCGTCATGGGCACCTCGCGAGGTACCCTGCCTTGAACTCTCCGCCTCCTCATGAGCCAGCCTGACGAGGCCGTGCCTGAGGAAGCTCCTGGTCGTCCGCCCCGCGAGGCTTGGCCCCTCGCGAGGGTCTTGAGCTTGCGTTGATGAAGATGGGCTGTCCTGGGCCTCCTTTGAGCCACGCCGCGGGCCGCAGGTAGGCAAGTCTGGGGACCCCCGTTCCCAGAACACCGACAATGTTGATGCTGCCCGACGGCAGACTGTTCAACCAGGTGTGGGCCAACCCCTGGAGCATGAGAGGTGCGTAGCGCACGGCGAGGCGGTGGTTACCGCCGGCGATGCCGATGGCGGTGGTGTAGTCGGTGAGCGGTCCTCGGCTCACGGTGCGTTATGTACTGGGTGTCGCGGGGGAGCGTCAACCCTTTAGTAAAGGGCTCGCCCCGGATGCATGGTCCGAAGCACGCCAGCCCGACCGGGCCGGTCTCCTCCAGCTGTTGGGAGAGGGCGAGTCGGTCGAGGCGGTGGCGAGCGTCGGTGTCGTTGATGGTCGCAGCCCACTGTCGGGCGACAAGGCGCTGGGGCCGGGTCGACCGCAGTCGGACGTCGGCCGGGCTAGAGTAGGGGGTCGAGGCGGTGTCGGACCTCCGAGATTGGCTCATCGCCCAAGCCGCAGGCAGTCGTCGGGGCTTGGTTGCGCTGGGTCCGGGTGCGGCCGGAGTGCGCCTCACCGGGTGGCGAAGACGCCATGTGCTGGTTGTCGCCGGGTCCAGCAGCGCGAGTGGAGCCGGATCCGGCCGGCTTGGCGAGCTGGTTGAGGCGGTCCTGCTGCGCGTTGGCCGCAGCGAGGAGGTCGTTCACCCTCTTGAGGCGATCCTACAGCTCTTTGCCTGTGAGCTGATCCACGCCGACCGCGGCCGCCTGAGCAGCGTGCATGTTCTTCATGAGAGTCTCGTAGACGGGAGGGAGAGCGCCGAAGGCGCGCCTGATCGCGCCGCCCCGGGCCCGCACATCGGCGACCCGACTTGGCTCGGGCGCGGTAGGCGTGAAGCCGTAGGCGGCGTTGCGCTCCAGCTGAGCAAAGTCGAGGTGATGTTGCGTGGCGGCGAGCGTCTCGGTGAGGTCCAACAGGCGCTGGCGGTCCTCGTCGAGCCGAGTCTGGGCCTCGGCGATGTTCGAGGCGTCGATGTCGGTGTCGATGGGAACGCGGAGGCTCTGCATCGTGGCGTGCAGCGGGTTGGGCGAGCCGGCCCGGTCCGCTGCGGCCTTAGCTTCGGCGGCCTTCCTTGCCACGCTCGACGAGGAGGAGGCGCCGGTGTCGGTGGCGAAAACCTCCACGCAGAGGTCCATCGCTTCGGCGGGGACACCGCCGTCGATGGAGAATGGGGAGTCGGAAAAGTCAAGTACCTCGCTAGGGTACTCGTCGGTCGTAGGCGCATCGAAGATGCATAGTGTGGCGAAGGAGGCGGCAAGTGCGTCGATGACGTCATCCGCCAGCGTGACGGGCTCATCGGAGTCGGAGAGGAGCCCCGTCTGAAGCACGCTCCCGGCCAGGACCTCGAGCTGCCCCACGGTGGGCGCCAACTGTTGTGGTGGGCGCACGGGAGATGCCAAGGGATGGCTAAAGATAGGAGGAGGCTCGAGGGCACTGGTGGGCTCCAGAGGCGAGGTCGGCATGAGCGAGCGCGGGACGCAAGACATACCCAGGTTTGGGGCTCTCCGGAGAGATAACACCCCTAGTCCTGCCGAGTGTAGTTTATATGTATCAGTACAGGGTTGCTCTTAGGGATGTATGGAGGAAGAAGGAAGGCTGGCCAAGGCTTAGGCTGCTCCCTCTCCTCGGGTGTTGCTTGCTAGGTGTGTGTGTGTGTCTGTGTGTGATCGATTTTGTCTCTCGTGTCAGTTGCCCGTATGCATGAGGGCTCCTGGGGGGTTTTATAGGTCAACCCCCATGGATACAATGGTATTGTTACAGGGCCGTGGGGCCGGGTTGTCATTGTCTAGGAAGCCGGTCCTAGGACCGCCGGGGGCCAGGGCTCACCGGGTTCTCCGGATGCAGGGCCCGACGGGTACGGGGGCACTGTTGGCCGTCTTGTCGATCGTCAGGGCGTGGCCGGGTCGAGTCGGCTATAGTGGCGCTCCGTCAGGTCGCCGCTTGCTGGTGTCATTGGTGACGGCGGTTGCACTATTGCCACGCTGGCCATGGTCGGTGAGACCTGCTGCGCTTGGTGAACAGAGGCATGGGCGAACCATTTGTTGCGGCCTTGGCTGAACAGAGGCATGGTGAACCTTTGTTGCCTTGGTCATCGGTAGGTGGAGACTCGTCCCATCGTACGGCTGGGATGGGATGGGAGCTGACCCGTGGCTGGGTTGGAGAACACGTCAAGGGAGGAGCTGGCTTGTTGGAGAAGTCTTGACATGCTGGGTCCGGATGCCTTGATCTGGTTGTTGGGGCCGAGTCGAGGGATCCGGCCGGGGTGGAGAGTTTGGCCGGGTCAAGGGGCTTGGCCGGGTCGAGCGACCCGGCCAAGCGTGGGCCATCTTGAGGGGCATTGCTGGCCCCGTTGTTTTTGAAAAAGATCCGGGTTCCGTTGCCTGCCTGGGGTTCATCCCCCCGACAGTCCCCCTCTCGGAAGGATCGTGGCTTGACCTTTCGGTTGTGGTAGAGGCGCAGGCCCTGCTGGTAGATGGCGGACCAGCTGAGTGCCAGCAGCCTGCCCTCCTCCAGCAGGCCAACATCGTCTTCTCGCGCCTCCTTTGCCTCCGCCTCCGTGTACATGGTGACGCGAGGCGAGTCAAACTCAATGTCAGTTGGGATGACGGCCTCGGACCCATACATGAGGAAGAAGGGAGTGAAGCCGGTTGCTTTGTTCGGCGTGGTACGGAGACTCCAGAGGACGGCCGACAGCTCTTCAATCCAGCAGCCGGCCAGGCGCTCCAGCGGCTCGACTAGTGGGGGTTTGATGCCGGACAGGATGAGGCCGTTTGCTCATTTGACCTGGCCGTTTGGCTGCGGATGGGCAACAGACGCTAAGTCCAGTCGGATGCCCTGCGTCGCGCAGAAATGGGCCAAGGCGCCTTTGGCGAAGTTTGTGCCATTGTCGGTGATGATGCTGTGCGGTACACCGTACCAGACGGTGATATCTGCGATGAAGGTCACAACAGTCGGACCGTTGAGCTTCTTGATTGTCTTTGCTTCAATCCACTTGGTGAATTTGTCCATGACGACCAGTAGACGGGTCATGCCGCCGCATGCTGTCTTGAATGGGCCCACCATGTCCAGCCCCCAGACGACAAATGACCAAGTGAGGGGGATGGTCTTGAGTGCAGAAGCCGGTAGGTATTGCTTGGAGCTGAAGCGTTGGCACCCCTTGCACTTCTTGACCAAATCCTCGGCGTCCTCCAAAGCAGTCGGCTAAAAGAATCCATGGCGGAAAGCTTTGGCGACAAGGGATCTGGAGGCCGCGTGGTGCCGCATTCGCCTTGGTGAATATCTCTGAGGATTGCTCTGCCCTTCTCCGGCTCTACGCAGCGCTGGAAGACGCCAGTCACGCTGTGCCTGACAAGCTCTCTATTCACTATTGTGTATGATGTTGCCCGGCGTTGCACTTGCCGAGCCAAATCTTGTCGGCTGGTAGCTCTCTGCGCACCAGGAAGTTGAGGATGGGCTACGCCCAAGATGGTGCTTCTACCACTGTCATCACAGCCACTGGTACCAGGGCGGTTGTGTTGGGAGGCAGTGGGTTGGAGCTGGCCGCCGCTTGCTGCATCGTTAAAGTCCCCGGGCCGACTGCTGCAGCCCTCGGGCCGGGTTCAGAAGTCACTGGGCTGGGTGCGGCTGCTGCAGTCCCCGAGCCGCCTGCCGAAGCCCCCAGGCCAGCTGCTGCAGCCCCTGGGCCGGGTTGTGAAGTCCCCGGGCCGGGTGCGAGTGCTGCAGTCCCCGGGCCGACTGTTGCGGTCCCCAAGCCGGAACCGACTATTCCGAGGACAGCCCACACGAAGATGGATTCTGATTCCGACAAAGGCTTGATAGACGGCTTGCGCAGGCACTGGTGGGAGACACCGGCTGGTATTGCTTGCTGGGTGGAGCCAATCCGTGCCAGGGCATCAGCTTGCTCATTGTCAGCCCGTGGCACGTGAAGGAACTCGCACCCGTCAAAGTATCCACTGATCTGCTGGACGAGGAAGCGGTAGCTTGCCATGTTTGCATCCTTGGCGTCCCAATCGCCAGACGACTGCTGGACCAGCAAGTCCGAGTCGCCGTAGCACAGCACTCGGCGGATGCCGATCTCCTTGGCCAGTCGGAGCCCGTGGACGAGCGCCTCGTACTCGGCCATGTTGTTGGAGGCGGCAAAGTGAATCTGCAGCGTGCACTTGAGCTTGTCGCCTTAGGGAGAGATGAGGACGATGCCGGCTCCCAAACCGGTGCACATCTTTGAGCCATCAAAGTGCATCCGCCAATGGGTGGAATCCGGCGCTAGCGGCAGGTACGTACTAGGTCTCGGCCTAGTCGACGAGGAAGTCGGCCAACGCTTGGGACTTGTTGGCAGTGCGGGGCTGGTAGAGGATGGTGTGGGGAGCCAGCTCGATGGCCCACTTTGCCACCCAGACTGATGCATCTCTGTTGCCTATAATCTCGGCAAGTGGGGCAGTGCAGACGACCGTGATGGAGTGCTCTTAAAAGTACTGCTTGAGCTTCTTGGCGGAAAAGTACATGCCGTAGCACATCGTCTGGTAGTGGGGGTAGTTCTGCTTGGAGGCCGACTTCACCTCACTCAGGTAGTAGACGGGCCTCTGGACCGGCCGTGCCTTGCCATCTTCTGGGCGCTCGAGCACGATCACGGTGCTGACCACCCGGCTGGTGGCGACGATGTAGAGGAGCATGGGTTCCTTAGCAGCCGGAGCCGCCAGGACAGGCGGCGTGGTCAACATCTTCTTGAGCTGGAGGAAGGCCTCGTCTGCCTTGTCATTCCACTCAAAGCAAGTGGTTTTCTTCATTAGCTGGTACAGGGGAAGAACCTTCTCACCCAGCCGACTAATGAACCGCCTGAGAGATGCCAAGCACCCGGTGAACTTCTCGACGTCCCACAGCCGGGTGGGTCTCTACATCCGCTCAATGGCCTTGATCTTCGCGGGGTTGCACTTGATGTCGCATTCAGAGACAAGGAAACCAAGAAGCTGGCCGGTTGGGACTCCGAAGACACACTTCTCCGGGTTGAGCTTGATTTGAAAACGGTGCAGATTATCAAAGGTCTCCTTGAGGTCCTCCAGGAGGGTGCCACGGTTCTCCGTCTTCACCACAATATCGTCTACATAGACATGGGCATTTCTGACGAGTTACTTGAGGAGCCACTTATGCATGTAATGCTGAAATGTGGCGCCGGCATTTCTCAAGCAGAACGTCATGGTTAGGTAGCAGAAGGCTCCGAATGGTGTGATGAAGGCGGTTTTCAGCCGATCGGTCGGGTTCAGCTTGATCTGGTGGTAGTCGGAGTAGGCATCAAGGAAAGACATAAGCTCGCATCCGGCTGTGGAGTCAATCACTTGATCTATCCGAGGCAAGGAAAATGGATCCTTGGGGCAGGCTTTGTTGAGGCTAGTGTAGTCGATACACAGGCGCCACTTGTTGTTCTTCTTCAGCACGAGGACTGGATTGGCAAGCCAGTCCGGGTAGAAAATTTCCATGATGAAGCCGGCTGCCAGAAGCTGGGCTATCTCTTCACCAACAATTCTTCTCTTCTCTTCTGACAGGCGGCGTAGGGGTTGCTTGATCGGCTTTGCATCCGACCTCACATGCAGCTTGTGCTCGGCGAAATCCGTCGGAACACCCGGCATGTATTTGGGTGACCATGCAAAGATGTCTCGATTCTCACGGACGAAATCGACGAGCTCGCTTTCCTATTTGCTGTCAAGGTGGGCCCCTATGACAGCGAATCTCTCCGGGTGCTCCGGATCCAAAGGGATCTTCTTTGTTTCTTGGCCGGCTGGAAGGAGCCCCGAGTCTCCACGTACTTGGGGTCGGATGGTATGCCCGGCTGCTTGCTGGCCATTGTTACCATCCGGTCAAGGAGGCGCTTCTCTTCGGCTATGACAAGGGACTCGACCAGCCGACTGCTGGCGGCGGCGCTTGCGACCGACTTCTGGTAGTCGCCAGCAATTGTGATGATGCCCTTGGGACCCAGCATCTTCATCTTAAGGTGGGTGTAGTGAGGCACCGCCATGAACTTGGCAAGTGCTAGCCGTCCCAAGAGCGTGTGGTAGGGGCTTTCCAGATCGACCACCTCGAACCATATTGGCTCACGGCGGAAGTGGTCCTTGTCGCCAAACAGGACGTCTATCTTGATCTTGCCGATTGGAGAGCAGGAAAGGCCGAGTACAATACCGTGGAAGACAGTCCGACTGGGCTGGAGTTGTTTCTCTTTGATGCACAACTTCTCCATGGTGTCGCGGTAGAGGATTTTGATGCTGCTACCGCTGTCTATCAGGATCCGGGAGAAGCGGCAGGCCCGCCTCTCCGTTGAGAAGGTTGAGTCCAACACCATGGCGTAAGCACCCGGCGATGGCATCACGGCCAGGGCCAGCACGACTCCAGCTGATAGGCCTCTCGGACCAGTGCATGAACTCTGGGACCTCTGAGGCGACCGGGTTCACCTCCCGGTGTTGCTGATGCCGGCTGTGCTTGTCATTGGCCACACTGGTGAAGATGACGTAGGCTCCATGCTCTTCGGGGAACTCATCTTGGACTGCGCCAACTGGACGAACCACCAGCTGCTGAGGAGGTGGAGCCGGTGGGCCGGCAGGGAGAGGAGGCAGGCCCTCGCCCTTGGCGATTCGGGTGAGCCAGTGGCACTTCCGAGTGGTGTGGTTAGACGGCTCCGCGCAGCTGCGGAACTTGCAGGGTGCATCAAGGGTCTGCTCGAAGGAGAAGGCAGGCAACCAAGCGGGCTTGCCGCCCTTCTGATGGGGCCGGGCTACCCCTCCGGCTGCTGGTCTTCGACTGTTGCCACTTGTTGGCTGGTGGAAGCCGGCTGCGGAGCCTTGCGCTTGTTATCGTTCGGCTGCTGTTGCCGGCTGGAGTCACCAGCCGGCGTCCGAGGAGCTGGAGGGGTCACCTTCCCAGACGCGTCTACTTGTAGCTCCGACTTCATGGAGGAGTCGGCCGTGGCGTACTTGTCCGCTATGATCAACAGCTCGTCGAGTGTAGTCGGCTCGTCGCAGAGGAGCTTGTGCTTGAGCAGGGTGCCTTCTCTGCACCCGTCGGTGAAGTATTCTATGGCCTGCACCTCATGCACCCCTTCGCAGGAGTTGCGTAGCTCGGCCCAGCGCGTCAGGTAGTCGCGGGTGCACTCAGTAAGGCCTTGGACGCACAAGGAGAGCTGGCCGGGCTTGGGCGGCCGCTTGTAGGTGCTGGTGAAGTTGCAGATGAAGACATCAGTGAAGTCTAGCCAGCTATTGATGCTGTAAGGCTTGGGGTTGTTCAGCCAGGCCGTGCCCTGGAGCATGAGCGGAACGTACTTCACGGCAACACGCTTGTTGTTGTTTGCTATGTTGACGGCGGTGAAGTAGTCGACCAGCCAATCTTCCGGCTTCACGGAGCCGGTGTACTTGGGAGTGTCTCAAGTGAGCGAGAACCCTTTGGGGAAGGGCTCATCGCGAATGCGGGGACTGAAACAAGGTGGGCTGATTACATCTTCTTCTACCGCAAAGGATCAAGCGCGTCGGTCGATCCGATGGCGGGCGTCGTTCTCTCCGACTCCTTCACGGTGGCCCAGCCGGCCTCCGAGAGTCGGATGCTCAACAGGCGGCGGGGAAGCGCGCCTCTCCCTGCGAGGAGGAGGCAGATGATCGTCCCATCGTTCCATCGCTCATGGGTGGCCGTCTTGGTCGCGCTCGATCGTGATACGTGTGCGGTTGGGGCTAGCAGCCAATTCTTGGTCTCGTCGATCGCGGGCGCCACCTGTCGGCGTCCAGGAGGTCACCCCATGCTCTTGGTGGGGGAAGGGGGTGATTCTCGGCTTGCACGCCGGGTTCCACCACGCGGCGGCCGGCTTCCTGCTGCGCGGCAGCCGCGTCGAGGAGCTGTTGGAGGCGCTCCATCATGCAGTGATGCTCGCCGCCTTCCAGGTGGTCCAACTCGTCTGCTACCGCCTGAGCGGCGCGCAAGTTCTCCATGGGCTGGCGTAGACTGGGCGGTCGGCTCCCAACATACTGGCGATGGCTGCGCCGCGCTGCCGGACCGTGCCCACTCGGCTAGGTTCGCCAGTAGCTGGTGTGCCACACACGGCGCGATCGATCTCGCGCTGGTAGGCTTCAGTGAGGCGTCTCATGGCCTTCAACTTGTTGGCGCTGTCGAGGAGCGAGACGTGGAATGTCTCCAGCGTCGCACCATCGGTGCCTACCGCTATGGGAGCAAACAGGCCCCGCACTGACGCCTGCAGCGGGTCCTGGCCAGCCCCGTCAGAGGCTCCGCTACGGTCGATAACCAGCACTTCCGTGAGAGTGCTGGCTCTGGCGTCGCTAGCCGCATGAGGGAGCGGGTCGTCGATGATCACCATGTTGCTGGGGAAGGCATCGGTTGACGCCGTGTCGAAGTAGATGAGCATCTCGACTGGCGGGTCGGTGGAGCAGACAGACGCTAGGTCGGAAGCGGGCTCGTTGGCGATGCTGAGCTTGCCGAGGAGGTCGACGAGGAAGCTCTCAGTGCTGGCCGCTCCCGGATCGAGCGCGGGTTCGTCGGAGAGGCGAATCCTACCGATGAGGTCAGCGAGGCAGCTTGCGGCGCGAGCGACTTCCGCGCCGCGCAGCGCATCGATGCAAACGCCAGCAGGCGTGCCGGGCTAGCTGCGCTCGCCAGGAAGGAAGAGGGTTCCCATCCAGAACGTGTTTTCGGACAACGATGCACGTAGCCCCATAGTGGGCGCCAAATGTCGGGGATATCTAATGACATATGCCAGGGGGTGGCTTATCATGGATGGGGACAAGAGTACGTCGCCGGGCTCTAGAAGCGGGAGTGAGCGAGACCGCATACGCCTGCGAATCATACCCAGGTTCGGGGCTCTCCGTGGAGATAACACCCCTAGTCCTGCTCTGCGGGGTCTCCGCATGATGACTATCGTCAATTGAGTAGCTACAAGATTGCTCCTTGAGCTGTTTAGGCTAGAGGAGTGATAACCCACAAGTATAGGGGATCGCCATAGTTTTCGAGGGTAGAGTATTCAACCCAAATTTATAGATTCGACACAAGAGGAGCCAAAGAATATTTGAAGGTATTAGCAGCTAAGTTGTCAATTCAACCACACTTGGAGATTAATTGTCTGCAACAAAGTGATCAGTAGCAAAGTAGTTTGATAGTTTTGATAATAGTGACAGCAGCAACGGTAACAGTAATAGTGATAGCAGTAATTTGTAGCAAGTGTAACAGTGATGATAGCAATAGTAACTTAACAGAAACAGTATAAGATGAATTCATAGGCATTGGATCGGTGACTTGTTGGATGATATTCATCATGTGATAGTTATAACCTAGGGCGATACGACACTAGCTCCAATTCATCGATATAATATAGGCATGCATTCTGTAAATAGTCATACGTGCTTTATTAAAAAAACTTGCATGACATCTTTTGTCCTGCCCTCCCGTGGCAGCGGGGTCCATATTGGAAACTAAGGGATATTAAGGCCTCCTTTTAATAGAGAACCGGAACAAAGCATTAACACACAGTGAATACATGAACTCCTCAAACTACGGTCATCACCGGGAGTGGGCCCGGTTGTTGTCACTCCGGGGTTGCCGGATCATAACACGTAGTAGGTGACTATAACTTGCAAGATCGGATCTAAAACATGGATATAGTGATGAATTCATAAATGGTTCAGATCTGAGTTCATGGCACCCGGGCCCAAAGTGATAAGCATTAAACATAGCAAAGTCATAGCAACATCAATCTAAGAACATAGTGAATACTAGGGATTAAGCCCTAAAAAAACTAACTCGATTACAAGATGAATCTCATCCAACTCCTCACCGACCAGCGAGCCTACGAAGGAATTACTCACTCCCAGTGGGGAGCATCATTGAATTGGCGATGGAGATGGGTTGGTGATGACGAAAAACGAAGACCCCCCTCTCCGGAGCCCAAAACGGACTCCAAATCTGCCCTGCCGAGGAAGAACAGGGCTTGGCGTCGGCTCCGTCACGTGGAACGCGATAATTCTTTCTCCCTGATTTTTTCTGAAAATATGTGATTTTATAGTATCAGGGGGATCGTCTGCGGGGCCACCAGGTGGGTACAACCCACCTGGGCGCGCCAGGAGAGGGGGGCGCGCCTTGGTGGGTTGTGCCCACCCAGGGGCCCCTCTCCGGTAGGTCTGGCTCTAGAAATTCTCTTTTATTCCATAAAAAATCCTCGCAAAGTTTCATTTTATTTCGAGAACTTTTATTTCTGCACAAAAACAACATCATGGTAGTTCTGCTGAAAACAGCGTTAGTCCGGGGTTAGTTTCATTCAAATCATTCAAATTAGAGTCCAAAACAAGAGAAAAAGCGTGAGAAAAAGTAGATACGTTGGAGACGTATCAAGGAGGAAGAAGAGCAAGGATAGCCCTATCTTCTCCTTCTATGGGTGTGTGTATGATGGAAAAGGTTCTGAACCCCTTGCATGGGGAAGCCTAGGGGGTTTATATAGGCCTACCCCCAGGGGTACAATGGTAATCCAGTCGAGTGTTGGACCCAGCCGTCAGTGTCTCTAGGCGCCGGCTTCTTCGCCGGCCGCTGGGGCCCGCCGCTTGGTGGGTCCCGCCGGCTGTCGTGGACTCGGCCGACATGTAGGGCCCGCCGCATGCGGGCCATGTTGAGTGCTTTATACTTTAGCCTCGCCCCTTATGACAGAGGCTTCGTCGGGGGCAGCGTGGCTACAGTCCCGCCGCCTGGCGGACGCTCACTGTAGCCACACCCCGTCTCATCAGGTTAATGGCGCGCAGACTCCGAGGGGAGGGGGGCCGCCTGCTAGGATGCGGTGCCGCCCTCGACGCCGTCTGCTGGGGGTCCGCCGCCTTCTTGTGGCTCGCGAACAGGTAGGGCCCGCCGCCTGCAGGCCGTACAGACCGCCCATCATGGGAGCATGGCTCCCTCTAACGTATATGATGTCATGGGTTGCGTGGCTATAGTGCCGCGCCAGGCGAGGGGTGCCCGCTTGGTACACCCGCACCGTGGCCACGTTCCGCCCTGGATTCGGGGGAGGCAGGTCGCACTGTAGCCACGCCCCGTCTCGTCGTGGTTAAGTGGGTGCAAACTTTGAGGGAACAAGGGGTCGCCTGCTAGGAGTCGGCTTCCTCGTGGCCGCCTTCTGATGGCTCGCCGTCTTCCAGCAGCCGGCCTCTTAGACCAGCCGGCTCAAGAAGCCAGCCGTTCGTCCGTGAGGTGTAAGGGGCGCAGCTAGCCCCGATGTCTTGAAATACCATAAGGTGCCGATGAGGCTACCCGTGGTCAATTACTCCTACAGCATAGAAACACCTGAAAACCATAA
Organism: Aegilops longissima; assembly: GCA_021605205.1. Lineage (NCBI taxonomy): Eukaryota > Viridiplantae > Streptophyta > Magnoliopsida > Poales > Poaceae > Aegilops > Aegilops longissima. Next base: position 563,912,159 of record CM038677.1, read on the forward strand.
CCTGAAAAGGTAGGTCGTTACACTCAGAAAGGTACTCGGCAAAAGCAGCTTTGCAGGCCGAGTGTTGTTTCACACGCTCTCGGCAAAGGGCGTCCATTACTAAGTGTTATAATTGACAATGATCTTCTTTGTCGAGTGCACCCGTAATAGAACACGACAAAAGCGCTGACACTCAACAAGGATGGGTCTCGAGTGGTGTCCATCGAACACCTTTGTAATAGTGTAATGTGGTAACCATCACACTCTTTGTTAAATATTTGTTGAAATATATTGCGCGCCTCTCTCTATCAGTTCGGACTATTAAATGAGTTGACTGAAGCATGAATTCAATATAATACCCAAGTCAGGAGGTCTTGAGTTTAAGACCCTGCCAACGCGGTAATTAAAAAAATCCCACGGCCTACATAAATCCCACGTTTAAGAGGTAAATAAGGGGGAGGGGATTGAAATATATTAAAACCGCCACTCTCCATCAATTTGGACTTTTAGATGAATTGGCTAAACCATGAATTCAATAATATTTTTGTTGTAAACCGTGTGTAATGTAATGACTAGCAAACCAGGTTTGTTTTCTTTCATAATTTAATCACTGCAATTGGCAAATTTGCCAGAATATGAATTTAAACATAGGCACGCAACATGTTTTAATGTGATAGTGATCAAGGTAGCCGGTGAAGCGGTGACTGGAGTCAGAGTAGTACCAGATTTGGTCTGATAGTAATCAATATAGCTGGTGATTATAGAGTCAGAGTACTGCGTGTTCAATGTTTGAGTTAGCTTGCATGCCATTGGCAACAAAATAAGAGACTGGATTTTCTACTCTTGGGAGCTAGCAAAAAAAATTGGAAAACATTATCAAGCAAAATCCAAAAATTAAAAACAGTCAACTGAACAATAATAATTCTGATTAATTAACATGCAATCAAACAAAAGGGACTTGGCGTATAAAACTGTCAGCTTTTCTTCTGTTCATAAGATGACTCGAGCTTTGGACGAGCCTTTACCGCGTGAACATATAAAGTCTCTCTGATTGTTGATACTCTGATGGCTCCATTTAGTAGTCTGGATAATTTGGATGCCCGTCAGAGCTTTTGCTCCAGCCATAAGAAACCTTGCAAATTGCTTCTCCCCTCTGGTGCCACAATACCCTAGCAATCGCACATGTTTGAGATGCTTATGTAGGCAGATAATTGTCTCAGCTACTGCCGGTAGCCACGGTCCACAAGCATCCAGCTTGTCCTTGGAACCGGAGCTGAGGCACCAAATCCGAAGGTCCTGCAGAGATGGAAGTAAGCTTAACATGCCGGCAGCCTTGGTCAGTTCGTCGCAATCACTGAACTTCATGTTGAGAATGAGGGTGGTCACGATCAAGGTTTTTAATTTCGCAAACAAAATAATTCCGGTGCTCACTGAATATGCGAAAGTTCGGAAATTTTGCATATTTCGGAAATTATTTCGGATTTTGAGATTTCAAACTTCATTTAATTTTAATGAATTTTAGCATAATTTAAATTTATTTTGAAATCAGTATGAATCTAGATCAAAATTTCGGGGTTAGAAATATTTCGGACACCACTGAAATATGCGAAATTTCGGGAATTGATATCCAACGTGGGAGGAAAGGATACGTAAGATGGACCGGACAGTGGAGGGGATATCTGACTTGTCGACGGTGAGGTCGAGGTCGAGAGGCGGGGAGGGCCAGATGGATTGCCAGCGGCGGCAGATTTGCATGGTGCGGGCTGCTTCCTTATTGGGAGAAGGGAGACGATGGTGCCTAGCAAGCGAAAAAAATTATATAAGACCAGGTCTCATAATTAGCAGGTGAGACCCACCATGATGGATGACACGTAGCATTCATAAATCAGGATGGGAGATGAGACAGATGCTTTATGATTTGTGAATGCCATATATCATTCATCAGGATGGATCTCACCTGCTAACCCGTGAGACCTGGTTTCATGAAATTCTTTTCCCAAGCAAGCAGTCCGGGGGAAGGCTGATACGGTCCTCAGCGGCTGCCTCCATCGATCCCGCCGTTTCCGATAAACTCTTGTGATTTCTCATTATCTCTCAAGCTCCTGCAAGCCGTGTCGTGTAAGAGTAAGACACGTTTAGCAATTGATATAGTTTCTGGCCTAATGATAGCATTTAGTTTATTTTCTATAGGAATCTGTCCGTTGTCCGTAGGAATAGCATTCCTCTACTAATACGCAACAGCCAGGTTGTACGAAACAGTTGTACCAGGCCCGGGCTTTTAGTTACCGAACCGATAAACCGAACCGAACTGAGCCATACCGAACTACCCCTCCGTTCCTAAATAGTCTAGTACTATCAGACTTTTTATAGAGATTCCAATGCATGCTACATACGAGTAAACCTACACTTTTAAAATACATTTATATACATTCATGTGTAGCTTCTATTAAAATCTTTATATTTAGAAATAGAAGAAGAATTACCCATGAGCTTGGTTATTGGTTTATGTCTGTGCATTGTAATGGAAAAAAATATAAGAGCCTGCTAGGCGTCATCCGGCTGATTTTAAGAAAAGATCAACCGGCTTGACAGCCGTTGATTCGGGCAACGTGATCCGCTGAACCACGCCATCACAATACGGCCATATCGCTCCAACCACCAGTACGTGCAATTTAGAATTCTCACTTCCCGCGTGGCACACATAGCTCCGACGAGAATCGTAGCTGGCCAACTTGCAGCACTACCTTTTGCTTGCACCACCCGCAATGCTCAGGTTGCACCGGACATCTGACGCCAACGTCGGTGAGCTCGCCACACACCGGCCATGGCTACAGCACCAGCAAGCTCCGGGATTGCAGCAACAACGACACTCCGGTGACCATCCCTTGAAGTATCGGAAATGCTCGGGCCATGCGACAATGCCCCGTTGCAATGCTTTGGCGGCCCGACGATGCTCCATTGAAACGCCCGCGAGGTTCCGGCGGCGCAACGATGTTCCGTTGCAGCACCGATGATGCTCCGACGGCCCAGCGTTGCTCTGTTGCAACACCGGCCATGGCCCAGCCGGCGGCCCAGCGACACTTCATTGCAACATCCGTGAGGTTCCGGCACAACGACTATGCTTCGTTGCAGCACAGACGATGCTCCACTGCAGCACCGGCCATGCTCCGGCAGCCCGGCGACACTTCATTGCAACATTCGTGAGGTTCCGGCGGCATGACTATGCTCCGTTGCAGCACTGATGATACTCCGACGGCCCTGTGATGCTCGGTTACAGCACCAACCATGCTCCGGTGGCCCGGTGATGCTACGTTGCAGCACCAGACATGGTCCGGCGGCCCGGTGGTGCTCCGTTGCAGCACCAGACATGGTCCGGCGGCCCGGCGACACACCCTTGCAACGCCCGCGAGGTTCTGGCGACGCGGCGATGCTCCGTTGCAGCATCGACATTGCTCCAACGGCCAAGCGATGCTCCGTTGGAGCACCAGCCATGTTTCAGCAGCCAGGCAATGCTCCATTTCAACACCCGCGAGGTTCTGAAGGCGCAATGATGCTCCATTTGCCGCACCGAGGATGCTCCGACAGCCCTGGGCACTCCATTAATAGCAGCATTTGTGAGGTTCCAATGGCCCAGCGTTCCAGTGATGCTCCATTGCAGCAGCCAAGCAGTGGCGGAGGTAGAGGGTGGCCAGGGTGGGCCATGGCCCACCCTGAGATTTGGAAATAGGTTTTATACCATAGGAGAAATGCTAATTTTTCTTTTAAAAAATCAATGTATATGTACAGTAGTATTGCTGGCCCATCCTGGTTCAGTCGCCTAGCTCCGCCACTGCAGCCAAGGACGCACGAAGTAGAGGCCGTGAATTGCAGCCCCTGGCGCTCCGTTATCCCAGCATCGCAGGCAACGAATGCGGCATACCACCAAGACGATCTTGTAGCAATGTCGTTGTTGAAGTGCAGAACATGCAGTAGACATCCACGACCCTCCCCTTGAAGCACCGGCTCGCGGCGTGTCGATGGCCGGTCTCGCAGCACCCGGCGGCTAGCTCCCAGCACTCCAGTGCCGTATGGACGACAAGTAGCCGGTCGCAGCATCAACCATCGCCGCCCATGCAAGCTAACTCGTGCACAAAGAGGCAGCCGCATGCAAAGAGGCAGCCACTAGCAAATCACGTGGACAAGAAAAGAAAAAAGTCAAAAGAATCACGATAGCTGTTGTGGGGACCAGCCACATGCAAGACGCACAGCGTGCTCCTGCGGACGAGATTGCTAATTGGACGGCGCAGTTGGCGGTTTACGCGTCGTCATAAATTAGTTGGATGGATATAAACATTTCCCAAAAATATACTCCCTTGGTTCTTAAATATTTGTCTTTCTAAAGGTTTCAAATGGTGACTACATACGGAACAAAATGAGTGAATCTACACTCTAAAATATGTCTATATACATCCGTATGTGGTGACCATTTGAAATCTCTATAAAGACAAATACTCCCTCCGTCCCAAAATTCTTATCTTAGATTTGTCTAGATACGGATGTATCTAATACTAAAACATGACTTGATACTTCTGTATTTAGACAAATCTAAGACAAGAATTTTGGGACGTAGGGAGTATTTAGGAACGGAGGGAGTACCTCATATTCACCCCGTTTAGTCCCCGAAAATTGCATCTATATCTATATCTATATCAATATAAAAAGACCAAAATGGGCAGATCAAAACCATCTCGATCGTCAAATCATGTTATCTAGCGGTTCAAATCGCTCCAATGTTGAGCACCAAACACGTTTAACGCTCTAATTACCCACCACTGTCATTTGTTATAAACACGTTTTGACTCAACACTATCCCTTGAAATCTGCCATGTAATTAATATCCTGCCATTTCTGCGAAAAAGTAATTGATATCTTGCCAAATAACAACGTGCAACAGATTTTTTTTTGCAAGAAACGTGCAATAGATACATCTTACCTAATATAACGTGCAACTAATATCCTATCTAATATAAACGTGCATTGCACGTATATTATTACTAGTCATCCTAAACAGCCGTTTAAATACCCATATCTTTTAAACCCTGACTTTAATTTTACCTTGTTATATATAAAATTTAATTAGAAAAATACATAGAATATGAATATAATGTTATTTTATCTATTAAATATATTTTTAAATGCTATTTAGGGTGCAACCTTAATCAATGCCACCCGATTCATCTTTCTTTCGTACTAACACCAACCTGGATTGCAATGAACGCCTTATCAAAGCCAAATTGGAGACGAAACAAACCTCGATAACCGTACATGTATGCCTCGGCAAAATCTTGCATAAAACAAATCAGATTTCTATCTTATGCTGAGAGAGACGCCTCGGCAAGACCTATTAGGGTCTTAGTCATGGTTATTTGGTTTGGACGTGCGGTATTTTCTTCTCTCATTTCAACGCACGGTCTCTTTTGCTAGTATAATATAAGAGCAGTGATAGGACACCGGTCACCCGGCCCAAATTTGGGCCGGTCACGGCGCGTACTTCCGATACAACCTTTTGTAACCGTACGATAAAAGAATTAGGTTTGTTCTAAAGGTCAAACACATGATAGAAACGTGTGTCAAAGGTAGTTGCTCACATGTCGGACTGCACGCGCGTTCGTCGGCCGCCCGCACTTGTCCTCGGCTTTTCGTACTTGCGGGGCACCCGTGCCACTGCGCCCGCCACCCCCGCTCGCCGCCCGCCCGCCACCACCACGCCCCACTTGCCATTGCGCTCGCCTCAGCTGTGATACGTCTCCAACGTATCTATAATTTTTTATTGTTCCATGCTACTAGAGTATCAATCTTGGATGTTTTATATGCAATTATATGTCATTATATATCATTTTTTGGACTAAGCTATTAACTTAGTGCCAGGTGCCAGTAGCTGCTTTTTGCCTGTTTTTGGTTTTCCAGAATATCAGTAACAAACAAAGTCCAATTGCCACAAAACTTTTTGGAGATTTTTGTTGGACATAAGATACCCTTTAAGCTTCGGGAGAGGGACGGAAGATGAAGGAGTAGCCCACAAGGCACCAGGGCGCGCCCTCGTGGCTTGTGGGGCCCACGAGCATCCATTTGACCTATTTCCGCCTCTATCAATTCTCTAAAATCGAGAAAACAACAGAGAGCCATCCAAAATACTTTTTCCGCCGCTGCAAGCATTTGTTCGCGTGAGATCCCATCTGGAGGCTTTTTCCGGTACTCTACCAGAGGGGAAATTGACCACGAAGGGGCTCTACACCAACCTTGTTGCCTTTCCGATGATGTGTGAGTAATTACCACAGACCTACGGTCCATATCTAGTAGCTAGAAGGCTAATTCTCTCTCTTTGATCTTTAATACAATATTCTCCTCGATGTTTTTGGAGATCTATTCGATGTAATCACTTTTCACGATGTGTTTATTAGGATTTGATTAATTGAGAGTTTATGATCAGATTATCCATGAATAGCATTCGAGTCTTATCTGAACTCTTTTATGCATGATTATTATGGCTTTGTATCTCTCTCCGATCTATTGATTTGATTTGGCCAACTAGATTGAATTTTCTTGCAATAGGACAGGTGCTTTGTAATGGGTTCAATCTTGCGGTAATCTATATCCCAGTGATAGAAAGGGACAATACACTTATTTATATTGTTGCCATTAAGGATAAAAAGATGAAGTTTATTCATGCGTGAGTTTACTTTGTTTACATCATGTCATCTTGCTCAAGGCGTTACTCGTTCTTTATGAACTTAATACTCTAGATGCATGCTGGATAGTGGTCGATGTGTGGAGTAATAGTAGTAGATGCAGGACGTGATGCCTATATACATGATAATTGCCTTGGATATCGTCATGATTATTCGCTTTTCTATCAATTGCCCAACAGTAGTTTGTTTACCAACCATATGCTATTTTCAAGAAAGAAGCCTCTAGTGAAAACTCTGGCCCCTGGGTCTTATTTTTATCATATACTAAAATGCCAAAAATACTTTGCTTCAATTTTATTTACTACTTTTTATTTTTTATTTGATCTATCTATCTATCACTACGAGATTTAATCCTTGCAATTAACTGCCGAACGATTGACAACCTCTTGTTCGCGTTGGGTGCAAGTATTTGTTATTTTGGGTGTAGGTACTGCTAACAAAGTGTTACTTGGTTCTCCTACTGGATTGATAATCTTGGTTCTTAACTAAGCGAAATACTTAACTCTACTGTACTGCATCATCCTCTCCTCTTCCGGGAAATCCCAACGCAGCTCACAAGTAGCAGGAAGAATTTCTGGCGCCGTTGTCGGGGAGACATCATCAACATCTCGCATAAACTTTCATCTCCTTGCATTCACATTATTTGTCATTTGCCTCTCGTTTTCATCTCCCCCACTTCTAAAAGGTTTTCACAAAAATACAAATATATTTTCCACTTGCCTTTTTGCGTGTTTGCCTGCTTGAAATTGCTATCATGTCCAATCTTGAAAAGGGTGGTAATGCTTTCGCCACTAGTGCAAGTTCTTTAGACAATACGTCCATACTTTTAAAGCCCATGAAAAATAAAAATATCAAAAAAGGGTTTGATGAAGTTGCTAAAGAAATATTAAACAATCTTGCCGATGATGATCCTCATAAAATAGAACCCACTATCATGCATACTAAAAAACTCTGTGTAGGCAGTGATAATATTATTGGAAAAGGTGTCATCCAGTATTTCTTTACTTGTGCCAGCACGTTACCTATGCTAGGAGGATCAATCCTTAATAAAAGTTCTAGTCCCGTGGATGCAATATCTTTGCTTATAGTTGAACTTGAAAGACAATTTGTTCACATGCATCCAGCCATACAAAGGATTCTCTTGGAATTCTCAAATATTGATGATTCCTTCGTAAAGCGTGTAACCGTTATATTTCTAGCATATGAATTTGGACATATCATGAAGGAAGCGCGTGAAATATTTTTGCATTATAAAATAAATTGTGGTTGTCCTCCTATAGAAGAAATCATTTATAATCAACAGGAAATTACAAAATTACAATCTCCGGATTATGCTTCTTACAATAAAAATCGTAGGAAAAAGGTTCCCCCATCCGTTTTGCTTGATAAATTTCCGAACAAAATGATAATTTTGCTATACAAAATAATGGATTGGGACACGTGCTTAGGGAGCATAATCAAATAATCATCTACAATGAAGAAATATTCATCATGTATAAGGGGCCAAAAGAGGAACTTCCTCCTCCTAAACTTGATCTTACAGATCCTTACCCCCATTAAATTTAGCTCTTTTGATTATTTTTGCTTGCACCAAAGAAAACTTGCTGCTGAAAGGAGGGATTATGAGATGAGCATGAATGATCTCCCTCACTTTTATTACAACACTTGAAACTATGCATTACGCCTAGCTAGGGGCGTAAAACAATAGAGCTAGTTGGGAGGCAACCCAATAGTTATCTTCATTTTCTTGTTTCTTTTCTATTTTTTGTGCACACAATTACGCTACTATTAGGGTTGTGTTTTTGTGTTTAAATTAGTGTTTGTGCCAAGTAAAGCCTTTGGGATGATTTGGATGATAGTTGCTTTGATTATGTGGAAAAACAAAAACTTTTGCGCCCAGTAGAAGAATTGTTGAGATTTGCTGGAGCATGATAAAATTCTGAATTTTTTACACATGATTGATATGCAAATTTCCCATGTTGTTCTATTTTTTCTAGAATTTTTGCTGTTAGAGAAGTATGGTCATTGTTCGAATTATTACAGACTGTTCTGTTTTTAAAAGATTTTTTTCATTGTGTTGTTTGCTTGTTTTGATGAATCTATGGATTGTATCAGGGGTATAAGCCATGGTGAAGTTAGAATACAATATGTATAATGAAATAATAAAATATGAATAGGTTTACAACAGTACCTAAAGTAGTGATTTGCTTTGTTATACTAACAGATCTCATGAAGGTTTTTTGTTTAGTTTTGTGTGTTGAAGTTTCCAAGTTTTGAGTAAGATCACGGTGGATGAAGGAATAAGGATTGGCAAGTGCCTAAGCTTGGGGATGCCCGAGACACCCCAAGGTAATATTCAAGGACTCCCAAGCATCTAAGCTTGGGGATGTCCCGGACGGCATCCCCTCTTTCTTCTACCAACTATCGATAATTTTACTTAGAGCTATATTTTTATTTATCACATGATATGAGTTTTGGTTGGACCGCCGTGTATTATATGAGTCTTTGCTTTGTTTGATATTTATTTTGTCACAATCATCTTTGCTGGACACACCTTTTTGAGAGGGACACACATTATTCGTGATTTGTTAGAATACTCCATGTGCTTCACTTATATCTTTTGAGCTAGGCAGTTGCTCTAGTGTTTCACTTATATATTTTAGAGCACGGTTGTGGTTATATTTTAAATAAATAGTTGCACTCTCATGCTTCACTTATATCTTTGATACGTCTCCAACGTATTTATAATTTTCTATTGTTCCATGCTGTTATATTATCATTCTTGGATGTTTTACATTCATTTTATAGCAAATTTATATCATTTTTTGGGACTAACCTATTGACATAGTGCCCAGTGCCGGTTACTTTTTTTGCTTGTTTTCTACTTTGTAGAATATCAATACCAAACGAAGTACAAATGCCACGAAACTTTTTGGAGATTTTTTTCCAGCACAGAAGACAACTTGGGATCCAAGAAAGTGCACGAGGGGAGGCCCATGGGGCCCACCACCAAGCTAGGCGCGCCCTGATGGGTGGTGGGGCCCATGGAGGTCTCCTCCACGGCCTCTCGGCTCTATAAATACTCAGATATTCCAGAAACCCTAGGGGAGCGGTCGAAACACAATTCTAGCCGCCGCAAGTTCCAGAACCACAAGATCCAATCTAGAGCCCTATTCCGGCACTCTATCGGAGGGGAACATGATCACGGAGGAGTTCATCATCCTCATTGGTGCTCCTCCGATGATGCATGAGTAGTTCACCATAGACCTATGGGTCTGTAGGCAATAGCTAGATGGATTCTTCTCTCTATTTGATTCTCAATACAATCTTCTCCTCGATGTTCTTGGAGATCTATTTGATGTAATGACTTTTTGCAGTGTGTTTGTTGGGATCTGATGAAGTGTGAGTTTATGATCAGATCTATCTGTGAATATTATTTGAGTTTTCTTTGATCTCTTGTATGCATGATTTTTATAGCCTCGTATTTCTTCTCCGAAACTTTGGTTTGGTTTGGCCAACTAGATTGATTTTTTTTGCAATGGGAAGAGGTGCTTTGTGATGGGTTTGATCTGACGGTGTCCTCACCCAGTGATAGAGGGGGTAGCAAGGCATGCATGTATCATTGCTATTAAGGATAAAAAGCTAGGGTCTATTCCTACATGAATAGATCTTGTCTACATCATGTCATCGTTCTTATCGCATTACTCCATTTCTCCATGAACTTAATACACTAGATGCATGCTGGATAGCGGTCGATGTGTGGGGTAATAGTAGTAGATGCTGGCATGAGTCAGTCTACTTATCTTGGACGTGATGCCTATATACATGATCATTGCCTTGGATATTGTCATGATTATTTTTTTTCTGTCAATTGCCCAACAATAATTTGTTTACCCATCGTATGCTATTGAAATCTACGGCCCCCAGGTCTATCTTTTATCATATTGTTTTCAGATCTATTATTCCAAAAACCCCAAAATACCTTGTTGCACTTTTTCTTTACTTATTATTTTTTGTTTTTTTGCTATATTTATTTATCCAATCTCATACAATTTAATCTATCTTTTTACCATAGAGGGATTGACAACCCCTCTTACGCGTTGGGTTGCAAGTATTTGTTCTTTGTGTGCAGGTACCGTTTACATTGTGTTGCTTGGTTCTCCTACTGGATTTGTAACCTTGGTTTTATAACTGAGGGAGATACTTATTACCATAGCTGTGCTACATCATCCCTTCCTCTTTGGGGAAATACCAATGCAGATTCAAGCTATCGTCAAAGAATTTCTGGCGCCATTGCCGGGGAAACATCATCAACATCTATCAGGCTCCTAATCACAAATCTCATCTCCTTGCAATTTACATTATTTGTCATTTGCCTCTCGTTTTCATCTCCCCCACTTCACAAAAAATGCCTTTTTTATTTGCCTTCTTTTTCGTTCTTTTTCTCTTTTGATTTTTTGTTTTTGTGTTGTCTTGCTTGCCTACTTTGTCGTCATGGCTAGTTCCTCCTCTATTGCGTGTACCCCCGAGAATGAGGTTCTTAAATTTAAACAAAGGGGAGGGGAGAATCTAAAAGATGCTTGGTGTAGGATTTGCAATGCTCATAATAGATCCATTCGTAAGCAATCTACCATTGTTCTTCTTCGCAGTTTTTATGTGGGCATTACTGATACGTCTCCATCGTATCTACTTCTCCTAATGCTTTTGCTCTTTTTTTGGACTCTAATTTGCATGATTCGAATAAACTAACACGGACTGACGTTGTTTTCAGCAGAACTACCAAGGTGTTGTTTTTGTGTAGAAATAAAAGTTCTCGGATTTGGACGGAACTTTTTGGAGAATTATTTTGGAATATATAATAATTTTCGGAACCAAGACCCACTGGAAGTGGGCCCTGGTTTCCCACAAGACACCAGGGCGCGCTAGCCCCCTGGCGCGCCTGGTGGGTTGTGGGGCCATCGGGGCTTCGCTGACCCTAATTCCAACTCTAGAAATTCCTATTTTCGGAGAAAAAAATAGGAGAGGATGTTTCATCGTGTTTCATGATAAGGAGCCGCCGCCACCTCCTGTTCCTCGTCGGGAGGCCAGATCTAGAGCCCTTTGGGGGCTCCAGGGAGGGGAACCTTTGGTCTTCATCATCACCAACCCTCCTTCATCACCAATTCCATGATGCTCCCCACCAGGAGTGAGTAATTCCTTCGTAGGCTCGCTGGTCGTTGAGGAGTTGTATGAGATTCATCATGTAATCAAGTTAGTTTTGTTAGGGCTTGGTCCCTAGTATCCACTATGTTCTGAGATTGATGTTGCTATGACTTTGCTATGCTTAATGCTTGTTACCAGGGCCCGACTGCGATGATTTCATATATGAACCATGTATGTTTTCACCATTATATTCATGTTATGGATCCGATCTTGCAAGTCATATGCACCTATTACGTGTTATGATCCATAAACCCCAGTGTGACCGTAATTGGGATACTTCTCGGTGATGATCGTAGTTTGAGGAGTTCATGTATTCATTATATGTTAATGCTTTGTTCTGGTTCTCTATTAAAAGGAGGCCTTAATATCCCTTAGTTTCCTTATGGACCCCGCTGCCACGGGAGGGTAGAACAAAAGATGTCATGCAAGTTCTTTTCCATAAGCACGTATGACTATTTACGGAATACATGCCTACATTATATTTATGAACTGGAGCTAGTTCTGTGTCGCCCTAGGTTATGACTATTATATGATGAATATTATCCAACAAATTCACCGATCAAATGCCTATAAGTTCTCCACATATTGTTCTTGCTAAGATGCTATTGATATTGCTACTGTTACAACTGCTACAAAATTACTGTTATCACTATTACCCTTACTATTACTATTACTACTGCTATCAAAATTATCATATTACCATGCTAATGATCACTTTGCTACAGATATTTAATCTCCAGGTGTGGTTGAATTGCCAACTCAGCTGCTAATACTTACAAATATTCTTTGGCTCCCCTTGTGTCGAATCTATAAATTTGTGTTGAATACTCTGCCCTTAAAAATTATTGCATCCCCTATACTTGTGGATTATCAAGACCTTTTTCTGGCGCCGTTGCCGGGGAGCATAGCTATATTTGTTGAGTCACTCGGGATTTATATCTATTTATCACTATAAAGTTTCTGAAAGATAATAAAACCAAGATCATTCCCTCTAGGGCGAGGGGAGGTAAGGAACTGCCATCACACTCTGTACTTGATTCACCTTTTGTTTTGAGTAAACTTGCAACACCACCACATGTTGTTAATCCTGATATGTTGCAAGTTATTGATGATGCTACTTCTGCCATGAATAATGCTTATGATGATGCTAGTACCTTGCTTGATGATAATGTGCCACTAGGTGAATTTCTTGATGAACAACTTGCTAGAGCTAAAGATATTGAGAACGCTGAAACTGATGAAATCTTTGAAACTGAGAATTATGAAACACCTATTAGACCTAGGTCTCCTAGATTTGAATTTCCTAAGATACCCGAGGGTTATGTTATGGATGAGGAGATAGCTAGATACTTTCTTGATTGCAATGATAGGGATGATCTTAAGACTATTATGCAAACTGAAAGAAAAATCTTTGAATGCTAGAATGAAATGTGATCCTAAGTTTGCTACTTCACCTATCTTTGTTACTGAGAAGGATTGTGAATTCTCTGTTGACCCAGAGTTAATTACTTTGGTTGAATCTGATCCTTTGCATGGTTATGAAACTGAAACTATCGTGGCACATCTTACTAAATTAAATGATATAGCCACCCTATTTGCTCTTGATGAGAAAATTCGCTACAACTATATTCTCAAGCTATTTCCATTCTCATTAAAGGGTGATTGATGTCTACTATGCAACTTTATTCCTGTAGACTCGTGTTGGGCCTCCAAGCGCAGAGTTTTGTAGGACAGTAGCCATTTTCCCTCAAGTGACTGACCTAAGGTTTATCAATCCGTGGGAGGCATAGGATGAAGATGGGCTCTCTCAAACAACACTACAACCAAATAATGAAGAGTCTCTTGTGTCCCAACACACCAAATACAATGGTAAATTGTATAAGTGCACTAGTTTGGCTTAGAGATGGTGATACAAGTGTAGTAATGATAGTAGGTATTGATTTTTGTAATAGGAACAATAAAAAACAACAAGGTAGCAAGTAACAAAAGTGAGCACAAACGGTATTCCAATGCTTGAAAATGAAGCCTAAGGTCCGTACTTTTGTTCGTGCAATCTCTCAACAGTGCTAATATAATTGGATCATATAATGATCCCTCAGCATGCGATGAAGAATCACTCAAAAGTTCTTTTCTGGCGGAGAACATAAGAACAAATTGTTTGTAGGGTACGAAACCACCTCAAAGTTATCCCGATCTATCCAACAGTCCATACTGAATTAACAACAAGTTATCCTTTCCGATCGATATATCTAAGAGTTCATACTAAAATAACACTAAATGATACACATCAACCAACTCTAATGTCACCTAGATACTCCAATGTCATCGCGAGTGTCTGTGAGTTGATTATACTATATGCATCAAACAATTTCAGATTCATAATACTCAATCTAACACAAAGAATCTCAAAGAGTGCCCCAATATTTCTACCGGAGAAACAAAGATGAGAACGTGCATCAACCCATATGCAAAGATTACCCCAATGTCACCTCGGGAATCCGCGAGTTGAGTGCCAAAACACACATCAAGTGAATCAATATGATACCCCATTGTCACCACGGGTATTCACAGCAAGACATACATCAAGTGTTCTCAAATCCATAAAAGTATTCAATCCGATAAGAATTAAATCTCAAAGGGAAAACTCAATTCATCACAACAAGATAGAGAGGGGAAAACACCATATGATCCAACTATATTAACAAAGCTCGCGATACATCAAGATCGTGCCAAATCAAGAACACGAGAGAGAGAGAGAGAGAGAGAGAGAGAGAGAGAGAGAGAGAGAGAGAGAGAGAGAGAGAGAGAGAGAGATTAAACACATAGCTACTGGTACAAACCCTCAACCCTAAGGGTGGACTACTCCCTCCTCATCATGGTGGCCATATGGATGATGAAGATGGCCTCCGATGATGATTTCCCCCTCCCGCAGGGTGCCGGAACGGAGTCTAGATTGGTTTTTCATTGCTACAGAGGCTTTTGGTAGCAGAACTTCGGATCTAGGGTTATTTCTGGGGGTTTATATTATAGGATTTTTTGGCGTCGGTTTCACGTGAAGATGGGCCTCGAGGTGAGCACGATACACCTGCACACGGGTTGGGCTCCAGGCGCGCCCTGGTGGGTTGTGCCCACCTCATGGCTCTTCTAGCCCTCCCACGAAGCTTCTAGTGCCTCTTCTGTTCCAAAAAAAATCATCAAAAAGTTTCAGCTCATTTGGAGAACTTTCATTCTGCACAAAAAACAACACCATGGTAGTTCTGCTGAAAACAGCGTCACTCCGGGTTAGTTCCATGCAAATCATACCAAAAGCATATAAAATTGTTGTAAACATGGCATGAATACTTCATAAATTATAGATATGTTGGAGACGTATCAGTATCCCTGAGGGAGTCCTGGATTAGGGGGTGTCTGGATAGCCGAACTATCACCGTTGGCCGGACTCCTAGACTATGAAGATACAAGATTGAAGACTTCGTCCCGTGTCCGGATGGGACTTTCCTTGGCGTGGAAGGCAAGCTTGGCGATACGGATATGTAGATCTCCTACCATTGTAACCGACTCTGTAACCCTAACCCTATCCGGTGTCTATATAAACCGGAGGGTTTTAGTCCGTAGGACGAACAACAATCATACCATAGGCTAGCTTCTAGGGTTTAGCCTCCTTGATCTCGTGGTAGATCTACTCTTGTACTACCCATATCATCAATATTAATCAAGCAGGAGTAGGGTATTACCTCCATCGAGAGGGCCCAACCTGGGTAAAAACATCGTGTCCCTTGTCTCATGTTACCATCCGCCTAGACGCACGATTCGGGACCCCCTACCGAGATCCGCCGGTTTTGACACCGACATTGGTGCTTTCATTGAGAGTTCCTCGTGTCGTCACCTATAGGCCCAATGGCTCCTTCGATCATCAACAACGACGCGGTCCGGTGTGAGACTTTTCTCCCGGACAGATCTTCGTATTCGGCGGCTTTGCATCTGCGGGCAATTCACTTGGCCATCCGGAGCAGATCGAAGCTACATCCACAGCCATCAGTCAGATTTGGAAGCTTGAACTATACGGCCGATGTCCGCGGAGACTTGATCTTCGACGGATTCGAGCCACAGCCAAGCGCGCCGCACTGTCTCGATGGGCACGATCTAGCTCTGCCGCCGGACAGTGCCCTGGAGGCCGCACCGGCGTCCGCTTCGACCCTTAGCTCGGAGCCGACTCCCCCGATCGAGGACGAGTGGTTGGACACCGCCTCGGGGGCTAAGATCTCAACAACGATTGAGCCGAACTCCATCCCTGTCCTTTGCGAAGACCGTGACTCCAAGGTGCCGGACTCCTCTCCGGACTCCGTGCCCCTGCCGATCGAGTCCGATTGGGCGCAGGTCACGGAGTTCACTGCCGCGGACATCTTTCAGCACTCGCCCTTTGGCGACATCTTGAAATCACTAAAGTCTCTCTCTTTATCAGGAGAGCCCTGGCCGGACTACGGTCAGGAAAGTTGGGATGCGGACGACGGATAAATTCAACGCCCACCCACCACCCACTTTGTAGCCACTGTCGAAAGCTTACACGACATGTTCGATTTCGACTCCGAAGACATCGACGGTATGGACGACGATGTAGGAGACAACCATGAACCAGCACCTATAGGATACTGGACAACCACCTCATCCCATGATGTATACATGGTGGATACACCTAAAGGAATTGACGACGAGGAACAACGGGACACTACGAAGGATAAATCCTCTCGGCAGTCAAACGGCAACGTAAACGCCGCACCAAGTCCCGCCGACAAAGACCCAGCCATAGAGCAGGGCGAACCGGTGGACGACGAACATGCTATCGAGCAACCATCCGAACAGGACAACTTGGATAAACAATCCGTCCCCGGCGAAGATAACAGTCCGGACGATCTCACGCCCGACAAATTGTTGGAGCGAAGAACCTCCACAAAGGCTCGCCGCCACTTTGCTCGTAGCCTGAAAAAGCGAAGCGGAAGCTCAAAACAGCGGAAGATGCACTCGAATCGATGGAGCAAAGTATTCAACATCATTGACAAATCTGGCGACGATCGCCGAACAAAGAGTTACCCAAAGAGAAACTATCGCCCGAATTTGATGAGGAGGCCGAGAGCCCCACAATCAAAAAGCAAGAAGGCCACCGGTCGGATGGACGACCCCACGGCAAACAGAGAGCGGCAAACGGCGCCAAGACACAAGCGATGCGCGATCCGCGCAGGATTCGCATCAAAAGGATGACCCAGTTAGGTCCATCTATGGGCCGAGAAAGCAAGCTCTTCAAAGCAATGCAACACGCCAAATATCCGAACATCACGACACACCCAAATATAGGGGTGCTGCACACCCCCTGTGTTTCACCGATGAGGTGCTGGATCACGAATTCCCAGCGGGATTCAAACCCGTAAACATAGAGGCATACGATGGAACAACAAACCCTGGAGTCTGGATTGAGGATTACATCCTCCACATTCACATGGCTAGAGGAGATGATCTCCACGCCATAAAATACTTACCCCTCAAACTCAAAGGGCCAGCTCGGCATTGGCTTAAAAGCCTTCCCGAAAACACCATTGGAAGTTGGGAAGAGCTCGAGGATGCGTTTCGGGCAAATTTTCAAGAGACTTATGTCCGTCCTCCGGATGCAGACGATTTAAGTCATATAACTCAACAACCCGGAGAGTCAGCTCGCAAATTCTGGAACAGGTTCCTCACCAAAAAGAACCAAATAGTCGTCTGTCAGGACGCCGAAGCCTTAGCAACTTTCAAACACAACGTCCGAGACGAATGGCTCGCCAGACACCTCGGCCAGGAGAAGCCGAGAACAATGGCCGCACTAACAAGCCTCATGACCCACTTTTGCGCGGTAGAGGATAGCTGGCTAGCAAGATGCAATACCAGCGACCCAAGTACATCCGAAGTAAGGGATGGAAATGGAAAACCACGACGTAGCAACGACCAACGCAGGATTAAGGGGAACGGTCCAAAGAGCACGGCAGTCAACGCCGGATTCAAAAGCTCACGGCAGAACAATAAAAAACTGCCCCTTAAGGACAATAGCGATGAGCTATCCAACTTAAACAAAATCTTGGACAAGATATGCCAAATCCACAGTACTCCCGTGTAACACCCCGGATGTAACTTTCCATATTTGTAACTCCAACTCTTGCCATTTTCGGCATTGTGATATGATATTCCCTCCGTGGTTGGTTTTTCTTCTTTTTGCATTTTGTCCATGTCATGCATTTCATATCATGTCATCATGTGCATCGCATTTGCATACGTGTTCGTCTCATGATTCCGAGCATTTTCCCCGTTGTCCGTTTTGCAATCCGGCACACCTATGTTCCCCGGCGTCCCCTTTTACGTTTTTCCGTGAGCGGGTACTAAACTTTCTCGGAATGGACCGAGGTTTGTCAAGTGGCCTTGGTATACCACTGGTAGACCACCTGTCAAGTTTCGGGTCATTTGGAGCTCGTTTGGTACTCCAACGGTTAACCGCACTCTCGCAAAAGCCTCTTTTAAGTTGCAGCCCAACACCCTTTCAAAACAGCCCAATAACCCATCTAAGTCACTTCCATGTTCTCCGTCGTCGGATCACGATCGTGTGGGCGAAAACCGCACCTCATTTGGAGCTTCCTATCTCCTTCTACCTATAAATATGCATCCCCCCTCCAAATCCCGGATCAATCCCCCCCGAAACCCTAGACGAAATCCCCTCCGCGCCGCCGGACACGTCCGGATAGGACCGGACGCATCCGCCGCCGCGCCCCGGTGAACCAGGGCTGCCACGTGGGCACTCCGCGCCCCCAGCCAGCCCGCCGGCTCACAGACGCCCAACCCTCCGGCCAAGCGCTCACGCGCCCAGCGCCCGATCCGCCCGGGCCGGCTCCGCCGCCGCCCGCCACGCCTCCGCCGCCCGCACCTCGCCTCCGGTCGCCGCCAGCGCTCCCGAAACTCCGCCGCCCGTCGCCGTCGCCGTCGCCCGGCCTCGTCCCACGGCCACCGCCCACCAAGCCACCACCGCCGCCGCCGCCCTCGCGCTGCCGCCCTCGCCGTCGCCGCCACCGCCTGCCTCCCTTTCCCGCCCCTCTCGTCCCGTCTCCGGCGAGCCGCCCGCCAGCGCCTCGGTTCAAGGCGCTCGGCGAGATCCGATCCAAACCCGAGCGGTTGACTTTCTCCCCCCCCCCAAATCGTCTAAGTCTTTAATTCTGTGATTAATTTGTGGCATCTTCAACGCATCATAACTTTGCACCTGTAGCTCCGTTTCGTGCGTGTAATATGTCGAAATGTTCGTCTTGAAGAGTAGATCATTTCATCTCATTACATCATTTTCATTTGAGCTCATCGTGATGCCCGAAATGCTGTTAGAAGAGGGCTATTTGATGTTAGTTTCTGTTTCTTAACAGAACATGCACTTTTGTCATTTTTGCCATGGTTGATGTGTGCACCCTATGATCTTGAGACCTACATGTGTTTTGTAATATGCCATGCCATCTTTCCAGGGGTGTATGCCATGTATTTTTGTGATCTCTGTGGTGACTAGCACAAGCATGCAAACTAGGCTTCCTGATGTTGCTGATTTCAGCCCTGTTTTCTTGATATTTTTATGCCATGTTAACTTGATGCTACCGAGAGATCCATGCATATTTTGAGATACTTCAGTAAGGATGTTTTGAACATATGGTTATGCTCTATCCATCCATGCCTTTGTTTGCAATTATGGAGTGCCATAGCTTGAGTCAATCGAGCTCTACTTTTGCTATAAAATGTTTCCTGGCAGATTGTTTGCATGTTATTCAATTTTGCCAAGGTTGTTGTGGTTGATCCGTGTATGCTATAATGTTGTTCTTGCCATGTATGTTTTCTATGCCATGTCTTCTTGATGTATGTATGCTTAGTTTATCATGTAATGCTCTGTAGTGAGTGCATCGAGCTCTTAAACATGCCTACTTGTTATCTGTTTTTGTCATGCCCTGTTGCTGAATCTGTTAACGAAACTTGCTATTTTGACATGGGTGTTACTATATTTTCTGATCCTTTCTGGCTTATGGTCACTAAGGGACTTTTGTTCTATGCTTTGAGTAGATTCATACCGTGCCTTGTTTTGCTATTATAAGTTCCTGTAGCATGCTGTTTTCTTGCTCTGAACATTGCTTCCTGATGCTGATTTTGCCATGTTCAATAATTTCACTAAGTCTGTGAAGCTGATATGTTTTGCACTTTTGCCATGCTTGTTTGGACCTGTTATGATGTGAATTAGCCGTAGCTCAGTGTTCATCTTTTGTCAAGCATCTTTAGTAGATCACTTCCATATGCTTTTCTGGTACGTTTGGGTGCAGTAGCTTAATTTCTTGTTGCTTGCTATGTGGCATCGTGCTGTTAATGGCAGATTTGTGCCATTCTTGTTTTGCTTGTCATTTGCAAACCGTGCATCCGATTCCGGTGATCTTTATATCGATTTCAACCGAAATCATCTCATCTTTCCAGTGGCATACTTGGTTTGCCAAGTTGATGCCTGGTTCATCATTTTCCTTCGAGCACGCATACGCATTGCATATCACATCTCGCATATCATGTCATGTTTTGCATCATGTTGCTTGTGCATTGCACCGTGATTTATTGTGGTTCCTTTGTTTGTGTTCTTGCTTTGGGTAGAGCCGAGGCGAGTACATGAGCGAGGAACCTGTTGAGAACGCTTACGAGGATCAAGCTTTCGACAACTCGAGAACTTTGCGAGCAAGATGACCATACCCTCGAAATCACTTCTATCTTTGCTATGCTAGATGCTCGCTCTTTTGCTATGCCTATGCTACGATGCCTATCACTTGCTTATCATGCCTCCCATATTGCCATGTCAGCCCCTAACCATCCTTTCCTAGCAAACCGTTGATTGGCTATGTTACCGCTTTGCTCAGCTCCTCTTATAGCGTTGCTAGTTGCAGGAGAAGATGAAGTTTGTTCCTTGTTGGAACATGGAGATGTTGTTCCTTGTTGGAACATGTTTACTTGTTGGGGATATCACAATATATCTGCTATAATTAATGCATCTATATACTTGGTAAAGGGTGGAAGGCTCGGCCTTATTCCTGGTGTTTTGTTCCATTCTTGCCACCCTAGTTTCCGTTATACCGGTGTTATGTTCCTTGATTTCGTGTTCCTTACACGGTTGGGTGATTTATGGGACCCCCTTGACAGTTCGCTTTGAATAAGACTCGTCCAGCAAGGCCCAACTTTGGTTTTACCATTTGCCACCTAAGCCTTTCTCCCTCGGGTTTTCGCGAGCCCGAGGGTCATCTTTATTTTAACCCCCCCGGACCAGTGCTCCTTCGAGTGCTGGCCCAAACTAGAGTGCTTTGCAGCGCCCCCTCAAGGAAACTTGAGGTTTGGTTTTAGTTGTACGGACTGTTCATCCGGTGTGCCCTGAGAACGAGATATGTGCAGCTCCTATCGGGATTTGTCGGGACATTCGGGCGGCTTTGCTGGTCTTGTTTTATTGTCTGTCGAAATGTCTTGTAGTCCGGATTCGAGATTGATCGGGTCTTCCCAGAGAAGGAATATCCTTCGTTGACCGTGAGAGCTTATAATGGGCTAAGTTGGGACACCCTGCAGAGTATTATCTTTGAAAGCCGTGCCCGCGTTATGAGGCAGATGGGAATTTGTTAATGTCGGTTGTAGAAAACCGAAGTTGACTTTAATTAAAATACACATCAACGCGTGTGTAACCGTGATGGTCTCTTCTCGGCGAGTCCGGAAGTGAACACGGTGTTGGAGTTATGCTTGACGTAAGTAGTTCAGGATCACTTCTTGATCGCTACTAGCTACACGTCCGTGCCTTGCTTCTCTTCTCGCTCTCTTTTGCGAATGTAACCACCATATATGCTAGTCGCTTGCCGCAGCTCCACCTCACAACTCTGTCCTTCCCATAAGCTTAAATAGTCTTGATCTCGCGGGTGTGAGATTGCTGAGTCCCGTGACTCACAGATTCTACCAAAACAGTTGCAGTGCCGACGATGCGGTCAGGTGGCGCAACCGAGCTCAAGTGGAGTTCGATGAGTAACGTGGTCGTTACTATGTGTCTTTTCCTGATGATCGAGAGTGGAGCCA
Organism: Aegilops longissima; assembly: GCA_021605205.1. Classification (NCBI taxonomy): domain Eukaryota; kingdom Viridiplantae; phylum Streptophyta; class Magnoliopsida; order Poales; family Poaceae; genus Aegilops; species Aegilops longissima. The sequence goes on from CM038677.1 coordinate 563,934,190, forward strand.
GTTGGGACGATCGGGGATCTGTGTAGCATTTGGGGTATCTTCTTTTATTTTGGTTCCGTAGTCGGACCTTGAGTGTAATCTGAATGATGGATGTTTATTTATGTATTGTGTGAAGTGGCGACTGTAAGCCAACTATGTATCTCTTACCCTTATGTATTACATGGGTTGTGTGAAGATTACCTCACTTGCGACATTGCTTTCAATGCGGTTATGCCTCTAAGTCATGCTTCGACACGTGGGAGAATAGCCGCATCGAGGGCGTTACAAGTTGGTATCAGAGCCATCCCCGACTTAGGAGCCCCCTGCTTGATTGTTTGCTGGCGTTGTTGAGTCTAGAACGGAAAATGTTTTGAGTCTTAGGATTATATATATCGGAGAGTAGGATTCTTTTACTCCCAGTCCTTTGTCGCTCTGGTGAGGTCTCCCGACGTAGAAGTTTTGACCTCCTCTCCTCAAATTTCACTAAAAAATTTTTAGGATCACGCTGGTATCTTGGGATCGTTCGATGGTTTTGTGACGAGAACATTGTTCTTGGTGCCTCGACATTTAGGGGTTGTGGCGGTGTCCGGGAGTTGAGCTCCGAGGTGTTGTCGTCACAATTTTATCGTTGCGATTCTGGAATACCGAGTTTTGCCGACATCGAAATCTCTTTTGTACAGTTGTTGGTGAGATAACCCGATAACTTGATCTTCGGGCGAGCTCGGGACTATTGCCATGACTCGATAACGGATGGTTTTCAAGGTCGAGGTACACGATTTCGAAGGTTTCTTGGTTATGTGTTGACGGATGGATACAGCTGGATCTAGGTATTGTTAGTTTGGGTGATATATTTTGTGTCCCCTGTATCCCCAACACCAGATTGCATAACCGGAAAGTTTCGGGAGTTCATAGGTGGGGTTCAAGTAGCTCTTAGCATTTCTTCCCGCAGATATTTGGTTCGTGATTGGGTAATCCTTACCACTTATTTGTTCCATTCGTACCTTGTTATTTTTTTCATCAACCCTTAATCAAGTGGCTTCTCACCTTAATGGACGTGTGATGTTAACTTTGGAATTCATTCGTTCATCCTTGTTCGAATGTTTATTGTGAAGACTATATGTTGCAATTTCTATCCGTTGATTCAACTTGACTATCTGTCTATCAAGTGCTAACGGATGTCACCCTCTTCAGATGGCTCCGCCAACGTCCGTAATCCGGAGCGAAATGATGGGAATCACCGAACCTCCACCTCCACCTCCGCCTCTGGAGGCATGGCAAGCTATCATGGCAGCCACCAATGCCAATGCTCGATGATTTTGCAACTCTTGCAAGAGCGTACCCAAGGGCAAGGCAATCAAGGAAATCAAGGTCAAGGCAACAACCAGCCGCACTTTGCTACTCTCGGTCGGTTCCTCGCTAATCAGCGAAGTCTTTCGGTTTACGTGGTCGAGGCCACAGACGCCGACGATTGGCTTGTGGACATCTGCAAACATTTTGAATGTAGCAATGTCGACCGAGGACTTTGTCAAGTTTGCATCATTTCAACTCAAGGACCAAGCTGCTTTGAGTGGTACCAAGAATACAAAGATTCCAGAGGAGGTCGTGTCATTACAGGATGAGTTCCGCCGAGATTTCAGAGCTCACCACATTCGAAAAGTGTTGTTGAGAGCAAGCGTGAGGAGTTTCGCAATCTCAAGCAAGGCAACATGTCGTGTATCAATACAATATCTAGTTCGAAACTTCGCTCGCTTTGCTAAGCAAGGCGTCCACGATGAAAAGAGTATGATCTATCAATTCAGAGGTGGTCTCGAGAGAAGATCTGCAATTAGCTCTTGTGCTTTTGAGCCGAAAAGTATGATGAATTCTACAACATGGCATCAAGCAAGAGGCTGCCCAGCTCAAATGTGATGCTTCTAAGAAGAGAATCGGGGATGCAGTTCAGTCTTCTTCTTCCTCTCAAGTGGCAGCTAAGCAGCGAAGTTCTACCTTCCTCCTCCTCCGTTCCGTCGGCCTTATCGCCAGAAGAACTCAGGTGGTCGTGGATCTTCCCACCCGCCCAACCCAAAGCTATCGTAACAAGTCTAATTCTCAAGCTCCAAGGTCAAATGCTCCTTACCACCGTCCGCTCTCGAGGTGACTTGCAACAAATGTCGTGAAAGGTCACTATGCGAACAAGTGCTTCAACCAAAGGCGCCTTCCGCCTCCTCCTCTGTGAAATCTTCCAAGAATGCGGTGGTCAAGCATAATCCCAAGTCTGCAAAGGTGAATATGATGAATGCAGCTCAAGCGGAGGAATCTTCGATGTGATAATGGGTAATCTCTCGATTAATGATATTCCTGCAAAAGTCTTATTTGATCTTTGGTGCATCGCATTGTTTCATCTCAAGACCTTTTGCATCTAAGCATGAGTTGGGTTATCAAGTATTGCCTAGTTCTTTATCAATTGTGTCCCCGGGTAAGCAAATGACAGCTAATAATTATGTCCCGGATGTTTCTATCAAGATGGGCGATTATAGATTTCTGGCTAAACCAATTGTCCTTGGTGACTCGGATATTGATCTTATTCTCGGGATGGACTGGCTTTATCAGCACAAAGCTCAGCTTGATTGTGCTGCCAGGGAAATTCAATTGACTCACTCTTCTAATGATGTGATCATCTATGCCGCTTCGTGATGAAACCATTCGGTTGTTTTCTCTCAATGAGAAGGCGAATTGGATGCTATCTCTCGATTCGATCGTTTGTGAGTACCAAGATGTCTTTCGGAAGAGCTTCCGGTATGCCTCCTCACCGCCGCTTGAATTCGTTATCGATCTTGAGCACGCATCAACCCGCTTGCAAGCGTCCATACAAGCTTGGACCTGATGAGCTGAAGGAATTGAAGAAGCAGATCGATGAACAAGAGCGTCTGGTTTGATCGGACCGAGTTCATCTCCTTGGGGTTGTGGTGTTCTTTTGTTCGGAAGAAGGATGGCACGGACCGACTTTTGCGTCGATTATCGTCCATTGAATAAGAAGACAATCAAGAACAAGTATCCACTTCCCAACATCAATGAGCTTTTCGAGCAACTCAAAGGTGCTAAAGTGTTCTCCAAGCTTGACCTTCGTATGGGTTATCATCAAATTCGCATTCGTGAACAAGATATTCCCAAGACAGCATTCAGAACAAGCTTCGGTTCTTATGAATATACTGTCATGTCTTTCGGCCTTGTCAATGCTCCTCCAACATTCTCTCGGATGATGAACTTCATCTTCAACCCCTACACCAATGAATTCGTCTTGGTCTATGTTGATGATATTTTGGTCTTCTCCAAGAATAAAAAGGATCATGCCAAACATTTGCGATTGGTGCTAGACAAGCTCAGAGAGTATCAATTATATGCGAAGTTTTCCAAATGTGAATTTTGGCTTGATGAAGTGCTTTATCTTGGTCACACCATCTCTGCCAAGGGCATCGCTGTTAATCCCGAGAAGGTGTCCGCAGTTGTGAATTGGGAACCTCCTCAGAATGTCAAGCAGCTCCACAGTTTTCTTGGTCTTGCAAGCTATTGCCGAAGATTCGTTGAGAACTTCTCTAAGATTGCAAAGCCTCTTTCCAACCTCCTCCAGAAGCATGTGAAGTATGTCTGGTCTCCTGAGTGTGACGTTGCTTTCAATACTCTCAAAGAGAAACTCGTCACAGCTCCTGTCTTAACTCCTCCTGATGAATCCAAGCCATTCAAAGTTTTCTGTGATGCTTCTCTTCAAGGTCTCGGTGCTGTGTTAATGCAAGAGAAGAGAGTTGTGGCCTATACCTCTCGTTAGTTGAAGCCCAACGAAAAGAACTACCCCACTCACGATCTTGAGTTGGCGGCAGTTGTCCATGCATTGATAACATGGAGACATCTCTTGTTGGGAAGGAAAGTGGACATTTTCACCGATCACAAGAGTCTCAAGTATATCTTCACTCAGCCCAACCTCAACCTCAGGCAAACTCGTTGGGTCGAAATGATTCAAGAGTACAACCCAAGTATTGAATATACTCGGGCGAGGCCAATGTCATTGCAGATGCTTTGAGCAGGAAGGCTTATCGCAACAGTTTAATCCTCAAGCCCTTCCAACGGATCTTTGTGAAGCTTTCCATAGCTGAATCTTCAAGTTGTTCCTCAAGGCTTTCTTGCCAACCTCATAGTCTCTCCTACTTTGGAAGATCAGATTCGTGAGGCTCAACTCCTGGATACCATGGTGAAAAAGGTGAAGCGTGGTATCGACAAGGGCATTTCAAGTACAAGTGCTTCCACATTGATGACAAAGATACTCTTTTCTTCAAGGACGGATTGTGGTTCCTAAGGGTGATCTCGTAAAGTCATTATGAGCGAGGCACACAATTCGCTTCTATCCATTCATCCCGGAAGTACGAAGATGTACCAGACCTCAAGCAGTCGTTTTGGTGGACTCGAATGAAGCGAGAAATTGCTCAATTCGTGAATGAATGTGATGTCTGCAGAAGAGTGAAAGCAGAACACCAAAGACCAGCTGGTCTCCTCCAACCTCCTGCTATTCCAGAATGGAAGTTTGATCATATCGAGATGGACTTCGTGACTGGATTTCCTAAGTCCAAGTGTGGAAATGATGCTATCTTCGTTGTCATTGACAAGCTTACTAAAGTGGCTCATTTTCTTCCTATCAAAGAATCTATCACAGCAGCTCGGTTGGCGAGCTATACACATCGAGATTGTCTCCTTGCGGCATTCCACAAGTGATCTCTTGAGACCGTGGCAGCATCTTTACCTCCAAGTTTTGGGATTCTTTTGAAGGCCATGGGCACCAACATTCGTTTCAGCACAACTTTCCATCCTCAAACAAGTGGCCAAGTCGAGCGAGTCAATCAAATCCTTGAAGATATGCTCGGGGCTTGTGTCATTTCCTTGATATGAAATGGGAAGATTGTCTTCCATATGCCGAGTTCTCCTACAACAACAGCTTCCAGCGAGTTCGGGCAAGGCCCCATTTGAAATTCTCTATGGCGAGAAAGTGTCGTACTCCTCTCAATTGGTCCGAGACAGTGAGCGCCAACTTCTTGGCAACGACTTGATCACGAAGCGAAGAAATGTGCAAAGTCATTCGTGAGAATCTCAAAGCCGCGCAATCGCGCGAGAAGAGCTATTATGATGACAAGCACCGTGATGTGGCTTTTGAAATCGGAGACCATGTCTACCTCGCGTCTCTCAATGAAAGGCACTCGTCCGCCCGGTATCAAAGGAAGCTTGCCCCTAGATCGTGGGTCCTTTCAAGATCATTGGCAAAAGAGGCGATCTCGCCTATCAACGAGCTTCCGTCCAACTTCGCGAACGTGCACGATGTGTTTCACGTGTCACAGCTTCGCAAGTGCTTCAAGACTCTGAGCGCACTATCAACTTCAAGAAATTGACCTCCAAGAAGATCTCTCTTATCATGAGCACCCGTTGCTATTCTTGAAGAAACCGAGCGCAAGACTGCAACAAGTCAATCAAATTCCTGAAAGTGAAGTGGTCACACCATTCCGACCGAGAAGCCACACGGGAGCACGAGGATCACCTCCGTTCGAATATCCGGAGTTCTTTCAGTCCTAGATCTGGGGCGAGATCCTCTTGTAGTGGTGGAGTGTTGTAACACCCGGATGTAACTTTCCATATTTGTAACTCCAACTCTTGCCATTTTCGGCATTGTGATATGATATTCCCTCCGTGGTTGGGTTTTTCTTCTTTTGCATTTTGTCCATGTCATGCATTTCATATCATGTCATCATGTGCATCGCATTTGCATACGTGTTAGTCTCATGATTCGAGCATTTTCCCGTTGTCCGTTTTGCAATTCGGCACTCCTATGTTCCCCGCGTCCCCTTTTACGTTTTTCCGTGGCGGGTACTAAACTTTCTCGGAATGGACCTAGGTTTGTCAAGTGGCCTTGGTATACCACGGTAGACCACTGTCAAGTTTCGGGTCATTTGGAGCTCGTTTGGTACTCAATGGTTAACCGCACTCTCAAAAAGCCTCTTTTAAGTTGCAGCCCAACACCCTTTCAAAACAGCCCAATAACCCATCTAAGTCACTTCCATGCTCTCCGTCGTCGGATCACGATCGTGTGGTAAAACCGCACCTCATTTGGAGCTTCCTAGCTCCTTCTACCTATAAATATGCACCCCCTCCAAATCCGGATCAATTCCCCGAAACCCTAGGCGAAATCCCTCCGCCCAGCGGACACGTCCGGATCGGACGGACGCGTCCGCCGCCGCTTCGGCGAACCAGGGCTGCCACGTGGGCACTCCGCCGCCCGCGCCGCCAGCCAGCCCGCCAGCAGCGCGACCCTCCGGCCAGCGCGCTCCGCCGCCCGCGCCCAATCCGCTCGGTGCGGCTCCGCCGCCCGCACCTCGCCTCCGGCCGCCCGCCAGCGCTCCCGAGGGTCCGCCGCCGTCGCCGTCCCGGTCGTCGGCCTCGTCCCAGCCGCCACCGCCGCGCCGCCCTCTGCGCGCCCGCCGCCTCCGCCGTCGCCGCCATCGCCCGACCTCCCTTTCTCCGCCCGGCCTCGTCCCGTCTCCGGCGAGCCGCCGCGAAGCCTCGGTTCACAAGGCGCTCCGGCCAAATCCGATCCAAACCCGCGGTTGACTTTCTCCCCCAAAATCGTCTAAGTCTTTAATTCTGTGATTAATTTGTGGCATCTTCAACGCATCATAACTTTGCACCTGTAGCTCCATTTCGTGCGTGTAATATGTCAAAATGTTCGTCTTGAAGAGTAGATCATTTCATCTCATTACATCATTTTCATTTGAGCTCATCTTGATGCCCGAAATGCTGTTAGAAGAGGGCTATGTGATGTTAGTTTCATTTCTTAACGTAACATGCACTTTTGTCATTTTTGCCATGGTTGATGTGTGCACCCTATGATCTTGAGTCCTACATGTGTTTTGTAATATGCCATGCCTTCTTTCCAGGGGTGTATGCCATGTATTTTTGTGATCTCTGTGATGACTACCACAAGCATGCAAACTAGGCTTCCTGATGTTGCTGATTTCAGCCCCTGTTTTGCTGATATTTTTATGCCATGTTAACTTAATGCTACCGAGAGATCCATGCATATTTTGAGATACTTCAGTAAGGATGTTTTGAACATATGGTTATGCTCTATCCATCCATGCCTTTGTTTGCAATTATGGAGTGCCATAGCTTGAGTCAATCGAGCTCTAGTTTTGCTATAAAATGTTTCCTGGCAGATTGTTTACATGTTATTCAATTTTGCCAAGGTTGTTGTGGTTGATCCGTGTATGCTATGATGTTGTTCTTGCCATGTATGTTTTCTATGCCATGTCTTCTTGATGTATGTATGCTTAGTTTATCATGTAATGCTCTGTAGTGAGTGCATCGAGCTCTTAAACATGCCTACTTGTTATCTGTTTTTGTCATGCCACATTTGTTGAATCATTAACGAAACTTGCTATTTTGACATGGGTGTTACTATATTTTCTGGTCCTTTCTGGCTTATGGTCAGTAAGGGACTTTTGTTCTATGCTTTGAGTAGATTCATACCATGCCTTGTTTTGCTATTATAAGTTCCTGTAGCATGCTGTTTTCATGCTCTGAACATTGCTTCCTGATGCTGATTTTGCCATGTTGAGTAATTTCACGAAGTCTGTGAAGCTGATATGTTTTGCACTTTTGCCGTGCTTGTTTGGACCTGTTATGATGTGAATTAGCCATAGCTCAGTGTTCATCTTTTGTCAAGCATCTTTAGTAGATCACTTCCATATGCTTTTTGGTACGTTTGGGTGCGTAGCTTAATTTCTTGTTGCTTGCTATGTGGCATCGTCTTTGTTAATGGCAGATTTGTGCCATTCTTGTTTTGCTTGTCATTTGCAAACCGTGCATCCGATTCGGTGATCTTTATATCGATTTCAACGAAATCATCTCATCTTTCAGCGGCATACTTGGTTTGCCAGTTGATGCCTGGTTCATCATTTTCCTTCCGAACACGATACGCATTGCATATCACATCTCGCATATCATGTCATGTTTTGCATCATGTTGCTTGTGCATTGCACCGTGATTTATTGTGGTTCCTTTGTTTGTGTTCTTGCTTTGGGTAGAGCCGGAGGCGAGTGCGTGAGCGAGGAACCTGTTGAGAACGCTTACGAGGATCAAGCTTTCGACAACTCTAAGAACTTTGCTGGCAAGATGACCATACCCTCGAAATCACTTCTATCTTTGCTATGCTAGATGCTCGCTCTTTTGCTATGCCTATGCTACGATGCCTATCACTTGCTTATCATGCCTCCCATATTGCCATGTCAGCCCCTAACCATCCTTTCCTAGCAAACCGTTGATTGGCTATGTTACCGCTTTGCTCATCCCCTCTTATAGCGTTGCTAGTTGCAGGAGAAGATGAAGTTTGTTCCTTGTTGGAACATGGAGATGTTGTTCCTTGTTGGAACATGTTTACTTGTTGGGGATATCACAATATATCTGCTATAATTAATGCATCTATATACTTGGTAAAGGGTGGAAGGCTCGGCCTTATGCACAGTGTTTTGTTCCACTCTTGCCACCCTAGTTTCCGTCATACGGTGTTATGTTCCTTGATTTCGCGTTCCTTACAAGGTTGGGTGATTTATGGGACCCCTTGACAGTTCGCTTTGAATAAGACTCCTCGGCAAGGCCCAACTTTGGTTTTACCATTTGCCACCTAAGCCTTTTTCCCGGGTTTTCGCGAGCCGAGGGTCATCTTTATTTAACCCCGGACGGTGCTCCTTGAGTGCTGGCCCAAACTAAGTGCTTTGCAGCGCCCCTCAAGGAAACTTGAGGTCTGGTTTTAGTTATGCGGACTGTTCATCCGGTGTGCCACGAGCGAGATATGTGCAGCTCCTATCGGGATTTGTCGGCACATTCGGGGCTTTGCTGGTCTTGTTTTATTCTGTCGAAATGTCTTGTAGTCCGGGATTCCGAGATTGATCGGGTCTTCGGTAGAAGGAATATCCTTCGTTGACCGTGAGAGCTTATAATGGGCTAAGTTGGGACACCCTGCAGTATTATCTTTGAAAGCCGTGCCCGCGGTTATGAGGCAGATGGGAATTTGTTAATGTCGGTTGTAGAAAACCCGAAGTTGACTTTAATTAAAATACACATCAACGCGTGTGTAACCGTGATGGTCTCTTCTCGGAGTCCGGAAGTGAACACGGCGTTGGAGTTATGTTTGACGTAAGTAGTTCAGGATCACTTCTTGATCGCTACTAGCTTCAGGTCCGTGCCTTGCTTCTCTTCTCGCTCTCTTTTGCGAATGTAACCACCATATATGCTAGTAAACGCGCAGCTCCACCTCACAACTCTGTCCTTCCCATAAGCTTAAATAGTCTTGATCTCGCGGGTGTGAGATTGCTGAGTCCCGTGACTCACAGATTCTACCAAAACAGTTGCAGGTGCCGACGATGCGGTCAGGTGGCGCAACCGAGCTCAAGTGGGAGTTCGATGAGGAACGTGGTCGTTACTATGTGTCTTTTCCTGATGATCGATAGTGGAGCCAGTTGGGACGATCGGGGATCTGTGTAGCATTTGGGGTATCTTCTTTTATTTTGGTTCCGTAGTCGGACCTTGAGTGTAATCTGAATGATGGATGTTTATTTATGTATTGTGTGAAGTGGCGACTGTAAACCAACTATGTATCTCTTACCCTTATGTATTACATGGGTTGTGTGAAGATTACCTCACTTGCGACATTGCTTTCAATGCGGTTATGCCTCTAAGTCGTGCTTCGACACGTGGGAGATATAGCCGCATCGAGGGCGTTACATCCCGGGAGGCCTGCAAACCATACCCACAGGGATTGTTGGGTCTTCAAACAATCCGGCAGACTCAACGCCGAACACAAGGGGCTCGACACACCAAGTGAAGATGATGACGAGCACCACAAGCAGAGCCCCGGAAAACAAAAGAATTCCCCACAAGAAGTCAAAACATTAAACTTACTTCAAGTGAAAAAAGGGGAAAGCAGAGCGGCACCCAATGAACTACGCGCCGCACAATCTACCCCAGCGGAGTCCCAACACTGGTTGTCAAAACCAATCACCTTCAACCATCAGGACTACTCCGAAAGTATCCGGAACGCAGGATGGACTGCCTTGATATTGGATCCTATAATCGACGGATTCCAATTTACACAAGTCCTCATGGATGGCGGTAGTGATATAAACCTGATATACCAGGACACAATCCGCAAGATGGGGATAGATCCAACCAAAATTCGCCATAGCAACACCTCCTTCAAAGGGGTAATGCCAGGCCTGTATGCCCATTGTACGGGCTCCCTACTGCTAGAAGTTGTGTTCGGCTCATCCGACAACTTCCGCCGCGAAAAGTTAACCTTCCACATCACCCCATTCGAAAGTAGCTATCAAGCACTACTGGGGCGTGAAGCTTTCGCCCGCTTTAACACAATACCGCATTATGCATCTCTTACACTTAAAATGCCCGGTCCACGCGACATCATCTCATTAAAAGGGAGTATTAAGTGTTACTCAAGCACGGAAGAATGTGAGACTGCCTTGACAGCCCCACACCTATCCGGCTCCGCTAATCAAAAGCACCTGAATAGGTCATTCAAACCCCGGACATGGCTAGACGAGTCCGACGCCTACTAGCGGCATGCCCCCATACAAGGGGCTGCACGCACGTACCACAAGAGACAATAAAGCTCAATTTTATTCACCTTCCGAACCGTACTCTGTTTATTTAATATAAAGTACGTTTCTCGCACGATATTTTTTCTTTTCAACTAAGTTCTTCTCTTTTACAGATGAACACCGTGCTACACCCGTCCAGGATACGGCACAACGGAGACACATGCGCAGACGTGCAGCAGGGACCCATCACAAGGATTCTTTTCAGATTAAGACCCTGCGTAAACCTTTTTTACTATCTCTTGTTGATACACATCCCCCGGTTTCTTACTATAACCGAGGAGGAGGCTGGCGTTTTGGCATCGGCCGCACCAGAATTTTTATGCGTGCACGGACACGGGGGCTTAGGGCATTATTCTGCTGTTTTCATAAAGACCGAATACCTTAGGGAGTGTTCGGCGTCTCGAGTTAGGCCTTATATGCATCAGCTCCGAATCATGTCTTTGGTCAAATGTTGGGTTTGCCCGGCTCCCATGTTTTGGTACCTTACGTTCCGTTATATCGGCTAAGGTAGCACTGGGAGAACCACTGCGATTGTGCCCCGGTTGAGTTGGGTTGAGCACCTCAGTGGAGAAAGCTAAAACTGACTGTCATGATATAGCATGAGACTGGTCAACCACTCGATGACCCAGCGGAATGTTTAGAATTCCCCGCATTGACGAAGGGCGTTTCGGTCAGGCACATCTGCTCGCCCAATTCGGGAGGCGCGGTGCCCCTAGGGGCTATATAGTAGCCCCACCATCGAGCTCCTATGGCTAAGTGAAAGTGTTAAAGCATTATAGTCCGGTTGCCTAGTTTGCTACGCTATCACCTCCTTCACATGACCAAGGCGTTGGATTAAGTGTGAAAATCGCCTTTTGCAAACACCCCGCACTATGTGCGTGGGGGCTGAAGCAAGACTGCCATCTTTCGGTTATATACACATATACATCAGCGGCCGCCGACAGAGGCGTTTTAATACTTGAGCACACAAGTATAAAAGCTCTTATATTATATTGAAACATTGTTTTCACAAACCATACATGTCATTTAAACATAATATCCTTGAGCACTGCGTCTCTATTAAGCAGCGCCTGCGGAGACTTCCTCAAAATAGTGCTCGGCGGTACTAAACTTCATCCGAATCTTGGGATGCAACATCGGTGGCCTTCATCTCTGCCCGGATGTCTTGACACGGGCAAGAGCCATCCGCGCTCCCTCAATACACGCCGACCGCTTCATTGCGTCGTCTGGCGATCTTGCACCAAGGAACTGCTGCACTAAGCCAAAATAACTCTTGGCTGGGTCCGCTTTGGCCACAAATGAGTCATGACATGCTTCATGGCAAGTCCGGATAACCGATTCAGCTCGGCCCATTCGGCCAACCGATCGGTCAGCGGAAGAGGCGCTCCGGACTATGGAATTGCGACCAATATAGCTCTTCCATTCTGCGCCCTTCGGCCTCGGAAGTGCTCAATCGCGTCCGCGGCGCTTCGCCGCTAAGTCGAGATAAGCATCCTCCGAACTCCACAACTTGTCCAGCGAGCATACCGGATCCGTATATTTCCTCCGCAGCGAAGCGGCTTTCCAGCCGTAATAGCCCGGCCCGACTCAGCTCCTCCTTGGCAGCTCTCATAGCGGAGCAGGCATCCTTGGATTCGGCGTGGCCTTTTTCAGTCCTCTTGCTCCTTTGCGTTCTTTTTCAAGAACCCGCAGCGGTCGGTAGTATTCTTCAACTTTATGGCCATATCGGCCATTTCCTCTTCTTGGCGATTAGCAGCCCGTTCGCTTTTAGCTCTTGGCCGCCCTTAAAGCGGCCGCATTACTATTTCTGTCTTGCTCTTTAGCTCGGCGAGTTCCGCCGCAGCTCCTCCACAACAGCGGCACCACCTGCATTAAGCATACAAGTAGTAAGGCACGGGCGTCAAGCTCCCTTACCAGGCGTCCACGGAGAAGTCGCATACCTTGTGACTCGTCAAACCGTTTATTGACCAGCGCGATGTCCGCATCCGCCTCGTCAAGTTGCCGCTTTAGTTTGGCAAATTCATCAGTCCGGCTAGCCACCGGACGCCCCGCCACCTATTTCGGAGCGGCGATATGTTATAACTGAGATTATGATCCTCGCGCGCTGTCAATTTTGACAACATACCAAGTCTCGGGGCTACTATCTATCAGGCGCATTCTATATGTATAAGCTGCCGGAAGGTACATCATTTTTGCGTACCTCGAACCCCGTCAGCAAGCTTCTGACGGCTTCATGCAATCCGCTCTCGGCGGATGCAATTCTTTCAATCACCGTACCCATTAGCGCACGGTGATCTTACGAGATAACCGCTTCGCCCAAGCAGATCCTTCAGCTCCTCGACCGCCGCCGGTTGGCGCGGACCTTCCGGCCCCTCCGAACTCGGGGAAACCCTCCGTGACGACACCTCAGGGTCGTCCGCCTCGCATGAAGGTGCGACAGGTGGAGGCGTTTCGCTCTCCATCATCTCTGGAAGAAGATCCCCCGAAGACGAGCTCTGCTGAGAAGGGCTGAGATCCGAACTACAAGGTACAATTTCGGTTATCTTCAGAAATAAATACAGGGATGTTCTTTATTCACAGGAACCCTTCTTTTTACTTACGGCCTGCTAGAGGGCTAATCCCCTTGGGGAAATAGTGCGGCTGGGGTGCTTCCCGGCGCCGGACTTTCTGACGAAGACTTCTTTCCCCGTTTTGAGGCCTTGGCTTCCGGGTCGTCAGAAGCGGTCCTCTTCTCTCCTTGGAGGGGTGGACTTTTGGTCCCTCCTTCCTCGAAAGCCTCCTTCATGGAGGCAGTTGCTTCCTTGCTCCCCCCTTCGCCTTCTTTAAAAGGCGCGGCCTTCAACATCTTGGTCAGCATGGGATCCGGCGTGGTCTCTGGGAGGGGAGCTGGACACCTTATCAACTTTGCCTTCGCTATCCACTCATGTTCAAGAAACAGCTCCTTTAAAGGGCAAGTTTATGATAAATGAACGGACAGCCTGTCCGGGTACAGGATTACTTACTTGAGTATCTGGGCGATTGCAGCTTAGTCCTGCGTCCTCAGTCAGGTCCGGACACTTCTCTTGTGATCCGAAGAACAGTTTATACATCTCCACGGGCGTCGTACCCATAAAATGTTGGAGAGCTCGTGGTCCCTCGGATTAAATTCCCACGAGCGGAGGCGGCGTTCTTGGGGCGAAGGCGCCAATCAACATAACTGCGCCCATGCGACCAGATTGATCTCTCTTTCTTGGAGGTCTCGAATCGGCCCTGCAATGAGGCGTCCTTGGGCGGCCCCAGTCGAGCCCCGGTTGACCCATGATGCCAGCCGCTGTGGTGGACTGGCGGAGGCGGGTGGCGCCACCCATTTGGTGCCCACAGGGCGGTGATATAAAACCACTCCCATTGCCACAAACCAAGCTCCTCTTGAAAAGAGCCCTCGGGCCACGGAGCATCAGCACACTTGCTTATGACCGCCCCTCCGACTCTGCTTGTTGCCCTCGATCATCTTGGCTCCACCTTGAAGGTCTTGAGCCACAATCCAAAGTGAGGGGTAATATGGAGGAAGGCTTCACATATGACAATGAATGACGAGATATGGAGGATGGACTCCGGATTCAAGTCATGGAAATCTAGCCCATAATAAAACATGAGCCCCCGCACAAAGGGATCCGTCGGAAGCCTAAACCCCAAAGGAAGTGGGACACGAGCATGCGCTCTCGCCGGGCTCGGGAGTGGGAATGACCTGCCCTAGAGCAGGCAGCCTATGCGAAATCTCGCCGATTAGATACCTGGCGTCTCGCAGCTTTAGCACATCTTCCTCTGTGTGGAAGAAGACATCCATCGGCCATCTTGGTCGGAGCGGACATCGTCGAAAGGTCCAAGCGCCTAAATCTGAAGCTTTGGGTGTTAGAACTTCGGCGCTTGGCGAACTCGATGGAGGTGTAAAAAGAAGAGGGCCTTGGTCTCATTATAAAGAGGTTGAATACCAAGAGCCTTCCCCATGGTCGATTAGGACTGCGCCGATGGAGGCGTGCCAGCAACACGCAGTTAGGTTACCCACGTCCGTATTGATGAGAATCCCAGAATAAGGGGCACGATCTATGCTTTGATAAGGCGTGCCAAGGAAACCGCCTCGCTAAGCGCTAAGGTGGAACAGTAAAAAACGATTCATAAAAGGCTGGCCGTGGTGTGATGTCATGCCGCGGAATCGTCGGCAGATCTGTGCAAAAATTATTCTCTCTACGGTGGTATGTGGAACTTGTTTTGTAGAGCCGGACACTATCCTGGTGTTCAGAATCTTCTATGAAGTATTCGGAGGAGGAACCCGCCTTGCAATGCCGAAGACAATATGTGCGCCGGACTCGTTGTCATTGAAGCCTGGTTCAGGGAGCTCTTGAGGAGTCTGGATTAGGGGGTGTCCGGATAGCCGAACTATCACCGTTGGCCGGACTCCTAGACTATGAAGATACAAGATTGAAGACTTTGTCCCGTGTCCGGATGGGACTTTCGTTGGCGTGGAAGGCAAGCTTGGCGATACGGATATGTAGATCTCCTACCATTGTAACCGACTCTGTGTAACCCTAACCCTATCTGGTGTCTATATAAACCGGAGGGTTTTAGTCTGTAGGACGAACAACAATCATACCATAGGCTAGCTTCTAGGGTTTAGCTTCCTTGATCTTGTGGTAGATCTACTCTTGTACTACCCATATCATCAATATTAATCAAGCAGGAGTAGGGTATTACCTCCATCGAGAGGGCCTGAACCTAGGTAAAAACATCGTGTCCCTTGTCTCCTGTTACCATCCGCCTAGACGCACAGTTCGGGACCCCCTACCCGAGATCCGCCGGTTTTGACACCGACAATCCCCGAGCTTAATTCCTACTCGTCCTCGAGTACGTAAATGATAAAAGAAATAATTTATGAAGTGTGAATGCTAGAAAAGTGCATAAGTTTGATCAATGATAATTTCGGTCACTTTTCCTAGAATCATAATAGCAACTCTTCCTCATAAAACTTCTCATGTTAGAGTAGCAACCAATTCACATGTTATGGTTCAAACAATGAATTCTCTTAAAACTCAACAACCTATGTTCTAAGTCACCAAGCAATTGCAATTCAACTTATTCAACAAAGTCTAAGTAAGAGCTCCACATACTCAATCATAATAGTCTTCTATGATTGCTAGTACGCAAAGCATATTTATAGAACAAATGGCATTCATCAAACATAGAGAGAGATAATTGTCAACAATAATAAGTCATGATCAAATATATTTGACTAGTCATATGTGCCTAGATCTTTCCCCACCACATGATGCTTTTCAACTAGCGAATAGTTGAGGTTGAAATGAGAATTCATACTGTTGACTCTTTGCATAAAAGTAAATATTGGAAAGTAAAACATAGGCCCTTCACAGAGGGAAGCAGAGGTTGCCATGCGCTTTTTGGTTTTGTATGCACAATCCCTTAATGCAAAAGAACGTCACGTTATATTGTCCCTTATGATAGCAACCTTTATTATGCAGTCCGTCGCTTTTATTACTTTGCCATCACAAGTTCGTGCAACGCTCAATTTTCTCTTACACTAAATGATCAAACACATTTAGAAGCAATTTTTATTGCCTTTTTGCATCGATGACAACTTACTTGAAGGATCTTATTCAATCCATAGATAGGTATGGTGGAAACTCATGGCAAGAAACTGGGTTTAAGGGTTTTTGGATGTACAAGTAGTATCTCTACTTAGTATGAATTTTTGGCTAGCAAAAGATCCTAAGCAAACACCACATGTTGGAGGATCCATAACAATATAACTTCTATGCAAATATACCCAAACATAACTCATTACGTTGTCTTCCTTGTCCAACTTCAACTAATTTTCTCAAGTTTGAAAATAATTAATGGGTATTCACAATCATAGAAGATGTCTAAGATAATATATTTGTATGTGAAAGTTCTCTTCCTTATACTAATCATTCATGAATTTCTTGTATGACAAATATTGTGATTGTCCAGCTCCAAAATATTTCACTTTCTAAACACAATGTGAAGCTACTACTAGGCATGATATGAACATATAATTTCAACTTCACGATATTCAATTCATTCAACAATTTACTCATAGGATATAAGTGAAGCACAACAGTAAATGACAAACTACTCCAAAAAGATATAAGTGAAGATCAAGCGAGTACTTAAGTAAAAGGCTAGCTAATTGAGGACTATATCTCATTTAAAAACTTTCAGATCTAAGTATTTTATTAAAATAACAAGCAAAACAAAATAAAATGACATTTCAAGAATAGCACACATCATGTGAAGAAGCAAAAACTTAGGCTCAACTGATACTAACCGATAATTGTTGATGAAGAAAGGTGGGATGCCTACCGGGGCATCCCCAAGCTTAGATGCTTGAAACTTCTTGGAATATTATCTTGGGATGCCTTGGGCATCCCCAAGCTTGAGCTTTTGTGCCTCCTTAATTTCTTTTATATCACAGTTTTCCTAATTCTTAAAAACTTTATCCACACAAAACTCAACAAGATCTCGTGAGATGAGTTAGTATAAATCAATGCGATAGAAAATCACTAAAAAATATTATTTAACATTGAATACTAAATGCCTCTGCATATTTAATACTCCTATCCTCAAATAGAATCATTAAACAGACAAATATATGCAACAATGCAAACATAACAGTAATCTGCCAAAACAGGACAGTCTGTAAAGAATGCAAAAAGATTCATGCTTTTGTAAACCCAAAAATTCTAGAAAATTACCATAATGTAGAAATTTTGGTTTGTCTTATTTTGTAAAAATTTCAAGATTTTATCACGTTCTGAATTTCCAGAACAATTCATACAATCATAGAGAACTTTCTATTTTCAAACAACAACATGTAGACTTGCAAAATAAGCATGGTCAAGGCAATACATTAATTTTTTATTGAAATAAAAGATGCAAAACAATATTGTAAATATCATCAACTGTCAGGGATATACCCTGCGGCGTAACCCGGCACGAAGTATAACCCGGCCGGACTTGGCGACTCACTGGTAACCCGGCGAGCGGGTCAGAGGAACGACAAGACCCGGTGGCCTAGAAGGCGGTTTATGGAAGGCCGGTTCATGCTATGGTGGGCTGATTTATGAGGAAAGCAGAAGGAATATTCTCCTACAAAGGAAGAAAGACTAGGACTCCACTTGTAATAGAGTAATCCTAATCCAACTAGGACTAGTCATGTAAACCGCCCCTTCAACATATATAAGGAGGGGCAGGGTTCCCCAAAGAGGGACAAGCAAAGAAGAAACAATCTCTAGGGCTAGACACAAAGAGCCGGTTTACCGGCGACTCCCTCATGATGATAATGAGACCTAGCCTCAAACAGCATGTAGGGCTATTACCGGATGATGTTTCCCGGGGCCCGAAGCTGTCTAAACCCTTGTCTTGTGTTGCGTCTCTTGATTCCGCTCAACCCCTCTCAAGCTACCACATAGATGCGCTGGCCTCACGACTAAGTCCTCTCATTAGGACATCTGCCGTGACAATTCCACGACAGTTGGCGCCCACCGTGGGGCTCGCGCACGGTGGTTTTGTTCTTGGAGGGATTTTTTTAAAGGGATCAAGAAGCTCGCGGTTAATCGGATGAAGAAGAACAGGCGCAATCGGATCTACATCATCGATGAGTAGCCGCCTGTTTGAGCATGTACAAGATTGTGAGCAAGAGATTTTTTAGGGGTTACCCGCTATGTGGCCACCGCACGCGCCATAGAGATTCGCCGAGTCCAAGTCGGGATGCGCTGCCGCAAGTCGCCGAGACCAACAAGTTCTTTGCTGCTGATTCAACTCATAAGCAGTGATGGAGATCGATTCTTGGGCGGGCAGTCCGCCGAGGTGGACACCAGTTTCCGTTGTGCTGCCACTGTCAAATCGCAGGCCATCTCCGCACACACGCGTTCAAGTCCATCCAGCTGGTCCAGCAACAGTAGCGCTGTCACATCTTGAAACAACAGGCCTGCCACCCATGTGAAGGGCCAAGCACCAACGTGAATCAAAAACTAATATTACTAGTACTCCTACATGGGATGGGCAAAGATTTATGCACCAAGGATCCCTCACGTGAGTTTGCCAAACGTGCTAGTTCACGTCAAAAAAAAGAGAGAGAAGAGAAACAGTAAACCGGCCACGTCCTCAACGGCCGGTCCCTGCACTAGCGACGAGCGGTTCACGGGCAGTAGTGATGGCGGATCAAAGACAGTGCCTTGCTCCAAGCCGCTCCTGCTCTACTTCGCCGGAGCAATCTCACTGCAGCCCAAGTTGCCACTGGCCGGTCAAAGTTGCCGCAAGTAAATACATACCAGGACAATTGTTCATAACTAATGAGGTGATATATTACGGTCCCTGTGGCCCGGTTTACATCAACTCATGGGAACCATGCCCGAGATTGCTGCGACCCGCCGAAGCGCACGCCCGTTTCTTGAGTCGCTACTCTACCTTTGCGGTAGGGTGAGCCGCCCTTGCTGCGTTGATTCGTCATGACTCGCTACAATTAAATCGCCGTTACCTGAGCCACGCCTGCCGTGCGATGAGCCACTGGGGCTATATTGAGTCGCCGGTCTGACTGAACCGCCTCTGTCGCGTTGAACGGATTATCCCTCATCCGAAAAAATCAGGTGATATCCATTTATATTTATCTGGTTGGCACATATTATTTTTGGTCAAAGAGCGGTTTACCTTTGCCTTGGTCTGCAATATTTTTTAATGCAGGATAACTATTTATTACAAGTGTGATGGACATGTCATGTATAGCTCGCGCCACCTTTATAATGTGCTAGCATCTGACCATGCCCCGGTGCTCGAAGAATCGTCACGGCCGGTTCATCTGTTTGTGCCCGCGGCCGACTCGCTCGTGTCCGTGACGTTTTTCCAACACCGCTGCCGACTCACCCGTCCGCACCGGCTTACGACGCAGCGGCCAACTCATCCGTCCAACAAAAAATACCAGGTGTTATCCTTTCTATGTATTTTACCAGCACATATTAAATCATTTGAGAACAATTACTCTGGTCTGTGATATTTTTTCACAGGACTGTTATTCCTTACAAAAAGGTGTTGCAAAAGGGGCGTGAACAAATATTATTTTTGCACTAGTGCTCATCCTGTGCAGGTTGCCACCCCCACTACATCAACACACGCGATTGACTTATTGTCTGCTCCCGCAGCCGATTCTCCTGCCCGCACCGGTTTACAACGCCGCGGTCGATTCATCTGTCTGTGCCACCTCTGAGGCTGCAGTTGTATTTTCCGTCCGTCTCTCACGGCCTGGTCTACATCAACATACCGGGCCGCACCTGTTTGCATGAGCTGCTTATTGAGTATGAGCAAGTCACAGCTTGGGTAGCCCGGTTTTTCTTTCAACAAAATGAAGGCAAATTATCATATACTATCAACTGCCGTCTGCACTGGGTGGCTCAACGGGCAGGCGCACAAGTCGCTGCCACTACAGTTTGGTTAACTTCAAATTGCCAGTTGGAACGAACCATTGGCCGAGTTGCTGGCACGGCTCATACGGGATCATTTATAACCCGCCACAGTCACCTCAACCTTCTGTGGATTCACATCGTGCTATCAACACCAATGATATACAAGTTATGCCAGTTTATATCATGGTCAAATATGGAGAATCTCAAGCCAACTCCTCGAGTCGCTTTGAGACTCGGGGGCTACAATGATAGGACTCAACAAATGTTGCCGTTTTTCAGTGAATACAAGAACCCCAGGACGTTGGAGGGAAAGATAACCCGGTCCCGGAGGCTACTACCATATTGATGAAAATTTAAAGGATGTCAGATAATTTCGGATGAAGAATGCCGATTTAAAATCTGGTTCAAAGGAAATCTGTTCTCCCACAAAGCTCTGAAAGCTCTCAAACCCAGTTAAAGAATTTCCGGTTCAAAAAGAATTAATCTCTCGCAAGTTCGAGTTTAAAGGCCGTCAGAAATATTCTGGCTCACAATGATGCTTCCGGTTTACGGTCTGGTTTAAGGGAAATCCCTTCTCCCACACAGCGCTGAAGCCCTTAGTATCTGGTTCAAATCCGGTTTAAGAGGAAATCTCTTGCAAAGCTCTGACGCTCTCAATATCCGGTTGAAAATCCCGGTTCAAGAAGAATTTATCTCTTGCAAAAAGTTAAAGGTTGCCGAAGAGGACCTGCTGCCAGGATGCGCGGTTCAAACATGGGTATCCTGCCTTATTGGCTTATCATATTATTGATCACTTGGGGGCTTTGTCGTATTCGAACCATAGCTACACCTCTTGATCAGCGTAAGGCCACCAGGGAAATCACATGGGGGCTTGGTCGTGTCCGAACCATAGCTACACCAGAAAACTACTTAGGGGCCAAAGAGAGTGTTGCAAAAGAACAACTCAAACATAGGCACCCACTGAGCACAGCTCAAAATGTTACTTGGGGATTCTTTGCTGTTGCAATGAGCAAAGAATCTACACTTGTAATAGGCTATCAAGCCACGACTTGGAAGCCTGGTGTATACACCTAAAACCCCGAGTTAGCCTGCCTTTTTAAGTAAGTCACTCCGCCCAGGTAAACCTGGTATGACCCGTCGAACTTTGACAAGTTACTCTGATAAGACCCTGAACTTGTCAAGTTAAAACGACGATTGGTTAAGGATTCAGGACCATCTTAAAAGGCTTTGCAAAATGGTTTAACTCAGTGGTCTGGCAGCCCATGAAAAGCCTCGAATTTGGGGCCTGGCAGCCCGTGAAAAGCCTCGACTACAAGTTTTCATCTGCTTTTATTTGCTAAGTTTTTTCTCCTTTGATGAGATTTATAATGTTTTCGATAAACCGACGTTCATTAACCCGGTTCGGCTTTCAACTACAAAGTTGTCAGTACATGATCACTTATAATCCGGAGTTTATTAATCCGGTCTGGTTTCGACTATCAGTTATCATTATTATATATGGTTAATCCGGTGTTTATCACAACCCGGTACGGTTTTATCATAAACCGGCACAATATGGAAGGAGTTATCAGTACTCAAGATTGCGGTTATCACCCTTACTACAATAACGTTGGCCAACCAACGATATGATTCAATGTCACAGGTACGATATATTTCATATTTGATTATTCTTAAGTGCAGCCTTGGTTATCAACCCGAGTTATATGTTGGGCATTATGACCCGTCCAGCGGTAAACCGCCAAGACACTTTAAACTTGCTGCATGCAGAAAAAAGTTGAATAAAGCATAACTATAAATCACTGAAGTTTATTAACCCGGCCTGGATTTTTGACTATAAGTCGCCAATATGAGATAAAAATAATATCCAGTGTTTATTAACCCGGCCTGGCTTTAAGACGATAAGTCGCTAGTGTATGATGAGAAATTATCCGGTGTTTGTTAACCTGTCGGTGCACAAAAGTACGGGCTCTGCTTTTGACCCCTTTACTTGTGCACGGGCAGTCAGAGCCTCCCGCCACGGCCACGCATAGACATAGCAGGAAAGGGAGCTAGAGAGAAGCAGAAGCCACGAGGACAAATGAAGCAACGACAAGGACCAAGGCCACAAGGATCGAATGGGCGAAGCAGGTTTTTCCCGGCAAGGACCCTTGCCGGGACAGCCTCAGCGGCCCCGACAAGACCCTTGCCGGGGCAGCTCGCCCACGCCGGCCGAGCGAGCCACCCTTGAGCCCACAAGTGCTCAAACAGACGCATTGGGACAGGGCTCGGGAGGCACCTCCGTGGTGGCATGCAGATCTTTGTGAAGACATAGAATGCTCAAGATCAAATGAGGATAAGAGGGCCTCACCGAAGAAACCCACAAGACCCCCGGCAAGACCCTTGCCTGGGAGGCCAGCGCGCCACGGCAAGACCCTTGCCGGGCCACCCGGCAATACCCTTGCCGGGCCACCCGACAAGGCCCTCGCCAAAGCGCACCAGCTGGGCCACTGCCAGGCCCGCACCAGATAAGTCTTCGGTGCCGTTCGCATGCAGCTGCCGACCCAACCAGCTGGGCAGGCATCTGCGTGGCGGCATGCAATCCTTTGCGGAGGCTCCACCACCGCACCACCTTAGCTGCCTGCCTGCCTACATGGCACCGCATGCGTCGCTGACCAGGGCACGTGTCGAAGCAAGGAGGAGTGGCGACGGATGGGACGGACCTCGCTCCCGTCCCCAATAAAGCGAAGGGACACCTAAGCCTCGCATTAAATGCATCTTGTCCTGTAATACGAGGGATAACCTTGCAGCACTGTACCCTTTCCACCTCCTGCTTTCCACTGTGGCGACCCCTTTCACTATAAAAGGAGGCCTGAGGCGACCAGGAAAAGGATTCGACTCTTTTGAACCTCGCAGCACCTAGAGCTAGTTCGAGAGCTCAAGAACACTAAATACATCCACCAAAGCAGGGCTAGGGTTTTACGCATCCTTGCGGCCCGAACCTGGGTAAAATCCCTTTGTGTAGTCTGCTGGCCCCGCTCTTCTCACGATCCCCGCGCCCCGCAACCGTAAAAGGGATTCCAGTGATCCCATAGGTGTCGTCTACCACCGACATCTTTGGCGCGCCAGGTAGGGGGCGCAATTGTGAGAATCTAGTCCAGCAGTTGACCTAGCTGTTCTTCATTGCCATGGCTCCTGAGAAGAAGGCGACCACGGCGATCGGTTCGTCCGGAACCGGGTTGGTACCGGCGCGGACCGGCAGCGGGCCTGTCACGGAGAGGACCCGTGGCGCGGCCCGCGAACATCCACATCGCCGATGGTGCGGACTGGCGGCGGCGTCGTTTTGCGCGCCCGGGCGGCGAGCCACCGATCGTGGGCTCCGGAGGCGGTCGGGCCCCGCAGCGGCGCGGGGCACTCCAGGGGTGCCGCCGTTCCGCCAGGCGGCGGCACGGCGATCTCCAAAACGCCAACACCGGCGCCCATGGCGCGCTCATCTCAGGTTGTGCGTGATGAGCAGCGTCACCCTGCTGGTGACCCTGAGAGCCGCCCTGGGAAGAGTCCCGTGCATCCATCACATGAAGGAGAGGGCCAGCATGCGCGCTGAGGTGCTGCTGGAGGTGGCGAACAGCTGCGGAGCCGTGACACAGCTCCTTCTAACGTGGTTAGGAGTCGAGGCGCATCGCGGTCCACCCAGCTTTCGCCGCCACCCACGCCAGCGGAATCCCTAGCACGCGCACAGCTGCTCCTCGATTTTCCTCCTGCCGCGGAGAAGCTCGACGAATGGAGGGCCACCGTCTGGAGCCTCGTCGGCATTGCCAACGATGACAGGCTGCGGCCGGCGGAACCCGTCGGCCGTCGCTTCGCCGGGCTGCCACCTGCTAGCGGAGCCCATGCTAGAGGCGATGCGGCTACGGTGTACTCCCCACATCCATCCCGACCGCCCTGGGCGTCGGCCCGTCGCGGCGACACTCATGATGATATCTCCATCGTGTCGTCCGATCCACGGACCAACCGCGGTCAGCGCCATGTCCTTCGGAAGCGGGCTCACGAGGACGCTCGAACTACGATCGAGCACCGACGTGACGCGCGCCACCAGTCGGACAGGAGGGCAGGGCCCGCTACGTACCACCCAGCGCCGGGAGGCTATGGTGGCCTACCTTAAGATGTGGGTTGTCCGGCCTTCACCCGTGAGATGCAGCAGTTCCAGTGGCCCTCCCACTGTACGTTCAAACCCTACGTTGGCGAGAAGTACAACAGCAAGACTCACCCGTCGGAGTTCCTCAACATTTACACCATCACGATGGAAGCTGCCGGGGCCCGCGACGACAAGGTGCTTGCCAACTACTTCCCGTTGGCACTCAAGCCTAATGTTATGTCATGGTCGATGCACTTGCGGTGGATTCCATCTCTTCTTGGCGGTTGTGCCATGAGTTTGTTAGGCGCCTTCACCGGAGGTCACCAAGCTCATGGCGGTAAGTGATTACATCATCCCCGAGCGAAGGAGAAAACCTCATAAGTACATCCAAAGGTTCAGCCGGTGCGATACAACATCCCGATATTCATCCCGCTTGTGATCGGTCGTTCCATCGAACATGCACAATCACAAGATGCGTGAAAAGCTGGCGATGAACAAGGTTAAGGATGTGGCCAAGCTCTATGTTACGGCGATCGGTGCGCTCGTCTTTGAGGAAGGAAGTACCGGCGAAGATGCGGTGCGGAAACCGACTCCTTGGTGATACCACCACCCCAAAAAAGAAAGGCCGGCGCCGTAATAGGAAGCGGAAGGGCAAGGCCGTGCTTGCCGTTGAGGATCCGGCGACACGGTACCACCAAGAAGACCAAGGCAAGCGACCCGGCAAGGAGGTTGCCGTGTAACGCTGCAGACGCTTTGCGGTTGCCGACAAGCCGGAGGCTCCGACAAGCGATCTTGCAAGATCCACCGCACCAAGGGCCACGACCTCCAAAACTGCGGCGGTAGAGCTGCTTTCGCCGAGAAGCGAAAGCCGAGTATGGCGGCGGGACAAGGAGAAAGGCCGGATGGTGCCGAAGGATCCGGCAAGAAACGTGGCGGCCAAGGAGGCCGCCGCGGCAAGGAGAGTCAGCAAGAGAGGCCCGCTCGGGGCCGCGACAAGAAGGAGGAAGACGATGATCATGACGAGGACGGCGAGTCCGGCGACCACGAGTTCAGAAAGCCACAGAGGCCATGTGCGTCAATGGCGGCGCCTCGCTGCATACATCCCACCGCCAACTCAAGTAGTGGGTGCGTGAGATCACAGCGGTGGAGCCATCGTTTGATGCACAGAAGCCGCTGAAATGGTCCAGCACACCCATCATCTTCGACACCGAGGACTACCCTGACCGCACCACTGCGGTCGGGTTGCATGCCATTGTTGGTTTCACCAACAATCCACAACCTCAAGGTGATGAAGATATTGGTTGACGGCGGGGCCGGCCTCAACTTGATCTCGCCCATTGTGGTTAGAAGGCTGCAGATCCCTGATGGAGACCTCGAGGAGACGGGTAAGTTCAAGGGTTAACCGAGGAGGAGCCAGCCAAAGGAAAGATCACTGCCCGTGACATTGGAGGCGAGCTGAACCACGGGGACGGAGAGGATTGTTTTTGATGTAGCGAGATCCTTGCCTTAGCAGGATCCTCGGCCGCCCGGCGCTAGCCAAGTTCATGGCGGCCGCTTTCGCCTACAACATCTTGAAGATGCCGGGCCAATGAACATCATCACCATCCCCTCCGACAAGAAAGATGTGTTGATCTGCGCTGACCAACTCTACCGGGAAGCAGTTGCAGCAGCTGCCGTTAAGGTACCTGCTCCTGCCGACGGAGCCCCGGGGGGGGGGGGGGTGGAAGAAGACCGGCGAGACTCCTAGCACCCACTCCAGCAAACGCACTTCTTCCGGGTGTTGCGCTCCCGTTGAGGACGTGCCAGAGAGCTCCGCCGGCAAGAGCAAGAAGTCCAGAGCCACGCCACCAGAGACCAAGAAGGTGCCCGTCAAGGAGGGCGATGCAGGGGAGTTTTACCATAAGCTCCACCCTCGGCGGCAAATAGGAAGCGAGCTCGTCGCCTTCCTGCGGCGAATGTCGATGTGTTTGCATGGCAAGCCTCCGACATCCCGGCGTTCCTGGGGAGGTGATTGAGCACCACCTTGCTGTCTGTCCTCATGCACGCCCGTCAGCGAAGGTCGAAGCAAGCTGCGGAGAGCAGGAGTTCATCACGGAGAAATCGAAAGCTAGGCGGCAGGCTTGGTGAGAGGAGTACTCCACCCAACGTGGTTGGCCAATCCGGTAGTGGTGCGCAAGGCAAATGGGAAATGGAGGCTATGTATTGATTACGCAGACATCAATAAGGCCCGCCGAAAGGATCCTTTCCCGTTGGCGCGCCAGATTGTTGACTCCACGGCTGGGTGTGACCTCTTGTCGTTCCTGGACGCCTACTCATGATACCACCAGATCTTCATGACAAAGTAAGATGAGGAAAAGACAGCATTCATCACCCCATGTGGTACGTATTGCTTTTTACGGATGCCTTCGGGTTGAAGAGTGCTGGCTCAACCTTTGCAAACAGTCAAATTGGTTTTGAGCCCCAGCTACATAGAAATATGGAAGCTTATATGGATGACATAGTGGTCAAAACCAAGGACAAAGCAACGCTCGTGAAAGATCTGGAGGAAACATTTGGGAACCTGTGCAAGATCAACCTCAAATTGAACCCTGAGAAGTGTGTCCTCGGCGTCCCGTCCGGCAAGCTTCTCGGGTTCTTTGGAATCCCAGTCTTGAGGATTGAAGCAAACCCAGATAAGATCAAGGCTATCGAGCAGATTGAGGCACCCAAAGCGAATCAGGGCGTGCGTCGCTCCTTTGGCTGCGTTCTTTGTCATGAGCGGTTCATCTCAAGTCATGGAGCGTGCCCTTCCTTTTTCAAGATCTTAAAGAAAGCAGTGCCGATGGAGTGGACCCCAGAGGCCGAGGCAGCACTGCAAGATTTGAAGAAATACCTCTCCTCTACCCCAGTGCTGGTTGCGCCAAGACCACAAGAACCTTTGCTGCTTTATCTAGCGGCAACGAATCAGGTGGTTAGCGCCGCACTAGTGGCACAGAGAGAGGGTGATGAGGAGATAGCAGCAGCGGAAGAGTCGACGATTGGCGGGCCGGAACCCTTCCCGGCAGGGCTCAACCCCGGCAAGGCTGAGCCCCCGGCAAGGTTCGGCCCCGGCAAGACTGGCGCCCGTGCGACGGGACCCACGCGACCAGGTGAAGAAGTGCAGAAGAAGAAAATGGTGCAGCACCAAGTTTACTTCGTAAGCTCCCTTTTGCAGGGGGCTAGGTCGAGGTACTCAGGTGTGCAAAAGCTACTCTTCGGCCTCCTTATGGCTTCGAGGAAGCTGCGCCATTACTTCCAAGCGCACGAGATCACGGTGGTCACCTGCCTCCCATTGCAACCGATACTGCATAACCCAGATGCAACAGGGAGGATTGTGGAATGGGCCCTGGAACTGTCAAGTTTCGGTTTGAGGTTCGAGAGTACCTCGACAATTCAGAGCAGAGTCTTGGCGGAGTTCGTTGCAGAATGGACCTGGACTCCCGATGAAGAGGTACAGGAGACCACTCTCCCCAGCAAGGAAACAAGTCGCAACTGGATCATGTACTTTGATGGTGCCTTCTCGCTGCAAGGCGCCGGTGCTAGTGTGCTGCTTGTCGCGCCCACCGGAGAGCACCTCAAGTATGTCGTCCAGATGCACTCCCCCCGGGAGATGTCAACCAACAACATCGTTGAGTACGAGGGTTTACTTGCCGGTCTCAGGATCGCGGCAGACCTCGGAGTTAAAAAGCTCATCGTTAGGGGCGACTCACAGCTCGTCGTCAGGCAGATCAACAAAGACTATCAAAGCCCGTTGATGGAAGCTTACGTAGATGAGGTGAGGAAACTGGAGGAGCGCTTTGACGATATACAAGTGGAGCATGTCCCTCGGGCGGAGAACGACATCGCCGACTACCTGTCAAAACGCGCTGCCCTCAAGTTACCTGTGGAACCAGGTACTTTTGTGCTTCAGTTAACCCAGCTGTCCATTGAACCATCGACCGGGTAGAACAAGCGGAGGAAGCTAGGCCCCAGCAAGTACTTCCCCACCGAGCTCCCCGGAGCCGCCGGCGAAGATGTTGCCACGGATGCTGATCCTGCCACAGGGCAACCGACTCCGGCAGGACCTCGGGTCATGGCTGTGGAGGCAGCCGCTCCCATGGCAGAAGAGATGCCTTTGGTCCTTGTCGTCGAGCCACAGGCTCCGGCATGGGCACAACACACCGTCCAATTCCTTCAAAAAGGAGAGCTTCCTGAGGAGCAGGAAGAGGCAGAAAGAGTATCCCGTCGGTCTGCTCTATACCAATTCATTGACAACGTATTGTACAGAAGAAGACCGAATGGGGTGAAATTGATGTGCATCTCCCGGGAGGAAGGACTAAAGTTGTTGGCAGAGATACATGGAGGCATATGTGGCTCCCACATAGGGTCGAGGGCCCTTGCCGGCAAGGCTTTCCGGCAAGGTTTCTTCTGGCCCACCGCCCTCCAGGATGCGACGACACTAGTAACCAAGTGTGAAGCATGCCAGTTCCATTCGAAGAAGCTTCATCAACCAGCTCAAGCCCTCCAAACCATCCCTCTCTCCTGGCCCTTCTCGGTCTAGGGGCTCGACATACTGGGCCCTTTCCCCCGTGCCGTCGGGGGCTTTGAGTACTTGTACGTCGCAATCGACAAGTTCACAAAGTGGCTAGAAGTGGAAGCAGTAAGGAAGGTGACAACACAGTCAGCCATCAAGTTCTTCAAGGGACTAGTGTGCCGTTTTGGGGTGCCCAATAGGATCATCACCGACAATGGCACACAGTTCACAAGCCATGCCTTCATGCAGTACATTGAGGATCTCGACAGTAGGGTTTGTTTTGCTTCCGTGGCACATCCACGGAGCAACGGCCAAGCGGAAAGAGCAAATGCTGAAGTCCTGCGAGGCTTGAGGACAAGGACTTTTGGCAGACTGCGCAAAAGCGGGAGGCGCTGGATTGATGAGTTGCTGGCGGTTCTTTGGTCGTCGAGCGATGCCGTCGAGCCACCACCGCCGGACACCCTTGCCCTGGTTTACGGGGCAGAAGCAGTTCTCCCCATGGAACTCATATACGGGTCACCTCGAGTGCTCGCTTATGATGAGCTTGAGCAAGAGCGATCGCGGCAAGATGACGTGATGCTCCTTGAGGAAGATCGTCTCCGGACGGCTATGAGAGCAGCACGCTACCAGCAAGCCTTGCGCTGCTACCATAGC
Source organism: Aegilops longissima (assembly GCA_021605205.1). Taxonomy (NCBI): domain Eukaryota; kingdom Viridiplantae; phylum Streptophyta; class Magnoliopsida; order Poales; family Poaceae; genus Aegilops; species Aegilops longissima. The sequence continues at coordinate 563,963,614 of CM038677.1, forward strand.
CGCAAGGTTCATGCCCGGAGCTTTGAGGAAGACGACCTTGTTCTCCGGCACGTTCAGTCGATCAAGAATTCCAACAAGTTGACGCCGGAGTGGGAAGGCCCTTATCGGGTAACACGAGTCACCAGGCCCGGCGCAGTCCGGCTGGAGACCGAAGATGCCATTCCAGTGAGTAACTCCTGGAACATCGAGCATCTTCGCAAGTTTTACGCATAAGGCGTGGCTGCCGGGCCTCCCGGCGAGCCACCCTTTTGTACAAGCCTTGCCGGCAAGGCATGTAACCCTTCGTACAAAGCCAGGCGCAGACCCTGAGCATAAATAAACGAAGCGTTGGCGCCCTAGGTTATTGCATGCATGCTAGGTTGAGTCTCTTCCTTGGTTAGGGTTGATAGTGCTTAGCGGCAGCTAACCCCTAGCTTAGAGGTCGAGTGCGCGTCTCTCTGTTCTTCTCTGTCTCCTTTGGTTCGCAGGGCACGTAAGTATTCTTGCTGAGCTGTTTTGGAAGAAAGGGAACAGACCGGTGCCCGGGCCCCGACAAGCCAGAGTTGCCGGGGGCTGCAAGAACAAGGGTCCCTCCGCGGCAAGCCAAGATCGACGGGGGCTGCAGATCCAGATAAGTCCTTTATCCTCTATCACGAATTTCGTTATGGACCGGGATACATGAAGCCCCGTTCTATCACTGAGCTACCGTGCTCCCCCTTCTCAGCACCCAAGGATTCCCCTGGGTCTGGATTTGGTCGTAGCCGCGGCAGCAAAGAGAAGGAACGGGGGGCCTAAGCCCACCTCATCCCCGCCTCCGCCAAGAGCGTGAGAAAGGTCGAGCGAAGTGGGGAAACGGCAAGGCCTGTTGCCGGGCGAGAAAACGTTTATCTTAAAGATAACAAGGACACACTCCTTGTCGTGGGTTCCTCCCACGAATGAAAATCCCGGCAAACATCCCTTTTTCATTAAAAAACACCCCATACAGGTACAATTCATACGAAATGAAAAACATGAGCAATGGGATTACAAGCTTTAAATTCTACTAAAGCCCGAAGGCTTACAAACTAAAAAGAGATAAGGTGCCCGTAATCCCTTTCTTGTCCCTCTCCTCAGGAAATGGAACAAGAAAAGTAGGAGGGCAAAAGGGGCGCCTAGGCGAGCTACGGGTGGTAGAAGACACCAAGAGAACATCTTGGTGGACGTCCAAGGGCTGGATGGTGATGGCGGCGCTGGAGGCAGAGCTCGAAGACGAGGCGGCAGGACGTCAGTACGCGACGAAGGCGTCGGTGCCCGCATACTCCGACTTGACGGCCTTGCCGCCCGCCCTCTTCCTCTTTCGCAGCCTCCCAAGCCAGCCGCCCAAGGAGACGACCCCGAGAAGTTCAAGGAGCCGACGACACGGATGATTGGGTCACCGGTGCCGCCCGGAGCGGCGCCCGACGCCTAGTCGGACCCGTCATCCTGCAGCCCGCTGGCCTCGCCGTCGCTGCCGTTGTCCTCCTCGTCACTCTTGCTCGAGGAGGAATCTTCATCATTAGAAGAGCTCTCCACGCAGCACCTCACGCGGGTCCCAAAGTGCCCGAAGATTTTGACGGAGAGAATGCCGCCCTCCATTAGTTTGAAATGGAGAGCGAGCCCATCCGTCAAGCTGTGGAGGCGAGCAAGGTCTTCCACCCTCGCTGAAGATACATGACGTGAGGGGCAGGGAACTCGACGTCGACCCATGTGCCGTTGTTCCCACAACCCCTCATGTGCAGCCGCAGTTCTTGCAGCGGATCCAGCTCCATCTGCCGCGCAAATGGGGTCGGGAGGCGAAGGCGACGACGTAGTGGATGGCACAACCTGACGAAGAATTCGCAGGGGTTGTCCCCGGCGTGGACCTCCAGCGGAGGAGGGGCTGCTGGAGGAGGCGAGGCCGATCTGCCGCCCCCTCCTCCTCTCCCTCGAGCACCGCGACGGCCTCGACCTCGCCCCCTCCCCCTCCCTCTAGCGGCCGGCTCCGCTGCTACGAGCTCTTGGGGAGGAGCGACGCGTTGTCTGGCCGAAACCCTTGCCGCCACCGATGAAGCGTCGCCATGCCCCCTCGCCATGGCAGGAGAAGAAAGGAAGCAGGAATGGAGAGAGCCGGGTGGCGAAAGATTGAGGGGCACCGCTCCTCCCGCTCCCCTCTTTATAAAGGGGCGGGGGAAGGGCTCGGCCGCCCCCTCTCGGCCAATCTGACTTCCTAAAGTGACAGCAAGCGGGGCCGTCGACCGCCCTCCCCACTCCATTGAAGGCGCGTAGGAATCAACCCGCCTGCGCATTCTCCACGTCCCGTCGCGCTTTCACACGGCTCTGCATTATGCATGCGCGAACGTGGGCGCAAAGGCGGCGGCGATGGGACACGTGGAACTACGGTTCCCGAGCAAGGGCAGTAAATGGAAGGCGCCCCTGCGGTTTCAAAGAGACACGCAAGCCGCCTCTTTACTGCCCACCACAAGGTGACGCCAGCATGCTTCCGTCATGCGCGCGCACGACCCCCACACCGCGCATTGAACACGGGTCGTGGGGAAGCGCAGCGGACGGAACAGTGGCCCAACAACGTACCCGCGCACCGTTTCAACTGCCCGCACACCGTTCTGGGCCGGGCCCAACAATGTGCTGCGCTTATGTGTGGCCCAGGCCCGGGGGCTCCTGTCGGTGTACAAAAGTAGGGGCTCTGCTTTTGACCCCTTTACTTGTGCATGGGCAGTCAGAGCCTCCCGCCACGGCCACGCATAGACATAGCAGGAAAGGGAGCTGGAGAGAAGCTGAAGCCACGAGGACAAACGAAGCAACGACAAGGACCAAGGCCACAAGGATCGAATGGGAGAAGTAGGTTTTTCCCGGCAAGGACCCTTGCCTGGACAGCCTCAGCGGCCCCGGCAAGACTGATGTCTACTACGCAACCTTCTTCTTGTAGACGTTGTTGGGCCTGCAAGTGCACATGTTTGTAGGACAGTAGCAAATTTCCCTCAAGTGGATGACCTAAGGTTTATCAATCCACGGGAGGCGTAGGATGAAGATGGTCTCTCTCAAGCAACCTTGCAACCAAATAACAAAGAGTCTCTTGTGTCCCCAACACACCCAATACAATGGCAAATTGTATAGGTGCACTAGTTCGGCGAAGAGATGGTGATACAAGTGCAATATGGATGGTAGATATAAGTTTTTGTAATCTCAAATAATAAAAGCAGCAAGGTAACAAGTGGTAAAAGTAAGCACAAACGGTATTGCAATAATAGGAAACAAGGCCTAGGGTTCATACTTTCGCTAGTGCAAGTTCTCTCAACAATAATAACATAGATAGATCATATAACAATCCCTCAACATGCAACAAAGAGTCACTCCAAAGCCAGTAATAGCGGAGAACAAACGTAGAGATTATGGTAGGGTACGAAACCACCTCAAAGTTATTCTTTCCAATCAATCTGGTGGGCTATTCCTATAAGTGTCACAAACAGCCCTAGAGTTCGTACTACAATAACACCTTAAGATACAAATCAACCAAAACCCTAATGTCACCTAGATACTCCATTGTCACCTCAAGTATCCGTGGGCATGATTATATGATATGCATCACACAATCTGAGATTTATCCAACCAACATAAAAGTACTTCAAAGAGTGCCCCAAAGTTTCTACCGGAGAATCAAGAACGTGTGCCAACCCCTATGCATAGGTTCATGGGCGGAACCCGCGAGTTGGTCACCAAAACATACATCAAGTGGCACATGATATCCCATTGTCACCACAGATGATCACGGCAAGACATACATCAAGTGTTCTCATAAAGACTCAATCCGATAAGATAACTTCAAGGGGAAACTCAATTCATCACAAGAGAGTAGAGGGGAGAAACATCATAAGATCCAACTACAATAGCAAAGCTCGGGATACATCAAGATCGTGCCATAGAGGGAACACGAGAGAACACGAGAGAGAGAGATCAAACACATAGCTCTTGGTACATACCCTCAGCCCGGGGTGAACTACTCCCTCCTCGTCATGGAGAGCGCCGGGATGATGAGGATGGCCACCGGAGATGGATCCCCCCTCCGGCAGGGTACCGGAAAGGGGTCCCGATTGTTTTTTGGTGGCTCTGGAGGCTTGCGGCGGCGGAACTCCCGATCTATCTTCTGTTCTGGAAGTTTTAGGGTACGTAGGTATATATGGGTGAAAGGAGTACGTCGGTGGAGCTACGGGGGCCCCACGAGGCAGGGGGCGTGCCCGGGGGGGTGGACGCGCCCCCCACCCTCGTGAGCACCTCCCGTATCTTCTGACGTGGAGTCCAAGTCCATCAGGTGGGTTTCCTTCCAAAAATAACTTCTCCAGTTGATTTCGTTCCGTTTTGACTCCGTATGATATTCCTTTTCCTTGAAACACTGAAATAGGCATAAAACAACAAATCTGGGCTGGGCTCCGGTTAATAGGTTAGTCCCAAAAAGAATATAAAAGTGGAAAATAAAGCCCAATATTGCCTAAAACAGTAGATAATATAGCATGGAGCAATCAAAAATTATAGATACGTTGGAGACGCATCAAGCATCCCCAAGCTTAATTCCTGCTCGTCCTCGAGTAGATAAACGATAAAAAAGAATTTTTGATGCGGAGTGCTACTTGGCATAATTTCAATGTAATTCTTCTTAATTGTGATATGAATATTCAGATCCGAAAGATTCAAGACAAAAGTTCATATTGACATAAAAATAATAATACTTCAAGCATACTAATCAAAGTAATCATGTCTTCTCAAAATAGCATGGCAAAAGAAAGTTCATCTCTACAAAATCATATGGTTAGGCTATGCTTCATTTTCGTCACACGAAGATGTTCCCAACTTCTATACCCCCGATGACAAGCCAAGCAATTGTTTCATACTCAAATAATCTCAAACTTTTTCAACCTTCACACAATACATGAGCGCGAGCCATGGATATAGCACTATGGGTGCAATAGAATATGATGATGGGGATCGTGTGGAGAAGACAAAAAAGGAGAAAGTCTCACATTGACGAGGATAATCTACGGGCTATGGAGATGCCCATCAATTGATGTCAACATGAGGAGTAGGGATTGCCATGCAACCGATGCACTAGAGCTATGGATGCTCAACAAAATAAAACTAGTGGGTGTGCATCCAACTTGCTTGCTCATGAAGACCTAGGGCATTTGAGGAAGCCCATCGTAGGAATATACAAGCCAAGTTCTATAATGAAAAATTCCCACTAGTATAAAAAGGACAACTTGTGAAACTCACTATATGAAAAATATGGTGCTACTTTGAAGCACAACATATGAGACTCACTATATGAAGAACAAGGTGCTACTTTGAAGCACAATATATGAGACTTACTACATGAAGATCATGGTGCTACTTTGAAGCACAAGTGTGGAAAAAAGATAGTAGAATTGCCCTTTTCTTTTATTTTTGGGCCTTTTTTGGCCTTTTTTTTTAATTTGGGCAATGCTCTAATAATGATGATCATCACACTTCTATTGATTACAACATAAGGATTACAAGTCAAAACTAGAACAAGATATGACTCTCTATGAATGCCTCCGTCGGTGTACCAGGATGGTGCAATGAATCAAGAGTGACATGTATGAAAAACAATGCATGGTGGCTTTGCCACAAATACGATGTCAACTACATGATCATGCAATGGCAATATGACAAAAGTAAAGTATGTCATGATGATGATGGTGGAAGTTGCATGGCATTATATCTCGGAATGGCTATGGAAATGCCATAATAGGTAGGTATGGTGGCTGTTTTAAGGAAGATATAAGGAGGTTTATGTGTGATAGAGCATATCGTATCACGGGGTTTGGATGCACCGGCGAAGTTTGCACCAACTCTCAATGTGAGAAAGGGCAATGCACGGTACCGAAGAGGCTAGCAATGGCGGAAAGGTAAAAGTGCGTATAATCCATGGACTCAACATTAGTCAAAAGAACTCATATACTTATTGCAAAAATTTAGAAGTCATCAAAAATCAAGTACTACGCGCATGCTCCTAGGGGGATAGATTGGTAGGAAAAGACCATCGCTCGTCCCCGACCGCCACTCATAAGGATGCACAAGCCAGGTACACTTCATGTTTCAAATTTGTCACACAACTTTAACCATACGTGCATGCTACGGGATTTTCTAACTTCAACACAAGCATTTCTCAAATTCACAATTACTCAACTAGCACGACTTTGATATTATCACCTCCATATCTCAAAACAATTATCAAGCATCAAACTTATCTTCGTATTCAACGCACTCAAAAGAAAGTTTCACATATCTTGAACACCAAGTATATTAACATTAAGAAAATTACCATGCTATTAACGACTCTCAAAATAATATAAGTGAAGCATGAGAGTTCATATATTTCTTCAAAATAAAACCACCATTGTGCTCTAAAAGATATAAGTGAAGCACTAGAGCAAATGACAAACTACTCCAAAAGATATAAGTGAAGATCAATGAGTAGTCTGATAATTTTGCAACTATGTGAAGACTCTCCCATTTAATAATTTCAGATCTTGGTATTTTATTCAAACAACAAGAAAAACAAAATAAAATGACATTGCAAGGATAGCACAACTCATGTGAAGAAGCAAAACTTAGGCTCAACCGATACTAACGATAGTGGTTGAAGAAGAAAGGTGGGATGCCTACGGGGCATCCCCAAGCTTAGATGCTTGAGACTTCTTGAAATATTATCTTGGGGTGCCTTGGGCATCCCCAAGCTTGAACTTTTGTGTCTCCATAATTCCTCTCATATCATGGTTTCTCTTTTTATCAAAAGCTTCATTCACAACAAACTCCACAAGAACTCTCCTCGTGAGATAGCTTAGTATAAATCAATGCAAAACCTTATCATTTCCTACTGTAACAAATAACTAAAATTATTATTCAACATTTAATACTAAATGCCTCTGCATATTTAATACTCCTATCCTCAAATGGAATCATTAAACAAGCAAACATATGCAAACAATGCAAACATAACAGCAATCTGCCAAAACAGTACAGTCTGTAAAGAATGCAAGATTCATCATACTTCCCTGACTCCAAAAATTATGAAATAAAATTCCTACTGTAATAAATTTATCAGAGCTAAAAATTTAAAAAGATTCAACATTATACCACTCTCTTACTTTTCTAGAGAATTTTTGCAACAGCGGTAAACTTTCTGTTTTCAAACAGCAACATGTATACTAGCAAAATAAGCATGGTAAGGGCTATCCTTGACTTTTTTTATTGAAAATAAATATGCAAAAGATTATTCTAACTAAAATCAATCAAACACTAACAAAATAAAATGACGATCCAAGAAAAACACATATCATGTGGTGAATAAAAATATAGCTCCAAGTAAAGTTACCGATGAACGAAGACGAAGGAGGGGATGCCTTCCGGGGCATCCCCAAGCATAGGCTCTTGGTTGTCCTTGAATATTACCTTGTGGTGCCTTGGGCATCACCAAGATTAGTCTCTTGCCACTCCTTGTTCCATAGTCCATCGAATCTTTACCCAAAACTTGAAAACTTCACAACACAAAACTTAACAGAAAACTCGTGAGCTCCGTTAGCGAAAGAAAACAAAACACCACTTCAAGGTACTGTAATGAACTCATTCTTTATTTATAATTGTGTTAAACCTACTTTATTCAAACTTCTCTATGGTTTATAAACTATTTTACTAGCCATAGATTCATCAAAATAAGCAAACAACACAATGAAAACAGAATCTGTCAAAAACAGAACAGTCTGTAGTAATCTGTACCTAACGCACACTTATGGAACTCCAAAAATTATAAAATAAATTTGTGGGCCTGAGGAATTTGTCTAGTAATCATCTGAAAAAAGAATCAACTAAATATCACTCTCCAGTAAAAAGTTATAGCTAATCTCGTGAGCGCTAAAGTTTCTGTTTTTTACAGCATGATCATAAAGACTTCACCCAAGTCTTCCCAAAGGTTCTACTTGGCACAAACACTAATTGAAACACAAAACCACATCTAAACAGAATCGAGATGGATTATTTATTCCTAAACAGAACCAAAAAGCAAGAAACTAAAATAAAATTGGGTTGCCTCCCAACAACCGCTATCATTTAACGCCCTTAGCTAGGCATTATGATTTCAATGATGCTCACATAAAAGATAAGAATTGAAACATAAAGAGAGCATCATGAAGAATATGAATAGCACATTTAAGTCTAACCCACTTCCTATGCATAGGGATTTTGTGAGCAAACAACTTATGGGAACAATAATCAACTAGCATAGGAAGGAAAAACAAGCATAACTTCAAGATTTTAAGCACATAGAGAGGAAACTTGATATTATTGCAATTCCTACAAGCATATATTCCTCCCTCATAATAACTTTCAGTAGAATCATGAATGAATTCAACAATATAACCAGCACTTAAAGCATTCTTTTCATGATCTACTAGCATAGAAAATTTATTACTCTCCACATAAGCAAAATTCTTCTCATTCGGAATAGTGGGAGTATCATAAGAGACTTGAACACTAAAAATTGTTTCCACATTAAAAGAGTAATGTTCACATAAAAGGTACTCATAATCATGACAAGATTTGTAAATATAATCATCACTACTTTTTATAGCATAAGTTTCATCACAATAATTATCATAAGTAGCAACTTCGTTCTCATCATAATCGATTGAAACCTCTTCCAAGATAGTGGAATCATTACTAAGTAAAGTCATGACCTCTCCAAATACACTTTCATAAATATTATAAGATTCAAAATCCTCCAAAATAGTGGGATCACTACTGCCTAAAGTTGACACTCTTCCAAACCCACATTCATCAATATAATCATCATAAGTTGTCAGGACCCCGATCCTAAGTCACATCGACCCAGCTGGTAACACATCATATCACTTTGTGGCCTCACGCACGGTATTCCCACGGGTGTCGCCTTACCATGGCCCGGGACCGTTTGCGTCTTTTGGCTCACGTATATGATAGTGTCGCTGGCATCCATATGACAAAGAACCCGGGCCGACATGGCTAGTCGTGAACCCAAAGCGGCGCTAACCTATGGGGACAGGCATACATGAATCACATCGAGCATGTAACGCCCCCGATGCGGCTATATCTCCCACGTGTCGAGGCACGACTTAGAGGCATAACCGCATTGAAAGCAATGTCGCAAGTGAGGTAATCTTCACACAGCCCATGTAATAATTTAAGGGAGAAAGGTACATAGTTGGCTTACAATCGCCACGTCACACAGTACATAATTAAACATACATCATTCAGAGTACACTCAGGGTCCGACTACGGAACCAAAATAAAGAAGATACCCCACATGCTAACACAGATCCCCGAATCGTCCCAACTGGGCACCACTACTGATCATCTGGAAACGACACATAGTAACGACCACGTTCCTCGTCGAACTCCCACTTGAGCTCGGTGGAATCACCTGCACTGGCATCGTCGGAACCTGCAACTGTGTTGGAAGTATCTGTGAGTCACGGGGACTCAGCAATCTCACACCCGCGAGATCAAGACTATTTAAGCTAATAGGAGGGACTGAGTAGTAAAGTGGAGCTGCAGCAAGCGACTAGCATATATGATGGCTACTTCGCAAAAGAGAGCGAGAAGAGAAGCAAAGCACGGTCGTGAAACTAATAGTGATCAAGAAGTGATCCTGAACTACTTACGTCAGACATAACTCCAACACCGTGTTCACTTCCGGACTCCGCGAGAAGAGACCATCACGATTACACACGATTGATGTGTATTTTATTGAGGTCCACTTTAGGTTTTCTACAACCGACATTAACAAATTCCCATCTGCCTCATAACATGAGCACGGCTTTGAAAGATATTACCTGCAGGGTGTCCCAACAGCCCATTATAAGCTCTCACGGTCAACGAAGGATATTCCTTCTACCGGAAGACCCGATCAATCTCGGAATCCCGGACTACAAGACATCTCGGCAGCAATAAAACAAGTCCAGCAAAGCCGCCGGATGTGCCGACAAATCCTGATAGGAGCTGCACATATCTCGGTCTCGGGGCACACGGATCGTCAAGCTTCCGGTAGGCCAACCCGAGTTGCCCTGGTGGCCACCGGCGGTGACAGTTTGGACCAACACTCGAAGGAGCACCGCCCGGGTTAAAATAAAGATGACCCTTGAGTCTGCAGAACCCAAGGGAAAAAGGCTTAGGTGGCAAATGGTAAAACCAATGTTGGGCCTTGCTGGAAAAGTCTTATTCAAAGCGAACTGTCAAGGGGGTCCCATAAATCACCCAACCGTGTAAGGGACGCAAAATCAAGGAACATAACACCGGTATGACGGGAACTAGGGTGGCAAGAGTGGAACAAAACACCAGGCATAAGGCCGAGCCTTCCACCCTTTACCAAGTATATAGATGTATTAATTATAGCAGATAGATATTGTGATAACCCCAACAAGTAAACATGTTCCAAAGAGGAACAACACCTCCATGTTCCAACAAGGAACAAATTTCAGCTTCACCTGCAACTAGCAACGCTATAAGAGGGCTGAGCGAAGCGGTAACATAGCCAAACAACGGTTTGCTAGGAAAAGGATAGTTAGGGGCTGACATGGTAATATGGGAGGCATGATATAGCAAGTGGTAGGCATCGCAGCATAGGCATAGCAAAAGAGCGAGCAACTAGCATAGCAAAGATAGAAGTGATTTCGAGGGTATGGTCATCTTGCCTGCAATGTTCTCAGAGTTGTCGAAAGCTTGATCCTCGAAAACGTTCTCAACAGGCTCCTCGTTCACGTACTCGTCTCCCGACTCTACCCAAAGCAACAACACAAACAAAGGAACCACAATAAATCACGGTGCAATGCACAATCAACATGATGCAAAACATGACATGATATGCATGATGCGGTATGCAATGCTTATGTGCACTCCGGAAGGAAAATGATGAACCAGGCATCAACTTGGCAAACCAAGCATGCCACTGGAAAGATGAGATGATTTCGGTTGAAAACGATATAAAGATCACCGGAAACGGATGCACGGTTTGCAAATGGCAAGCAAAACAAGATTGGCGCAAATCTGCCATTAACAGCATGATGCCACTTTGCAAGCAACAATTAATTAAGCTACTGCACCCAAACGTAACAACAAAGCACATAGCAGTGATCTACACATGATGCTCGACAAAAGATGAGCACTGAGCTACGGCTAGTTCACATCATAACAGGTTCAAACAAGCATGGCAAAAGTGTTCAAAGTAACAGGCTGGACATGGCAAAAACAGTAACAGGTTGCAATGTTCAGAGCATCAAAACTACATGCTACAGGAACTTAAAATAGCAAAACATGGCATGGCATGAATCTACTCAAAGCCTATTTCAAAAGTCCCTTACTGACCATAAGCCAAAAAGGACTAGAAAATATAGTAACACCCATGTCAATATTGAAAGTCTTGTTAACAGATTCAGCAACTTGGCATGTCAAAACTGATAACGAGATGGCATGTTAACAAGCTCAATGCACTCACTACAGAGCCTCAAATGATAAACTAAGCATACATACATCAAGAAGACCTGACATAGAAGACATACATGGCAAGAACACTAACATAGCATATATGGATCAACCATAACAAGCTAGGCAAAATTGAATAACACGTATACAATCTGCCAGGAAACATTTTGTAGCAAAAGAAGAGCTCGATTGACTCAAGCTATGGCATCCCATAATTGCAAACAAAGGCACGGATGGATAGAGCAAGTCATGCTTTACAAAACACCCTTACTGAAGTATCTCAAAATATGCATAGATCTCTCGGTATCATCAAGCAAACATGGCATCAAAATCAGCTAAAACAGGGCTGAAATCAGCAACATTAGGACACCTACTTTGCATGCTTGTGCTAGTCACCACATAGATCACAAAAATACATGGCATATACCACTGGAAAGATGACATGGCATTTTACAAAACTCATGTAGGACTCTAATCCATAGGGTGCACATATTAATCATAGCAAAAATAACAAAAGTGCAACTTCTGATAAAAATCAGAAACTATCAGCACATTGCACTCTTCCAACAGCATTTCGGGCATCAAGATGAGCTCAAATGAAAATGATGCAATGGAATGAAATGATCTACTCTTGAGACGAACATTTTGACATATTATACGCGAAAAATGGATCTACGGATGCGAAGATATAGCATGTTGAATATTGCACGAAATTACAATGATGCAAAGACTTAGTGGAAAAGAGGGAGGAGAGAGGTCAACGCGGAGCCCGAGGCCGAGATCGGATCGGGGCCGGCGGAGCGGATCGGCCTGGCGGCGGCCGAGGCTCGCCGGGAGGACGGAGGGAGGTCGCCGCGGCGGCGCGCCGGGGGCCAGGGCGGCGGTCCGGCCTTGTGGGCGGCGGTGGCCAGTGCGCCGTAGCCGTGGCGGGGCGACGGCGGGTCGCCGGAGACGGGCGGAAGGCGGCGGCGGCGGCCGCGGCGCGGAGGCGGCGGGCGCGCGAGGCGGCGGGCGCGGGCCGCATGGGAGCTTCATGGCCGGGCGGGAGGGCCCTCCTGAGGCCTCATGGCCCCAGGGTCAGCCAGCCGAAGTGGGCGGGCTCGCATGCGTGGCGTGCGCGCGATAGGTCCGGGGCGGCGGGCGGACGACGTCCGGTATCGGCCGGACACGTCCGGTGGGGCGGAGGACGAATTAGGGTTTCGGGGGGGAGGAATTGATCCGCGAATTTGGACGGGAGGGGTTTGCTTAAATAGGCATAGAGGGAGCTAGGAGAGTCCAAATGAGGTGTAGTTTTCGCCCACACGATCGTGATCGAACGACGGAGAGCATGGAGGTGACTTAGATGGGTTATTGGGCTGTTTTGAAGGGGTGTTGGGCTGCAACTTAAAAGAGGCCTTTGCGAAGGTTGCGGTTACCCGTTGGAGAACCAACGAGCTCCAAATGACCCGAAACTTGACCGGTGGTCTCCGGGTGTTATACCAAGGCCACTAGACAAACCTCGGTCCATTTCGAGACGGTTTAATACCCGCTTTACGGAAAAGCGTAAAAGGACCCGGGGAGATAGGAGTGTCGGATTGCAAAAGCGGACAACGGGAAAAATGCTCGGAATCATGAGGCGAACACGTATGCAAATGCGATGCACATGATGACATAATATAAAATGCATGACACGGACAAAATGCAAAATGGAGAAAACCCAACCACGGAGGAATATCATATATCAATGCGAAAATGGCAAGAGTCGGAGTTACAAATATGGAAAGTTACTTCCGGGTGTTACAACACTCCACCACTACAAGAGGATCTCGTCCGAGATCTAGGACCGAAAGAACTCCGGATACTCGAGCGGAGGTGATCCTCGCGCTCCCAGGTAGCTTCTCGGTCGGAATGGTGTGACCACTTCACTTTCAGGAACTTGATTGACTTGTTGCGAGTCTTGCGCTCGGTCTCTTCAAGAATAGCCACGGGGTGCTCATGATAAGAGAGATCTTCTTGAAGGTCAATCTCTTGAAGTTGATAGTGCGTTCAGGAGTCTTGAAGCACTTGCGAAGCTGTGACACGTGAAACACATCGTGCACGTTTGCAAATTTGGATGGAAGCTCAAGTTGATAGGCGAGATCGCCTCTTTTCCCAATGATCTTGAAAGGACCCACGTATCTAGGGGCAAGCTTCCCTTTGATACCGAGCGGCGAGTGCCTTTCATTGGAGAGACGCGAGGTAGACATGGTCTCCGATTTCAAAAGTCACATCACGGTGCTTATCATCATAATAGCTCTTCCGGCGCGATTATGCGGCTTTGAGATTCTCACGAATGACTTGGCACATTTCTTCCGCTTCGTGATCAAGTCATTGCCAAGAAGTTAGGCGTTCACCTGTCTCAAACCAATTGAGAGGAGTACGGCACTTTCGCCATAGAGAATTTCGAATGGGGCCTTGCCGAACTCGCTTGGAAGCTGTTGTTGTAAGAGAACTCGGCATAAGGAAGACAATCTTCCCACTTCATACCGAAGGAAATGACACAAGCCCGAGCATATCTTCAAGAATTTGATTAACTCGCTCAACTTGGCCACTTGTTTGAGGATGGAAAGCTGTCTTTGAACGAATGTTGGTGCCCATGGCCTTCGAAAAGACTCCCGAACTTGGAGGTAAAGATGCTGCCACGGCGAAGAGATCACTTGTGGAATGCCGTGCAAGGAGACAATCACGAGGTGTATAGCTCGCCAACCGAGCTGCAGTGATGGATTCTTTGATAGGAAGAAAATGAGCCACTTTAGTAAGCTTGTCAATGACAACGAAGATAGCATCATTTCCACGCTTGGACTTTGGAAAGCCAGTCCACGAAGTCCATTTCAATATGATCAAACTTCCATTCAGGAATAGCAAGAGGTTGAAGGAGACCAGCTGGTCTTTGGTGTTCTGCTTTCACTCTTCTGCAGACATCACACTCATTCACGAATTGAGCAATTTCTCGCTTCATTCGAGTCCACCAATATGACTGCTTGAGGTCATGGTACATCTTCGTACTTCCGGATGAATGGATAGAAGCGAATTGTGAGCCTCGTTCATAATGACTTTTCGCAGATCACCCTTAGGAACCACAATCCGGTCCTCAAAGAACAGAGTGTCTTTGTCATCAACGCGAAGCACTTGTACTTGGAAATGCCCTTGTCAATACCACGTTTCACTTTCTTCACCATGGTATCCAGAAGTTGAGCCTCACGAATCTGATCTTCCAAAGTAGGAGATACTATGAGGTTGGTCAGAAAGCCTTGAGGAACAACTTGAAGATTCAGCTTGCGGAAAGATTCACAGAGATCCGGCTGAAAGGGCTTGAGGATTAGACTGTTGCAGTAAGCTTTCCTGCTCAAAGCGTCTGCAATGACATTGGCCTTGCCCGGAGCATACTCAATACTTGGGTTGTACTCTTGAATCATTTCGACCCATCGAGTCTGCCTGAGGTTGAGGTTAGGCTGAGTGAAGATGTACTTGAGACTCTTGTGATCAGTGAAAATGTCCACTAACCAATCATCAGCGTCTGTGGCCTCGACACAGAAACTGAAAGACTTCGGCTGATTAGCGAGGAACTGACTGAGAGTAGCAAAGTGTGGCTGATTGTTGCCTTGACCTTGATTGCCTTGATTGCCTTGATTGCCTTGCCCTGAGTGCGTTCTTGCAAGAGCTGCAAAATCATCTCGAGCATTGGCATTGGTGGCTGCCATGATAGCTTGCCGGGCCTCTGGAGGCGGAGGTGGAGGTGGAGGTGGAGGTTCGACGATCCCCATCATTGCGATCCGGATTCAGAGAGCGTTGGCGGAGCCATCTGAAGAGGGTGACATCCGTTAGTCCTTTGATAGACAAATTGATAAGTAGAATCGATGATAGAAATTGCAACATATAGCCTTCACAAAAACATTGAACAAGAATGAGCGAATGAATTCCAAAGTTAATCATCACCGTCCATTAAGGTGAGAAGCCACTTAGATAAAGATATAGAAACAACATCTGTCTGAGGAACAAATCGAATAACACAACTGAAAACAAAAGGTTGGCTTCTAGAATGAGCGGAACAAACACATGATAGAGATTTACGCTCAAAGTGTTAGTGGTGGGGCCCACACGGACCTGACGTATAGCGGACGTCACGAATGACTAACAAGGCGTCCCGAATCAGCATAGCCAAGGATTCTTTAAGGCGTCTACGACCATCTTTGTAAATCGACCGTGAATGGGCGGACCACTAGACTTTGAACCCCAATCTCAAATCATACATCATTGGATAGAATATCACGTAAGCTACTAGAATTCCACCTATAAACTCCCGAAACTTTCTGGTTATGCAATCTGGTGTTGGGGATACAGGGACACAAAATATATCACCCAAACTAACAATACCTAGATCCAATTGTATCCATCCGTCAACACATAACCAAGAAATCCTCGGAAATCGTGTACCTCGACCTTGAAAAAACATCCGTTATGCAAGTCATGGCAATACTCCCTTTTCGCCACGATCTTGGGCTATCGGGTTATCTCACCAACAACTGCACAAAAGAGATTTCGATGTCGGCAAAACTCAGGTATTCGAAACTGCAGCGATAAAATTGTGGCGACAACACCTCGGAGCTCAACTCCCGGGACACTGCCACAACCCCTAAATGTCGAGGCACCAAGAACAATGTTCTCGTCACAAAACCATCGAACGATTCCAAGATACCCACGTGATCCTAAAAATTTTTTAGTGAAATTTGAGGAGAGAAGAGTCAAAACTCTCGTCGGATACCTCACCAGAGCGACAGAAGGGACCGGGAAGTAAAAAGAATCCTACTCTCCGATATATATAATCCTAAGACTCAAAACATTTTCCATTCTAGACTCAACAACGTCAAAACAATCAAGTAGGGGCTCCTAAGTCGGGAAGGCTCGATACCAACTTATACGCCCCGATGCGGCTATATCTCCCACGTGTCGAGCCACGACTTAGAGGCATAACCGCATTGAAAGCAATGTCGCAAGTGAGGTAATCTTCACACAGCCCATGTAATAATTTAAGGAGAAAGGTACATAGTTGGCTTACAATCGCCACGTCACACAAGACATAATTAAACATACATCATTGAGTACACTCGAGGTCCGACTACGGAACCAAAATAAAGAAGATACCCCACATGCTAACACAGATCCCGAATCGTCCCAACTGGGCACCACTCGATCATCTGGAAGCGACACATAATAACGACCACGTTCCTCGTCGAACTCCCACTTGAGCTCGGTGGAATCACCTGCCGCATCGTCGGAACCTGCAACTGTGTTGGAAGTATCACGTGAGTCACGGGACTCAGCAATCTCACACCATGAGATCAAGACTATTTAAGCTAATAGGAGGGACTGAGTAGTAAAGTGGAGCTGCAGCAAGCGACTAGCATATATGATGGCTACGCAAAAGAGAGCGAGAAGAGAAGCAAAAGCACGGTCGTGAAACTAATAGTGATCAAGAAGTGATCCTGAACTACTTACGTCGACATAACTCCAACACCGTGTTCACTTCCGGACTCCGCCGAGAAGAGACCATCACGGTTACACACGATTGATGTGTATTTTATTGAGGTCCACTTTAGGTTTTCTACAACGGACATTAACAAATTCCCATCGCCTCATAACATGCGGGCACGGCTTTGAAAGATATTACCTGCGGGGTGTCCCAACAGCCCATTATAAGCTCTCACGGTCAACGAAGGATATTCCTTCTACCGGAAGACCCGATCAATCTCGGAATCCGGACTACAAGACATCTCGGCAGCAATAAAACAAGTCCAGCAAAGCCGCCGGATGTGCCGACAAATCTGATAGGAGCTGCACATATCTCGGTCTCGGGCACACCGGATCGTCCAAGCTTCCGTAGAGCCAACCCGAGTTGCCCCAGGTACCACCGGCGGTGACAGTTTGGACCAACACTCGAAGGAGCACCGGCCGGGGTTAAAATAAAGATGACCCTTGAGTCTGCAGAACCCAAGGGAAAAAGGCTTAGGTGGCAAATGGTAAAACCAATGTTGGGCCTTCTTTGGAAAAGTCTTATTCAAAGCGAACTGTCAAGGGGTCCCATAAATCACCCAACCGTGTAAGGACGCAAAATCAAGGAACATAACACCGGTATGGCGGGAACTAGGGTGGCAAGAGTGGAACAAAACACTGGGCATAAGGCCGAGCCTTCCACCCTTTACCAAGTATATAGATGTATTAATTATAGCAGATAGATATTGTGATAACCCCAACAAGTAAACATGTTCCAAGAGGAACAACACCTCCATGTTCAACAAGGAACAAATTTCAGCTTCACCGCAACTAGCAACGCTATAAGAGGGCTGAGTGAAGCGGTAACATAACCAAACAACGGTTTGCTAGGAAAAGGATAGTTAGGGCTGACATGGTAATATGGGAGGCATGATATAGCAAGTGGTAGGCATCGCAGCATAGGCATAGCAAAAGAGCGAGCAACTAGCATAGCAAAGATAGAAGTGATTTCGAGGTATGGTCATCTTGCGCAATGTTCTCGAGTTGTCGAAAGCTTGATCCTCGAAAACGTTCTCAACAGGCTCCTCGTTCACGTACTCGTCTCCGACTCTACCCAAAGCAACAACACAAACAAAGGAACCACAATAAATCACGGTGCAATGCACAATCA
Source organism: Aegilops longissima (assembly GCA_021605205.1). Taxonomy (NCBI): domain Eukaryota; kingdom Viridiplantae; phylum Streptophyta; class Magnoliopsida; order Poales; family Poaceae; genus Aegilops; species Aegilops longissima. Next base: position 563,981,810 of record CM038677.1, read on the forward strand.
ACATGATGCAAAACATGACATGATATGCATGATGCGGTATGCAATGCTTATGTGCACTCCGGAAGGAAAATGATGAACCAGGCATCAACTTGGCAAACCAAGCATGCCACTGGAAAGATGAGATGATTTCGGTTGAAAGCGATATAAAGATCACGGAAGCGGATGCACGGTTTGCAAATGGCAAGCAAAACAAGATTGGCGCAAATCTGCCATTAACAGCATGATGCCACTTTGCAAGCAACAATTAATTAAGCTACTGCACCCAAACGTAACAACAAAGCACATAGCAGTGATCTACACATGATGCTCGACAAAAGATGAGCACTGAGCTACGGCTAGTTCACATCATAACAGGTTCAAACAAGCATGGCAAAAGTGTTCAAAGTAACAGGCTGGACATGGCAAAAACAGTAACAGGTTGCAATGTTCAGAGCATCAAAACTACATGCTACAGGAACTTAAAATAGCAAAACATGGCATGGCATGAATCTACTCAAAGCCTATTTCAAAAGTCCCTTACTGACCATAAGCCAAAAAGGACTAGAAAATATAGTAACACCCATGTCAATATTGAAAGTCTTGTTAACAGATTCAGCAACTTGGCATGTCAAAACTGATAACGAGATGGCATGTTAACAAGCTCAATGCACTCACTACAGAGCCTCAAATGATAAACTAAGCATACATACATCAAGAAGACCTGACATAGAAGACATACATGGCAAGAACACTAACATAGCATATATGGATCAACCATAACAAGCTAGGCAAAATTGAATAACACGTATACAATCTGCCAGGAAACATTTTGTAGCAAAAGAAGAGCTCGATTGACTCAAGCTATGGCATCCCATAATTGCAAACAAAGGCACGGATGGATAGAGCAAGTCATGCTTTACAAAACACCCTTACTGAAGTATCTCAAAATATGCATAGATCTCTCGGTATCATCAAGCAAACATGGCATCAAAATCAGCTAAAACAGGGCTGAAATCAGCAACATTAGGACACCTACTTTGCATGCTTGTGCTAGTCACCACATAGATCACAAAATACATGGCATATACCACTGGAAAGATGACATGGCATTTTACAAAACTCATGTAGGACTCTAATCCATAGGGTGCACATATTAATCATAGCAAAAATAACAAAAGTGCAACTTCTGATAAAAATCAGAAACTATCAGCACATTGCACTCTTCCAACAGCATTTCGGGCATCAAGATGAGCTCAAATGAAAATGATGCAATGGAATGAAATGATCTACTCTTCGAGACGAACATTTTGACATATTATCGCGAAAAATGGATCTCGGATGCGAAGATATAGCATGTTGAATATTGCACGAAATTACAATGATGCAAAGACTTAGTGGAAAAAGAGGAGGAGAGAGGTCAACGCCTTGGAGCCCGAGGCCAGATCGGATCGGGGCGGCGGAGCGGATCGGGCGGCGGGCGGCCGAGGCTCGCCGGGAGGACGGAGGAGGTCGCCGTGGCGGCGCTGGCGCCGGGAAGCGCCGGGTCCAGCCGTGGCGGCGCCGGCTGGCGGGCGGCGGCCGGGCGACGGCGGGGTCACGGAGACGGGCGAAGGCGGCGGCGGCGCCGGGCGCCGGAGGCGCGGGCGCGGAGGCGGCGGGGCGGGCATGGGAGCTCATGGCCGGGCCGGGAGGGCCCATGCAGACCTCATGAGCCCATGGGTCGGCGGGCGGGTGGGTGGCTCGCCCGTGTGTGGCGCGCGATAGGTCCGGCGGCGGCGGACGACGTCCGTATCGGCGGACACGTCCGGTGGGCGGAGGACGAATTAGGGTTTCGGGGAGGAATTGATCCGCGAATTTGGACGGAGGGTTTGCTTAAATAGGCATAGAGGAGCTAGGAGAGTCCAAATGAGGTGTAGTTTTCGCCCACGATCGTGATCGAACGACGGAGAGCATGGAGGTGACTTAGATGGGTTATTGGGCTGTTTTGAAGGGTGTTGGGCTGCAACTTAAAAGAGGCCTTTGCGAAGGTGCGGTTAACCGTTGGAGTACCAAGCGAGCTCCAAATGACCAAACTTGACCGGTGGTCTCCGGGTGTTATACCAAGGCCACTAGACAAACCTCGGTCCATTTGAGACGGTTTAATACCCGCACACGGAAAAGCGTAAAAGGACCGCCGGGGAGATAGGAGTGTCGGATTGCAAAAGCGGACAACGGGAAAAATGCTCGGAATCATGAGGCGAACACGTATGCAAATCGATGCACATGATGACATAATATAAAATGCATGACACGGACAAAATGCAAAATGGAGAAAACCCAACCACGGAGGGAATATCATATATCAATGCGAAAATGGCAAGAGTCGGAGTTACAAATATGGAAAGTTACTTCGGGGTGTTACTGAGCATGTCGGTCATCAACGTATGTATTCGGGCTGTAGCACCGGGCTAGCGGGACTCGGTATCCCGGGCTGTAGCAGGCTAGGCAGGACTCGAATAACACCGCGTGACATTTCCCGAAGGACGAGACATAGGAACGAAGTGAAACACATGCCGGCCGATCAAGTGTCCAAGCAGTAGTCTTTGGGCTAGCAGGACTCCGGTGAACCGGGCATGGCGGACTACTATCGCTCGAGAATCACGAGACTACATTTCCCCATATGAGAGGCTGCCAAGGATAAACAACTAGTTTGTCGGATCCCACACATACTAAGCATTTCAAACATACACACAATATGCTCAATATGTGCAAATCTGACGTGGCATCACAACATAACTCTCGACTCAAATATTATACATTAGGCTCCGAGGAGCGAGAATTACAAACATGGGTCTCATGACCCAACACTTTCGTAACATACAAGTCAAGGCACAAGCGGAAGCTAACATGTGCAGGTGCAGACAACTATAAATGGAAAAGGCTGAGAAGCGACTATCTACCGATCTGCCGAGGGCACAAGATCGTGGCTGAGGTAACAAGCTAAGCGTCGAAGTCAAAGCGGAACTACTAGTGAGGCCGACGTCTCTCGCAAAACATAGAATAAGCAAGCGTGAGTACAATTGTACTCAGCAAGACTTACATCGAAACTAACTACATATGCATCATTATCAAAGGGGTGGTGGAGTTTGGCTGCAGCAAGCCAGCTTTGACTCGGTGGCTATCTGAACTACATTTGCAAGTAACTCTTTTGAGGTGGCGCTACGAGTCCACATATTCACCATGGCAATACACCACTATGGACCCGCTCCGTCTCCCTCGAGAACGCCATCCATAGCACTCACGCTTATCTTGCGCATTTTAGAGTATCCACTTTCACTTGTCTATGAACTGATATAGGCAACCCGAAGTCCTTCTCCGTGGACACGGCTATTCGAATAGATCATATTAAACCTGCGGTGTACTTCTTCACACACGCTCTCACCACTTACCGCAGTTTACACGACATGTACTCGGCAACCTTCAGCGGAAGCCCAACGTGGGTGTCGGCCACGGCCTACCTAAACACTCAAGTCCCTAGTCCAGGTTTATCGCCTATTCGGGTTCCATCCATGAGAGTCGGCCGAGGTTTCCCATACAGCCCCGAGCGATGTGTGCGGGGTTCCCGAGATACCAAGCGGGCACTCGGTACACGAGCCCGCGGTGCCTACCGCAACACAACCCACCCCTAAGGTCAGCGTTGCGTGCGGCCCCCACATGCTACAAACACGAAACTACTTGCAACTCCCGGATGAGGACAAGGGTGGTCAAGAAGCCGAGAGGGTCCATTGGTTTGGGCCCAATGCGTGGTAATAAGCTGTATCATGGATCACAAACACAGAACTCAGTTCACGAGGGCGGCTGCAATGAGACAACCCACCATGTACTCCTACATGGCCTCTCACCGCTACCTTTACCAAATCGTGTTCACACACTTAGCTCACACACAATAGGACATGTTCATAACAATTCCAATTCATTCCCGATGAATCAGACCCGACTCAACTCTAAGCGATGCAGGCATGACAACAAGCATAAATGAGTAGGCACAACATGGGCTCAAACAACTCCTACTCATGCTAGTGGGTTTCATCTAATTCTTGTGGAATGACGAGTCATGCAAAGGATCAAGGGTTCAGCTACATGGCAAGTAACAGATTGAATCGTTGTTGTCCTAATGCAATAAAATAGAGCATGAGCGAGAGAGTGGGATTGTATCGGAATGAACAAGGGGGTTTTGCTTGCCTGGCACTTCTGAAGATAATATAGTTCTTCATCGGTGTCATCGAACAATCATCGTCGGTACATCGTCTACCGGGAGGGGACAAACACCGGCAAACAAGAGAGAGCACAATCAATGCAGTGCACATATATGATGCATGATCATGTTAAGGTACTGAATTCACCTAATGCAATAATAATCCAAGTTAGTTGGAGTGGAATTCAAGCAAGGTTGAATTCCAACTCAAAATGCTATTTCATAAATTACCCTAATCATGATTCATCCTATTCAGTGGTGTTAACTTGTTCAAACATGCATGATCATGGCATAAACAGATTCTTCATATTTTTCTGATCATTTTTCATATATAAATTATTTCCATCCGAGTTACGGTTGAGTTTATATGATTTTAGAAGTTTAGAGTATTTTAAAAAATTTCTTGAATTAAATTAAATCTAGAAAATATATATTACGTCGACTGACGTCGATGTGGCGTCGGCGGGTCAACTGGGCGCCCAGTCAACCCTGGCGTGTGGGGCCACACGTCGATGTGAGAGGTGCTAATCCCGCGTTGACTCGGGCTTTGACACGCTGCGGGCCCAGCTGTCGATGGCGATGAGGTGGCTAAGGGTGAGATTAGTCCTAATGATCATGCCACGTCGGCACTTGCGGAATTAGGCGGCGGCGACCACCCGAGCGGCGGTGGTTCGCGGAGTTGGGCTAGAGCCGCGGTGGGCGTCTTGAGGCACCAGGAGGGAGCCGTGCTCGTCTTGATCTGAGGGCTAGCGGGAGGTGCGGGGGTGGCGGCTTCGCGGAAGTGAGCTCATGGCGGAGCCGGAGTTCGAACCACGACGCAGCTCTGGTGCTGCTGCAGTGCCACGAGGGGAAAAGCGAAAGGTGCTATGTGCTCCGGAGGTGTCTTGGCGTGCTTATGGGCTCGGACCTTGGCGGCGGGGCTGTGGCATGGCGCCCATGGCTGGCGGTGAGGCGGTCGGCCGTAGTGGAGCCGGTGGTTAGGGGGGAAGGCGAGTCGGGAAGAGGGGATCGACTTGGGGCTCACCGTGGTTGCGAGGAGGCCGTCGGTGAGCTCGGGTGGGCACGGGCCGGCTAATTTGGCGGCAGCGACCAGCGGTCGAGAGAAATGGTGGGGCGGCGCCTCGGGGTGCTCCGCGTCGGGGTTTGGTGAGGAGGAGGAGAGGGCTAGGCGGAGGCCATGGACATGTCGGCGAGTGAGGAGGGCCGGTGCCACGGGCAGCGGCGGCGTTCTCGGTGGCGTTCGGTGAAGAGAGGAGAGAGAGCTCGGGAAGGGAGGGACGAGAGAGAGCGAGAAAGGTGCGGGGTGGCTGCGTGGCGTCTCAGGGCAGCAGACGAGGAGGGAGAGGCCAGGCAGGCAGGGTGGAGGTGGCGCAGGCGGCGACACGCCGTGTCCCTCCTCTCCCTCTTGGCAGAGGTAGGTGACGACGGTCTGGCTGGTGGGCTGAGCCACCAGTCTTTGAGCCAGCAGGGGGGAAGGAAGGTTGGGCGGGTGGCTGCTTGGTGTGAGGCCAGGTAAGGGCTTTACCTATTTTGTTTCCTTTTCTAATTTTCGACATTTGTTTTGATTTATTTAAAATACCAAACTAATTTATTTAATTATGCCAATTTTTGCAGGAGCTTACTATATTATTCGAGCTCCTCAACAAAAGGGCACAATTTTGGACAATATTTTATATATATAGTAATATATATCCAAGGCAAATATTTATCATTAATTCCAAATGCCCGAATAAATACTTACGAGATCCTAAAAATATTGGTTAGATTGTTAACTCTGTCCAATATTTTCGGAGAACCACATGAGCATTTTCTTGGACCTTTTGGGCGATTTTTATTTAGGTCATTTCAAAAGTGATTCGAGGGTTTCACAATCCCCATTTCAACTTTCATGGAATTAACATGATGACATGAATGCCTTAATGCAACTCTTGTCAAGCAACTCTAGGGCTGTGACAACTCACCCCACTAAACAAGAATCTCGCCCGAGATTCAAGGCGTGAGTAAGAGGAAAAGGGAGGTCACAAAACTATTACAATCTTCATGATCTATTTGCCTTCTCGAAGATGTTGGTTCCTCCATCTTCTTGGTCTTGGCGTCTTGAGATCTTCACCCGACACGACAGCGAAGGAAGGAAAACCCTACATGATTCGACCTTCATGAAGATCAAGTAGACATGATCGACTCACGGACTGAGATGGTGACACATCTTGAGTTGAGACACCAAATGCATCGAGAGGATGGAAGAACAACAACGGGTTTGATTGGTGGCAACAATTCCACACTTTAGGAAGATGGTGGATGGTGTCAAGGTGGCGAAGAATATTTACCATGATTGATGGCGGGCCACCTCGAGAAGGTGGCGAGGAACTATTCCCTTAAGTGGCAAAAAGAATTACTTTTGACCCATAGATCATTGGAACTCTTTATACCAACCTAAGGCAATTCACAACGATCGTTTGACGGGGTGCAAGGGAATAGTACACCCGGACTAGAATGGATGATGTGGACTACCTTGTTGAAGACAACGCAATGGATGATTTTACTTATCATCGAAGGTGGGGGGGGGGAACCCATGGTAAGTCCATTTTTGAAGATAACTCTGGACAAGAGTTGCTAAGAGAACAGTCTATAGCGAGATAGCACAAGGACGGTGCAAGCTTGGAACGAAATGCAACTGTTCGAAGGTTCCAACCATCATATCCGCCTGAGATTCAGATCTGGTTGGTGTTAGGGTATTTCAGACTCATCCTGTCCGAAAAGGAAGGGTTGCAACACAATTTGACGAGATGACGTTGCGAGATTCTCGGGATATGAACTACGATAGCAAGCTCCAAAACATGAGCTGGTTCTGCTACAAACCCGTGGACACGCTGTCCTAGACAAGCATGACCACATAGTAGTCTTATAATAAACACTACCGAGTTCAGGTTGGGAACCATCATTGCGGATAACGAAGTCCTTACATAAGTCCGGATTAGCTCTTAGGAAGGAACTTCTTCTCCTTGAACAAATCAATCAGTGGCTTGGTGTGCTATGGAATCCATATGGGATGAAGATGATCAGTCTATCATGCCATAGAATACTTCGCACATGCATGACTGACTTGGGATGATTCGGAGGAAACAAAACCAACCTTCCTCAAGTTCATGGCGGCAACTTACACGGATGCATATGAATTAGAGGAAGTCACTACTTCATCCAAACATAGGCTTCATGAGCGGATCACGAAGGCATTGCTTACACAAGTTTCCAATACTAGGTTGATGCTCAACATGACTCACGGGGAGACAAAATGCTCTTGACGGGCTCAACAACAACTCATCGAATTTCCATATCCTTTGGACTTCCACCATCATGTGAACACGTGATAGTATTGGTCGACCAAAGATGTAATGGTGTATGCTCGCGGGATCAACCACGAGTAAGACAACATTACGAATATCGTTGGTTCGGTTTGACTTGACAATGGCCCATACTCAAGTCAAAGAATTGGTAGGACAATAGGTCCAACAAGCGATCGCGAGGACCGATCGATGAAGATATCATCCTTCTTCAACACATACTACAGGGATATCCCTTTGGATCGGACTAGTTTAGGCAAGCTTTTATCTTCCAACTCTCCAAGTTATTGTCTAGCTTATCCAACTAGCTCAGGGATATCCAACACAGATTCTTGGAGAAAAGGTGGTCCACAGGGAACCAACTTGATCACGAGCTCAACATAACAGTCAGGAAACAACCCGGTAACACTTCCAGGAAGATATTTGGAAAGTCACGAACCACCGGTATGTTACTAAGCTCGAGAACAATCTTGCTTTTCAGGGCAAGACGATATGATCAAATGAGTGAGGACTTGACACAATCCTAACTCATCAATCGAGGTGTGCACCAGAAATAAGGACTAGGTAGCACGATCAATCTTAGGATGATGGTTTAATAACCAACATGCTAAGAATGAGAATATTGTCCATTTGCTGCCAAGCAACGAGTTGCTCAGAGTATTGATTTCACACATCACAATTCACTTGTCGGCATTCCGGTTGCATCAACACGGGACCGAGGAATGAATAATGATAGCGAGAGTATCACTGCGTCAAGAATTCCTAGGAGGTTGTGCAATTCCCATGACACTCTTGACATAAAGATGGTAACACTCCAAGGTAGAACAGAACAAAAGCTGAATTGGCGTTTTGATCTGCGGGATGCAACTACTTTGACCCAATCCTAGAAATGGATGAAGTCTTGGAGTTTGTTTCTCCTAGTCATTCCGAATAGAATGGCAGCGGACCACAAGAATAAAATGCATCGATAAACACAAATGCACACATACCCTTGGCTATCAATTGATAGATGAAGGTCGAATCGACTAAAGAGGAACAACTCAAGGAACATATAATTTTCTGAGTTGTGGATGCACAGATTAATCGTCGAGCAAGCTCAACATTTCTTCCGGATAACCCATGCAAAAGGTAGAATTGGCAGATTCACAATTATGAATGGAGAACTCCTCAAGAGCACTCTTATTGTGATCTTTTGGCTCAAAAGAACTTCGCCATAAGCGGTTCGTAGTATTTGGAAGAAGGAAATACCACGGACCTTGAGGACTATCGCAAGGTTACTAATATCCCAAGGCACTAGCAAATACTAACAACATGAAGTAGGGTGAATCTCGGGTTCAGAAACCCAGGAGTAGAATACCTGCTACTAAATGGCATCATGGGATGCTTTCGAAAATGATGGCCAGAATCATCACACTGGGGATACAAAAGCATAGCTAAATTGCTAGGTGACTTCCTAAACACCTAAGGTCATAATAGTAGTTCCAACATATATGTCGAGGTAACAAAATACCTCAACTCACCGATTAGTGTGCTTATTCTGACCAACAGGACATCGGAACGGAAGAAAGGAATTTGCAAATGCATCGACTATTTAGGGACACAGGATGACTCGGACAGATAACGGCTGTAAATGCTCAAAATGATTTGAGACATCCTGCGAGAAAACGGTGGCATAACCACTCAACAACATCATAACAAGATTACGAGATCAACGGTTATCATACGAGGGTAGTAGGAACTGAACTGGGATTAAAACCAACAATCTTATAAGTCGAGGATTAGTAACACGTCATCCTAATAGATAGATGAGAAGCCTAGTTCTTAAACCCGTAGAAGAGAAGAGGATGACTCGGATCGAAGGTCATGAGGTATAAGGAGTAAAAGAGCCTTCGTTCCTTCCACAATCAATTCCTTACATAACTAAAGCATTTCTAGACACAACTTGACCAGTTTGGCTTGGTAATCCTCTGAGCGATCGAGCTCGATACCAACGCTGTCGGGACCCGATCCTAAGTCACATCGACCCAGCTGGTAACACATCATATCACTTTGTGGCCTCACGACGGTATTCCACGGGTGTCGCCTTACCATGGCCGGGACCGTTTGCGTCTTTTGGCTCACGTATATGATAGTGTCGCTGGCATCCATATGACAAAGAACCGGGCCGACATGGCTAGTCGTGAACCCAAAGCGGCGCTAACCTATGGGGACAGGCATACATGAATCACATCGAGCATGTCGGTCATCAACGTATGTATTCGGGCTGTAGGACTGGGCTAGCAGGACTCGGTATCCCGGCTGTAGCAGGCTAGGCAGGACTCGAATAACACCGCGTGACATTTCCCGAAGGACAGACATAGGAACGAAGTGAAACACATGCCGCCGATCAAGTGTCCAAGCAGTAGTCTTTGGGCTAGCAGGACTCCGGTGAACCGGGCTGTAGCGGACTACTATCGCTCAGAATCACGAGACTACATTTCCCCATATGAGAGGCTGCCAAGGATAAACAACTAGTTTGTCGGATCCCACACATACTAAGCATTTCAAACATACACACAATATGCTCAATATGTGCAAATACGACGTGGCATCACAACATAACTCTACGACTCAAATATTATACATTAGGCTCCGAGGAGCGAGAAATTACAAACATGGGTCTCATGACCCAACACTCAGAACATACAAGTCAAGGCACAAGCGGAAGCTAACATGTCTGGGTACAGACAACTATAAATGGAAAAGGCTGAGAAGCCTGACTATCTACCAGATCCTGCCGAGGGCACAAGATCGTAGCTGAGGTAACAAGCTAAACGTCGAAGTCCAAGCGGAACTACTAGTGAGGCCGACGTCTCTCGCAAAACATAGAATAAGCAAGCGTGAGTACAATTGTACTCAGCAAGACTTACATCAGAACTAACTACATATGCATCATTATCAAAGGGGTGGTGGAGTTTGACCGCAGCAAGCCAGCTTTGACTCGGTGGCTATCTGAACTACATTGCAAGTAACTCTTTTGAGGTGGCGCTACGAGTCCACATATTCACCATGGCAATACACCACTATGGACCCGCTCCCGTCTCCCTCTGAGAACGCCATCCATAGCACTCACGCTTATCTTGCGCATTTTAGAGTATCCACTTTCACTTGTCTATGAACTGATATAGGCAACCTGAAGTCCTTCTCCGTGGACACGGCTATTCGAATAGATCATATTAAACCCTGCGGGTGTACTTCTTCACACACGCTCTCACCACTTACCGCAGTTTACACGACATGTACTCGGCAACCTTCAAGCGGAAGCCCAACGTGGGTGTCGGCCACGGCCTACCTAAACACTCAAGTCCCTAGTCCAGGTTTATCGCCTATTCGGGTTCCATCCGCAGGAGTCCGGCGAGGTTTCCCATACAGCCCGAGCGATGTGTGCGGGGTTCGAGATACCAAGCGGGCACTCGGTACACGGGCCACAGTGCCTACCGCAACACAACCCACCCCTAAGGTCAGCGTTATGTGCGGCCCCAACATGCTACAAACACGAAACTACTTGCAACTCCGGATGAGGACAAGGGTGGTCAAGAAGCCGAGAGGGTCCATTGGTTTGGGCCCAATGCGTGGTAATAAGCTGTATCATGGATCACAAACACAGAACTCAGTTCTCGAGGGCGGCTGCAATGAGACAACCCACCATGTACTCCTACATGGCCTCTCACCGCTACCTTTACCAAATCGTGTTCACACACTTAGCTCACACACAATAGGACATGTTCATAACAATTCCAATTCATTCCCGATGAATCAGACCGACTCAACTCTAAGCGATAGCAGGCATGACAACAAGCATAAATGAGTAGGCACAACATGGGCTCAAACAACTCCTACTCATGCTAGTGGGTTTCATCTAATTCTTGTGGAATGACAGGTCATGCAAAGGATCAAGGGTTCAGCTACATGGCAGGTAACAGTTGAATCGTTGTTGTCCTAATGCAATAAAATAGAGCATGGCGAGAGAGTGGGATTGTATCGGAATGAACAAGGGGTTTTGCTTGCACGGCACTTCGAAGATAATATAGTTCTTCATCGGTGTCATCGAACAATCATCGTCGGTACATCGTCTCACGGGAGGGACAAACACCGCAAACAAGAGAGCACAATCAATGCAATGCACATATATGATGCATGATCATGTTAAGGTACTGAATTCACCTAATGCAATAATAATCCAAGTTAGTTGGAGTGGAATTCAAGCAAGGTTGAATTCCAACTCAAAATGCTATTTCATAAATTACCTAATCATGATTCATCCTATTCAGTGGTGTTAACTTGTTCAAACATGCATGATCATGGCATAAACAGATTCTTCATATTTTTCTGATCATTTTCATATATAAATTATTTCCATCCGAGTTACGGTTGAGTTTATATGATTTTTAGAAGTTTAGAGTATTTTACGAAATTTATTGAATCAAAATTAAATCTAGAAAATATATATTATGTCGACTGACGTCGATGTGGCGTCGGGAGTCAACTGGGCGCCCAGTCAACCACGGCGTGTGGGGCCCACGTCGATGACAGAGGTGCTAATCCAGCTGACTCGGGCTTTGACACGCTGCGGGGCCCATTGTCGATGGCGATGAGGTGGCTAAGGGTGGGGATTAGTCCTAATGATCATGCCACGTCGGCACTTGCCGGAATTAGGCAGCGGCAACCACCCGAGCGGCGGTGGTTCGCGGAGTTGGGCTAGAGCCGCTGGTGAGGCGTCTTGAGGCACCAGGAGGGAGCCGTGCTCGTCTTGCGCATCTGAGGGGCTAGCGGGAGGTGCGGGGTGGCGGAGCTCGCGGAAGTGAGCTCATGGCGCGCCGGAGTTCGAACCACGCAGCTCTGGTGCTTGCGGTGCGAGAGGGGAAAGGCGAAGGTGCTATGTGCTCTGGAGGTGTCTTGGCGTGCTTATGGGCTCGGACGCTTGGCGGCGGGGCTGTGTGTGGCGCCATGGCATGGCAGCGGTGAGGCGGTCGGCCGTAGTGGAGCCGGTGGTTAGGGGGAAGACGAGTCGGGAAGAGGGGATCGACTTGGGGCTCACCGTGGTTGCGAGAGGCGTCGGTGAGCTCGGGTGGGCACGGAGCCGGCTAATTTGGCGGCAGCGACCAGCCCGAGTCGAGAGAAATGGTGGGGCGGCGCCTCGGGGTGCTCGGCGTCGGGGGTTTGGTGAGGAGGAGGAGAGGGCTAAGCGGAGGCCATGGACATGTCGGCGAGGCGAGGGAGGGCCGGTGGCCACGGCGCAGCGGCGGCGTTCTCGGTGGCGTTCGGTGAAGAGAGAGAGAGAGCTCAGGGGAAGGGAGGGACGAGAGAGCGAGAAAGGTGCGGGGTGGCTGCGTGGCGTCTCGGGGCAGCAGACGAGGAGGAGAGGCCAGGCAGGCAGGGTGGAGGTGGCCAGGGCGGCGACACGCCAGTGTCCCTCCTCCCCTCTTGGCGAGAGGTAGGTGACGAGCGGTGGGCGCTGGTGGGCTGGGCCACCAGTCTTTGGGCCAACGGGGGAAGGAAGGTTGGGCGGGTGGCTGCGCAGTGAGGCCAGTAAGGGCTTTACCTATTTTGTTTCCTTTTCTAATTTTCGACATTTGTTTTGATTTATTTAAAATACCAAACTAATTTATTTAATTATGCCAATTTTTGCAGGAGCTTACTATATTATTCCAGAGCTCCTCAACAAAAGGGCACAATTTTGGACAATATTTTATATATATAGTAATATATATCCAAGGCAAATATTTACCGTATTAATTCCAAATGCCCAGAATAAATACTTCTGAGATCCTAAAAATATTGGTTAGATTGTTAACTCTGTCCAATATTTTCAGAGGGCCACATGAGCATTTTCTTGGACCTTTTTGGAGCGATTTTTATTTAGGTCATTTCCAAAAGTGATTCTGAGGGTTTCACAATCCCCATTTCAACTTTCATGGGAATTAACATGATGACATGAATGCCTTAATGCAACTACTGTCAAGCAACTCTAGGGCTGTGACATAAGTAGAAGGCATGCTATCATCATAACTACTTTGTATATCAAAATTTGGGAGACTAAAAATATCTTCATTATTAAACATAGCATCCCCAAGCTTGGGACGAACATTAATTTCAGCAAATATATTCTCAAATATTTCATCCTCATCAAACATAGCTTCCCCAAGCTTGGGCCTTTTCATATCATAAGCATAATCACTCTCATCATTAATAGTATGGATAGCACCAATAGTATATCAATTATTATATTCTTCCAAGCAAGTGCCAAAAAGGTTTTCAAGATCATAAGAAGTATCATTATCTTCCCAATCATAATCATCACAACAAGCAATAGGCGTAACGAGATCATCATCAAGTGTATCATCTTCATTTTCATGAGGTACAGCAATAATAGGAGCAACTTTATTTGGGAGAGATACCTTTTTACCTCTCTTCCTTTTTCTTTTCTTCTTCTTCACCGCATCATGTGTGGGTTCAATCCTCTTTTTGGAGCTCCTTATTAATGAGATTGGTTGAATAGAAGGCTCCTCCACGTTACCTGATTCATCATAAGGAATAATAGGAGGATATTGGGAAGTTTGTTCCCTTTCGTTACCATTTTTTTCATCTTCTATTTGTTTTCTTTTCTTTATGTAATTGGCAATATAAGGATTTTCAATGCAATTCACCGCACAATACATATAAATCTTCTCTAGGTCAAAATCAAGAAATTTATCGAGATTAAATTTTGGAATACCCTCAGTTATACGTTTCATTTCTTCATAACCCAAAAGAAGACTAAGCTCTTTATGATGCTCAAGGGTAATCAAATTATCACAATATTTGGACACGACTTGATCATGAAACAAATAGCATTGGAGCTTTAAATGACCATGTTCATTGCAAAGTTCACAAGGGGTACTATAAATATTGAATCTTTCAGCACATTCATCTAGCTCTTCTTGCAACAATTTGGTTTCTAAGTACTTATGCCTCTTGCAATAAATATCTTCTCTATTTGGTGTGTTCATGCAAACATGCACTCCACAAAAGTTGACATGCTCATAAGAGATATTTTCATCATAACTAGTGCAATCATCATTAGCGTCATGAATATTCAAAGAATTCATACTAACAACATTGCAATCATGCTCATCATTCAAAGATTTAGTGCCAAACAATTTAATGCATTCTTCTTCTAACACTTTGGCACAATTTTCCTTTCCATCATACTCACGAAAGATATTAAAAAGGTGAAGCGTATGAGACAAACTCAATTCCATTTTTTTGTAATTTTCTTTTATAAACTAGACTAGTGCTAAAACAAGAAACAAAAAGATTCAATTGCAAGATCTAAAGATATACCTTCACTTACCTAGCCTCCCCGGCAACGGCGCCAGAAAAGAGCTTGATGTCTACTACGCAACCTTCTTCTTGTAGACGTTGTTGGGCCTGCAAGTGCACAGGTTTGTAGGACAGTAGCAAATTTCCCTCAAGTGGATGACCTAAGGTTTATCAATCCATGGAGGCGTGGGATGAAGATGGTCTCTCTCAAGCAACCCTGCAACCAAATAACAAAGAGTCTCTTGTGTCCCCAACACACCCAATACAATGGCAAATTGTATAGGTGCACTAGTTCGGCGAAGAGATGGTGATACAAGTGCAATATGGATGGTAGCTATAAGTTTTTGTAATCTGAAATAATAAAAACAGCAAGGTAACAAGTGGTAAAAGTGAGCACAAACGGTATTGCAATGATAGGAAACAAGGCCTAGGGTTCATACTTTCGCTAGTGCAAGTTCTCTCAACAATAATAACATAGATAGATCATATAACAATCCCTCAACATGCAACAAAGAGTCACTCCAAAGCCACTAATAGCGGAGAACAAACGTAGAGATTATGGTAGGGTACGAAACCACCTCAAAGTTATTCATTCCAATCAATCCGGTGGGCTATTCCTATAAGTGTCACAAACAGCCCTAGAGTTCGTACTAGAATAACACCTTAAGATACAAATCAACCAAAACCCTAATGTCACCTAGATACTCCATTGTCACCTCAAGTATCCGTGGGCATGATTATACGATATGCATCACACAATCTGAGATTTATCCAACCAACATAAAAGTACTTCAAAGAGTGCCCCAAAGTTTCTACCGGAGAATCAAGAACGTGTGCCAACCCCTATGCATAGGTTCATGGGCGGAACCCGCAAGTTGGTCACCAAAACATACATCAAGTGGCACATGATATCCCATTGTCACCACAGATGATCACGGCAAGACATACATCAAGTGTTCTCATAAAGACTCAATCCGATAAGATAACTTCAAAGGGGAAACTCAATTCATCACAAGAGAGTAGAGGGGAAGAAACATCATAAGATCCAACTACAATAGCAAAGCTCGGGATACATCAAGATCGTGCCATAGAGGGAACACGAAAGAGAACACGAGAGAGAGAGAGATCAAACACATAGCTACTGGTACATACCCTCAGCCCCGAGGGTGAACTACTCCCTCGTCGTCATGGAGAGCACCGGGATGATGAAGATGGCCACCGGAGATGGATCCCCCCTCCGGCAGGGTACCGGAAAGGGGTCCCGATTGGTTTTTGGTGGCTCTGCAGGCTTGCGGCGGCGGAACTCCCGATCTATCTTCTGTTCTGGAAGTTTTAGGCACGCGTGGTATATATGGGTGAAAGGAGTGCGTCGGTGGAGCTACGGGGGCCCCATGAGACAGGGGCGCGCGCCGGGGGGGGAGGGGGGGGTGGGCACCCCCCCCACCCTCGTGAGCACCTCCCGTATCTTCTGACGTGGAGTCCAAGTCCATCAGGTGGGTTTCCTTCCAAAAATAACTTCTCCAGTTGATTTCGTTCCGTTTTGACTCCGTCTGATATTACTTTTCCTCGAAACACTGAAATAGGCATAAAACAACAAATCTGGGCTGGGCCTTCGGTTAATAGGTTAGTCCCAAAAATAATATAAAAGTGGAACATAAAGCCCAATATTGCCTAAAACAGTAGATAATATAGCATGGAGCAATCAATAATTATAGATACGTTGGAGACGTATCAAAGACCCTTGCCGGTGCAGCTCGCCCACACCGGCCGAGCGAGCCACCCTTGAGCCCACAAGTGCTCAAACAGACGCATTGGGACAGGGCTCGGGAGGCACCTCCGTGGTGGCATGCAGATCTTTGTGAAGACATAGAATGCTCAAGATCAAATGATGATAAGAGGGCAACCATCCTCACCGAAGAAACCCACAAGACCCCTGGCAAGACCCTTGCCGGGGAGGCCAGCGCGCCACGGCAAGACCCTTGCCGGGCCACCCGGCAACACCCTTGCTGGGGAAGCCAGCGTGCCATGGCAAGACCCTTGCCGGGCCACCCGGCAAGACCCTTGTCGGGCCACCCGACAAGGCCCTCGCAAAAGCGCACCAGCTGGGCCACTGCCAGGCCCGCACCAGATAAGTCTTCGGCGCCGTTCGCATGCAGCTGCCGACCCAATCAGCTGGGCAGGCACCTGCGTGGCTGCATGCAATGCTTCGTGGAGGCTCCACCACCGCACCACCTCAGCTGCCTGCCTGCCTACATGGCACTGCATGCGTCGCTGACCAGGGCACGTGTCGAAGCAAGGAGGAGCGACGGCGGATGGGACGGACCTCGCTCCCATCCCCAATAAAGCGAAGGGACACCTAAGCCTCACATTAAATGCATCTTGTCCTGTAATACGAGGGATAACCTCACAGCATTGTACCCTTTCCACCTCCTGCTTGCCACTGTGGCGACCCCTTTCCCTATAAAAGGAGGCCCGAGGCGACCAGGAAAAGGATTCGGCTCTTTTGAACCTCGCTGCACCTAGAGCTAGTTTGAAAGCTCAAGAACACTAAATACATCCACCAAAGCAGGCTAGGGTTTTACGCATCCTTGTGGCCCGAACCTGTGTAAAATCCCTTTGTGTTGTCTGTTGTTCCCGCTCTTCTCACGATCCCCGCGCCCCGCAACCGTAGAAGGGATTCCCGTGATCCCATAGGTGCCGTCTCCCACCGACATAACCTAGCTTGGCTTTGGACTATATGTCGCCAGTATATATTTGGATTGCGCCATTGGAATCATGCGCTTATAAATCATTGGGTATATTGTTCAAATCTTTAATAGCCAACATGGCTGGATTTTTATTATGGTTATCAATGACCAGTATTATGATTAAGGTTTTCAAAGTCGCTTTAGCGCAATGGCTATCGTATTATCAATGGATATGATTTATTCTACAATTGAAGGAATAGTCCCGAGTCGCTGCAGGCTTACGACCCGGCACTTGGGGGCTACATTATTCAAGTTGAGATTATATCAAATATGCAAGTCTCATGTCACTGCAAGCATGCACCATGACACTTGGGGGCTAATGCAAAGTCATTTTTATTGGCCTTATTGAAGACCCGACTCTTCACATTGTAATGAGTCGGCCCTTGGGGGCTACTAGTTGCTCCTGTCAACAATTCAAGGTACACAAGTTTTCATCCATTATATTGAAGGATCCACTTCTCAGTTGGTAAAGCACAAAGCTCTCAACCTTGTGGACGTGGGTTCGAAGCCCCATGATAGGGGTTACATCATATAATGTTATTCTCAATGAAGTATATATAAAGTCCCAGCTCAATATTATCTTACTGAGCATGCCCTTGGGGGTTATATGTTGCTGTTCAAAGTCTACATGATCATATCTATAAAGTCCCTGCTCATTATTGCATAATGACCCGGCCCTTGGGGGTTACACTGATTGAAGTTTTTATGAGCATGAGGCAATTACAAGTCCCAGGTTGCTACAAGCATGACAACCCGGCACTTGGGGGCTACATATGTGGAATACTCAGTTCTGACTAGTGATTGAGATGAATAACCTGGATTTTCTCAAGCTTGTGACATTCATATTGAAGCAATTCTAAAGCTGTTACTACGATGGGGGATACAGGTAATATGCATATAAAGGAGGAACATCTTCAAATTCTCAATTTTGGGCAAATCAGGAAGATTAATTGTGTGACCCGGTATTGGCAACAATCATAACCCGGTGTCTATAAACGGTCATGACCCGGGATCATCAGTTTTTATAACCCGACATTATATGACAATGATAAACCGACAAGTTTTACATTTTCAAACCGGCTGATATTAGTTGAATATTTGAAGACCAATATTTTTGTCAAATCAGAGCATTGAAGGCCGATTCAAATGGATTCTTTATTTACAAAATATCTTCTGCAAGCAAATTGATTATGAAGCTGGTATATTGACTCGAATTTTTCAGAAGGAAGAAATGACAAGGAATTAAGGATGATCAAGCGCCAGTTTAAGAATATTTAAAGCGGAGCACAGCCCGCCAAATTTGTTCTTGTGTTTATATTGCAGATCCGTTTAACATGGATAAATCCAAATTAAACTAGGGGCTAATGCAGGGATATACCCCGCGGCTTAACCCGGCACGAAGTATAGCCCGGCCGGACTTGGCGACTCACTAGTAACCCGACGAGCGGGTCAGAGGAACGACAAGACCCGGTGGCCTAGAAGGCGGTTTATGGAAGGCCGGTTCATGCTATGGTGGGCCGGTTTATGAGGAATGCACAAGGAATATTCTCCTACAAAGGAAGCAAGACTAGGACTCCACTTGTAATAGAGTAAACCTAATCCAACTAGGACTAGTCATGTAAACCGCCCCTTCAACATATATAAGGAGGGGCAGGGTTCCCCAAAGAGGGACAAGCAAAGAAGAAACAATCTCTAGGGCTAGACACAAAGAGCCGGTTTACCGGCGACTCCCTCGTGATGATAATGAGACCTAGCCTCAAACAACATGTAGGGTTATTACTGGATGATGTTTCCCGGGTCCCGAAGCTGTCTAAACCCTTGTCTTGTGTTGCGTCTCTCGATTTCGCTCAACCCCTCTCAAGCTACCACATAGATGCGCTGGCCTCACGACTAAGTCCTCTCACTAGGACATCTGCCGTGACAATTCCACGATAGCAACCAAGTATAAATAAAATAAAATGATGCTCCAAGCAAAACTCATATCATGTGACGAATAAAAATATAGCTCCAAGTGAGGTTACCGATAATGTAGAAGACGAAAGAGAGGATGCCTTCCGGGGCATCCCCAAGCTTAGTTGCTTGGATCTTCCTTGAATATTATCTTGGGGTGCCTTGGGCATCCCCAATCTTAGGGTCTTGTCACTCCTTATTATCCTCATATCGATATCTCACCCAAAACTTGAAAACTTCAATCACACAAAACTTAACGGAACATCGTGAGATAGGTTAGTATGATAAAGACAAATCATTCACAGTGGTACTATCAAAGACAAGATTCACAATTGTTCTCACACAATTCCTACTGTACCTTATCATTTTCACAATTTATATTGAGCAATATAAGCCGCAGAAACTAGAAAACAAGCAAACTATGCATTGAAAATAGAATGTGTCAAAAACAGAATAGTCTGTAATGATTTGGAAAAGGACCATACTTCTGCTACTCAAAAAATTCCAAAAAATTAGGACAATGTAGGTAATTTGTATATCAATCATTTGTAAAAAAATTAAATAATTTATCACATTCCAGTAGGGCAAATCAATTCTGTTACTGGGTGCATAAGTTTCTGTTTTTGCACAGAATCAAGTCAACTATCATCCACACTATCCCAAAGGCTTTACTTGGTACTTTATTGAAACAAAAGCTATAAAACATGATTACTACAGTATCTTAATCATGTGAACACACAAAAACAGTAGGTAGATATGTTGGGTTGTCTCCCAACAAGCTCTTTTCTTTAATGCCTTTTTAGCTAGGCATGATGGTTTCAATAATGCTCACATAAAAGATAAGAACTGAAACATAACAAAAGCATCATGAAACACATGGAAATCACATTTAAGTCTAACCCACTTCCTATGCGTAGGGATTTTGTGGGCAAACATGGGAACAAGAATCAACTAGCATAGGAAGGCAAAACAAGTACAACTTCAAAACTTTCAACACATAGAGAGGAAACTTGATATTATTGAGATATGTAAATGCATATGTTCCTCTGTCATAATAATTTTCAGTGCCATCATGAATGAATTCAACTATATAACTATCACATAAAAGCATTCTTTTCATGACCCACAAGCATAACAGATTTATTACTCTACACACAAGCAAATTTATTCTCATTCATAATAGTGGGAGTAAACTCAACAAAATAACTATCATGGGATTCTTGATTGATATAATCATTTTTAGCATTAAAATGATGATGAAAAGATTCATCGTGATCATTATTCTTTATATCATAATTGTCATCTGATGTCTACTATGCAACTTTATTCTTGTAGACTCGTGTTGGGCCTCCAAGCGTGGAGTTTTGTAAGACATCAGCAATTTTCCCTCAAGTGGATAACCTAAGGCTTACAAATACGTGGGAGGCGTAGGATGAAGATGGTCTCTCTCAAACAACCCTAAAACCAAATAACAAAGTGAAGGAAATATGCCCTAGAGGCAATAATAAAGTTGTTATTTTATATTTCCTTATTTGATGATAAATGTTTATTATTCATACTAGAATTGTATTAACCGGAAACTTGATACATGTGTGGATACATAGACAAAACACCGTGTCCCTAGTAAGCCTCTACCAGACTAGCTCGTTAATCAAAGATGGTTAAGTTTCCTAACCATTGACATGTGTTGTCATTTAATGAACGGGATCACATCATTAGGAGAATGATGTGATGGACAAGACCGATTCGTTAGCTTAGCATAATGATCGTTAAGTTTTATTGCTATTGCTTTCTTCATGTCATATACATATTCCTTTGACTATGAGATTATGCAACTCCCGAATACCGGAGGAATACCTTGTGTGATATAAACGTCACAACGTAACTAGGTGATTATAAAGATGCTCTACAGGTATCTCCGAAGGTGTTTGTTGGGTTGGCATAGATCAAGATTAGAATTTGTCACTCTGAGTATCAGAGAGGTATCTCTGGGCCCTCTCGTTAATGCGAATCATAATAAGCCTTGCAAGCAGTGTGACTAATGAGTTAGTTATGAGATGATGCATTACAGAACGAGTAAAGAGACTTGGCGGTAACGAGATTGAACTAGGTATGAAGATATCGATGATCGAATCTCGGGCAAGTAACATACCGATGACAAAGGGAATAACTTATGTTGTCATAACAGTTCGAACGATAAAGGTCTTCGTAGAATATGTGGGAGCCAATATGAGCATCCAGGTTCCGCTATTGGTTATTGACCGGAGAGGTGTCTCGGTCATGTCTACATAGTTCTCGAACCCATATGGTTCGCACGTTAATGTTCGTTGATGATTTGTATTATATGAGTTATGTGATTTGGTGACCGAATGTTGTTCGGAGTCCCAGATGAGATCATGGACATGGCGAGGAGTCTCGAAATGGTCGATAGGTAAATATTCATATATAGGACGATAGTATTCGGACACCGGAAGTGTTTCGGGGGTACCCGTTACATATCGGGTCACCGGAAGGGGTTCCGGGCAACCCCCGGCAAGCTATATGGGCCTAATGAAGGAAATACGCCCTCGAGGCAATAATAAAGTTGTTATTTATATTTCCTTATATCATGATAAATGTTTATTATTCATGCTAGAATTGTATTAACCGGAAACTTAGTACATGTGTGAATACATAGATGAACAAAGTGTCCCTAGTATGCCTCTACTTGACTAGCTCGCTAATCAAAGATGGTTAAAGTTTCTTGACCATAAACATGTGTTGTCATTTGATCAACGGGATCACATGGACAAGACCCATCCGTTAGCTTAGCATAATGATCGTTTAGTTTTATTGCTATTGGTTTCTTCATGACTTATACATGTTCCTCTGACTATGAGATTATGCAACTCCCGAATATCGGAGGAACACCTTGTGTGCTATCAAACATCACAACATAACTGGGTGATTATAAAGATGCTCTACAGGTGTCTCTAAGGTGTTTGTTGGGTTGGCATAGATCGAGATTAGGATTTGTCACTCCGTGTATCTGAGAGGTATCTTTGGGCCCTCTCGGTAATGCACATCACTATAAGCCTTGCAAGAAATGTGAATAATGAGTTAGTTACAGGATGATGCATTATGGAACGAGTAAAGAGAATTGCCGGTAACGATATTGAACTAGGTATGATGATACCGACTGATACATCTCCAACGTATCTATAATTTATGAAGTATTCATGCTGTTATTCTATCATTCTTGGATGTTTTACAACCATTTTATAGTAACTTTATATCATTTTTGGGACTAACCTATTGACCCAGTGCCCGGTACCAGTTGCTGTTTTTTTCTTGTTTTTTACATCGCATGAAATCAATATCAAACGGAGTCCAAACAACGCGAAACTTTTTGGAGATTTTTTTGGGCCAGAAGACATCCATTGGGCCAGAGATGCACCTGGGGGGTGCCTCGAGGGGCCTGGCGCACCCATGTGGGTTGTGCCCACCTCGGTGGCCTCCCGCACCCCCTCTTTGCACTATAAATTCCCAAATATTTTAAAACCCATCGGGGTTACCCTAGATCAGAAGTTCCGCCACCGCAAGGTCTCTGTATCCGCAAAAACCAATCTATACCCTGTTTCGGCACCCTGCCGGATGGGGGAATCATCTCTGGTGACCATCTTCATCATCCCGGCGGCCACCATGATGAGGAGGGAGTAGTCCATCCTCGGCGCTGAGGGTTTGTACCAGTAGCTATGTGTTTAATCTCTCTCTCTCTCTCTCTCTCTCTCTCGTGATCTATATCATTGGCTTTGTTAATATAGTCGGATCATATGATGTTTCTCCCCATTATACTATTGTTATGATGAATTGAGTCTTTACCCTTTGAAGTTTTGTATTGTCGGATTGAATATTCAGAGATGAGAACACATGATGTATGTCTTGCAATATGAATACTTGAGGTGACAAATGGGGTATCATACTGATTCACTTGATATGTGTTATGGCATTCAACTCACGGATTCCCGCGGTGATATTGGGGTAATCTATGCATAGGAGTTGATGCACGTCTTTATTATCTTTTCCGGTAGAAACTTTGGGGTCTCCTTGTAGTTCTTTGTGTGGACTGAGTATTATGAATATGAATTTGCTTTGTTGTTATTCTAGTACGAACTCTTGATTAGATCGATCGGGAAGAATAGCTTGCGTTATTCTAGTACGAACTCAAGGATAGATTGATCTGAAAGAATAGCTTTGAGGTGGTCTCTTACCCTACAAACAATTTCTATCTTTTGTTCTCCGCTAATAGGAACTCGGGAGTGATTCTTTGCGGCACTTTGAGGGATAATCATATGATCCAACTATGTTAGCATTGTTGAGAGATTGCACTAGTGAAAGTACGGACCCTTGGCCACATTTTTAAGCATTGCAATACCGTTTTGTGCCCGTTTACTAATTGCTACCTTGCTGTTTTTATTTATTCAGATTATAATAATATATTTCTACCATCAATATTAAACTTTTATCACCATCTCTTCGCCGAACTAGTGCACCTATACAATTTGCCATTGTATTGGGTGTGTTGGGGACACAAGAGATTTCTTGTATTTGGTTGCAGGGTCGTTTGAGAGAGACCATCTTCATCCTACACCTCTCACGGATTGATAAACCTTAGGTCATCCACTTGAGGGAAAATTGCTACTGTCCTACAAAACTCTGCGCTTGGAGGCCCAACACGAGTCTACAAGAATAAAGTTGTGTAGTAGAAATCACCGAAGATCGAATCTCGGGCAAGTAACATACTGATGACAAAGGGAATAACGTATGTTGTTATGCGGTTTGACCGATAAAGATCTTCGTAGAATATGTAGGAGCCAATATGAGCATCCAGGTTCTGCTATTGGTTATTGACCGGAGATGTGTCTCGGTCATGTCTACATACACTGGTGCGCGTCAGTCCTAAACGAACGGTTTAAAACACCTTTCCGCGATGACATTTGGAACCGTCACCAAGTGAGTGTGGGCGATAGGGGGTCCTTCCCACACGACCCAGAAACCGTCGGGGATAGGGAGCCTTGATGCAAACAGTTGTCCCTATATAACCGTTTCCGATATCTCGAATATCCCAAACACTTCATCCTTGCTACTCGTTTGTGCTCGCATTGCCATCACAGTCGAAGTTTTGTGGTTCTGCCTAAACCAGGCAGATTCTAGGCACGGGAGCTTTCCAGGCAGATTCTAGACAGATTCCACGCTTGGGAGATTTATGATGCCTGGCACATCACAAATAGTTCATGATTATAAACCGTGTACGATAGGTAGATAATCACACACATTTAGTTTTCCCGCACCATATGTGATAGTGTCTGACATCACACACGCTTGGCGAACGGCAACTGTGTGCATGCTTGCACACGTTTCCTCTCTGTGAACCGTCTCGGATTATGGTGTATATCGCAAATGTTTGTGTTTTACCAACCGTGTGTGTGCCATAATGACCTGCACAACATAATTTCACCCTAATTTAATTGCTGCTATTAAAAATTGTACCTAATTTAAACTTGAAAGTAGGCTATAGCTTTATTAATATCCATCAGTTTCAAACAACCAATGCATTATTCGATTCACAGGTACATATGTTTAAGAATTACATAAGCACCAAATAAAGAATGATGTACCAGGGTTCTATACTTATACTATTATAGATGGTAAAGAAAGAGGCGACATACATTCCAGTTGCTGAACAAGGTGAAGCGGAATGGCCCTATTGTGCTCTCCTGGATGCAGAAGGCATGCAGGACTCTAGTCCAAACCCTTGTGATGGCCTGCCGCCAATCATGTAGTTTGAGAGGTAATCTTGATTAAACTGCTTCAGGATCCACTGCAAAAGAAAAAAAAATCAGATATTGTCATCTAACATAACTCATTACGGGCAGTAAAAAGAAGGCTACATGGTTCTTACTTACCATCCTACAGTTCACTGTTGTCTTGCATAAAGTGTAAACAAATAGTTCGATTGACATCTTTTGACCCATTTTAGTAACAATCTTTATCAGTTTCCTCACTTGATGCTGGTTCATGAATATCTCATTGCCCCATGCGCAGAAAGTTTCGAAGTGTGGATCTTTGGCAATGATATATGTAACTAAAAACACCAAGTTAATATTAGAAGCTAAATAATAATTGAAAAATGATGTAGTACAACATTCCATCCATCCCATTATATAAGATTTTATTACATGTATATCTAGACATCATCAGAACATTAAGGTAACACTCTTCCTTGTTGCTATGTAGCCTGGGATTGCATATTTAGTCATTCAGTATAATGCATGTTGCTAAACAACAATTGAAAAACGAAAAGGCATGTTGACTGCAATATCCCTAATAGCAACCAAATATCGTAATTCATAGTGGTATTGTTGAAACTGTTATTGATGAAATTGAACTGGACAACAAATAGTTGCACATATAGAGCATCACATTGTGAAGAACTGAAATAAACAAGTCATAAGGACATCTCTAGGCGATCCTTATAAAGTTAAATGACTAAAACCCTTAGTGGATATATATATATATATATATATATATATATATATATATATATATATATATATATATATATATATATATATATATATATATATATATATATATATATATATATACTCTAGCAATTTTTGGCCTTTTCTAGTCGATCCCCTAAACTTAAGGTTGTAAACTTCAATTTGATCAAGTTCAAAGCAGGTTCAACCGAAAGTAGCATGCATTCAAACATAAACATAGATAGTTTTGCATAACCGAACATAAAACATAAATTTAAACTAAGCTAAACTACTTTCGGTCGAAGTAGAGGTCGAGCCAATCCTTCCTCGTCATGTACGGTGTGCCACGAGCCGGGTCCGGGCCACTACCATCGTCGGGGTCGTTGCGGAAGGCACTCCTCCACTCGTCAACGTAGATCTCCTCGTCCTAGGACCCATCTCGACGCAGTCCGCGCCGCCGTCGCTGCCGCCTTCGACCTCGTCATCACAGGAGAACTTGATAACCTCGCCGCCCTCCGTGCCGTCGTCCTCGCCGCCTTCGACCTCGTCATCGGAGGAGAGCTCGATAACCTCGCCGCCCTCCGCGCCAGCAATGATCGCCCGCTCCGCCTCTACGAGCTCCGGGTGCTGCCGGCGGAGCTCTTGCATGTAGGCCTCGTCGGCGGCCTCGGCCTCGAGATGCTCCCACGCCTCGCGGTCCTCCCGCGCCATAGCCGAGCTCACCACCCCTGGCTCCGGCGGAACGAGGTGGACCGGACGTGTGTCGAAGGGGAAATTGAGCCTTGCCGCCGCGCCGTGGTAGCGAACCTGTTAGCGGTCGTACTCCATGGCCGCGAGCACGACCGTGTGGAAGCTACCGAGCCACTGGCGAGTGTGGGTCTCTCAATCTGTAATCTCGGTGACCCACGTCCCCCACCGCCGCTGCCGGACCCCAAGGTAGGACTTTGTTGGCTGCCGGGTCCCTGGTAGGACGGGGAAGTCCATGAATCAGCGTAGGGGCGTGGCGGCGGGCGGAACGGGGGACCAGTGACGGCGGATCGGGCCCGCGGAGGACGACGGGGACACCTCGGCGGCGTCACACGAAAAGGCCGCGATAAACCTCTTTTTGGCCATTGGCTACTCGAGCTCCCCAGCACACAGGCAGAGGTTGAGGATGGAGGTGCCGGCGATGGCGGCGACCTACCAATGGTTTCGAAGGTTGTGTGTGCCTATGTGAGCGGAGGTTGTGTTTGAGGATATACTGCGGCCATTGAAAATTTTACTAGGCGGGAGTAACAAGGCGGGGCTACTGAAAATTTGGATCAAGGGCGAGCAGATATTTTTGAGATTGCGAGGATGCAGAGGCGGGAGTAAAACGCCGGCTCTTGAAAATTTGAATCAAGGGACTGAAGCGCAGAGGGATGCAGAGGCGGCGAAGAAACGCCGGCTACTGAAAATTTGAATCAAGGGACCAAGCGAGAGGGATGCAGAGGCGGGAGTTTTGGGGGAGCGAGCTAGTGTGCTTGACATGCCGGCTGTGGACTGTAGCCGATGCACCTTCTCGCGTAAGCCATAGGCGTACTATACACCGACGATGCTGCAAGATATTTTGCACTACATCTCACACGGTTGGTGAGAATAAACTGTGTGGGATCTACTTGATTTGAATTACGAAATGGGGTCACAGTGACAATGGACGGTGTTTGAATTTCTAGACCTTTTATCTGCAGTGAACATGCAACTATATGTGTGTCGTAAAAGAATTGGAATTATTCCTGGTTCGTTTGACATTTCATACATTAAACTGGTTTTCAAGCAATTTCAGGTGCACAATCAAAATTAAACTACATGCACATGCTCCGGTGCATACAAATTGGTTGAAAATCAAATATGTGTCCTTCAGTGCATGCTTAGGTCCCATGGAAGAAATGGGAATGAATTTTTCGGGGTTGTTTTGGCCTTTTTTATACATTAACTGGGTTTTCTAGGCATTTTATGTGCATAATTCAAATTTGAACTACAAGCACATGCTCCAATGCACTAAAGTTGGTTGAAAAATCACATGTGTGTCCTTGGGTGAATTTCTAGGTCCCATGCAAGAGATGGGAATGAATTTCAAACACCAGGGCACTGTTGATTGCCGGCAAAACATTGATATACCTGGTTATTAAATTCTAGTAAATCCAAAACTCGTCTGAAATTCATGAATCTTGGCATGCTATCATGGAGCGGCATCAACCCATGGTGAAAATTTTGTCCCATTTGGGGCAGGTTTGTGTATAAGCTTCTCACAAACCAGAGCTTCTCACAACACGCATGATAGTTTTGATAGGAAACGTACCACCTTTGGTGACGAGACGATATCCGTTGCCTCTTATTGCTTTCAAATAAGAGGTGTTGTGTCAATTTTTGTGATTTTTCGGGGTTCATTTGGACATTTTTATGCATTAACTGGGTTTTATGGTCCTTGGGTGAATTTCAAGGTCCCATGCAAGAGATGGGAATAAAATTCAAACACCAGGGCACTGTTGATTGCCGACAAAACATTGAGATGCCTGGTTTTTAAATTCTAGTAAATCCAAAACTCGTCTGAAATTCATGAAACTTGGCATGCTATCATGGAGTGGCATCAACATGCCGTGTTAGAAAAGTTATCCCATTTGGGGCAGGTTCGGGTATATGTTTCTCACAAACCAGAGCTTCTCACAACAAGCATGATGGTTTCGATAGGGAATGTCCCACCTTTGGGGACGAAACGATATCCATTGCCTCTTATTGCTTTCAAAAAATTTCTCGTGTCAACATAGAACAACAGGAGTGTTGTGTCAATTTTTGGGATTTTTCGGGGTTCGTTTGGACATTTTTATGCATTAACTGAGTTTTCAATGCATTTATGTGCATAATTCAAATTTGAACTACATGCACATGCTCCAGTGCATATAAATTGGTTGAAAAATCAAATATGTGTCCTAGGGTGCATGCTTAGGTCCCATGCGAGAAATGGGAATGAATTTCAAACACCAGGGCACCGCTGATTGCCGGCAAAACATTGAGATGCCTCATTTTTATATTCTAGTAAATCCAAAACTAGTCTGAAATTCATGAAACTTGGCATGCTTTCATGGAGCGGCATCAACATACCATGGTAAAAAAATTGTCCCGTTTGGGGCAGGCTTGGGTATATGCTTCTCACAAACCAGAGCTTCTCACAACAAGCATGATGGTTTCAGTAGGGAACGTCCCACCTTTGGGGATGAAACGATATCCACTGCCTCTTATTGCTTCCAAAAAATTTCTCGTGTCAACATAGAACAACAGGAGTGTTGTGTCAATTTTTGTGATTTTTTGGGTTGTTTTGGACATTTTGATGCATTAACTGAGTTTTCAATGCATTTATGTGCATAATTCAAATTTGAACTACATGCACATGCTCCAGTGCATATAAATTGGTTGAAAAATCAAATATGTGTCCTTGGGTGCATGCTTAGGTCCCATGCAATAAATGGGAATGAATTTCAAACACCAGGGCACCGTTGATTGCCGACAAAACATTGAGATGCCTGGTTTTTTAATTTTAGTAAATCCAAAACTCGTCTAAAATTCATGAAACTTGGCATGATATCATGGAATGGCGCCCGACATGATGTGGTATTTTTCGTGTCCATTTTGAGAGAAGGCGCACTCGAATACTGACAGCCAACAAAGGCATTTTGAAAAAATAGCTGCCACTTAGTATCTCAAACGTTTGTATAATTCAAAACGTGTGCGTTCTGTTAACCATTCACGTGACGCCATGTGTCTTGGTTTTAATGGCTGTAGGAGGTGCTGTGCGGACAGCTGCTTGACCTTGACTGAACGGGAGGCGTGCGAGCGCAGTCCGGTGCGCAGGCTGACCGAGAGGCATGCAAGCTGTCCTCCAATGCACAGGCTCATCGGGAAGCGTGCGAGCTTTACGCTGCGTAGGCTCACTGGGAAGTGAGACCTTTTACTTCCATGGCCGCCCGCCTTCCTCTCCATTAATGGCGCCCGAGCTGCTGTTTAATACGGGCGGCCTTACTGTTCGCCTCCCATTCCCCTCCCCCCGCAGACCTCCACCGCCATGGCGCAGAATGATCATCTACCACTAGTCTTCAAGTTTGGTGAAGTCGACTCCGAGCTGGAGGAGATAGAAAATAAGGAGGAATGGGGCCTCATGGACATGGCCCAGAACGAGCTAGCCACGGCGGTTGCTGCCCCCGCTCCCGTCCCAGTTCCCATCCACGCGCTCGCGCTAGCGACCATCCCCGTAGCATTGACGGGCTGGTCGACGAGCACTATCACAGAGCTGGAAGCCGCGGGCGTCAGCAAGGTCTCTGCGGACCCGTGACAGCTCGTGTACATGCCAGCGCCAGCGCCCGTGCCCGTTCGCATGCGTGCCCCTCCACCCACCGTGTCGCCGGCCCCCGTGTGTTTGGCTGCATCCGCCGCGCCCGTGCGCGCCCCTTCACCCACCGCGGCGCCGGTCCCCGTGCGTTTGGCTGCACCCGGCGTGCCCGTGCCCATGCGCCCCCCCCCTTAGCGACATGGGACGCTGTCGTCGACCACTACCTCTCAGCGGCGCCAGTTGCCGTCCTCCCACGCCCCGCCTGTCGATCGCGCGACAACATGATGTTTGATTTACAAGTTAAGAACATTTTGTTCTGCCTTGAAGGCTTCAACAACAGTGTCCCGGAGGACAACAACGACAACGATGGCGCGGCACGCCGCCTCCGCCGTCGCCGGAAATAGTTTTTTTGGGGTTTAATACTGTATCTCGAATTCTTGATCATATGAATATAAATTCGCAGTGTGACCGAATGAAAGATATGGTTTGAATGAACTTGCTTTTTCTCTCTTAATGTATAGACTTATCAAACAATTTTCTTTTGAAAAAAATGTCAACGGTTTTTAAATATAAAACACTCATCGCAACTGTTTTAGTTAGGACACCCGTATGCAAACCGACAGCTTCCCCAGGAAGCCAAGGGAAAATGTGACGAGCAGGATTTCTGCATCCCTTCAATGCAAACGGTTGTTTTGCATGACTCGTGTGCAACCACGTACAAAAAATTGGGTAAGATTTGCATACCTGTCATATTGGGTATGTTGCCATTTCTCAAACTGGAAAGATTGACATTTGTTTATCTAGTAACATTGCCATCTCAAACTGGAAAGATTGACATTTGTTTATCTAGTAACATTGCCATTTGTCAACCTTGTAACACTGCGATTTGTCAAAATATGCAGCTACAAATCACTAGCACTATCTAATTTTTGCAACTAAAATCACTAACACTGTTCATATGGACACCACTAGCAGGCGTGAGTTCATGGATGCATATGCAAATGTACCATTGATTACATACAACAAGTCATCAGCCCACAACGACAACAAGGATACACGTTGGATTACAGATCATTTCCAACAAAACATTCTAGTAAAGTTTTTCTCACACAACAAATAACAAAGCGATGAAATGAACTTCATCTCAACCACTCGTCGGCGTTGGAAACGCTTTCTTTGAACCAGAAGTGATTCTCTGGGAAGGGCCAGCTACTGTCAATCTCGAGACCAACGCAGGACTGATCATCCAGGCTGAAGCGGCCTATGTCAGGACCCATATTGGGACGGTAGGGAAGCATAGCCATGTTCGAGGTATAGATACAGTTGCTTCTCATAAATGGTAGTAAAGTTGTGTCAACAGCAGCTGGATCGCCTTCCACCATCATTGGATAGTTTTGTCCAAGGAAGAGTGAGTTTCCTCCAAGACTTTCAATACTGAACCAGGGAGAAGGTGTTGGCACTAGTACACTAGTATCCATCCCGAATACCCTGCAACAGATGTTGGAATAGGTCTGGAGAGTGCGACCATGTGAGACAACACCTGCTTCCTTAGTAACATCAGCAATGCCTCATATACGAGACAAGAAGAGGTGATCCAATGAATAAGTTGCCAGCGCCATCGAGTATATGGGTCCTGCTCGTCCTCATGCTCGTGATCATCAACATCGTCATCTCCCCCTTGGTTATAAAATTTTTCAAGTATAGGTGGTGGAATGTTCACAGGACCTTGGAAATACGAGAAGGTTAATTAGGGAAGGGAAACTAGCTAACCCGCATGCATGTGGATGAAACAATTATAATTACGGTGGAAGACAAAGTACCGAAAGCATCAAGATTCCATGCAAAAATACTGCCACGAGTGGTGGCAGCAAACACAAGACCCTCGTATTGAATTGCATCACAGTACTCATCCGTGTACAAAAAATTATTTTTGAGCAACATCCATCGAGGCGTGGAAGTAAGGACGGCAACAAGCTTGTCGAAGATAGCAACAACTTCATAGTTCGTGTAATCCCAAGAGCGGTTGGGAACTCGACAAATTGCTATCTTCCGTAGATGACAGTCACCACGATCGTATTTGAACTCACGTAGAATACCGGTGTACTCAACCTCCGGGCAGTCATCTGAGATTTTTGGAAGTGGAACCCGGTGACGAGTGTACACATTCACAAGTTCCCACTCATAGTTGTACCCAATATAAACAGCCCAGTCTCCATTTGCGCCTGCCCAAGCCTTGCCCTCAAGCGATGGCATCTTAACATCACACGTATCATTATCAAGCGGCATCAACTTGCACAAGGCGAGGCTTCCCTTGTCCCCGCGCCAATCAGCAGGGTCACGACGAAGAAGATAGAGGAGATCAAACCGCTCCTGGACCCTTGGGTTCCTTGTAATGATGTTATTAGTTGAGTCAAGAATGGTCTTGAACGAACCTTCCATGCTAGCGACGTGATGATGTTGCACCAATCAATGAGTTCCTCCACCACGTCATCTTTTAGATCGGGGCAAGAATAACGGGGTCGTTTCCGGCCTGTTCCCTCCATGAAGAAGATGATCGAACAATGGCAGAAGGAAGGGTGAAGGCAAATGGAGGGAGGAAGAGCGTGCGACAGCAGTTCCAAATCGAGAGGGAAAGGCGAAGAGGCGGTGGACGATTGCCACAGTACACGAAGAGGCACCCGGGGGAGCGAACGGTTGCCACAGAGGTCACACACTGATGACAAGGGCCGAGTGAACCGCATGCGTATATCGCACACACCTTGATCTGGTTGACCGTTTCTTTTGTGTTGCCCAATCACAACCAGTTCATCCGAGTGAACCGTATCTTGTATATCGCACACACCTTCATCTGGCTGCCTGTTTCTTTTGTGTTGCCTAATCACAAACAATTCATCCGAGTGAACCATATGCTGTGTATCGCACACGCCTTCATCTGGCTGGCCGTTTCTTTTGTTCCTCCTCATCACAAACAGTTAATTGAACTGAACCGTATGCCCTTCATCCCACATGCAACTAACACTTGAACCGTGTTTGATGCATCCGTCATCGTAAACGTTTTATACATTTCTGACGGTTTTAATACAACACCGTTTGCGATTATGGCATCGCACACAGTTTCTCGAAGGGTCTCTGATTGTAGTGTCGCGTTAGCAGCATCCTGCAGTAGTGATAGTTCCTGAGCCCGTACGGTCCGCACGCTTAACGTTCAATGACGATTTGTATTATGAGTTATGTGTTTTGGTGAACGAAGTTTGTTCAGAGTCCCGGATGAGATCACGAACATGATGAGGAGTCTCGAAATGGTTGAGAGGTAAAGATAGATATATTGGAAGGTTATATATGGACACCGGAATGGTTCCGATAAGGTTCGGGGATTTTTTGGAGTACTGGGAGGCTACCAGAACCCCCCGGGAAAGTTAATGGGCCTATTGGGCCATAGTGGAGGAGAGGATGCAAGCCACGGGAGGTGGCGCGCACCCCCCCCCCCCCCTTGCCCAATCCGAATTGGACAAGGGGAGGGGCGCGGCCCCCCTCTTTCCTTCTCCTTCTCCCTCCTTTCCCCATTCCCCCTCTCCATTGGAAGGAAAGGGGGTGGCCGAATCCTACTAGGAACGGAATCCTAGTAGGACTCCCCCCTCTTGGCGTGCCCCCCCTTGGGCCGGCCTCCTCCTCCCCCCTCCTTTATATACGTGGGCAGGGGGGCACCCCAAAGGCACAATAGTTTTTTCTTAGCCGTGTGTGGTGCCACCCTCCATAGTTTACCACCTCGGTCATATTGTCGTAGTGCTTAGGCTAAGCCCTGCACGGATCACATCATCAACACCTTTACCATGCCGTCGTGCTGACAAAACTCTCCCTCGATCCTCTACTGGATCAAGAGCTCGAGGGACGTCATCGTGCTGAACGTGTGCTGAACACGGAGGTGTTGTACGTTCGTTA
Source organism: Aegilops longissima (assembly GCA_021605205.1). Lineage (NCBI taxonomy): Eukaryota > Viridiplantae > Streptophyta > Magnoliopsida > Poales > Poaceae > Aegilops > Aegilops longissima. Next base: position 564,016,207 of record CM038677.1, read on the forward strand.
CTTGGATCAGTTGGATCATGAAGATGTTCGACTATATGAACCGCATTAACATAACGCTTTCGCTTTCGGTCTACAAGGGTACGTGGACACACTCTTCCCCTCTCGTTGCTATGCATCTCCTAGATAGATTTTGCATGATCGTAGGATTTTTTTTGAAATTGCATGCTACATTCCCCAACAGTGGTATCAGAGCCAGGTCTATGCGTAGATGATATGCACGAGTAAAACACAAAGGGTTGTGGGTGATAATAGTCATACTTCTTACCACCAACTTCTTACTTTGATTCGGCGGTATTGTTGGATGAAGCGGCCTAGAACGACATGACATGACCGCATTCATGAGACAGGTTCTTCGGACGTGCTTCACACACAGGTGGTTGGCGGGTGTCTGGTTCTCCAACTTTAGTTGAATAATATTTGACTACGGCCGGTCATTGTTGAAGGTTAAAACAACACACTTGACAAAAAATCATTGTGGTTTTGATGCGTAGGTAAGAACGGTTCTTGCTAGAAGCCCGTAGCAGCCACGTAAAACTTGCAACAACAAAGTAGAGGACATCTAACTTGTTTTTGCAGGGCATGTTGTGATGTGATATGGTCAAGACGTGATGAGATATAAATTGTTGTATGTGATGATCATGTTTTGTAAAAGTTATCGGCAACTGGCAGGAGCCTTATGGTTGTCGCTTCATTGTATGAAATGCAATCGCCATGTAATTGTTTTACTTTATCACTAAGCGGTAGCGATAGTCGTGGAAGCAATAGTTGGCGAGACGAAAACGACGCTAACGATGGAGATCAAAGTTGTCAAGCCGGTGACGATGGAGATCATGACGTTTTTGGAGATGGAGATCAAAGGCACAAGATGATGATGGCCATATCATGTCACATATTTTGATTGCATGTGATGTTTATGTTTTATGCATCTTATTTTGCTTAGTACGGCGGTAGCATTATAAGATGATCCCTCACTAAATTTCAACATATAAATGTTCTCCCTGAGTATGCACCGTTGCTACAGTTCGTCGTGCCGAGACACCACATGATTATCGGGTGTGGTAAGCTCTACGTTCACATACAACGGGTGCACGCCAGTTTTGCACATGCAGAATACTCGGGTTAAACTTGATGAGCCTAGCATATGCAGATATGGCCTCAGAACACTGAGACCGAAAGGTCAAACATGAATCATAGAGTAGATATGATCAACATAGAGATGTTCACCATTGAAAACTACTCCATCTCACGTGATGATCGGACATGGTTTAGTTGATATGGATCACGTGATCATTTAGATGACTAGAGGGATGTCTATCTAAGTGAGAGTTGTTAAGTAATATGATTAATTGAACTTTAATTTATCATGAACTTAGTACCTGATAGGTTTTGCATATCTATGTTGTTGTAGATCAATGGCCCATGCTACCGTTCCCTTGAATTTTAATGTTTTCCTAGAGAAAGCTAAGTTGAAAGATGATGGTAGAAACTACACGGACTGGGTCCGTAACTTGAGGATTATCCTCATTGATGCATAGAAGAATTACGTCCTGGAAGCACCGCAAGGTGCAAGACCCGCTGCAGGAGCAACTCTGGATATTATGAACGCCTGGCAGAGCAAAGCTGATGACTACTCGATAGTTCAGTGTGCCATGCTTTACGGCTTAGAATCGGGACTTCGAAGACGTTTTAAATTTCATGGAGCATATGAGATGTTCCAGGAATTGAAGTTAATATTACAAGCAAATGCCCGAATTGAGAGATATGAAGTCTCCAATAAGTTCTATAGTTGCAAGATGGAGGAGAATAGTTCTATCAGTGAACATATACTCAGAATGTCTGGGTACCACAACCACTTGACTCAACTGGGAGTTAATCTTCCTGAAGATAGTGTCATTGACAGAGTTCTTCAATCACTGCCACCAAGCTATAAAAGCTTCGTGATGAATTATAATATGCAAGGGATGGATAAGATAATTCCCGAGCTCTTCGTGATGCAAAAGGCTGCGGAGGTAGAAATCAAGAAGGAGCATCAAGTGTTGATGGTTAACAATACCATTAGTTTCAAGAAAAAGGGCAAAGGGAAGAAGGGGAACTTCAAGAAGAATAGCAAGCAAGTTGTTGCTCAAGTGAAGAAGCCCAATTCTGGACCTAAGCCTGAAACTGAGTGCTTCTACTGCAAAGGGACTGGTCACAGGAAGCGGAACTACCCCAAGTATTTGGCGGATAAGAAGGATGGAAAAGTGAAAGGTATATTTGATATACATGTTATTTATGTATACCTTACTAATGCTCTTAGTAGCGCCTGGGTATTTGATACTGGTTCTGTTGCTCATATTTGCAACTCGAAACAGGGGCTACAGATTAAATGAAGATTGGCTAAGGACGAGGTGACGATGCGTGTGGGAAATGGTTCCAAAGTCGATGTGATCGCCGTCGGCAAGCTACCTCTACATCTACCTTCGGGATTAGTTTTAGACCTGAATAATTGTTATTTGGTGCCAGCGTTGAGCATGAACATTATATCTGGATCTTGTTTGATGCGAGACGGTTATTCATTTAACTTAGAGAATAATGGTTGTTCTATTTATATGAGTAATAGCTTTTATGGTCATGCACCCTTGATGAGTGGTCTATTTTTGTTGAATCTCTATTGTAGTGATACACATATTTATAAATTTGAAGCCAAAAGATGCAAAGTTAATAATTATAGTGCAACTTATTTGTGGCACTGCCGTTTAGGTCATATTGGTGTAAAGTGCATGAAGAAACTCCTTGCTGATTGGATTTTGGAATCACTTGATGCTTGCGAACCATGCCTCATGGGCAAGATGACTAAGACTCCATTCTACGGAACAATGGAGCGAGCAACTGACTTGTTGGAATAATACATACTGATGTATGCGGTCCGATGAGTGTTGAAGCTTGCGGCAGGTATCGTTATTTCTAACCTTCACAGATGATTTGAGCAGATATGGGTATATCTACTTAATGGAACATAAGTCTGAAACATTTGAAAAGTTCAAATAATTTCAGAGTGAAGTGGAAAATCATCGTAACAAGAAAATAAAATTTCTACGATCTCATCATGGAGGTTAATATTTGACTTATGAGTTTGGTCTTCATTTGAAACAATGTGAAATAGTTTCGCAACTCACACCACCTGGAACACCACAGCGGAATGGTGTGTCCGAATGTCGTAACCGTACTTTATTAGATATGGTGCGATCTATGATGTCTCTTACCGATTTACCACTATCATTTTGGGGTTATGCTTTAGAGACGGCTACATTCACGTTAAATAGGGCACCATATAAATCCGTTGAGACGACACCATGTGAACTGTGGTTTGGCAAGAAACCTAAGCTGTCGTTTCTTAAAGTTTGGGGCTGCGGTGAAAAAGCTTCAACCTGATACGCTCGAACCCAAATCGGAGAAATGTGTCTTCATTGGATACCCAAAGGAGAGACTGTTGGGTACACCTTCTATCACAAATCTGAAGGAAAGATATTCGTTGCTAAGAATGGATCCTTTCTAGAGAAGGAGTTTCTCTCAAAAGAAGTGAGTGGGAGGAAAGTAGAACTTTATGAGGTAACTGTATGTTCTCCCGAATTGGAAAGTATTTTATCACAGAAATCAGTTCAAGTGATTCCTACACCAATTAGTGAGGAAGCTAATGATGATGATCATGAAACTTTAGATCAAGTTACTACCAAACCTTGTAGGACAACTAGAGTACGTTCCGCACCAGAGTGGTACGATAATCCTGTTCTGGAAGTCATATTACTAGACCATGACAAACCTATGAACTATGAGGAAGCGATGATGAGCCCAGATTCCGTGAAATGGCTTGAGGCCGTGAAATTGGAGATGGGATCCATGTATGAGAACAAAGTGTGGACTTTGGTTCACTTGCCCGATGATCGGCAAGCCATAGAGAATAAATGGATCGTCAAGAAGAAGACTGACGCTGACGGTAATGTTACTATCTACAAAGCTTGACTTGTTGTGAAAGGTTTTCGACAAGTTCAAGGAGTTGAATACGATGAGACCTTCTCACCCGTAGCAATGCTTAAGTCTGTCTGAATAATGTTAGCAATTGCCACATTTTATGATTATGAAATTTGGCAAATGGATGTCAAAACTACATTCCTTAATGGATATCTTAAAGAAGAGTTGTATATGATGCAACCAGAAGGTTTTGTCGATCCCAAAGGTGCTATCAAAGTGTGCAAGCTCCAGCGATCCATTTATGGACTGGTGCAAGCATCTCGGAGTTGGAATATATGCTTTGATAGTGTGATCAAAGAATATGGTTTTATACAGACTCTTGGAGAAGCCTGTATTTACAAAAAAGTGAGTGGGAGATCTGTAGCATTTCTGATTTTATATGTGGATGACATATTGTTGATCGGAAATGATATAGAATTTCTGGATAGCATAAAAGGATACTTGAATAAGAATTTTTCAATGAAATACCTCGGTGAAGCTGCTTATATATTGGGCATCAAGATCTATAGAGATAGATCAAGACGTTTAATTGGACTTTCACAAAGCACATACCTTGATAAAGTTTTGAAGAAGTTCAAAATGGATCAGTCAAAGAAAGGGTTCTTGCCTGTGTTACAAGGTGTGAAGTTGTGAAGTTGAGTCAGACTCAATGCCCGACCACTCCAGAAGATAGAGAGAAAATGAAAGTCATTCCCTATGCCTCAGCCATTGGTTCTATCATGTATGCAATGCTGTATACCAGACCTGATGTGTGCCTTGCTATAAGTTTGGCAGGGAGGTACCAAAGTAATCCAGGAGTGGATCACTGGACAGCGGTCAAGAACATCCTGAAATACCTGAAAAGGACTAAGGATATGGTTCTCCTTTATGGACATGACAAAGATCTCATCGTAAATGGTTACGTCGATGCAAGCTTTGACACTGATCCGGATGACCCAAAGTCACAAACCGGATACGTATTTATATTGAATGGTGGAGCTATCAGTTGGTGCAGTTCCAAGAAGAGCGTCGTGGCAGGATCTACATGTGAAGCGGAGTACATAGCTGCTTCGGAAGCAGCAAATGAAGGATTCTGGATGAAGGAGTTCATATCCGATCTAGGTGTAATACCTAGTGCATCGGGTCCAATGAAAAACTTTTGTGACAGTACTGGAGGAATAGCCTTGGCGAAGGAATCCAGATTTCACAAGAGAACCAAACACATCAAGAGACGCTTCAATTCCATCCATGATCAAGTCAAGACGGGAGACATAGAGATTTGCAAAATACATATAGATCTGAATGTTGCAGACTCGTTGACTAAGCCTCTTCCACGAGCAAAACATGATCAACACCAAGACTCCATGGGTGTTAGAATCATTACTATGTAATCTAGATTATTGACTCTAGTGCTAGTGGGAGACTGAAGGAAATATGCCCTAGAGGCAATAATAAAGTTGTTATCTATATTTCCTTATATCATGATGAATGTTTATTATTCATGCTAGAATTGTATTAACCGGAAACTTAGTACATCCGTGAATACATAGACAAACAGAGTGTCCCTAGTATGCCTCTACTTGACTAGCTCGTTAATCAAAGATGGTTAAAGTTTCCTGACCATAGACATGTGTTGTCATTTTATCAATGGGATCACATCATTAGAGAATGATGTAATGGACAAGACCCATTGGTTAGCTTAGCATACTGATCGTTTAGTTTTATTGATATTGCTTTCTTCATGACTTATACATGTTCCTCTAACTATGAGATTATGCAACTCCCGAACACCGAGGAACACCTTGTGTGCTATCAAACGTCACAACGTAACTGGGTGATTATAAAGATGCTCTACAGCTGTCTCTGAAGGTGTTTGTTGAGTTGGAATAGATCAAGATTAGGATTTGTCACTCCGTGTATCCGAGAGGTATCTCTGGGCCCTCTCGGTAGTGCACATCACTATAAGCCTTGCAAGCAATGTGACTAATGAGTAAGTTACGGTATGATGCACTACGGAACAAGTAAAGAGACTTGCCGGTAACGAGATTGAACTAGGTATGATGATACCGACGATCGAATCTCGGGCAAGTAACATACCGATGACATAGGGAATAACGTATGTTGTTATGCGGTTTAACCGATAAAGATATTTGTAGAATATGTAGGAGCCAATATGAGCATCCAGGTTCCGCTATAGGTTATTGACCGGAGATGTGTCTCGGTCATGTCTACATAGTTCTCAAACCCGTAGGGTCCGCACGCTTAGCGTTCGATGACGATTTGTATTATTAGTTATTTGTTTTGGTGACCGAAGTTTGTTCGGAGTCCCGGATGAGATCAAGGACATGACGAGGAGTCTCAAAATGGTCGAGAGGTAAAGATTGATATATTGGAAGGTTATATACGGACACCGGAATGGTTCTGATAAGGTTCGGGGATTTTCCAGAGTACCGGGAGGCTACCGGAACCCCTCGGGAAAGTTAATGGGCCTATTGGGCCATAGTGGAGGAGAGGAGGCAGGCCACGGGAGGTGGCGTGCGCCCACCCTTGCCCAATAAGAATTGGACAAGGGGAGGGGGAGCGACCCCCCTCTTTCCTTCTCTTTCTCCATCCTTTCCCCTTTCCCCCTCTCCGTTGGAAGGAAAGGGGGTGAATCCTACTAGGAACAAAGTCCTAGTAGGACTCCCCCTCTCTTGGCGCCCCCCTTGGGCCGGCCTCCTCCTCCCCCCTCCTTTATATACGTGGGTCGGGGGGTACCCCAAAGGCACAACAGTTCTTTCTTACCCGTGTGCGGTGCCCCCCTCCACAGTTTACCACCTTGGTCATATTGTCGTAGTGCTTAGGCGAAGCCCCTCGCGGATCACATCATCAACAGCGTCACCACGCCGTCATGCTGACGAAACTCTCCCTCGACCCTCTACTGGATCAAGAGCTCGAGGGACGTCATTGAGCCGAACGTGTGCTGAACACGTAGGTGCCGTACGTTCGGTACTTGGATCGGTTGGATCGTGAAGACGTTCGACTACATCAACCGCGTTAACATAACACTTCTGCTTTCGGTCTACGAGGGTACATGGAGACACTCTTCCCCTCTCGTTACTATGCATCTCCTAGATAGATCTTGCATGATCGTAGGATTTTCTTTTTGAAATTGCATGCTATGTTCCCAACATCTAATGGGCCAAGAAGGGGACAGACCAACCCCTAGGGGGCTGGTGCACCCCCCCATATGGGCTGGCCAAATTGGAGTAGAAAAGGGGAAGGAGAAAAGGAAAAGGGGAATAGGATTCCCCCTTCCCCCTCTTCCCTTCCTACTCTGAATAGGAATAGGAAAGTGGGGAGGCCGAATTGGGAGGACCCCAATTAGGATTCCTCCTACTTGGGGTGCCCCCTTGGCTGCCTCTCCTCCCCTCCGACCTATATATATGTGGGGGAGGCACCGCTAGAACACACACGAACATCTGTTAGCCGTGTACGGTGCCCCTCTCCACAGTTATGCCTCTGGTCATATTCAAGTAGTGCTTGGGCGAAGCCCTGCGCGGATTACTTCACCATCACCGTCACCATGCCGTCATGCTGACGGAACTCTCGCTCGACACTTTGTTGGATCAAGAGTTCGAGGAACGTCATCGATCTAAACGTGTGCAGAACTCGGAGGTGTCGTACGTTCGGTGGTTGATCGATCGGAACGAGAAGAAGTTCGACTACATCAACCGCGTTGTCAAACGCTTCCGTTTTTGGTCTATTAGGGTATGTGGACACACTCTCCCCCTATCGTTGCTATGCATCTCCAAGATAGATCTTGCGTGAGCATAGGAAATTATATGAAATTGCATGCTATGTTCCCCAACAGTGGCATTCAAGCAGGTCGCGTAGATGATATGGACGAGTAGAACACAAAGTGTTGTGGGTGGTGATCGTCATACTGCTTACCACCAATGTCTTATTTTGATTCGGCGGCATTGTTGGATGAAGCGGCCCGGACCAACCTTACTGACCACGTTCATGAGACCGGTTCCACCGACAGACATGCAACTAGTTTTGCATAAATGTGGCTGGCTGGTGTCTGTTTCTGCAACTTTAGTTGAATCGAATTTGACTGCGGCCGGTCCTTGTTGAAGGTTAAAACAACAAACTTGATAAATCACCGTTGTGGTTTTGATGCATAGGTAAGAATGGTTCTTACTAGAAGCCCATAGCAGCCACGTAAAACTTGCAACAACAAAGTAGAGGATGTCTAACTTGATTTTGCAGGGCATGTTGTGATGTGATATGGTCAAGACATGATGTGATATGCGTTAATGTATGAGATGATCATGTTTTGTAAAAGTTATCGGCAACTGGCAGGAGCCTTATGGTTGTCCCTTTATTGTATGAAATGCAAACGCCATGTAATTGCTTTACTTTATCACTATGCGTTACCGATAGTTGTAGAAGCAATAGTTGGCAAGACGACCACGACGCTACGATGGAGATCAAGGTGTCGAGCCGGTGACGATGGAGATCATGACGGTGCTTTGGAGATGGAGATCAAAGGCACAGGATGATGATGGCCATATCATGTCACGTATTTTGATTGCATGTGATGTTTATCTGCGATGCATCTTATTTTTCTTAGTACGGCGGTAGCATTATAAGACGATCCCTTAACTGAATTTCAAGGTAGAAGTGTTCTCCCTGAGTATGCACCATTGCTACAGTCCTTCGTTTCGAGACACCATGTGATGATCGGGTGTGATAGGCTCTACGTTTGTCAGATTTCGGCTTCCGGCAGACCCTTGAGGTTCGAACACTGGGGTGCGCGCGGAATCTCGCCCTCTACCTACCTGCACCCCGCCGCCTCGCTAGGATCTAAACTACGAAAAGAACAGCACAAGAGACACATGGTTTATACTAGTTCGGGCCACCATTGTGGTGTAATACCCTACTCTAGTTTGTGGCGTGGTGGATTGCCTCTTGGGCTGATGGTGATGAACAATACAAGGAAGAACAGCCTCGCGAGGGTCTGTTCTTGGCTGGTGCGATGAACTGCTAGGGGGAGTTCAGTCGCCTCTCTCTATCTCTCTGCCGATTCCAGATCTCTTTCTACTATGGTGGCTAGCTCTACTTATATAGGCAGAGGCCCTGAGCCTCTTCCCAAATATTGAGCGGGAAGGGCGCCAACAATTGGCCATTTTGAAGGGGAACATATGGTACACTTATCCTGACTAAAGTTGGTCCTCGCCTGTCAAAGGCTCTGGTGGTGATGCCGGCTTGGGATCCACAATGACTTCCTTCCTGTCGTTGGACCGGTCTTGGTCTTGTTGCACCGAAATGGACGCCTTTGCTCGATGCTCTCGCCTGCGCTTGCTCCCTTTGCACCAAAGAGGAAAGGAGGACATTGCGCGGGCTGGCGCCCGCCTGGCGCCCTTGGTCGTCATGGCTTGCATCATGGGCACCTCGTGAGGTACCCCGCCTTGATCTCTCCGCCTCCTCGCGAGCCAGCCTGATGAGGCCGTGCCTGAGGAAGCTCCTTGTCGTCCGCCCCGCGAGGCTTGGACCCTCGCGAGGGTCTTGAGCTGGTGTTGATGAAGATGGGCCGTGATGGGCCCCCCTTTGAGCCACACCGCAGGCCGCAGGCAGAGCAAGTCTGGGACCCCTGCTCCCGAACGCCGACAGTAGCCCCTGGCTCAAGGCGCGCCCGACTTGGCCGAGCAGAGAGGCGAAGGGGCAGTCTGGCGCTGCTGGCCCTAACAGCCTGCGGCCTTGGGCGCCGCGTGGCGGTTGATTGGACGTGGGCAACACTGTTCCCCCACGCCTCATTATTTTGTGCCGTGCTAGGCGGACTCGTAGCCGCACACAGCCGCTCCCCTTTTCGCTGCTCGACCGTCCCCCACTTCCTCCTCTCGAACTCCAGCTTCTGCTCCCAATCCAATCTTGAACCTTCCTCCCCCCTTTTCGTCGCCATGGCTCCGACGAAGAAAGGAAGGGGGAACAAACTCATGCCTCCGCCTCGCTCGCCGTCGTCGGCGGCCCCTGCCGTCGACCGGTTGATTATACTCAATCGAGAGGGCCTGGGCAAGGTCAGCTCGGCCTTGGCCACCATCTTCAACGAATGCGGCGACGACGGCCCGCCCGCGGCCCCACTTCGCCGTTGACAGGATAATCACCGAGGTCCAGTATTTTGCCGACGCCCTGTGGGCGGGGCTAGTTCCCCCCTTCTCCGATTTCTTCAATGCTGTACTCTCCCACTATCAGATCCATATGATGAACTTGGGTCCGGAATCCATCACTCTTCTTGCGGTCTTCGCCTTTGTTTGCAAGGCGATGATGGGCATCCTTCCCTCGGTTGCCTTGCTGCGCCACTTCTTCTCTCTGCGCCTTGTTGACCCCAACCAATGTTCGCGGTGCGTGAGCTTCATTGCTGCATCTGAAACAGCGGCTTCAGGGATTGACTTCACCCTTCCTCCGCCCGCGCCTGGGTTCCGCGAGCGGTGGCTGTACGTGGACGTGGGGGTGCCCAGCCCCCTACTGTCGGAGCCAACATCACCCGCTGTCCCCAATTCAGGCTGGGGCCAGGAGATGCTCACGAGCCCCCGGCTCGCCTTCGTTTGGCGTCGCTTCGCGTTCCTGAGGGTGCTCGAGGTGACGGCGCCCAAGGTGGTGAAGGAGTTCCTGTTGTGCCGCATTGCCCCTCTCCAGCGCCATTCCCGCCGGATGTGGGCCTTCAGCGGGTGTGAAGACCGCATGAGGCTCCAGGAGGAGGACTTGACGCCTGAAGCGCTGAGGAAGGTGCTCTTGGTCTTGCCTAGGGATCCCAACCCTGGCAGCGTCCGGCAAGGGGGTGCTTTGCTGTACTTTTGCTCAAGCAGGGGTGACTTTGTGAAGAAGATGCCCAGCTTCGACGAGTGGGGGCTGCGCCTCGCAGGCCTCATGGGGTCTCGCGAGAACCCGGTGGTGGTGACTGCCCTTCCAGTCGGCCGTGGCGGCTCTTCCTCGAGTGGCGGTGCTGGGAGGCACGAGCCGCTGGAGGCCGAGGGGGCCTCCGCAGGGGTGACGGTCCCAGGAAGCGCTCTTGAGGGAGCAGCTCCTGAGGCCCAGGCTGTCGCGGTTGGGGGAGGCGAGCAGCTGCCCGTGGTGCCTGCGGCTGAGGCCCCTGGGGCCCCAGCTACCCTCCTTGGTGAGGCGACTGGCGGCGAGCTCCCAGATCGACGCCTGGACGCCGGGTCGTCTCGATGCTCCTTCCTCGTTGCAGGTTGACCCCTGCGCTCAACTCTTGGGTCGATTCCGCGTGGATTTTGAGGCTCTTCGGAAGAGAAGGGAAGCCCTGGGCGACGATTACCCTTGTCGCCTGCTGAAGCGCAGGAAGTACTTCGCCACCGATGAGTAAGCTTTCCCCTTTTCTGGCTCCTGATTCTTCTGTTGTTTTTATTGATCCTTGCTCCGCAGGGCCCTTCCTGCCGAGCTCACGGAGATGTCTGAGGAGCCATCCCCCTTGGCTCCGCCCTCTCCACCGTCTTCGAGCACTCTGAGCTGCAGGGCCCTGGTGGTGAGGTCGGCCGGAGAGACGAGCCATCCTGAGGTGCACCGCGTCCCCGCGCGCCTCGCGACCCTTCTTCGCGAGCCCTCTCGAGGCATAGCTGGCCTGTCGTGGGCTTCTCGTCTGGTCGTCGATCGTGATTGGTTGAGGCATTCCCTGCGCTCTTCCTTGGGGGATGGGCTGGCTCCTGGCCGGGCTCCTGGGGAGGCGTGCCTGGCCGTGGCGAGGGCACCAGCCCCCAGCCCCCTGCCCGGAGGGGGAGTGCTGATTCGTGGCCCTCGGCGCTCGCCCGGGGCGGATGATGATGTGGAAGACGTACTTGAGCGCGCCCGGGAGCGTCGCGCTCTTCGCCAAGGGTTTCTTCGGAGGGCGGCTGATGCGGTGAGCCTGCTCGGTGAAGAGCTCGCCAATGAAAATGTGCGCCTCGAGGCCAAGGGCTTGCGCCTGACCGCGGAGAGGCACGAGCTGAAGGCGGCTGTCGCCCATGTGCGCCACCAGCGTGATCTTGACGATGAGAAGGCCAAGGCGTCGCTGGTGGCCTCTCGGGAGGTCCGTTCTCGGGCCGTTGAAGAGGCTCAGGAAGCTGACCGGCGGCGAGAGGCGGCGGAGGAGCGGGCGCGGGAACTCCTAGCCAGTTGCCGCTCGCTGGAGGAGCAGGTGGAGCTGCGCGAGATGGCCCTTGCATCGATGAGGGTGGCATCTGGCGACCCAGCAGAGCTCCAGAAGCGGGAGGAGGCACTGACGCTGGAAGCCGCCGAGTGCGCACGCGAGTACGAACGCCTGGAAACAAAGGAGCGCTTGGTGACAAGGGCGGAGGATGATGTCGCTGCGCGGGAGGCCCGCGTCCTGGAGGAGGTCGGGCGTCGGGTGGCGACGACGCGCTTGAACCTCGAGCGCGAGTTCGAGGAAAGGCTGGGGTTGATCCGGGCTGAGGCCGAAGGTAGGACCGCTGCCTTGAGGGCCAAGCAGGAGGAAGCGACGAGGCGGGCCGATGCTTTTTGGGCCGCCCTTGAGGTGGCGCAGGAGGAGTTAACTACCTCTCGTGCCGAGGTGCTTCTTCTTCGCCAGCGTGTGGACGAGGCCGAGGCCGCCGCGACGATGTATCGCGGACGAGATGCGCCAGCGGCGGGTCCTGGAGCATGAGCACGGCCCCATGCTCACCACGCTCCGGGAGAGAGCCAACACAGCCTTGTGTAACATCTACGAGGCGGCTGTTGGCGAGCCGCACGCAATTAACTACGCCGACAACCTTCAGTTCTTCACTGATGTGGTGACTCGGCTGGAGGAGCGGTCGGTCAGAGCCGAGAGGTTGGTGGAGGAGAGAAGCCGCGCCCTGCTCGGGCGCGCCTTTTCTCCGGAATATGGACCCTCACATTGACTTCGACGCAGCCATCGCCTCAGTACCCCAGGCCGTCCGGGACGACCTGGCGCACTGGATGGAGGACAACGTGGACGCCCTTGTCAGGGCCTTTGCTTCAGACAACGATGGCGTGATCGTGGCTGCTGACGAAGGTGGCGTGGTGGACGGCCCTGACGCCGCTGGCGACGACGAGGCCAGCGAGGCCAGCGACAATTCAGGAGGTGCCCCTGAGGATGCATTGGGGGATTTATCCGACTGACTGCGCACCGTTCCTGTTTCCTGCACGAATAGAACTCAGGTTTTACCCTGACGGTCGTGAGAGCATTTTGGGAGGGGGAGCCCCTCATGTAAAACTTGTGTTCTGCATATTAGTAGATGCTATACCACCAGTACGCCTATGCCTAGTGGCTGGCTAGTTTACCTTTGTCCCGCGCGGGCCCCGAGATAGCCAGCGGAGGGCTGTGGCGTTCCGAGCGTCTCCCGATCGAATCCATAGGATCTGCAGTAAAAAGCCTCCTGAGAGGATGCGGCGGCGGCAGTCTGGGCTGCACGCAAGCTAGGCCAACCCAGCTCGCGAGGGGCTCACGAGGGGAGGCAGCTGAGGCAAAGCGGTAACTGGAATGCTAGAGATTGCTCGAACGAGACTAAACACCCCCTTCCCCAAACACACGCAAATCTCGAATTCAATCCAACTTAAATCCAGCGGGGAAGTGACAACCAAAGGAAAAGCAATGAAAGCAAACCAAAAAGGCCGCGTCCGCACCTAGTCTAGTCTTGGGCGCCTTCTCACCAGCATGAGAGCTAAGTGCTGCCATCAAGGCGTGGGAGGGAGCCCTGGGCTGAGGCCGCACCTCGAGACTCCGGGCGTGTGGCCCCACTCATTATTACGTGAGAGTGTCACAAGGCGGCGAGCTTCACAGGCACTGGGCCTTCTTCACAGGTACCGACCTTGCTTCATATCGCCAGACGAGGGCCCCGCCTTGCGCCGCACTCAAGTGCCATCAACGACGACCGGAAACCAAGACGCCGCCGATGGGGTAGAGCGGTCGCCAGCGGTCCCCCGACGACCACGGGTCCTCCACCAGGGGCAGGCCCTGAGGCACCTCCCCAGCGGAGGGCCTACCTCCTGAGAACGCCTTTGCTCAATGCGCGGTGGTGATGCCGGATCTCGCCCTCTCCTGCAGCCCGGCGCCCTCCTCCCGAGGGGTAGGAGATCGGGAGCGGGCAGCCGCTTGTCGTGGCGACCTGCACCTCCCGCGATTCATGATTAACGATGCCTGCTCTGAGGAATTAGTGGTACCCGATAATCGTCGCCTCCAAAGATGGCCGGTGGGGCCTTCACGGGCTCTTGGAAGAGCTCAACTTCAGCTCGCCCCCCCCCGGCTGGGCTGAGGAGCGAGCCTTGTTCTCCTTCGTCTTTGGTGCCCTTGGTCCATCATGTGGGGCACGATTCTTCCGGGGCCGCCATCCCAAGGGCGCGCCATAGTGCTCCGTGTGCCATGCGGTTCGCTTGGAGCGCCCACAGGGGTGAAGCGCGGCCCACGAGGGGCCGTGGGTCGTGACGAGTCCTTCTTCGCTGGCCGGGAGCGGAGGCAGAGCTGCCGCTGGCCCGGTGCTGATAGCTTCGCTGGTGTTGGAGTAGCCTTGGGGCCCGCGGCCGCATGTGGAGCCCCCGCGCGGGCCGCCCTGGACCTGAGGTGGGAGCTGGGTGCAGAAGGGATGAGCCCCCGAGGCGGCAAAGCCCAGGAGCTCTGCCACCCGCTCTAGCAGCACGTCGCGCCGCCTTCCAGAGCCTCGCACTTCAAGAGCTCCCGCCACCGTGAGCTGCCTCGAGTTCGCCTGCTCCCGGCAGGTGTACGGTGTCGCGGCCGCGGCGTGGTTGGAGGCCCTTGCTGCCGACCGCGCCTGCCGCGGCGTGAGAGTTGTCGAAGCTTGTCCGCGTCGCCCGCGGCCCGCAGTGCCCTGCGGACCGCGAGCTGCCTGGGGCATGGGGTCGCCCGAGGCGAGCGGCTCTGCGTGGGCGGCCAAGCCGCCCGAGGACGGGGTTGCCGCCGTCGCGGTCATGATGAGGACGATGCGATGGGACATGAAGTGGCAGGAGGTGGATCCCGGCGCACCCCTACCTGGTGCGCCAAATGTCGGATTTCGGGTTCCGGCAGACCCTTGAGGTTCGAACACTGGGGTGCGCGGGGAATCTCGCCCTCTACCTACCTGCACCCCGCCGCCTCACTAGGATCTAAACTACGAAAAGAACAGCACAAGAGACACAGGGTTTATACTAGTTCGGGCCACCATTGTGGTGTAATACCCTACTCTAGTTTGTGGCGTGGTGGATTGCCTCTTGGGCTGATGGTGATGAACAATACAAGGAAGAACAGCCTCGCAAGGGTCTGTTCTTGGCTGGTGCGATGAACTGCTAGGGGGAGTTCAGTCGCCTCTCTCTATCTCTCCGTTGATTCCAGATCTCTTTCTACTATGGTGGCTAGCTCTACTTATATAGGCAGAGGCCCTGGGCCTCTTCCCAAATATTGAGCGGGAAGGGCGCCAACAATTGGCCATTTTGAAGGGGAACATATGGTACACTTATCCTGACTAAAGTTGGTCCTCGCTTTGTCAAAGGCTCGTGGTGGCCTTGGCTTGGGCTCCACAATGACTTCCTTCCTGCCGTTGGACTGGTCTTGGTCTTGTGGCACCGAAATGGACGCTTTGCTTGATGCTCTCGCTGCGCTTGCTCCCTTTGCACCAAAGAGGAAAGGAGGACACTGCGGGCTAGGCTAGCTCCGCTGGGCGCCTTGGTCGTCATGGCTTGCGTCATGGGCACCTCGCGAGATACCCCGCCTTGATCTCTCCGCCTCCTCGCGAGCCAGCCTGATGAGGCCGTGCCTGAGGAAGCTCCTTGTCGTCCGCCCCGCGAGGCTTGGCCTCTCGCGAGGGTCTTGAGCTCGTGTTGATGAAGATGGGCCGTGATGGGCCCCCCTTTGAGCCACGCCGCAGGCTACAGGCAGGCAAGTCTGGGGACCCCCGTTCCCAGAACGCCGACAACGTTCAGATACAACGCGTTCGAGACCGTTTTACACATGTGGAATACTCGGGTTAAACTTGTCGAGCCTGACATGTACAGACATGGCCTCGGAACACTGGAGACCGAAAGGTCGAACATGAATCATATAGTAGATATGATCAACATAGAGATGTTCACCATTGATGACTACTCCATCTCACGTGATGATCGGACATGGTTAATTGATTTGGATCACGTATCACTTAGATGACTTGAGGGATGTCTATCTAAGTGGGAGTTCTTAAGTAATTTGATTAATTGAACTTAATTTATCATGAACTTAGTCCTGATAGTATTTGCATATCTATGTTGTAGATCAATAGCTCGCGTTGAGCTCTCCTGTTTTATTTTGATATGTTCCTAGGGAAAACTAAGTTGAAAGATGATAGTAGCAATGATGCGGACTAGGTCCGTGATCTGAGGATTATCCTCATTGCTGCACATAAGAGTTATGTCCTCAATTCACCACTAGGTGACTAACCTATTGCAGGAGCAGATGCAGACGTTATGAATGTTTTGCAAGCTCGGGATGATGACTACTTGATAGTTTAGTGCACCATGCTTTACGGCTTAGAACCGGGACTTCAAAAATGTTTTGAACGCCATGGAGCATATGAGATGTTCCAAGAAGCTGAAAATGATATTTCAGACTCATGCTCATGTTAAGAGGTATGAGACCTCTGACAAGTACTTTGCGTACAAGATGGAGGAGAATAGCTCAGCTAGTGAGCATGTGCTCAGAATGTCTGGGTACTACAATCGCTTGAATCAAGTGGGAGTTAATCTTCCATATAAGATAGTGATTGACAGAGTTCTCTAGTCACTATCACCAAGTTTAGAACTTCATGATGAACTATAATATGCAAGGGATGATGAAAATGATTCCCAATCTCTTCGCGATGCTGAAATCAGTGAAGGTAGAAATCAAGAAATAGCGTCAAGTGTTGATGGTTAACAAGACCTCTAGTTTAAAGAAAAAGGGCAAGGAAAAGAAGGGGAACTTCAAGAAGAATGGCAAGCAAGTTTTCACTCCCGAGAAGAAGCCCAAGTCCGGACCCAAGCCTGAAACTTAGTGCTTCTACTGCAAAGGGACTAGTCACTGGAAGCGGAATTGTCCCAAGTATTTGGCGGATAAGAAGGATGGCAAAGTGAACAAAGGTATATTAGATATACATGTTATTGATGTGTACTTTACTAGTGTTCATAGTATCTGAGGGAGTTCCGGACTAGGGGGTGTCCGGATAGCCGAACTATCATCATCGGCCGGACTCCAAGACTATGAAGATACAAGATTGAAGATTTCGTCCCGTGTCCGGATGGGACTTTCCTTGGCGTGGAAGGCAAGCTTGGCGATACGGATATGTAGATCTCCTACCATTGTAACCAACTCTGTGTAACCCTAACCCTATCCGGTGTCTATATAAACCGAAGGGTTTTAGTCCGTAGGACGAACAACAATCATACCATAGGCTAGCTTCTAGGGTTTAGCCTCTTTGATCTCGTGGTAGATCAACTCTTGTAACACACATCATCAATATTAATCTAGCAGGACGAGGGTTTTACCTCCATCGAGAGGGCCCAACCTGGTAAAACATCGTGTCCCTTGTCTCCTGTTACCATCCGCCTAGACGCACGTTCGGGACCCCCTACCCGAGATCCGCCGGTTTTGACAATCGACATTGGTGCTTTCATTGAGAGTTCCTCTGTCGTCGCCAATAGGCCCAATGGCTCCTTTGATCATCAACAACGACACGATCCAGGGTGAGACTTTTCTCCCGGACAGATCTTCGTGTTCGGCGGCTTTGCATGCGGGCCAATTAAGCAGCCATCCGAGCAGATCGAAGCTACGCCCGGCCGTCGAGTCAGATTTGGAAGCTCGAACTATACGGCCGATATCCGCGGAGACTTGATCTTCGACGGATTCGAGCCCCAGCCAAGCACGCCAGACTCGCCTCGATGGGCATGATCTAGCTCGCAACCGAGCAAAGGCCTCGAGGCCGCACGAGAATCCGCTCCGACCCTTAATCCGGGCCGGATTCCCCGATCGAGGACGAGTGGTTGGACACCGCCTCGGGGCTTTAATCTCTATGGCGATCGAAAGAACTCCATCCCTGTCGCTGCGAAGACCTCGACTCGGGTGCCGGACTCCTATCCGGACTCAACCTCCGCGCCCTTGTCGATCGAATCCGATTGGGCGCCCGTTATGGAGTTCACGGCCGCGGACATCTTTCAGCACTCGCCTTTTGGCGACATCCTGAATTCACTAAAGTCTCTCTCTTTATCCGGAGAGCCCTGGTCGGACTACGGTCAGGAAGGTTGGGATACGGTCGACGAAGAAATTCGACGCCCACCCAGCACCCACTTGGTAGCCGCTGTCGACGACCTAACCGACATGCTAGACTACGACTCCGAAGACATCGACGGTATGGACGACGATGCCGGAGATGACCAAGACCCAGCGCCTACAGGGCACTGGAAGGCCACCTTGTCATACGACATATACATGGTGGACATCCCAAAAGATGGGAACGGCGATGGAACAACGGAGGATGACACCTCCAAGAAGCAGCCCAAGCGCCGGCGTCGCGGCGCCGCTCTAAATCCCGCCACAAAGAAGAATGAAGATTCAGGCACCGGAGATAACAATACACCGGACAACGCCGAAGACAATCCACTCCAGCAAGATCCATCGCAGGAGGATGAAGACGCCAGCCCTCAAGAGAGAGCGGCAGAAGAAGAGGTAGAGGATTATATGCCTCCCTCTGAAGACGAAGCAAGCCTCGACGACAATGAATTCGTCGTGCCTGAGAATCCCGTCGAACAAGAGCGTTTTAGACGCAGGCTTATGGCCACGGCAAACAGCCTAAAGAAAAAGCAACAACAGCTTAGAGCTGATCAAGATCTGCTAGTCGACAGATGGACCGAAGTCCTCGCGGCCGAAGAGCATGAGCTCGAACGCCCCTCCAAAAGCTACCCTAAACGCAAGCTGCTCCCCCGATTAGAGGAGGAGGCTTACGAACCCGCATCACGAGGAGACAATACGGCTGACTGAGCACCCCGTGGCCGCGACAGAGAGGCCTCTAGGCCCTCCACTAGAACCGTACCCGGCATCGCTCAAAAGCACTTGGCCAAAGGGGAACGCCCGACCTGCGAGATATATTGAGGACAAGGAAAGACAATCAAGATCGATCTATGGATTGCGTGGGCGCCCACGTGCGTGGCGACAACCGTCGCGCGGATCTGATAAATCCGCCGGGCGAACAAAATGACCAAGCTCTTTTGAGCTCCGTCGTGATATCGCCCGATCTGAGGCGCCAAGACACCCACTATGCTTCACGAGGCGAAGTAATGGATCATCAAATCCCGAGGGTTTAAACCCGTCAATATTGAATCCTATGATGGCACAACAGACCCCGCGGTTTGGATCAAGACTATCTCCTTCACATCCACATGGCCCGCGGTGACGATCTTCACGCCATCAAATACCTCCCCTCAAGCTTAAAGGACCAGCCCGGCATTGGCTCAACAGCTTGCCGGAAGTCAATTGGGAGCTGGGAGGACCTCGAAGCCGCATTCCTCGATAACTTCCGGGGCACTTATAATGCGACCACCGACGCCGATGACCTAAGCTACATAATTCAGCAGCTAGATTTAATCAGCCGACAATTCGGACACGGTTCTTAACCAAGAAAAACCAAATCGTCGATCGTCCGGATCGGAGGCCCTTGCGGCCTTCAAGCATAACATCCGCGATGAGTGGCTTGCCCGGCACCTAGGACAGGAAAAGCCGAAATCCATGGCAGCCCTCACATCACTCATGACCCGCTTCTGCGCGGGTGAGGACAGCTGGCTAGCACGCAGCAACAACCTCAGCAAAATTTTTGGCAGTCCAGACTTCAAGGACCAAAACGGCAGGCCGCGTCGTAACAAAAACAAACGCCGCACTAACGGCGACAATATTGAGGATACAACAGTCAATGCCGGATTCAAAGGCTCTAAACCCGGTCAGCGAAAAAAGCCATTCAAACGAACTACTCCGGGTCCGTCCAGTTTGGACCGAATACTCGACCGCTTGTGCGGATACGGCACCCCCGAAAAGCCAGCTAACCACACCAACAGGGACTGTTGGGTATTCAAGGCAGGCAAGTTAATTGCGAAAAAAAATGACAAGGGGCTGCATAGCGATGAAGAGGACGAGACCCAACCGCCGAACAATAGAGGATAGAAGGGTTTCCCCCCACAGGTGCGGATGGTGAACATGATATACGCAACCCACATACCCAAAAGGAGCGGAAGCGTGCACTCGAGGATGTCTACGCGATGGAGCCAGTTGCCCAGTTCAATCCATGGTCCTCCTGCCCGATCACTTTTGACCGAAGGACCACCCCACCAAAGATCCGCCACGGCGGATTCGCCGACCGTCCTAGACCCAATCGCCGATGGATTTCACCTAACCGAGTCCCGATGGATGGCGGCAGAGCTCTGAACCTGCTTTACCGGGATACAAAGTCGCCAAAATGGGCATAGACCCTCAAGGATTAAACCTACCAAAACGACCTTTAAAGGCGTCATACCAGGTGTAGAAGCCAATTATACAGCTCAATTACACCGAAGTGGTCTTGGATCCCGGATAACTTCCGAGCGAGGAGTTAATCTTGACATAGTCCCGTTCCACAGCGGCTATCATGCCTTGCTCGGACGCATCGCGTTTGCAAAGTTCAACGCGTGCCGCACTCGCATACCTCAAGCTCAAGATGCCAGGCCCTCGAGGAGTCATTACGGTCAACGGAAACATCGAGCGTTCCCTCCGCACGGAGGAACATACAGCGCTCTCGCGCGAAGTGCAATGCAGCCTCTTAAGGCAATATCGAATCCGGCCGTTAAGCGGCCGGACACAGCCAAGCGCCGGAGTAACTTACAACAAGACCACAGCACGCCCGAGCACAGCGTAGCAGCGGCGGCCCCAACCCCAGCTCCTGCGAAACGTCAAAGCAGGTCCTTCGCGTACACCATTACGCTCTGAAGATACCATGGGCATGGGGAGGGGGGCACGACCACAATACACCCAGACTGCAACTCAACCACACAAGGGGCTCTCAAGTGTGTCGTTCCTTTTTCTTTCCTTTTTACTTTTTACTTTTTAAACACAAGACTCCGTTTGTCAGAAGCCCTGTCCGGCAGCAGACCTGCCGAACTCACGATGCAACAGCCAGGGAAGGATAAAGGCTACAACGAATATACATGTGGTCTCCTTTACGAGCATTTTCATACACCAATCTGCAGCCTACCCCTGGAAGGGGACATGGTTAAACAGTCTCCTACCTTGCTTATCGCACTATTTGTATCGTTCTGCATTCGTAGCAGCACTTATTGAATAAAACAATGCGGCACCTTTTTGCTTATAATTGCATTTCTTTTTCATACATATGTTCATTCACGACATGTTGCATCCGTACACTTTAGTGCGGCTAATATACACCAGGGCTTATGTTTCCAGCGTTATGGTGTGATGAGTCCAACACTTTCACAAGTGCGGCACCTCGAACTTATAGCACTATATGCATCGGCACGAATCATGTCTTGGGTCAATAGTTGGGTTTGCCCGCCCCGTGTTTTGGTACCTTACGTTCCGTTATATCGGCTAAGGTAGCACCGGAGAACCACTCGCGATTCCGCCCAGATCGGCTGAGTTAACGCCTCGATGAAAGCTAAACTGACCGTCATGATGAGGCGAGAGACCGTCGTTGTTCGAGAGGTTTTCATGAGTCCTAAAGACTTATGCCGCTTAGAGGAGGAGCCGGATACGTCCGCCAAGGCGTGATAGCGCCCCAAATTGACCTTCCGAAGACTAGGGGCTTCGCCGAAATTTAAAATTATAGAATTCTATGGCTAAGTGAGAGTGTTCAAGCATTATAAGTCTGGTTGCCTTGTTCGTTGTGTTGAGCGCCTCCCCAGATGGATCCAAAAATGGGAACAAGAGCGCTCAAGTTTATCCCGAACACCCCAGGACTCGTGGCATGGGGGCTGAAGCCGACGACTTGCCATCTCTCAGATTTGATAAACAGCCGCACAGAAGGTAATATTTTAAATTAACAAGCATTGCTTAGCACATATGAACTAAGTTTTCAGCGCACAGGATAACAAAATGCGAGTCTACTCAAATATTACATCTTTGGAGCACTCACCCGCAATAGTGCGGGCGCCCTTCAGCACACTCTTATAATACATCTCGGGCATGCGATGCTCCTTGCCCTCTGGTGGCGGGTCCGTCACGAGCTTCTGTGCAACCATCTTGCCCCAGTGCACCTTTGCGCGGGCAAGGGCCCGACGGGCACCCTCGATACAAGAGGAATGCTTGATAACTTCAACCCACGGGCACGCATCCACCAGCCGCCGCACCAGTCAGGTAAGTAGCTCCTGTGCATGGCCTCCTTAGGCCACACGAACTATAAGGCCCTTCATGGCCTGTTCGGCCGCCTTGTGGAGCTCGACCAGCTGCTTCACTGGTCGCTAAGGGGCAACGGATGTCCGGCCTCGACATCTTTGAGACCGAAGACCTTCTCCGTTGAACTCCCTCCTCAGCCCGTAGAATGTGGCAGCATCGGACACGCTGCGAGGAAGCTCTGCGAGCCTACGAGAGCTCCGATTGGGTAAGCAACATGCTTACTCTGCATGAAAAATGCCTTACCTGCTGCTATTTTCTTCACCGCTTCAATCTCCTGGAGGGCCTTGTAGGCTTTGGCCTTAGCGGTTTTGGCACTCTCAAGAGCCGTTGCAAGCTCAGACTCTCGAGTCTTGAGTCACCTCCAAGTTCTCATGTTTTTCACGAGATTCGGAGCTCTTGCTGTACCTCCGCCACCCGCGCCTCCTGCTTCTCTCGCTCGGTGCGTTCAGCAGATTACACTCGGCGCTGCCACCGCCTCCTTCGAGGTCGCCACCTCGTTAGCGGCCCCTACAATACCCACGTTATCCTTGTCATTTTCTTGCAACCAAATCCTTTTACATGAGGTACAATTTTCATAAGGTATTACTCACCTTCTTTTCCTCGAGCTGCTTCTTGGCATGGCCGAGCTCGTTCTCGGACCGCTCGAGGTTTTTCTTGAAAGTATTGACCTCCATGATCGGTCTGGCGGAGGTCAAGCAGCACAACCTGCAATCCCATATTGACATATTTTTATGACTCCTGCGTTTATCTTTCTAAAGATCCTCAGTCCGGCTTTTCTTTCCGAACACCAAAGATCCTCAGTCCGGCTTTTCTAAAGATCCAAAGACTTTCTATGCGGTACCATTTTACATATGTTGAAATTCTTACCTCAAAGCCTGTTAGAAGGCTATTGCAGGCTTCGGTCAGCCCGCTCTTGGCGAGCTGAACCTTCTGAATCACCGCACTCATAACAGTGTGGTGTTCCTCTTTGATGGAGGCGCCATTGAGCGCCTCCAGCAAATTATTCGGCACCTCCGGTTGGACGGAGGCAGCCGGCGTCTCGGTCTTGCCCTTCTTACGAAGGGGTCACCCGCCGGACTCCGGAGCCACTGCGGCCTCCGGGCTGAGTCCGGTGCACAGTCCGGGAGGGTGTCCTGCGACACCTCCGGGGCCTCCCCCTCCTGGTGGGTCCTTTTCTGGGATCCCACCTCGGCGTCGTCCGCGGCACGGTGGGTGGAGGCAGTCGGAAGGGAATCCATATCCGACGCACCCAAGGACCCGCTTGATGAAACGGGAAGATCATCCTTGGGCGGACTGCAGGGTTGTATGCGGCATTAGAAAGACGTTATGTGGAGAAAACAAAAACCTTGAGGTTATTCGGGAGTCCAGATACTTACGATCTCGCCAGGGGCTTGGCCCTTGGATGCCAGTCTTCGTCGTTGTCACTGGCGCTGGCGGAGCAGTCCGGAGGAAGAATTTTTCCCTTCTTGGACCCTTCGGCCTCCCTTGTTGGGGAGGCCTTCCTTTTCTTTCCTCCCCCCGCTGGGAGAGAGGCTTTATTCTTCTCCCCCTCACCATGGTGGGAGGAGTCGGCCTCGGATTCATCATCCGATAGCACCTGAAAACGGGAACTCTTCCGAGTCCCCGTGGCCGTCTTCTTGGCCTTCTTCTCCGGCACCACGTGGGGCCGCGAAAGCAGCCCGTTAGGCGGGCGTCCGCTGGGTCCTCTGGCAATGGGGCCGGACAGGTAATCCGTTCGGCCTTCGCCAGCCATTCCTATCAAAGGCAAGGGGAGTTTAGATCCCGCATAGAGCCAAACTATGGAAAACAAGTGGTGAAATCACTTACCTCGTCGGCTGGACATCATGCGAGCAGAATCCATGATCTTCGGTGGCGGATCACGGGAGCTTCGCGTATGAACAACACCTTCTAGACATCTTCGTACGTAGTGTCGAAGAGCCCGCTCAGGGTCTGGTGCTGCGCCGGATCAAACTCCCACATATTAAAGCCCCGTCGCTGACACGGGAGAATCCGGAATGAGCAAGACCTGGACTACGTTGACAAGCTTGAGCTTCTTGTCCACTAGCTTCTGGATGCAGGCTTGGAGTCCGGTCAGCTCCTCCGAATCCCCCCAAATTCGGCCACTCTCTTTCCAGGAGGAGAGCCGTGTGGGAATACCAGATCTAAATTCAGGGGCCGCTGCCCAATCAGGGTCACGGGGCTCGGTGATGTAGAACCACCCCGATTGCCACCCCTTGATGGTTTCCGCGAAAGTGCCCTCCAGCCACGTAACGTGGGACATCCTGCCCACCATGGCGCCTCCGCACTCCGCTTGGCTGCCCTTCACAACCTTGACTTGACATCAAGGTCTTGAGCCTAAGCTGAAGTGGGGCTGGATGCAGAGGAATGCCTCGCACACGACGATAAACGCCGAGATGTTGAGGATGAAATTCGGGGCCAGATCATGGAAATCTAGGCCGTAGTAGAACATGAGCCCCCGGACAAAGGGATGAAGCGGGAAGCCCAGTCCGCGGAGGAAATGGGGAAGAAATACTACCCTCTCATGGGGCCTGGGGTTGGGGACGAGCTCTCCCTCGTCGGGGAGCCGATGCGTGATGTTGCTGGACAGATATCCGGCGTCGTGCAACTTCTGGATCTGCCCCTCCATGACGGAGGAGGCCGTCCACTTGCCTCCCGCTCCGGACATAATTGGAGAAGGTTGAGGTGAGAAGTGCGGACTTGGGCGCTGGAGCTCGAGTTCGCGGAGATGGATAAGCCAAGGAGGAAGAAGGCGCAGGTAAAAGGACTGGATCCTTATCCCCTTATATGGGCGGACAAAAACATGTGTCCCCACCGGCCTGGTAAAACTCGCTTATCTCCCAAGCGCCACAATCAATGGCGCGGTTGGGTTACCCACGTCCGTATTGATGGGAATCCCGAATAAGGGGAACACGATCTCTGCCTCGACAAGGCGTGCCAAGAAACCGCTTAAGCTAAACGCTACCGAGGTGGAGCAGTAAAACAGTTTGAATAAAGGCTAGGTAGTGGTGCGACGTCACGCCACAAAATTTGTCGTGATTGATCTTGTGTAATATTATTCTCTCTACGGTGGTATGTGGAATTTATTTTTGCGAGCGGACACTATCCTGGTGTTCACAATCTTCTATAAATTATTCGGAGGAAGAACCCGCCTTGCAACGCCGAAGACAATATACGCGGACTAAATGCGTCATTAAAGCCTGGTTCGGGGCTCTTGAGGAGTTCGGACTAGGGGTGTCCGGATAGCGAACTATCATCATCGGCGGACTCCAAGACTATGAAGATACAAGATTGAAGACTTCGTCCCGTGTCCGGATGGGACTTTCCTTGGCATGGAAGGCAAGCTTGGCGATCTGGATATGTAGATCTCCTACCATTGTAACCGACTGTAACCCTAACCCTATCCGGTGTCTATATAAACCGGAGGGTTTTAGTCCGTGGGGCGAACAACAATCATACCATAGGCTAGCTTCTAGGGTTTAGCCTCTTTGATCTCGTGGTAGATCAACTCTTGTAACACACATCATCAATATTAATCTAGCAGGACGTAGGGTTTTACCTCCATCGAGAGGGCCCGAACCTGGGTAAAACATCGTGTCCCTTGTCTCCTGTTACCATCCGCCTAGACGCACAGTTCGGGACCCCCTACCCGAGATCCGCCGGTTTTGACACCGACAGTAGCCCCTAGGTATTTGATACCGGTTCGATTGCTAAGATTTGTAACTCGAAACAGGAGTTGCAAAATGAACAGATACTAGTTAAGGGCGAGGTGACGATGTGTGTTGGAAGTTATTCCAAGGTTGATAAGATCACCATCACACACTCCCTTTACCTTCGGGATTAGTGTTGAACCTAAAATAAATGTTATTTGGTGTTTGTGTTGAGCATGAATATGATTGGATCATGTTTATTGCAATACGATTATTCATTTAAGTCAAAGAATAATTGTTATTCTGTTTACATGAATAAAACCTTCTATGGTCATACACTCAATATAAATGGTTTATTGAATCTCGATCGTAGTGATACACATATTCATAGTATTGATGCCAAAAGATGCAAAGTTGATAATGATAGTGCAACATATTTGTGGCACTGCCGTTTAGGTCATATTGGTATAAAGTGCATAAAGAAACTCCATGCAGATGGACATCATCTGATGCTTGTGAACCATGCCTCATGGGCAAGATGACTAAGACTCTGTTCTCCGGAACAATGGAGCGAGCCACTGACTTATTGGAAATAATACATACCGATGTATGCGGTCCGATGAGTGTTGAGGCTCGCGGCGGGTATCGTTATTCTCTAACCTTCACAGATGATTTGAGCAGATATGGTTATATCTAATTAATGAAACACAAGTCTAAAACATTTTAAAAGTTCAAAAAATTTCAGAGTGAAGTGGAGAATCATCATAACAAGAAAATAAAGTTTCTACGATTTGATCACGGAGGCGTATATTTGAGTTACGAGTCTGGCCTTCATTTAAAACAATGTGGAATAGTTTCACAACTCATGCCACCTGGAACACCACAACGTAATGGTGTGTCCGAACGTCGTAACCGTACTTTATTAGATATGGTGCGATCTATCATGTCTCTTACATATTTACCACTATCATTTTGGGGTTATGCATTAGAGACAGCTGCATTCACGTTAAATAGGGCACCATCTAAATCCGTTGAGACAACACTGTATGAACTGTGGTTTGTCAAGAAACCTAAGCCGTATTTTCTTAAAGTTTGGGGTTGCGATGCTTATCTGAAAAAGCTTCAGCCTGATAAGCTTGAACCCAAATCGGAGAAGTGCGTCTTCATAGGATACCCAAAAGAAACTATTGGGTACACCTTATATCGTAGATCCGAAGGCAAGATCTTTGTTGCTAACAATGGATCCTTTCTAGAGAAGGAGTTTCTCTCGAAAGAAGTTAGTGGGAGGAAAGTAGAACTTGATGAGGTAATTGTACCTTCTCTTGAATTGGAAACTAGCTCATCACAGAAAACCGTTCCCGTGATGCCTACACCAACTAGAGAGGAAGCTAATGATAATGATCATGAAACTTCTGATCAAGTTACTACCGAACCTCATAGGTCAAATAGAGTATGTTCTGCACCAGAATGGTACGGTAATCCTGTTCTGGAAGTCATGTTACTAGACCATGACGAACCTATGAACTATGAGGAAGCGATGATGAGCCCAGATTCCGCAAAATGGCTTGAGGCCATGAAATCTGAGATGGGATCCATGTATGAGAACAAAGTATGGACTTTGGTTGACTTGCCCGAAGATCGGCAAGCCATTGAGAATAAATGGATCTTCAAGAGGAAGACAAACACTGATGGTAGTGTTACTATCTACAAAGCTCGACTTATCGCAAAAGGTTTTTGACAAGTTCAAGGTGTTGACTACGATGAGATTTCACCCGTAGCGATGCTTAGGTCTGTCCTAATCATGTTAGCAATTGCCGCATTTTATGAAATATGGCAAATGGATGTCAAAAACCTGCATTCCTTAATGGATTTCTTAAAAGAAGAGTTGTATATGATGCAACCAAAAGGTTTTGTCGATCGTAAAGGTGCTAACAAAGTGTGCAAACTCCATCAATCCATCTATGGACTGGTGGAAGCATCTCGGGGTTGGAATATACGCTTTGATAACATGATCAAAGCATATGGTTTTATACAGACTTATGGTGAAGCCTGTATTTACGAGAAAGTGAGTGGGAGCTCTGTAGCATTTCTGATATTATATGTGGATGACATATTATTGATTGGAAATGATATAGAATTTCTGGATAGCATAAAAGGATACTTGAATAAGAATTTTTCAATGAAAGACCTCGGTGAAGCTGCTTATATATTGGGCATCAAGATCTATAGAGATAGATCAAGACGCTTGATAGGACTTACATAAATCACATACCTTGATAAAGCTTTGAAGCGGTTCAAATTGGATCAGTCAAAGAAAGGGTTGTAAGTGCATCTAGTGCCCCTTAGTGATTTTGGTGTATTGAAGACTTATAGGTTAAGGGACTAATGTGTTTATGAGTGTACACAAGTCTATAAGTCTATGAGGAGTTTGATATTTACAGAGAAATTCGACCCCTAAAAATGAAGTTCTTCAACTGAAGACTTTGAAAGTGAAGAAATTGGTGTGACCTTGAAGACTTGGCATTCATTTGAGGAACATGAAGCGTGAAGACTTGTGTTTTTGTAGTTTCATTTTCTCTTTCTTGAGTCATAGGAAACACCGTACTGTTAAAGGGGTCGAGGAAATACTAAGGAAAAATTTCCATGTGATGCTCAACTCAAAATCCTACACCTACCAATCCCTTCGAGTGAAGCCATTGGAAATCTCATACGGTTCAGTCACATTCTTCAGTGACAGAGACGAAGTTCTTATGGTCTCCGAGGAATTTGTTCTGACTGAGGAGTTAGGAATTTGCCAGTGCGGATTGCCTACACAATGAGGAACATGATAGCCCTGAGGAATTTGATACTCAAATTTCCGACCGTTGTTGTGCTATGCGCCAGCTGTCCCAAAATATCTACCCACCTAACGGTCATATCATTGAAGGGCATTTATGTCTTTTCATGTCGGGCTTCTCCCTAGGCTATAAATAGCCGCCCCCTACAACCACTAGCTGGTTGGCTGCTCTGAGAGAAACTGACACTTGTCATTTGAGAGCATCCCATCCTCCGAGGACTTTGAGTGAAAATCATCAAGTGAGGAAACCCAAACCCAAACACCTACAAACCCAAAGTGATTGAGCATCACTGAAGAGATTGATCCTGCGTGGATCCGACGCTTGTTACCTTTGAAGACTGTGCATCTTCCAGACGGTTAGGCGTCATGGTCTAGAGCATCCAAGAGGAAATTGTGGATCGCCGAGTGACCGAGTTTGTGAAGGTTTGGAAGTCACCTGAAGACTTACCACGAGTGATTGGGAGAGGTCTGTGTGACCTTTGCTCAAGGAGAATACGGTGAGGACTGTGTGTCCTCAGCTTTAAATACCTAGCCGCTCCAACCAGACGTACAACTGTCACAGTAGTCGGAACTGGTCTACCAAATCATTGTCTTCACCAAGCTTACTGGTTCTATTTCCCCAACTCTTTCATTTCCTCATTACTGTTTTGTGTGCCTGTTCATATCTGTTCGAAGACTTTGACTGAATACTTCCTCAATTTCCTCAGTTCAATTTCTTCAGTCTGTTTGTCTTCATCCTTTTATCCTGTGTTTACGCTTTCTGTACTCTGTGCTTGTCTTCATTTAATCATGATGACCTTGCTTATGTTCTGCTATGTTTACATCTGAGTACTTATTCCGCTGCAAGTAGTTCTTCGCTTAGGAATTTCCTCACCCTGAAATTCCTCACTGAAGAATTCCTAAAAATCGCCTATTCACCCCCCTCTAGTCGACTTAACGCACTTTCAATTGGTATCAGAGCAAGGTACTCCCTTGTTCTGTGTGATTTTGGTTTAACCGCCTGGAGTTTTAGTTATGTCGTCTACAGGTATGAAGAAAGTGACATGCCCCATCTTTGACGGTCATGATTATCCCAAGTGGAAGGCCATGATGAGGAAGCGCCTCATGGCAATGAACAGCAAGCTGTGGACCGTCTCTGAGATTGGTCTTACCGATCTATGCAAGATGGCGGACACTGATGATATTCGCAAGTACACTCGACTTGACATCATGGCGACGGATATCATTTATTCCTGCCTATCTAGAGATGAATTCAGGCGCATTATGCATCTTTGCAATACAAAGCTTATCTGGGACCGAATCTCTGATGTCTATGAAGATCATCGAACTTGTCATGATCCCTGGTTTGAGGATTTCAAGGAATCACTCAAAATGGTGACTTTCGAACCTGAACCATCATCTTCTGCACCATGCCTCATGGCAAAAGGTGCCAAGGTAACCGAATGTTCCTCATCCGAGTCTAGTGATGATGATTTTGGACCTAGCTATACCAAGCTTGTTTGTATTGCCACTAAACAACAAAAGGCCTTGGAAAAGGTTCGAAACATGTTAGACAAGAGCGATGATATGTTGGGTGAAGAAATGGATCGAACTAAAACTTTGACTGAAAATCTTCAGAGACTTCAGTCTAAGTTTGACAACCTTCAAAGTCATCATAACACTCTCTTATCTAATCATGAGAAGCTTTCTTATGAAATTTCTTCAAAGAAAGCAAGATCTTAAGAAGCTAAGGGAGAGTTATGAAGATCTTTAGAAGGAGCGCGATTCATTACTTGCTCAATATATCAGCGCTACCCAGGAATAATTCATTCCTCCATGTTTGAAGTGCATTGAACGTGAATCTGCTAATTGTTCACCTGAATGTTCAAATGCTTCTTCTGCTACAAATTCTTCACCTGTCTCTGCTATCACTAACTCCTCATCTGACGACATTGCTAGTACCAGTGAAGATGCAGGGCTGAAGGAATTGTATATGACAGGCATGTACAAAAGCCTCAAAGGGCAGCAGACTCTTTGTGGTGTGCTTAAAAAGAAGATCCTCAACAGGAACCCTAGGAAAGAGGGTATTGCCTTTGAGAGGAAAATAAATGCTGATGGAATATACTGGAAGCCTGAGCAGTACCCCAAAACCTCATGGGTTGCTGCAAAGGGACCTCTAGTTGATCCATCCAATTTATCTGGCATTACATGTGAATCTCCTCATTCTTCTGATGAGTCATTTGACTCCAACTATAAACTGTTCAAAAATCAGAATGGTGAAGTATTTGCTAGATATGTTGGCACTAACTGCAGGAACGGTTCCCCTATGAAGAAAATCTGGGTTCCCAAAAGGTGCCTTGAAAATCTTCAGGTGAATGTCATCATGACACCACCAGTGAAGAATAGGAACCCCAGATCAAACTCTTAATATGGACCCAATTCTTCATATGGATCCAAGTCCTCATATGGACCAAATTCCTCATGTGGATCAAATTCCTCAAAAGGATCAAAGTCCTCATATGAACATCATCGTGCTAACACCTCTGTTTCGCAGGGAAGAGCTAAGGGTTATGAATATGAGCATTATTCTTCTAATCATTATGTTCATAAGTCATCGAAGAATTTCTCTGCTTATTCATATGTTTATCCTAACCCCTCTTATGTGAAACGAAGTGGACTGGCTTCTATGCCACCTTTCTCGTATGGAGCTCACAGAGTGATGAACTCTTTGCCACCCCTTCAGATGTGGGTGGTGAAGAAAAGGAACTAATCTCTTATGCAGGGTCAGGTCTCCAGACATACTTAAACGTCTGAAGAATTTGCTAGAGACTTGACAATGCCTAAAAGGAGGCAAACTAATCATGAAGAAATGAACTTTCATTTCTCACGTCCTCATACTGCTTTATCTGTTCTATTGCTTGATGAAATTGACTTGATGAATTTGATGTCATATTCTTCACTGATGAAGTATATGAGTTCGTAAGTTGCACTAATTCATCTGCAGGATGATCAACCCAAAGACACTGAGTGGGTCCTCGATAGTGGATGTACAAACCACATGACTGGTGACAAGAATCTGTTGATGGATGCTCCCTTATCTCCATCGCATCTGAAGCATATCATCTTCGCTGACAAAGGCAAAAGCAAGGTATTGGGTCTAGGTAAGGTTGTGATCACAAAGGTTCGACAGGACAAAGTCATGGTTGTCGAGTCCTTAGGATACAACCTCATGTCTGTCTCAATGCTTTGTGATCTTGATATGGTTGTTTTCTTTGGCAAGTATCGTTGTGTTGTGATCATGGAAGCTGACAATTCCAAAGTCTTCGAAGGCTTTAGGAGAGGAGATCTGTATATTGTTGATTTCTCTACAGGACCACAACCAGCCGTATGCCTACTTGCAAAAGCTTCAGAAGGCTGGCTATGGCATCGACGACTTGGTCATGCAGGCATGAGGAATTTGCACATGCTTGTGAAGAAGAAGCATGTCATTGGCATTGAGAATGTCAAATTCCTCAAGGATCACTTATGCGGAGCCTGTGAAGCTGGAAAGATGACCAAGGCCAAGCATCCAGCGATCATGACTACTACTCGACCATTTGAATTGCTTCACATGGATCTCTTTGGTCCTAATCATTACTCGGCAGTCACAAATGATGCATCTCTTTATGGCTTTGTTATTGTTGATGATTACTCTCGTTACACATGGGTGCATATTGTCACTTACAAACATGAAGTGCAGGAAGTCTTCAAACGATTTTCCTCGAGGGCTTCAACCAACTTTGGTGTGAAGGTCAAGCACATCAGAAGTGACAATGGAACAGAGTTCAAGAATTCTGGTCTTGATGACTATCTTGATGAACTTGGTATTACTCATGAGTTATCTGCTCCTTATACTCCTCAGCAGAATGGCGTCGTGGAGCGCAAGAACAGGACTCTTGTTGAGATGGCTCGCACTATGCTTGATGAGTACAAGACGCCTTGTCATTTCTAGATTGAGGCAATTGATACTGCGTGCCACATCATCAACAGAGTACATCTTCACAAATTCTTCAAGAAGACTGCATACGAACTCCTCACAAACAAGAAACCCAATGTAAGTTATTTCAAAGTCTTCGGTGCAAAATATTGGATTAGAGATCCTCATCACAATTCTAAATTTGCACCGAAAGCACATGAGGGTTTTATGATTGGTTACAGAAAGGACTTGCACACCTAAAGAGTCTTCAACAACGTTCACCACAAAGTTGTTAAAACTATAGATGTGTTGTTCGATGAAACTAATGGCTCGCAAAGAGAGCACCTACCTTATGTGATAGATGAACCAGCACCTGAGGAAACTATCAAGCACAAGGCTACTGAGGATGTCATTCCTACCGAAGAATCTGTTGAAGAAATCATTCCAGAACGTGAAGAACATCATGCTGATGCACCTGAAGAAAATGGTGCTGAAGAAAATGCTGATCAAATTCCTCGACGACAACCAGCTCATCCTCACGTTGTAAACGAAGTGCAGATTGAGAAAATCATCAGCGACATAAACATTCCAGGTCGTCTCACATGCTCAAGAGCTTCACATTTGTCTAACTTTTGTGGGCACTTTGCTTTCGTCTCTATCACAGAGCCCACTAAGGTAGATGAAGCATTTCTGGAGCCTGAGTGTATTCAAGCTCTGCAAGAACAATTACATCAGTTCGAGCTCAACAACGTCTGGGAGCTGGTCAAACGTCCAGATCCTCGCAAGAACAATATCATTGGCAAAAGTGTATCTACCGCAACAAGAAAGATGAAAATGGCCTTGTGGTTAGGAATAAGGCACGACTAGTAGCTCAAGGCTACACACAGGTTGAAGGAATTGATTTTGATGATACTTTTGCACCTGTTGCTAGACTTGAGGCTATTCGCATATTACTTGCTTATGCTAACCATCATGATATCACTCTATATCAAATGGATGTGAAAAGTGCATTCCTCAATGGTAAGCTTGAGGAAGAAGTATATGTTGCTCAACCCCAGGTTTTGAAGATCCAAAGCATCGACAAAGTCTTGAGACTCAATAAGGCCTGTATGGCCTCAAGCAGGCCCTCGGTGGTATGATACTTTGAAGGAATTCCTCATGAAGAAAGGCTTCAAACCCGGTTCACTTGACCCAACTCTTTTCACTAAATCTTATGATGATGAATTGTTTGTGTGCCAAATATATGTCAATGATATCATTTTTGGTTATACTGACCAACGTTACATCGATGAATTTGCCTATATGATGAGTGAATAAAACCAAATGTCTATGATGGGAGAATTGAAATTCTTCTTAGGTATTCAAATTCGTCAACGGCACAATGGCATATTCATATCTCAGGAGAAATACCTCAAGGATGTATTGAGGAAATTTGGCATGCAAGATTGCAAAGGGGTCAAAATTCCTATGCCCACAAATGGCCATCTATGCACTGATGAAAATGGTATTGTCTTCGATCAAAAGGTATACCACTCCATGATTGGTTCTTTATTGTACTTATGGCCGACAAAACCTTCCGGCTGCATCATGTACAATTCTTCCTTAAGATAGCCGTTAAGGAATGCCGTTTTGACGTCCATCTGCCATATCTCATAATCATAGTATGCGGCAATTGCTAACATGATTCAGACGGACTTTAGCTTTGCTACGGGAAGATAAAGTCTCATCGTAGTCAACCCCTTGAACTTGCCGATAACCCTTAGCGACAAGTCGAACTTTATATATGGTAACATTACCATCCGCGTCTGTCTTCTTCTCAAAGATCCATTTGTTTTCTATCGCTCACCGATCATCGGGCAAGTCTGTCAAAGTCCATACTTTGTTTTCATACATGGATTCTATCTCGGATTGCATGGCTTCAAGCCATTTGTTGGAATCTGGGCCCGACATCGCTTCTTCATAGTTCGAAGGTTCATCGTTGTCTAACAACATGATTTCCAGGACAGGGTTGCCATACCACTCTGGTGTGGAACGTGTCCTTGTGGACCCTCTGAAGTTCAAGTAGCAACTTGATCCAAAGCACCTTGATCATCATCATTAATTTCCTCTCCAGTCGGTGTAGGCACCACAGGAACATGTTCCTGAGCTGCACTACTTTCCGGTTCAAGAGGTAGTACTTCATCGAGTTCTACTTTCCTCCCACTTACTCCTTTCGAGAGAAACTCCTTTTTCCATAAAGGAGCCGTTCTTGGCAACAAAGATCTTGCCTTCGGATCTAAGGTAGAAGGTATACCCAATGGTTTCCTTAGGGTATCCTATGAAGACGCATTTTTCTGACTTTGGTTCGAGCTTTTCAGGTTGAAGTTTCTTGACATAAGCATCGCATCCCCAAACTTTTAGAAACGACATCTTAGGTTTCTTCCCAAACCATAATTCATACGGTGTCGTCTCAACGGATTTAGACGGAGCCCTATTTAAAGTGAATCTAGCTGTCTCTAGAGCGTATCCCCAAAATGATAGCGGTAAATCAGTAAGAGACATCATAGATCGCACAATATCCAATAGAGTGCGATTACGACGTTCGGACACACCATTACGCTGAGGTGTTCCAGGCGGCGTGAGTTGTGAAACGATTCCACATTTTCTTAAGTGCATACCAAATTCGTGACTTAAATATTCTCCTCCACGATCTGATCATAAGAATTTTATCTTTCGGTCACGTTGATTCTCTACTTCATTATGAAATTCCTTGAACTTTTCAAAGGTCTCAGACTTGTGTTTCATCAAGTAGACATACCCATATCTACTTAAGTCATCAGTGAGAGTGACAACATAACGATATCCTCCGCGAACCTCAACGCTCATTGGACCACACACATCAGTATGTATGATTTCCAATAAGTTGGTTGCTCGCTCCATTGTTCTGGAGAAAGGAGTCTTGGTCATTTTTCCCATGAGGCATGGTTCGCATGTGTCAAATGATTCATAATCAAGAGACTCTAAAAGTCCATCAGCATGGAGCTTCTTCATGCGCTTGAACCAATGTGACCAAGGCGGCAGTGCCACAAGTATGTGGGACTACCGTTATCAACTTTACATCTTTTGGTATTCACACTATGAATATGTTTAACATTACGATCGAGATTCATTAAGAATAAACCATTGACCATCGGGGCATGACCATAAAACATATCTCTCATATAAATAGAACAACCATTATTCTCGGATTAAAATGAGTAGCCATCTCGTATTAAACGGGATCCAGATACAATGTTCATGCTCAAACTTGGCACTAAATAACAATTATTGAGGTTTAAAACTAATCCCGTGGGTAAATGTAGAGGTAGCGTGCCGACGGCGATCACATCGACCTTGGAACCATTCCCGACGTGCATCGTCACCTCGTCCTTCGCCAGTCTCCGCTTATTCCGCAGCTCCTGCTGTGAGTTACAAATATGAGCAACGGCACCGGTATCAAATACCCAGGAGTTACTACGAGTACTGGTAACGTACACATCAATTACATGTATATCACATATACCTTTAGTGTTGCCGGCCTTCTTGTCCGCTAAGTATTTGGGGCAGTTCCGCTTCCAGCGACCCTTCCTTTTGCAATAAAAGCACTCAGTCTTAGGCTTGGGTCCATTCTTTGACTTCTTCCCGGCAACTGGCTTACCGGGCGCGGCAACATCTTTGCCGTCCTTCTTGAAGTTCTTCTTACACTTTCCCTTTTTGAACTTAGTGGTTTTATTGACCATCAACACTTGATGTTCCTTCTTGATTTCTACCTCTGCTGACTTCAGCATTGAAAATACTTCAGGAATAGTTTTCACCATCCCCTGCATATTGTAGTTCATCACAAAGCTCTTGTAGCTCGATGGGAGCGATCAAGGATTCTGTCAATGACCGCCTCATCCGGAGGTTAATGTCCAGTGGGACAGAGCGGTTGTGCAACCCGGACATTTTGAGTATGTGCTCACCGACAAAACTATTTTCCTCCATCTTACAACTATAGAACTTGTCGGAGACTTCATATCTCTCGACCCGGACATGAGCTTGGAAAACCATTTTCAGCTCCTTGAACATCTCATATGCTCTGTGTTGCTCAAAACGCTTTTGGAGCCCCGGTTCTAAGCTGTAAAGCATGCCGCACTGAATGAGCGAGTAATCATCAGCACGTGAATGCCAAGCATTCATAACGTCTTGGTTCTCCGGGATGGGTGCTTCACCTAGCGGTCCTTCTAGGACATATGCTTTCTTGGCAGCTATGAGGATGATCCTTAGGTTCCGGACCCAGTCCGTATAGTTGCTGCCATCATCTTTCAGCTTGGTTTTCTCTAGGAACGCGTTGAAGTTCATGTTGACATGAGCGTTGGCCATTTGATCTACAAGACATTTTTGCAAAGATTTTAGACTAAGTTCATGATAGTTAAGTTCATCTAATCAAATTATTTAATGAACTCCCACTCAGATTTGACATCCCTCTAGTCATCTAAGTGTTACATGATCCGAGTCGACTAGGCCGTGTCCGATCATCACGTGAGACGGACTAGTCATCATCGGTGAACATCTCCATGTTGATCGTATCTTCCATCGACTCATGTTCGACCTTCGGTCTCGTGTTACGAGGCCATGTCTGTACATGCTAGGCTCGTCAAGTTAACCTAAGTGTTTTGCATGTGTAAAACTGTCTTACACCCGTTGTATGTGAACGTAGGAATCTATCACACCCGATCATCACGTGGTGCTTCGAAACGACGAACTTTAGCTACCGCGCACAGTTAGGGGGAACACTTTCTTGAAATTATTATGAGAGATCATCTTATTTACTACCGCCGTTCTAAGTAAACAAGATGCATAAACATAATAAACATCACATGCAATTATATAGTAGTGACATGATATGGCCAATATCATATAGCTCCTTTGATCTCCATCTTTGGGGCTCCATGATCATCTTTGTCACCGGCATGACACCATGATCTCCATCATCATGATCTCCATCATCGTGTCTCCATGAAGTTGCTCGCCAACTATTACTTCTACTACTATAGCTAACGGTTTAGCAATAAATTAAAGTAATTACATGGCGTTAAATCATTGACACGCAGGTCATACAATAATTAAGACAACTCCTATGGCTCCTGCCGGTTGTCATACTCATCGACATGCAAGTCGTGATTCCTATTACAAGAACATGATCTCATACATCACATAATATCGTTCATCATTCATCACAACTTTTGGCCATATCACATCACAAGACAATTGCTGCAAAAACAAGTTATACTTCCTCTAATTGTTGTTGCATCTTTTACGTGGATGCAATAGGGTTCTAGCAAGAACGTTTTCTTACCTATGAATAACCACAACGTGATTTGTCAACTTCTATTTACCCTTCATAAGGACCCTTTTCATCGAATCCGCTCCAACTAAAGTGGGAGAGACAGACACCCGCTAGCCACCTTATGCAACTAGTGCATGTCAGTCGGTGGAACCTGTCTCACGTAAGCGTCACGTAAGGTCGGTCCGGCCGCTTCATCCCACAATATCGCTGAAGCAAAATAAGACTAGTAGTGGCAAGAAAGTTAACAACATCTACGCCCACAACAGATTTGTGTTCTACTCGTGCAATAGAGAACTACGCATAGACCTAGCTCTGATACCACTATTGGGGAACGTTGCAGAAAATAAAAAATTTCTACAGTTTCACCAAGATCTATCTATGAGTTCATCTAGCAACGAGAGAGGAGTGCATCTACATACCCTTGTAGATCATGAGCGAAGCGTTCAAGAGAACGGGGTTGAGGGAGTCGTACTTGTCGTGATCCAAATCACCGATGATCCTAGTGCTGAACGGACAGCACCTCCGCGTTCCACACACGTACGGAGCGGAGACATCTCCCACGCCTTGATCCAGCAAGGTGGAGGGAGAGGTTGAGGAAGAAAGCTCCAGCAGCAGCACGACGGCGTGGTGGTGGTGGAGAGGCGAGATTCGGCAGGGCTTCGCCAAGCTCTTATCGCAGGAGGAGAGGTGTTGGGAAGGGGAGGGGCTGCGCCTTGGATATTGTGTGCAGCCTCCCTCGCCTCTATTTATAGGGGAAGGGGAAGGGGCGGCCCCTCTAGATGAGATCTAGAGGGGGCGGCCAAGGGAGGGCTTGCCCCCAAGCAGGCGCCCCACTAGGGTTCCCCCAACCCTAGGCGCATGGCCCCAAGGGGATCGCCCAGCCCTCCAGGCTGGTTCCCTGCCCACCACGGCCCATGAGGCCCTCAGAGAGGTGGCCCCTCCCAAAGGACCCCGAATACCTCCGGTGGCCCCAGACAATACCGATATGCCCCGAACCTTTCCAGTGACCGTATGACAACTTCCCATATATAAATCTTCACCTCCGGACCATTCCGGAACTCCTCGTGAGGTCCGGGATCTTATCCGGGACTCCGAACAACATTCGGTAGTCACATACAAGTCTTCCTAATAACCCTAGCGTCACCGAACCTTAAGTGTGTAGACCCTACGGGTTCGGGAGACACGTAGACATGACCTAGACGGCTCTCCGGTCAATAACCAATAGCGGGATCTAGATACCCATGTTGGCTCCCACATGCTCCTCGATGATCTCATCGGATGAACCACGATGTCGAGGATTTAAGCAACCCCGTATACAATTCCCTTTGTCAATCGATGCGTTACTTGCCGAGATTCGATCGTCGGTATCCCAATACCTCGTTCAATCTCGTTACGGCAAGTCACTTTACTGCATCCGTAATGCATGATCCGTGACCGACACTTGGTCATTTTGAGCTCATTATGATGATGCATTACCGAGTGGGCCCAGAGACACCTCTCCGTCATACGGAGTGACAAATCCATCTCGATCCGTGTCAACCCAATGACACTTTCGGAGATACCCGTAGTATACCTTTATAGTCACCCGATTCGTTGTGACGTTTGGTACACCCAAAGCACTCCTACGGTGTCCGGGAGTTACGATCTCATGGTCTAAGGAAAAGATACTTGACATTGGAAAAGCTCTAGCAAAACGAACTACACGATCTTGTGCTATGCTTAGGATTGGTTCTTGTCCATCACATCATTCTCCTAATGATGTGATCCCGTTATCAATGACATCCAATGTCCATAGTCAGGAAACCATGACTATCTGTTGATCAACGAGGTAGTCAACTAGAGGCTCACTAGGGACATGTTGTGGTCTATGTATTCACACGTGTATTACGATTTCCAGATAATACAATTATGGCATGAATAAAAGACAATTATCATGAACAAGGAAATATAATAATAATCCTTTTATTATTGCCTCTAGGGCATATTTCCAACAGTCTAGCCTCTAGTGGTGTTATGTGAACGTCGACTACATAACACTTCACCATTATTTGGGCCTAGAGGAAGGCATTGTGAAGTAATAAGTAGATGATGGGTTGCTAGAGTGACAGAAGCTTAAACCCTAGTTTATGCGCTGCTTCGTAAGGGGCTGATTTGGATCCATATGTTTCATGCTATGGTTAGGTTTACCTTAATACTTTTGTTGTAGTTGCGGATGCTTGCAATAGAGGTTAATCATAAGTGGGATGTTTGTTCAAGTAAGAACAGCACCCAAGCACCGGTCCACCCACATATCAAATTATCAAAGTACCGAATGCGAATCATATGAACGTGATGAAAACTAGCTTGATGATATTCCCATCTGTCCTCGGGAGCGTTTCCCTTTTATAAGAATTTTTCCAGGCTTGTCCTTTGCTACATAAAGGATTGGGCCACCTTGCTGCATGCTATTTACTTTATTTACTTTTTGCTCGTTACTATTTATCTTATCACAAAACTATCTGTCACCTACTATTTCAGTGCTTGCAGAGAAAACCTTACTGAAAACCGCTTATCATTTCCTTCTGCTCCTCGTTGGGTTCGACACTCTTACTTATCGAAAGGACTACGATAGATCCCCTATACTTGTGGGTCATCAAGACTCTTTTCTGGCACCGTTGCCGGGGAGTGTAACGCTTTTGTTGAGTGGAACTTGGTAAGGAAACATTAATATAGTGTGCTGAAATTTTCTGTTACTTGTCACTATGGAAACTAATCCTTTGAGGGGCTTGTTTGGGGTATCTTCACCCAAACCGGAAGAGCAAAGAGATGCTCCTCAACCTGCTGAACTTTATGAAAAATATTCACTTTGAGATTCCTTCGGGTATGATAGAAAAACGGCTAGCTAATCCTTTTGCAGGAGATGGAACATTGCATCCCGACTTACACCTTATCTTTGTGGATGAAGTTTGTGGATTATTTAAGCTTGCAGGTATCCCCGATAATGTTGTCAAAAGGAAGGTCTTCCCTTTATCTTTTAAGGAAGATGCATTGACATGGTATAGGCTATGCGATGATACGGGATCTTGGAATTATAAGCGATTGAAGCTGGAATTTCACCAGAAGTTCTATCCTATGCATCATGTTCATCGTGATCGTAATTACATATGTAATTTCTGGCCTCGCGAAGGATAAAGCATCTCTCAAGCTTGGGGGAGGCTTAAGTCAATGTTATATTCATGCCCCAATCATGAGCTCTCCCGGGAAATGATTATTCAGAATTTTTATGCTCGGCTTTCTCTTAATAATCGCAACCTGCTCGACACTTCCTGTGCTAGTTCTTATATGCTGAAGACTATTGATTTCAAATGGGACTTATTGGAAAGAATTAAACGCAACTCTGAAGATTGGGGTTCCGACGATGGTAAGGAGTCAGGTATGACACCTAAGTTCGATTGTGTTAAATCTTTTATGGATACCGATGCTTTTCGTGGATTTAGCGCTAAGTATGGACTTGACTCTGAGATAGTAGCTACTTTTTTTGAATCTTTTGCTACTCACGTTGATCTCCCTAAAGAGAAGTGGTTTAAATATAATCCTCCTGTTGAAGTGAAAGCAGTTGCACCTATTACAGTCGAACAAAAAACTATTACATATAGTGATCCTATTGTTCCTACTACTTATGTTGAAAAACCTCCTTGTCCTATTAGGATAAAAGATCATGCTAAAGTTTCGACTGTTGTGCGTAAGAGTAATACTAGAACTTATACACCTCCTGAGCAAATCAAGGTTGAACCTAATGTTGCTATTGTTAAAGACCTCTTGTCGGATAATATTGATGGGCATGTTATTTATTTCTGCGATGAAACTACTAGAATTGCCAAACCTTGTGCTAAAGATAAACATAGATCTGTGGTAGGCATGCCTGTTATTTCTGTTAAAATAGGAGATCATTGTTATCATGGCTTATGTGATATGGGTACTAGTGCTAGTGCAATACCTATCAACTTATACAAAGAAATTATGCACGATATTGCACCTGCTGAATTAGAAGACATTGATGTTACTATTAAGCTTTCCAATAGAGATAGTATTTCACCAATAGGAATTGTTAGAGATGTTGAAGTCTTGTATGGGGAAACTAAATATCCTGCTGATTTCCTTGTTCTTGGCTCCCCACAAGATAGTTTTTGTCCCATTATATTTGGTAGACCCTTCCTGAACACCGTTAATGCTAAGATAGATTGCGAAAAGGATGTTGTTACTATTGGTCTAGGTGATATATCTCATGAGCTCAATTTCTCTAAATTTCGCAGACAACACCGTGAAGAGGAATCACCTAGTAAGGATGAAATTATTTGTCTTGCTTCCATTGTTGTTCCCCTACTGATCAGTTAGAACATTATTTGTTAGACCATGAAAACGATATGTTTATGAAGGAGAGGGAACAAATAGATGAAGTGTTCCTTAAGAAAGAACCTATACTGAAACATAACCTTCCCGTTGAAATTCTTGGGGACCTCCCTCCACCTCAGGGTGATCCCGTGTTTGAACTCAAACCTTTACCTGATAATCTTAAGTATGCTTATCTTGATGAAAAATAAATATATCCTGTTATTATTAGTGCTAACCTTTCAGAGAAAGAAGAAGAAAGATTATTGAAAACTCTGAAGAAGCACCGGGCTGCTATTGGATATACTCTGGATGATCTTAAGGGCATTAGTCGAACATTATGTCAACACAAAATTTCAGTGGAGAAATATGCCAAACCAGTTAGATATCCTCAAAGACGATTAAATCCCAAAATGAAGGAAGTGGTAAGGAAAGAGATTCTCAAACTCCTTGAGGTAGGTATTATTTATCCCGTTGCTGATAGTGAATGGGTAAGCCTTGTCCATTGTGTCCCCAAAAAGGGAGGTATTCCGTTGTTCCTAATGATAAAGATGAATTGATCCGCAAAGAATTATTACAGGTTATAGGATGGTAATTGATTTTCATAAGTTAAATAAAGCTACTAAGAAAGATCATTACCCCTTACCTTTTATTGATCAAATGCTAGAAAGGCTATCCAAACACACACACTTTTGCTTTCTAGATGGTTATTCCGGTTTCTCTTAAATACCTGTGTCAGCAGAGGATCAATCTAAAACTACTTTTACTTGCCCTTTTGGTACTTTTACTTATAGACGTATGCCTTTTGGTTTATGCAATGCATGTGCTACCTTTCAAAGATGCATGATGGCTATATTCTCTGATTTTTGTGAAAAGATTTGTGAGGTGTTCATGGATGATTTCTCAGTCTATGGATCCTCTTTTGATGATTGTTTGAGCAACCTTGATCGAGTTTTTCAGAGATGCGAAGACACTAGTCTCGTCCTGAATTGGGAAAAGTGTCACTTTATGGTTAATGAAGGCATTGTCCTGGGGCACAAGATCTCCGAGAGAGGTATTGAAGTTGATAAAGCCAAAGTTGATGCTATTGAAAAGATGCCATGTCCCAAGGACATAAAAGGTATGAGAAGTTTCCTTGGTCATGCCGGTTTTTATAGGAGGTTCATTAAGGACTTTTCTAAAATCTCTAGGCCTCTGACTAATTTATTGCAAAAAGATATTCCTTTTGTCTTTGATGATGATTGTGTAGAAGCATTTGAAACACTTAAGAAAGCTTTGATCACTGCACCTATTGTTCAGCCACCTAATTGGAATTTACCTTTTGAAATTATGTGCGATGCTAGTGATTATGCTGTAGGTGATGTTTTAGGGCAAAGAGTCGATAAGAAATTGAATGTTATCCAGTATGCTAGTAAGACTCTTGATGCTGCCCAGAGAAATTGTGCTACTACTAAAAAATAATTCTTAGTGGTTGTGTTTGCATGTGATATGTTTAGACCTTATATTGTTGATTCCAAAGTTACTATTCACACTGATCATGCTGCTATTAAATATCTTATGGAAAAGAAAGATGCTAAGCCTAGACTCATTAGATGGGTTCTCTTGCTCCAAGAATTTGATTTGCATATTATTGATAGAAAAGGAGCTGAGAACCCGCTGCGCACAACTTGTCTAGGTTAGAGAATGTTCTTGATGACCCAACGCCTATTAATGATAGTTTACCCGATGAACAATTAGCGGTTGTCAATGCTTCTCGTACTGCTCCTTGGT
The DNA here is from genome assembly GCA_021605205.1 of Aegilops longissima. Classification (NCBI taxonomy): domain Eukaryota; kingdom Viridiplantae; phylum Streptophyta; class Magnoliopsida; order Poales; family Poaceae; genus Aegilops; species Aegilops longissima. The sequence goes on from CM038677.1 coordinate 564,060,502, forward strand.
ATGCTGATTATGCTAATTACATTGTTGCTAAATACATACCGCCAAGTTTCACATACCAGCAAAAGAAAAAGTTCTTTTATGATTTAAGACATTACTTCTGGGGTGATCCACACCTTTATAAAGAAGGAGTAGATGGTATTATTAGACGTTGTGTGCCTGAGCATGAACAGGGACAAATCCAACGCAAGTTTCACTCCGAATCGTATGGAGGACACCACGCTGGAGATAGAACTGCACACAAGGTACATCAATCTAGTTTTTATTGGCCTACTCTTTTCAAAGATGCTCGTAAGTTTGTCTTATCTTGTGATGAATGTCAAAGAATAGGTAACATTAGTAGACGTCATGAAATGCCTATGAATTATTCCCTTGCTATTGAACTATTTGATGTTTGGGGCTTTGATTATATGGGACCTTTTCCTGCCTCCAATGGTTATACACATATTTTAGTTGTTGTTGATTACGTTACTAAGTGGGTAGAAGCAATTCGAACTAGTAGTGCTGATCATAATACTTCTATTAAAATGCTTAAAGAAGTTATTTTTCTGAGGTTTGGAGTCCCTAGATATCTTATGACTGATGGTGGTTCACACTTTATTCATGGTGCTTTCCGTAAGATGCTTGCTAAGTATGATGTCAATCATAGAATCGCATCTCCTTATCACCCACAGTCTAGTGGTCAGGTAGAGTCGAGCAATAGAGAGCTCAAATTAATTTTGCAAAAGACTGTCAATAGGTCTAGAAAGAATTGGTCCAAGAAACTTGATGATGCATTATGGGCCTATAGAACTGCATACAAAAATCCTACGGGTATGTCTCCATATAAAATGGTTTATGGAAAAGCATGTCATTTACCTCTCGAACTTGAACATAAGGCATACTGGGCTATTAAAGAGCTCAACTATGATTTAAAACTTGACGGTGAGAAGAAGTTGTTTGATATTAGCTCTCTTGATGAATGGGGAACCCAAGCATATGAGAATGCCAAGCTTTTCAAAGAAAAAGTCAAACGCTGGCATGATAAGAGGATACAAAAGCATGAGTTTAATGTAGGAGATTATGTGTTATTATTCAACTCTCGTTTAAGATTTTTTGCAGGAAAACTTCTCTCAAAATGGGAAGGCCCCTCGTTATCGAAGAGGTCTATCGTTACGGTGCTATAAAATCAACAACTTCAAGGCACAAATCCGAGGGTGGTAAACGGTCAAAGAATTAAACATTATATTTCAAGTAATCCTATTAATGTGAAACTAATATTATTGAGACCATAACCCCGAGGAATACATAAGAGACACTTTCGAGCGTTCAGGACTCGAAAAGGCATAGGTACGTGGTACGGTAAGTAAACTGACTCCAAAACAACTCTAATGGCAATTTTTATCAGTTTTGTATTATTTCAGAATTTTAGGAAGAAATAAGTAGTACGAAAGGGACACGAGGCTCCCACGAGAGAGGAGCCCCCCCAGAGGGCGCCCCTGTCTCGTGGGCACCTCGTGTGCCTCCCGGACTCCGTTTTCTTGTATGTTACGTATTTTGGTCGGTAAAAATTCATTATGTATACTCCCGAAGGTTTAGACTCCCGTATCACGCAAATATCCTCTATTTTTGTTTTGAGCTGTTGCTGCTGCAGATTTGAGCAAGATATCTTCTCAAGAGTCAGTCGGGGAGAGCCGGGTATCTAATCCGGCACCAGAACCAAGGGCAAACAGCGATGCTGACCACTTTGGGCCAGCAACGGAGGAAGAGATGGAGGCCGACTTGATGAGGGTACATGCCATGGAGGATCAAGAAGTCACCTCTCGCCTCCGAGCTGGATTTACGATGGGGGAACTGCAGAGCTCAGCTAATCCAAACTCGGTTATCTCTTCCAATGATAGATTTCTTTCTTATGAAAATATGAGGAGGAGTGTCTTGTTTTCCCGCAGCTATGCAATACCCTTGGGTGCAAGGAGCTTTAGCTGTTACAGGAAAGCTTCGCAAGGAAATAATGGACCTCAAGCAGCAAGTCAATAAGCTCGAGGAGGAGAACCATATCTTGAGGGGAATCATCGCCAAGAATATTACACCAACCCCGAAGAAGGAGACATAGTCACATGGGTATGGGCACTCCCCTTGGCAACTGCCAAGCTTGGGGGAGGTGCCCCGGTATCGTATCACCATCACACTCCTATCTTTACCGCTTTATTTAGTTCGATCCTTTTAGTAGTATCTTGATCTAGGAGATTGAAGTTTTGATATGAAGTAGTTTTGAGCTTTGCTTTGTGATCTCTTTATGTAAGCGAGTCCGTGTGCTATCTATAATAAATATTAGTGTTGAGTCAAGGGCTTTGCTATGATGCTATGATCTTGAGAAAGTAGAAAGAACAAAAGAGTTCATATTGATCCTATGGATAGTGATAGCTTCACATATAGAAAGTATGAGGCATAAAAATTGTTGAGAGTTGATGAACGTAGCCTTGGTCATCATTGCAATTAATAGGAAGTGATAAGGAAAGAGGGAATCACATATAAATATATTATCTTGGACATCTTTAATGATTGTGAAGCACTCATTAAGTATGACATGCTAAAAGAGTCGATGTTGGACAAGGAAGACAACATAATGGTTTATGTTTCCCGACATCTCAGTTAAAATATATTGTCATTGACCTTCCAAACATGTTGAGCTTGCCTTTCCCCCTCATGCTAGCCAAATTCCTTGCACTAAGTAGAGATACTACTTGTGCTTCCAAATATCCCTAAACCCAGTTTTGCCATGAGAGTCCACCATACCTACCTATGGATTGAATAAGATCCTTCAAGTAAGTTGTCATCGGTGCAAGCAATAAAAGTTGCTCTCTAAATATGTATGACTTATTAGTGCAGAGAAAATAAGCTTTGTACGAACTTGTTGTGGAAGTAATAAAAGCGACAGACTGCATAATAAAGGTCCACATACAAGGGGCAATATAAAGTTACGTTCTTTTGCACTAATATTTTATGCATCAACCCTAAACGCGCATGGCAACCTCTGCTTCCCTCTGCGAAGGGCCTATCTTTTACTTTAAGTTTTACTTTATGCTTGATTCAAGGTGATGGTCACCTTTCCCTTTTTATTTTTATCCTTTGGCAAGCTCCTCATGTTTGAAAGATCATGATACATATATCCAATTAGATGTAAGTTGACATAGGCTATTATTGTTGACATCACCTAAAGGTCAATACATTGGGAGGCAACACAATAAGCCCCTATCTTTCTCAGTGTCCGGCTGAAACTCTATAACCACAAGTATTGCGTGAGTGTTAATAATTATAGGGACTACGAGATAGTTGAGTATGTGAGCTTGCTGACAGGCTCTATTATTGACTCTTTCCGATGTTACGATAAATTGCAATTGCTTCAGTGACTAAGATTATAGTTTGTCAGTTCCCAATGAATTTTTGAACCATACTTGATATTGTGAATTGCTTATTACTTGAGCATAGGAAATTATATGACAAAATCCATATATGTTGCTATTACTAGAATGATCATGATGCCCTCATGTCCGTATTTTATTTTTATCGACACCTCTGTCTCTAACATGTGGACATATTTTTCGATTTCGGCTTCCGCTTGAGGACAAGCGAGGTCTAAGCTTGGGGGAGTTGATACGTCCATTTTGCATCATGCTTTTGTATCAATATTTATTGCATTATGGGCTGTTATTACACATTATATCTCAATACTTATGGCTATTCTCCTTTATTTTACAAGGTTTACCATGAAGAGGGGATGCCGGCAGCTGGAATTCTGGCTGGAAAAGGAGCAAACGTTGGAAACCTATTCTGCACATACCCAAAAGTCCTGAAACTCCACGAAACAACTTTTTGGAATTTATAAGGAATTATGAGCAAAAGAAATAGGCCAGGGGGCCCACACCCTGTCCAGGAGACATGGGGGCGCGCCCCCCCTACAGGGCGCGCCCCTATCTCCTGGGCCCCCTGGTGGGCCTCCAGTGACCATCTTCTGCTATATCATCACTTTTACCCTGAAAAAAATCGGGGGCAAGTGAGGGAGTCCTGGATTAGGGGGTGTCCGGATGGCCGGACTATAACCTTTGGCCGTACTCCTGAACTATGAAGATACAAGATTGAAGACTTCGTCCCATGTCCGGATGGGACTTTCCTTGGCGTGGAAGGCAAGCTTGGTGATACGGATATGTAGATCTCCTCCCATTGTAACCGACTCTATGTAACCCTAACCCTCTCCGGTGTCTATATAAACCGGAGGGTTTTAGTCCGTAGGACGAACAACAATCATACCATAGGCTAGCTTCTAGGGTTTAGCCTCTCCGATCTCGTGGTAGATCTACTCTTGTACTACCCATATCATCAATATTAATCAAGCAGGAGTAGGGTTTTACCTCCATCGAGAGGGCCCGAACCTGGGTAAAACATCGTGTCCCTTGTCTCCTGTTACCAACCGCCTAGACGCACGATTCGGGACCCCCTACCGAGATCCGCGGTTTTGACACCGACATTGGTGCTTTCATTGAGAGTTCCTCGTGTCGCCATCTTTAGGCCCGATGGCCCTCCGATCGTCAACAACGATGCGGTCCAGAGCGAGACTTTTCTCCCGGACAGATCTTCGATTCGCGGCTTTGCATGCGGGCCAATTAAGCAGCCATATGGAGCAGATCAAAGCTACGCCCGCCATCAGTCAGATTTGGAAGTTTGAACTACACGCCGACGTCGCGGAGACTTCATCTTGACGGGTTGAGCCACAGCCAAGCACGCCAGATTTATCACGAGGGCATGATCTAGCTCTGCCGCCCGAACAGATTGCCACGGAGGCCGCACTCAGATGTCCGCTCCGACCTTTAGCTCGAGCCGATTGCGCCAATCGAGGGCGGGTGGCTGGACATCGCCTTTGGGGGCTGCAATCTCTCAAGCGATCGAGCGAACACCATACACTGCGCTTTGGCGGCTCGTGACACCAAGGTGTCGGACTCCTCTCCGGACTCCGAAACTTCCGCGCCCCTGCCAATCGAATCCGATTGGGCGCCGATCATGGAGTTCACCGCCGCGGACATCTTTCAGCACTCGCCTTTCGGCGAAATTCTGAATTCACTAAAATCTCTCTCTTTATTAGGAGAGCCCTGGCTGGACTATGGTCAGCAAGGTTGGGATGCGGACGAAGAAGAAATTCAAAGCCCACCCACCACCCACTTCGTAGCCACTGTCGATGATTTAACCGACATGCTCGACTTCGACTCCGATGACATCGACGGTATGGACGCCGATGCAGGAGACGACCAAGAACCAGCGCCTATAGGGCACTGGAAGGCCACCTCATCGTTTTACATATACATCGTGGATACCCCAAAAGAAGGGAACGACTATGGAACAATGGAGGATGACCCCTCCAAGAAGAAGACTAAGCGCCGGCGTCAGCGGTGCCGCTCTAAATCCCGCCAAAGCAAAAATGACGATTCCGGCAGGGGAGATAATGACACCCCAGACAGTGCCGAAGACAACCCCCTCCAGCAGGATTCAGCACAGGAGGATGGAGAAGCCAGCCCTCATGAGAGAGCGGCAGACAGAGAGGTAGGGGACGATAATTACATGCCTTCCTCCGAAGACGAGGCAAACCTCGACGACGACAAATTTGTCGTGCCTGAGGATCCCGTCGAACAAGAGCATTTCATACGCAGGCTTATGGCCATGGCGAGCAGCCTCAAGAAAAAACGGCAACAGCTTAGAGCTGACCAAGACTTACTAGCCGACAGATGGACTGATGTCCTTGCCGCTGAAGAGTACGAACTCGAATGCCCCTCCAAGAGCTACCCAAAACGCAGGCTGCTACCCCGATTAGAGGAGGAAGCACCTAGACCTACATCACCAGCGCATGATGCGGCCGACCGGCCACCTCGTGGCCGCGACAGAGAGGCCTCTCGGCCCTCCACTCAAGCCGCACCCCGGTGTCGCTCAAAGAATACCAAGGCACGGGGAAATGCGCCAGACCTGCAAGATATATTGGAGGACAGCGCAAGGCAAACAAGATCGATCTATGGATCACGTGGGCGCCCACGACACGTGACGATAACCGTCATGCCGGATATGGTAAATCCGGTAAGGGCCAAACACTGATGACAAAGCTCATTTGAGCTACGTCGTGATATAGCCCAATACAGAGGCGCCGCACACCCACTATGCTTCACAGATGAAGTAATGGATCATCAAATCCCCGTGGGTTTCAAACTCGTAAACATCGAATCATACGATGGCACAACAGATCCGGCGGTATGGATCAAGGATTATCTCCTTCATATCCACATGGCCCGCGGTGATGATCTACACGCCATCAAATACCTCCTACTCAAGCTTAAAGGACCAGCTCGGCATTGGCTTAACAGCTTGCCAGCAGAATCAATTGGTTGTTGGGAGGACCTGTAAGCCGCATTCCTCGACAACTTCCAGGGCACCTATGTGCGACCACGAGACGCCGATGACCTAAGCCACATAATTCAGCAGCCAGAGGAATCAGCCTGACAATTCTAGACACGGTTCCTAACCAAGAAAAATCAAATAGTCAACTATCCGGATGCAGAGGCCCTTGCAGCCTTCAAGCATAACATCCGTGACGAGTGGCTTGCCCGACACCTAGGACAGGAAAAGCCTAAATCCATGGCAGCCCTCACAACACTCATGACCCGCTTTTGCGCGGGAGAAGACAGCTGGCTAGCTCATAGTAATAACATGACCAAGAGCCCTGGCAATTCGGATACCAAGGACAGCATTGGCAGGTCGCGTCGCAACAAGAAAAACGCCGCGTTAACGGCGACAATGCCGAGGATCTGGCGGTTAATGCGGATTCGAGAGCTCTAAACCCGTCAGTGGAAAAAGCCATTCAAAAGAAATACTCCGGCCCGTCCCAATTTGGACCGAATACTCGATCGCTCGTGCGGATACACGGCACCCCAAAAACCAGCCAACCACACCAACAGGGATTGTTGGGTGTTCAAGCAGCGAGCAAGTTAAACACGAAAACAATGACAAGGGGCTGCATAGCGATGACGAGGAGGAGCCCCGCCACGAACAATAGGGGACAGAAGGGCTTCCCCACAAGTGCGGACGGTGAACATGATATCGCAACCCACATACCCAAAAGGGAGCGAAGTGCACTCGAGGGGCGTATATGCGTTGGAGCCAGCGCCCCAAAGTTCAATCCATGGTCCTCCTGCCCGATCACTTTTGATCGAAGGACCACCCCACTAGCATCCGCCATGGCGGATTCGCGCGTTGGTTATAGACCCAATCATTGTGGATTTCACCTCACAAGAGTCCTTATAGGCGGCGGCAGCAACTGAACCTACTTTATCGGGATACGATGCAAAAAATGGGCATAGATCCCTCAAGGATTAAACCCACAAAGACGAACTTTAAAGGCGTCATACCAGGTGTAGAGGCCAATCTATGCAGGCTCAGATTACACTTGAGGTGGTCTTCGGATCCCGGATAATTTCGAAGCGAGGAGTTAATCTTGACATAGTCCCGTTCCTCTGGCTATCACGCCTTTGCTCGGACAAACCGCATTTGCAAAGTTCAATGCGGTGCCGCCTCGCATACCTCAAGCTCAAGATGCCAGCCCTCGAGGAGTCATTACGGTCAATGGAAACACCGAACACTCTCTCCGAACGAAGGAGCATACGGCGGCCCTCGCGGCGGAAGTACAAAGCGGCCTCTCAAGGCAATTCTCCAGTCCGGCCATTAAACGTCCGGACACCGTCAAGCGCTCCCAGAGTAACCTACAACAAGACCGCCTGGCACGTTCCGAGCACGCGTAGCAATGCGGCCCCAACCCCAGCCCTCGCGAAATTGCGAAACCAGTACTACGCGTACATAACTACGCTCTGGAAATACCATGGGCATAGGTGGAGGGGCATGACCACTGAATGCCCAAAATGCGGCTCAACCGCACCAGGGGCTCCCGATTTTGTCATTCTTTTTTTTCTTACTTTCAGGACTCCACTTTCCGGAAGGCCTGTCCTGCAGTATAATCGCCGAACACACGATGCAACAGCCAGGGATGCAGAAAGCTACGTCGAGTGTCCAGGTGGTCTCTATAACAAGCAGTATACTTGCTTCACATATCATCCCGCAGCTCACCCCTGGAGGGGGACATGTCAAATAGTCCCATCTCTTGCTTATCGCACGATTTGTATCGTTCTGCTTTCACCGCAGACTTTTCGAATAAAAAAAACACAGCTTTTGTCTATTATTCCATTCCTTTTTTTATAAAAGTATGTTCAATCATGACATTATGCAACCGTACACTTTGGTACGGCCAATACACCAGGGGCTTACGTACCCCAGAATATGGTGTGAGAAGTCCGAACACTCTCATGAGTGTGGCACCCCGAACTTATAACATTATATGCATCAGCTCCGAATCATGTCTTGGGTCAATAGTTGGGTTTGCCCGGCTCCCATGTTTTGGTACCTTACGTTCCGTTATATCGGCTAAGGTAGCACTGGGAGAACCACTGCGATTGTGCCCCGGTTGAGCTGGGCTATCAGTGGAGAAAGTTAAAACTGACCGTCATGATAGGGCGAGAGCTGGTCGCTGTTCGAGAGGTTTTCGAGTCCCTAAAGACTTATGCCGCTTAGAGCGAGCAGTCGGCTCTGTCCGGCCTAGGCGTGGATAGTGCCCCGAACTCGGTCTTCCGAATACTAGGGGCTTCGCCGAAATTTAAAATTATAGAATTATATGGCTGAGTGAGAGTGTTCAAGCATTATAGTCTGATTGCCTTGTTCGTTGTGTTGGCGCCTCCTCGAAGGACCCAATAATGGGAAAAAGCGCTCAAGTTTATCCCGAACACCCCACACTCATGGCATGGGGGGCGAAGTTTACGACTCGCCATCTCTCAGTTTTAATAAATGGCCGCATGAAGGTAATATTTTAAATTCAAAAGCGTTGCTTAGCACATATGAACAAGTTTTCAGCGTCAGGGATCACAAATGCGAGTTTACTCAAAATTACTTCTTTGGAGCACTCATCCGCTATACGGCGGGCACCCTTCAGGACGCCCTCATAATACATCTCGGGCTTGCGATGCTCCTTGCCCGGCGGTGGTCCGTCAGTCACAAGCTTCTCAGCGTCCATCTTGCCCCAGTGCACTTTAGCATGGGCAAGGGCCCTACGGGCACCTTCGATGCATACAGAGCGCTTGATGACTTCAAGCCTTGGACAGGCATCCACTAGCCGCCTTACCAGCCCGAAGTAGCTCCCAGGCATGGCTTCCCCAAGCCATAGCCGGACTACGAGACCCTTTATGGCCTGTTCGGCCACCTTATGGAGCTCGACCAGCTACTTCATCCGGTCGCTCAAGGGCACTGGGTGTCCGGCCTCAGCATACTGAGACCAGAACACCTTCTCCATCGAGCTCCCCTCTTCGGCTCGGTAGAACGCGGCAGCGTCGGACACACTCGGGAAAGATCTGCGAATGCTCCTGGAGAGCTCCGGACTCGGGTAAGTAACAAGTAATTCACTTTCACGTGCTTGCTTTGCATAAAGAATGCCTTACCAGCCGCTATCTTCTTCATCGCCTCAATTTCTGGAGGGCTTTTGGGCTTCGCCTTGGCAGATTTGGCGCTCTCAAGCGCCGAGGCGAGCTCGGACTCTCGAGACTTTGAGTCAAGCTCCAAACTCGTGTTTTTCACGAGCACTGAGCTCTTGCTGCACCTCCGCCACCCGCGCCTCCTTATTTTCTCGCTGGAGTACGCTCCACGGCCGCATTTTCTTGACCTTGGGCAGTCTTCCTTCAGTGGTCGCCACAGGTTGTGGCCCTGTAATACTCACGTTGGTCCTGTCATTTTTTGCAACCACATCTTTTTATATACTTACATAAGGTATTACTTACTTTCCTTGTCCTCGAGCTGCTTCTTGGCAAGGCCGAGCTTGTTCTCGGACCGCTCGAGGCTCTGCTTCAATGCATTGACCTCCGCAGTCAGTGCGGCACAGGTCAGCAGCACAGCCTGCATTCCCATATCGACATACTTATGTTAGACTCCTGCGTATATCTTTTTGATCCTCAGTTCGGCTTTTCTTTACGAACACCAAACTAAGCATCAGGGGCTACTGTCTATGCGGTAATATTTTTACATATCTTAAATACATACCTCAAAGCCTGTTAGAAGGCTGGCACAGGCTTCAGTCAGCCCGCTCTTGGCGGACTGAACTTTCTGGATCACCACACTCATAATAGTGCGGTGCTCCTCGTCGACGGAGGCGCCGTTAAGCACCTCCAGCAGATTATCTGGTGCCTCCGGTTGGACGGAGGTCACCGGCGTCGTAGGCTTGCCCTTCTTAGTAGGGGGCTGTAGATGTCAAAACCGGCGGATCTCGGGTAGGGGGTCCCGAACTGTGCGTCTAGGCGGATGGTAACAGGAGACGAGGGACACGATGTTTTACCCAGGTTCGGGCCCTCTTGATGGAGGTAAAACCCTACGTCCTGCTCGATTGATATTGATATTGTGGATGTTTACAAGAGTGGATCTACCACGAGATCAAGGAGGCTAAACCCTAGAAGCTAGCCTATGGTATGATTGTAAGGGTTGTTGTTCTTCGAGTCCTACGGACTAGAGCCATCCGGTTTATATAGACACCGGAGAGGGCTAGGGTTACATAGAGTCGGTTACAATGGTAGGAGATCTACATATCCGTATCGCCAAGCTTGCCTTCCATGCCAAGGAAAGTCCCATCCGGACACGGGGCGAAGTCTTCAATCTTGTATCTTCATAGTCTTGGAGTCCGGTCGATGATGATAGTCCGCTAATGATAGTTCGGTGATGATGGTAGTCCGCTATCCGGACACCCCTAATCCAGGACTCCTCAAGAGCCCTGAACCAGGCTTCAATGACGATAAGTCCGCACGTATATTGCTTGGCATTGCAAGGCGGGTTCCTCCTCGAATGATAGAAGATTGTGAACACCGGGATAGTGTCCGCTCGCAAAATAGATTCCACATTCCACCATAGAGAGAATAATATATACACAAGTTCAATCTGCTGACGTTTTCTGCGGCATGACATCACGCCACTACCAAGCCATTATTTAAATCGTTTTTACTTTACCACCTCGGTAGCGTTTAGCGAAGCGGTTTCCTTGGCACGTCTTGTCGAGCGGAGATCGTGTTTCCCTTAATCCGGGATTCTCATCAATACGGACGTGGGTAACCCAACCGCGCCATTGATGGTGACGCTTGGGAGATAAGCGAGTTTTACCAGGCTGGTGAGGGACGTGTAGACTTCACCCGCCCATATAAGGGATAAGGATTCACCTTCTCACCTACGCCTTCTTCCTCCTTTGCTTATCCATCTCCGTGCACTCGAGCTCCAGCGCCCAAGTTCGCGCATCTCATCTCAACCTTCTCCGACCATGTCCGGAGTGGGAGGTAAATGGTTGGCCTCCACCGTTAAGGAGGAGCACATCGCCAAACTGCGCGGGCGCGGATACCTTTCCGGCGACATCAGCGACCGGCTGCCCGACGAGGGGCAGCTCATCCCCACCCCTGTGGCCCCATGAGAGGGTCGTCTTTCTTCCCCACTTCCTCCATGGACTGGGCTTTCCACTTCACCCCTTTGTCCGGGGCTCATGTTCTACTACTGCTGGATTTCCATGATCTGGCGCCAACTTCATCCTCAACATCTCGGCGTTTATCGTCGTGTGTGAGGCCTTCCTCTGCATCCGCCCCACTTGACTTGTGGCTCAAGACCTTCAATGTCAAGCGAAGGTAGTGAAGGGCACTCAAGCGGAGGGCGGAGGTGCCATGTTGGGAAAGATGCCCAATGTCCTTTGGTTGAAGGGCCTTCGTGGAATCCGTCAAGGGGTGGCAATCGGGTGGTTCTATATCACCGAGCCGCGTGACCCTACATGGGCGGCGGCCCCCGAGTTCAGATCTGGTATCCCCACGCAGCTCACCTCCTGGAAAGAGAAGGGCTTGCTGTGGGGTAGTTCGGAGGAGCTGACGGGACTCCAAGCCTGTATCCAGAAGCTGGTGAAGAAGCTCAGGCTGGTTAACGTGGTCCAAGTCATGCTCGTCCGCCGGATTCTCCCATGCCAAGAGCGGGCATTCAATCTGTGGGAGTTCGATCCGGAACAGCACCAGGCGCTGAGCGGGCTCTTCGACACGACGTACGAAGGCGCCTGGAGGGTGCTGTTCAAGGGTGCCGGTTTCGCATCCGCGATCAAGATCGCGGATTTCGCCGCAGCGCCAAGCCAACGAGGTAAGTGATTCTACCCCTTTACGGGACACTTTCTTTTCATAGTTTGACTCTACGCGGGTTTTAATTTCCCCTTTTCCTTTGACAGGACTGGATGAGGAAGGCGGAGCAGATTATCTGCCCGGCTCCTATGCCAGAAAATCTAGTAGACGCCCGTCTAGCGGGGCTGCTGGTTCCGGCACCGCACGTGGTGCCGGAGAAGAAGGCCAAGAAGGAGGCCACGGGTGCTCGAAAGAGTTCCCGTTTTCAGGTGTCCGACGACTCCGGGGCGGACTCCTCCCCCGAAAACGAGGAGGAGAAAGAGGACTCTTTCCCGGAGGAGGAGAGAGAAGAGGAAGGCTTCCCCAGCAGGGGGAGGCGAAGGGTCCAAGAGGGAAGGACTATTCCCGGACAGCTTCGCCAACATCAACGTTGGCGAGGAAGAATGGCCTTCAAGGGCCAGGCCTCGGCGAGATCGTAAGTATCCGGATTCTGAATGATTTATAATTTCTTTTCTGCGTCACATAGTGTCATTCTAATGCCGCATGCTGCCTGTAGTCCGGCCAGTGATGATCTCCCGCTTCATCGAAGGGTCGTTGGCTCCGTCGGATGTAGACTCCATCCCGACCGCCTCCACCCTCGCGACACCGAGGACGCCGAGGTGGGATCCCAAGAAGGGACCCATCGGGGAGGCTCGGGCGCCAAGGCGTCCTCCGGACTTTGCGCGGACTCCATATCGAACCCGCAGTGGTTCCGAGTCCGCCGCGACCCTTCAATGAAGGGCAAGACCGTGGCGCCGGGCGGCTTCCGTCCCAACCGGGGCGCCGGGCAATTTGTTGGAGGCGCTGCATAGCACTTCCGTCGAGGAAGAACACCGCACTATTATGAGTGCGGTGATCGAAGGTGCAGCTCACCAAGAGCGGGCTGACCGAAGCTCGCAGTAGCCTTCTATCGTGGCTTTGAGGTAAGAAGTTAAAATATGCAATGTAATACCGCATAGGCAGTAGCCCTCGATGCTCGGTTCGGTGTTCGGAAGAAAAGCGGACCGAGGATCTGAAAAAAATATATCGCAGGGTTGCTAAAAATTATGTCAATATGGGTTGCGAGCTCTGCTTCTGACCTCTCGCCGCCTTGACGCATAGGTCGGTGCTTTGAAGCAGGAGCTCGGCGGTCCGAGAAAGAGCTCGGCCACGCCGAAGCAGCTCGGGACAAAGAAGGTGAGTAACACCACTTTGAATTTGTACCTTCTGTAAAAGGATTTAGGTTGCAAAAAAATAACAAGGATAACATGGGTACTGCGGGGCCACGAGCGAGGTGGCGACCTTGAAGGAGGCCGTGTCCGCGTCGAACATAATCACGCCACGGAACAGGCAGAGCGAGAAAAGCAAGAGGCGCGGGTGGCGGTGATTCAGCAAGAGCTCCGGGCTCTCATGGAAAAGCATGAGAGTTTGGGCGTGACTCAAAGACTCGAGAGTCCGAGCTTGCCTCGCTCTCGAAAGTGCCAAAACTGCCAAGGCCGATGCCCATAAGTCCCTTGAGGAGATTGAGTTGATGAAGAAGATAGCGGCGGGTAAGGCATTTTTCATGCAAAGCAAGCATGTGAATGTAAATTACGTGTTACTTACCCGAATTCGAGCTCTCGAGGCGTTTGCAGATCTGCCTGCAGCGTGTCCGATGTCGCCGCATTCTACCGAGCCGAGGAGGGAGCTCAGCGGAGAAGGTCTTCGGTCTCGGTATGCTAAGGCCGCCATCCAGTGCCCCTAGCGACCAGCTGAAGCAGCTGGTCGAGCTCCTAAGGTGGCCGAGCAAGCCATGAAGGGCCTCATAGTCCGGTTGTGGCACGGAGAGGCCATGCACGGGAGCTACTTCGCCTCGTCTGACGGTTGGTGGATCGTGCCCTGGGTGGAGGTTATCAAGCGCTCCCTTTGTATTGAAGGTGCTCGTCGGGCCCTTGCCCGCAAAAGGTGCATTAGGGCAAGCTGGATGCGGAGAAGCTAATCAGCGACGCGCCACCAGCGGGCAAGGAACATCGTCGCCTGAAATGTACTATAAGACTGTCTTGAAGGGTGCCCGCAAGATTGCGGATGAGTGCCCTGTGGATGTAATTATTGAGTAAATTCGCAATGTGTTATCACATGCGCTGAAAACTTTGTTCATATCGCTAAACAACGCTTGTTAATTTAAAATATTACCTTCATGCGGCCGTTTATTAAATCGAGAGATGGCAAGTCGTCGGCTCCAGCCCCCATGCCACGAGTCTTTGGGGTGTTCGGATAAACATGAGCACTCTAGTTCCCATTTTGGGTCCATCTAGGAGGCGCTCAACACAACGAACAAGGCAACCGGACTTATAGTGCTTGAAAACTCTCACTTAGCCATAGAATTCTATAATTTTAAATTTCGGTGAAGCCCCTAGTATTCGGAGGACCAATTGGGCGCTATCCACGCCTCGTCGGACATTATCCGAACTTCGCTCGAGCGGCGTAGGTCTTTAAGGACCCGAAGGACCTCTCAAACAGCGACCAGTCTCGCCTTATCATGACAGTCAGTTTTAGCTTTCTCCTTGGCGTTAACCCGGCTCAACCGGGCGCAATCGCAGTGGTTCTCCCAGTGCTACCTTAGCCGATAGAGCGGAACGTAAGGTGCCAAACATGGGGCCGGCAAACCCAACTATTGACCCAAGACATGATTGAGCCGATTCATATAATGCTATAAGTTCGGGTGCCGCACTTGTGAAAGTGTTCGGACTTTATCACACCATAATGCGGAGAACATAAGCCCCGGTGTATTTGGCCGTACCAAAATGTACGGATGCAACATGTAAAAAATGAACATATATATATATAAGGTAATGCAATTATAAGCAAAAAATGCTGCATTTTATTCGAGAAGATATGCTATGAGTGCGGAATGATACAAATAGTGCGGAAAGCAAGGGATTGAGCGAATTAAAGGCGTCTCCCTCGAGGGTAGGCCATGAAATGTTGTATTTAACAAATTTAATGCTCGTGATGGAGACCACCTAAGTGTTAAATCGCGCCTTTGTCCTTCCCCGGCTGTTGCATCATGAGTTCGGCAGGTTCGCTGCGGACAGAGTTCTGTATAAAAAGAGAGAAATAAAAGAAAAAAAGCGACACACTTGGGAGCCCTGGTGTGGTCGAACCGCACTGGTCTGTTGTGGTTGTACCTTTCCCCTATGCCCATGGTATCTCCAAGGCGTAATTATGTACGCGAGAGTTTGTCTTACAATTTTGCGAGGGCTGGGGTTGAGGCCGCATTGCTACGCTGCGTGCTCGGAGCGTGCTGGGGTCTTGGTTGATGTTGCTCGGGCGCGTTTGGCGTGTCCGGTCGTTTAACGGCGGACTCGAGAATTGCCTTAAAAGGCTGCTCGTGCTTCTACCGTGAGAGCATGTATGTTCCTCCGTTCGGAGAGGAGCGTTCCGTGTTTCCATTGACCGTGATGACTCCACGAGGGCCTGGCATCTTGAGCTTAAGGTATGCATAATGCGGCACCGCGTTGAATTTTGCAAACGCGTTCGTCCGAAAGCAGAGCGTGATAGCCGCTGCGAACGGGACTATGTCAAAGATTAACTCTTCGCTCGGAAATTATCCGGGATCCAAGACCACTTCGATGTAATCGAGCCTGCACAATTGGCCTCGACACCTGGTATGACACCTTTGAAGGTTGTCTTTGTAGGTTTAATCCTTGAAGGGTCTATGCCCATCTTGCACATGTATCCCGATAAAGCAGGTTCAGCTCTGCCGCCGTCCATCAGGACTCGTGAGGTGAAATCCATCGACGATTGGGTCTAAAACCAATGCGGCGAATCCGCCATGGCGGATATCGGTCGGATGGTCTCTTCGATCGAAAGTGATCGGGCAAGAGGACCATGGGTTGAATTTTGGGGCGATGGCTCCATCGCGTATACGTCCCTTAGTGCGCTTCCGCTCCCTCTTGGGAATATCGTTATGTATATCATATTTACCGTCCGAACTTGAGGGGGAATCCTTTTATCCTCTGTTGTTCGGGCGGCGGGTCTCTTCCTTGTCATCGCTGTAGCTCCTTGTCACTGTTTTCGGCGATTAATTTACCTGCTGCTTGAATACCCAACAATCTCTGTTGGTGTGGTTAGCTGGCTTTTTGGGGTTCCATGTATTTGACAGAGCGGTCGAGTATTCGGTCCAAATTGGACGGGCCCGGAGTGGTTCTTTTGAATGGCTTCTTCCGTTGACCGGGCTTGGAGCCTCGGAATCCGGCATTGACTGCCGTATCCTCATTGTTGTCGCCGTTAATGCGGCGTTTATTTTTGTTTCGACGCAACCTGCCATTGCGGTCCTTGGTATCCGGACTGCCAGCGTTTTTGCTGAAGTTGTTACTGCGAGCTAGCCAGCTATCCTCTCCGGCACAGAAGCGGGTCATGAGTGATGTGAGGGCTGCCATGGATTTCGGCTTCTCCTGTCCTAGGTGCCGGGCCAGCCACTCCTCGCGGATGTTATGTTTGAAGGCAGCGAGGGCCTCTGCATCCGGACAGTCGACGATTTGATTTTTCTTTGTTAAGAACCGTGTCGAGATTGCTCGGCGATTAAATCGGCTGCTGGATTATGTGGCTTAGGTCATCTGCGTCCGGTGGTCGCACATACGTGCCCTGGAAGTTGTCGAGGAATGCGGCTTCCAGGTCTTCCCAGCATCCAATTGACTCTGCGGGTAGGCTGTTAAGCCAATGTCGAGCTGGTCCTTTAAGCTTGAGCAGGAGGTATTTGATGGCGTGAAGATCGTCGCCGCGGGCCATATGTATATGGAGGAGATAATCCTCAATCCAAACTGCGGGGTCTGTTGTGCCATTGTAGGATTCGATATTAACGGGTTTAAACCCTTCAGGGATTCGATGATCCATTACTTCGTCAGTGAAGCATAGTGGGTGTGTGGCGCCTCTGTATTGAGCGATATCGCGACGTAGCTCGAGAGAGCGTTGTCTGCTGTATTCGGCCCGGCCGGAGTAGTTGTATCCGGCGCGACGGTATTCGTCGCGGGTCTTGGGGTGCCCACGTGATCCATAGATAGATCTGGATTGTCTTGCCTTGTCCTCCAATATATCTCGCAAGTCCGGCGCGTTCCCCCGTGGCTTCATGCTTTTTGAGCGATGCCGGGTGCGGTTTTGGTGGAGGGCTTGCACGCTCTCTGTCGCGCCACGAGGGTGGTCGGTCCGTATTACAGCGTTGGTGATGCAGGTTTGTACGCTTCCTCCTCTAATCGGGGAGCAACTTGCGTTTTGGGTAGCTTTTGGAGGCGTTCGAGTTTATACTCTTGACGCGAGGACCTCGGTCCATCTGTCGGCGAGAGGTCTTGATCAGCTTGAAGTCTGTTGCTTTTTCTTTAGGCTGTTTGCCGTGGCCATTAGCCTCGTCTGAAACGCTCTTGTTCGACGGGATCCTCGTGCACGACGATTAAATGCGTCGTCGAGGCTTGCCTCGTCTCCGGAGGAGGTAAGTAATTGTCATCCTCGACCTCTTAAATGCCGCCCTCTCGTGAGGGCTTGCTTCCGCCTCCTCCTGCGCTGGATCGTCTTTGGAGGAGTTGTCTTCGGCACTTTACGGGGTGTTATTATCTCCTGTGCCGGAATCTCCATTCTTGCCGTGGCGGGATTTAGAGCGGCGCCACGACGTCGGCGCTTGGGCTGTTTCTTTAAGGAATCGGCCTCCGTTGCTTCTTCGTCGTCCCCATCTTTTGGGGTGTCCACCATGTATATGTCGTATGACGAGGTGGTCTTCGGTGTCCTATAGGCACCGGGTTCTTGGTAGTCTCCGGCATCGTCGTCCATACCGTCGATGTCTTGAGTCGTGGTCGAGCACGCCGGTTAAATCGCCGACGGTGGCTACGAAGTGGGTGGTGGGTGGGCTCTGAATTTCTTCGTCGTCCGCGTCCCAACCGTCCCCGCCGTAGTTCGGCCAGGCTCTCGGATAGCGAGAGATGCTTGATGAATTTATGATATCGCCAAGGGCGAAAAGCTGAAAGATGTCCGCAGCGGTGAATTCCATGATCGGCGCCCAATCGGATTCGACCGGCAGGGCGCAGGAGGTTCGGAGTCCGCACCTCGAGTCATGAGCTTTATGCGGGACAAGGTAAGTGTTCGCTCCATCACCGTAGAAGTTGCAGCTCGAGGCGGTGTCCAGCCATCCGTCCTCGATCCGAGCGATCGGCTCCGGACTATGAGTCGGGCGGATTCGTATCGGACCTCCATGGTGCTGTCCGGCGGCAGAGTTAGGTCATGCCCATCGTGACAGCGTGGCACGCTCGGCTGTGGCTCAGATCCATCGAAGATCAAGTCCCCGCGGATATCGGCCGTGAAGGTTAGGCTTCCAAACCTGACCTGCGGCCAGGGGCGTAGCTTTCGATCTGCTCCAGATGGCCAAGGGAGTTGGCCCGCAGTGCAAAGCCGCCGAATACGAAGATCTGTCCGGGGAGAAAAGTCTCACCCAGGACTGCGTCGTTGTTGATTGAAGAGGCCATCAAGCCTATCGGTGGCGACACAGAGGAACTCTCAATGAAAGCACCAATGTCGGTGTCAAAACCGGCGGATCTCGGTAGGGGTCCCGAACTGTGCGTCTAGGCGGATGGTAACAGGAGACGAGGGACACGATGTTTTACCCAGGTTCGGGCCCTCTTGATGGAGGTAAAACCCTCGTCCTGCTCGATTGATATTGATATTGTGGATGTTTACAAGAGTGGATCTACCACGAGATCAAGGAGGCTAAACCCTAGAAGCTAGCCTATGGTATGATTGTAAGGGTTGTTGTTCTTGAGTCCTACGGACTAGAGCCATCCGTTTTATATAGACACCGGAGAGGGCTAGGGTTACATAGAGTCGGTTACAATGGTAGGAGATCTACATATCCGTATCGCCAAGCTTGCCTTCCACGCCAAGGAAAGTCCCATCCGGACACGGGCGAAGTCTTCAATCTTGTATCTTCATAGTCTTGGAGTTCGGTCGATGATGATAGTCCGCCAATGATAGTTCGGTGATGATGGTAGTCCGCTATCCGGACACCCCTAATCCAGGACTCCTCGGGGCCGCTGCGGGATGCGGAACCGTTGAAGGTTCGGTGCGGTGTCCGACCTGGGCGGACTTAGAGCCCTTCGGGTTTTATCCCTTTGCGCTGGAGTCCGGGAGGTCGGCTATGGCGCCTCGGGACCACCCCTCCTGGCTTGGACCTTTTGGGATTCCACCTCGGCATCGTCCGTAGGGCGAGGAGGTAGCAATCGGAAGTGAAAGGCTATTCACATCCGATTTAATCGAGATCCGCCGACGAAGCGTCGAGCTGGGCCGCGGGCGGACTGCATGATTACATTCGGCGTCAGAAGATACTGTGCAGTAAAGGAACGCCATGAGTTATTCTGGTATCCGGATACTTACAATTTTGCCAAGGGCTTGGCCCTTGAGGGCCACTCCTCTTCGCCGTCATCGGCGTTGGTTGAGTAGTCCGGAGGAAGGGTCCTTCCCTTCTTGGACCCTCCGCCCCCAAGTTGGGGCGGCCTTCCTTTTCATTCCTCCCCCCGCTGGAGGGGGAGAGGCTTCTTCTTCCTCCACCTCGTATTTGGAGGAGGAGTGCACCTCGTAGTCATCGGACGATGAATCCGGCACCACCGGGCGCCGGGAACTCTTTTGAGTTCCCGTGGCCTTCTTCTTGGCCTTCTTCTCCGGCACCACGTAAGGTGCCGGGACCAGCAGCCCCGTTAAGTGGGCGTCTGCTGGCTCTTCGGGCAAAGGAGCCGGACAGTCGATCTGTCCGGTCTTCTTCTGCCATTCCTGTCAAAGGAACGGGAGCTTAGATCCCGCATAGAGTTACACTATGAAAAACAAGTATCACGTAAAGGGTAAAATAAGCTTACTACGCTGGCTTGGCGCTTCGCGCGGAATCCGCAATCCTCGGTGATGGGAGGGGGAACCTCGGCGCCCTTGAATAGCACCTTCCAGGCATCCTCGTGTGTTGTGTCAAAGAGCCTGGTCAGAGTTTGGTGCTGGGCCGGGTTGAACTCCCATAAGTTAAAAGCCCGTCGTTGACACGGGAGGATCCGGCGGATGAGCATGACCTGGACTACATTGACGAGTTTAACCTCTTTGTCCACCAGGTCTTGGACGCAGGTTTGGAGTCCAGTCCGCTCTTCCGAATTACCCCACGACAGGCCCTTCTCTTTCCAGGAGGTGAGACGTGTGGGGATGCGGATCGGAATTGGGGCCGCTGCCCATTCAGAGTCCGCTGGCTCGGTGATGTAGAACCACCCCGATTGCCCCCCCCCCCTTTATGGTCTCCACGAAGGAGCCCTCGAGCCATGTAACATTGGGCATCTTGCCCACCATGGCGCCTCCGCACTCCGGTTGCTGGCCGCCCACTACCTTCGGCTTGACATTGAAGGTCTTCAGCCATAAACCGAAGTGGGGCTTGATGCGGAGGAAGGCCTCGCACACGACGATAAATGCCGAGATGTTGAGGACGAAGTTCGGGGCCAGATCATGGAAATCCAGGCCGTAGTAGAACATGAGCCCCTGGACAAACGAGTGAAGTGGGAAACCTAGTCCACGGAGGAAATGGGTGAGGAACACCACCCTCTCATGGGGCCTGGGGTGGGGATGAGCTGCCCCTTGTCTGGGAACCGGTGCGCGATGTCATTAGACAAGTATCCGGCCTCCCTCAGCTTCTTGACGTGTCCCTCCGTGATGGAGGAGACCATCCACTTGCCTCCTGCTCCGGACATGGCTGGAGAAGGTAGAGGTGGGATGTGCGGACTTGGGCGCTGGAGCTCGAGTGCGCGAAAATGGATAAGCAAAGGAGGAAGAAGGTGTAGATGGAAAAGGTGGATCCTTATCCCTTTATATGGGCGGACGAGACTATGTGCCCCCACCAGCCTGGTAAAACTTGCTTATCTCCCAAGCGCCATAAATTAATGGCACGGTTGGGTTACCCAGGCCCGTATTGATGAGAATCCCGGAATAAGGGGACACGATCTCTGCTTCAACAAGACTTGCTAAGGAAACCGCCTCGCTAAGTCTTACTGAGGTGGGACAGTAAAACGATTCAATAAAGGCTTGGCCAGTGGTGTCACTTTCGCGAAATCGTCGTGATTGGATTTGTGTAAATATTATTCTCTCTACGGGGTATGTGGAACTTATTTTGCGAGCGGACACTATCCTTGTGTTCAAAATCTTCTATGAAGTATTCGGAGGAGGAACCCGCCTTGCAATGTCGAAGACAATCTGCGCGCCGGACTCGTCGTCATTGAAGCCTGGTTCAGGGGCTACTGAGGGAGTCCTGGATTAGGGGGTGTCCGGATGGCCGGACTATAACCTTTGGCCGGACTCCTGGACTATGAAGATACAAGATTGAAGACTTCGTCCCATGTCCGGATGGGACTTTCCTTGGCGTGGAAGGCAAGCTTGGCGATACGGATATGTAGATCTCCTCCCATTGTAACCGACTCTATGTAACCCTAACCCTCTCGATGTCTATATAAACCGGAGGGTTTTAGTCCGTAGGACGAACAACAATCATACCATAGGCTAGCTTCTAGCGTTTAGCCTCTCTGATCTCGTGGTAGATCTACTCTTGTACTACCCATATCATCAATATTAATCAAGCAGGAGTATGGTTTTACCTCCATCGAGAGGGCCAGAACCTGGGTAAAAACATCGTGTCTATTGTCTCCTGTTACCATCCGCCTAGACGCACAGTACGGGACCCCCTACCCGAGATCCGCCGGTTTTGACACCGACAGCAAGCTTACGAGACGAAACTCCGCCGCCACGAGGCGGAACCTTGGCGGAACCAATCTAGGGCTCTGGCGGAGCTGTTCTGCCGGGGATACTTCCCTCCGGGAGGGGGAAATCATCGTCATCATCATCACCAACTCTCCTCTCATCGGGAGAGGGCAATCTCCATCAACATCTTCACCAGCACCATCTCATCTCCAAACCCTAGTTCATCTCTTGTATCCAATTCTTGTCTCCAAGTCCGGGATTGGTGCTAGTAGGTTGCTAGTAGTGTTGATTACTCCTTGTAGTTGATGCTAGTTGGTTTATTTGGTGGAAGATCATATGTTCAGATCCTTTATGTATATTATTACCCCTCTGATTATGAACATGAATATGCTTTGTGAGTAGTTACGTTTGTTCCTGAGGACAAGGGAGAAGTCTTGCTATTAGTAGTCATGTGAATTTGGTATTCGTTCGATATTTTGATGAGATGTATGTTGTCTAGCCTCTAGTGGTGTTATGTGAACGTCGACTACATAACACTTCACCATTATTTGGGCCTAGAGGAAGGCATTGGGAAGTAATAAGTAGATGATGGGTTGCTAGAGTGACAGAAGCTTAAACCCTAGTTTATGCGCTGCTTAAGTAAGGGCTGATTTGGATCCATATGTTTCATGCTATGGTTAGGTTTACCTTAATACTTTTGTTGTAGTTGCAGATGCTTGCAATAGAGGTTAATCATAAGTGGGATGTTTGTTCAAGTAAGAACAGCACCCAAGCACCGGTCCACCCACATATCAAATTATCAAAGTACCGAACGTGAATCATATGAACGTGATGAAAAGTAGCTTGATGATATTCCCATGTGTCCTCGGGAGCGTTTCCCTTTTATAAGAATTTGTCCAGGCTTGTCCTTTGCTACATAAAGGATTGGGCCACCTTGCTGCATGCTATTTACTTTATTTACTTTTTTCTCGTTACTATTTATCTTATCACAAAACTATCTGTCACCTACTATTTCAGTGCTTGCAGAGAAAACCTTACTGAAAACCTCTTATCATTTCCTTCTGCTCCTCGTTGGGTTCGACACTCTTACTTATCGAAAGGACTATGATAGATCCCCTATACTTGTGGGTCATCAACTACCTCCATGATATCTTCGGTCACACCTGGGCTGTTCTGTCACATCTATATGGTGAAGAAGATCTGAAGCAAATGGGTCTCAAGGAGGACTTTGACTGGTCTGCACCTCCACCGAAGAAATACAAGAAGGTAAAGGTTCCTTCCTTGGTGGCCAGCTCCAGTTCCTCATCACGCGACACTGACGAGTATGAAGATTTGGACGACACTGCGGCAGGCCCTACAACAACAAATGACCCCAACAACGCTGGCGCTCCTCCATCCACATGATATTCTTCAGGGGCGTTAGTCCTAATTTTCGATCCTTTTTGTCATTCGATGACAAAGGGGGAGAAATTTGAGTTAGTCTTCAAGCAGGTCTACATATATGGGCATTTTTGCTTAGTTACAACTCTCGTTCTTTTGAAGACTTTGCTAGATTGAGTTGTAAACTTAAACTCTATGGTGGCCTGATAATTTTGCTGAGCTTTTCTGCATGCTTATTCCTCATTAATGATTATGCACTCATGCTGAATTTCATCAGTCACAATATTTCATCATGCATTTAAAATTCTTCATATATTATGTCAAATGCGTGTATGAATTACAAGATATAGGGGGAGATCTCCATGATTCTACTCTTCATGTGTGCATTGCTTCAGAAGCAAATTCCTCTCTATGCACATCCTCAGGGGGAGTTCTTCTATATCTTGCAATCAAATTCTTCAATATCAGTAATTACACTTCATATGTTTATCCCCGTTGAAAACTTAACCTATACTGTCATCAATCACCAAAAAGGGGGGAGATTATAAGTGCATCCAGTAGCCCTGGGTGATTTTGATGTATTGAAGACTTATAGGTTAAGGGACTAATGTGCTTATGAGTGTACACAGGTCTATAAGTCTATAAGGAGTTTGATATTTACAGAGAAAGTCGACCCCTAAAAATGAAGTTCTTCGACTGAAGACTTTGGATTTCTGAAGACTTTCTGAAGACTTTGAAAGGACTTGGCATTCATTCGAGGAACATGAAGTGTGAAGACTTGTGTTTTCGTAGTTTCATTTTCTCTTTCTTGAGTCATAGGAAACACCGTACTGTTAAATGGGGTCGAGGAAATACGAAGGAAAAATTTCCATGTGATGCTCAACTCAAAATCCTACACCTACCAATCCCTTCGAGTGAAGCCATTGGAAATCTCATACAGTTCAGTCATACTCTTCGGTGACAGAGACGAAGTTATTCTGGTCTCTGAGGAATTTGTTCTGACTAAGGAGTGAGGAATTCGCCAGTGCGGATTGCCTACACAGTGAGGAACATGATAGCCCTGAGGAACTTGATACTCAAATTTTCGACCGTTGTTGTGCTATGTGCCAGCTGTCCCAAAATATCTACCCACCTAACGGTCATATCATTGAAGGGCATTTATGTCTGATTATGTCGGGCTGCTCCCTAGGCTATAAATAGCCGCCCCCTACAACCACTAGCTGGTTGGCTGCTCCAAGAGAAACTGACACTTGTCATTTGAGAGCATGCCATCCTCCGAGGACTTTGAGCGAAAATCATCAAGTGAGGAAACCCAAACCCAAACCCAAACACCTACAAACCCAAAGTGATTGAGCATCACTGAGGAGATTGATCCTGCGTGGATTCGACGCTTGTTACCTTTGAAGAATGTGCATCATCCAGACGGTTAAGCGTCATGGTCTAGAGGATCCAAGAGGAAATTGTGGATCACCGAGTGACCGAGTTTGTGAAGGTTTGGAAGTCACCTGAAGACTTACCACGAGTGATTGGGCGAGGTCTGTGTCACCTTAGCTCAAGGATAATACGGTGAGTGTCGGTGTCAAAACCGGCGGATCTCGGGTAGGGGGTCCCGAACTATGCGTCTAGGCGGATGGTAACAGGAGACAAGGGACACGATGTTTACCCAGGTTCGGGCCCTCTTGATGGAGGTAAAACCCTACGTCCTGCTTGATTGATATTGATATTGTGGATGTTTACAAGAGTGGATCTACCACGAGATCAAGGAGGCTAAACCCTAGAAGCTAGCCTATGGTATGATTGTAAGGGTTGTTGTGATTGTTGTCCCACGGACTAAAGCCATCCGGTTTATATAGACACCGGAGAGGGCTAGGGTTACATAGAGTCGGTTACAATGGTAGGAGATCTACATATCCGTGACGCCAAGCTTGCCTTCCACGCCAAGGAAAGTCCCATCCGGACACGGGGAAGTCTTCAATCTTGTATCTTCATAGTCTTGGAGTCCGGTCGATGATGATAGTCCGGCAAATGATAGTTCGGTGATGATGGTAGTCCGCTATCCGGACACCCCTAATCCAGACTCCTCAAGAGCCCTGAACCAGGCTTCAATGACGATAAGTCCGGCGTGTATATTGCTTGGCATTGCAAGGCGGGTTCCTCCTCCAAATGATAGAAGATTGGGAACACCAGGATAGTGTCCTGCTCTGCAAAATAAATTCCACATTCCACCATAGAGAGAATAATAATATATACACAAGTTCAATCTGCCGACGTTTTCCATGGTATGACGTCACACCACTACCAAGTCATTACTCAAATTGTTTTTTACTTTACCACCTTAGCGCATTTAGCGAAGCGGTTTCCTTGGCATGTCTTGTCGAAGCAGAGATCGTGTTTCCCCTTAATCCGGGATTCTCATCAATACGGGTGTGGGTAACCCAACCGCGCCCGTTCGCCGCGCCCCCTCTATCGAAGGCGAGTCCCAAACGGTCACGGAAACGGCTCTTGGTATTCTCCCACTTTATAACAGGACCAAGGCTCGTTTCTTTTTCTTTAATCCACCATCGAATATTCTCCATGCTCCAAGTTCCAGCACCTAGAGCTCCAGATTCGAGCGCTTTCGGACCTTCAACGATGTCCGGTTCTGACCTCCAGGGCCGGTGGATGCCCTCCTCCGTCACGGAGGAGGACGTGCTAAAGCTGCGGGAGGCCAAGTACCTCTCTTACGAGATTTCGCACAGGTTGCCTGCCGAAGGGCAGGCCATCCCTACCCCTGAGCCCGGCGAGTATGTCGTCTTCGTATCCCACCTCCGTCGGGGTTTAGGCTTCTCGATGGATCCTTTTGTGAGAGGGCTCATGTTCTACTATGGGTTGGAATTCCATGACTTGGCTCCGGAGTCCATCCTCCATATATCCGCATTCATTGTCATCTGCGAAGCCTTCCTCCGCGTCACCCACACTTCGCCTGTGGTGAAGACTTTCAATGTGGCGCCAAGATGATCGGGGCGCTCAAGCGGAGTGTGGCGGGCGGCCATAAGTAGGAGGGCCGATGCCCGTGGCCCGGCTCCTTCCAAGAGGAGCTCGGCTGTGGCAGCAAGAGTGGTTCTATATTACCGTTCCGAGGGGCCGCAGACAAAAGCCGCCGCCCTATTCCGCCGGGACCTCCACGACGATTGATGTCGTGGGTCAACCAAGGGCTCAACTGGGGGCCGTCAAAGGACGTGCCCCTACTACAGGGCCGGATTCGAGATCTCTTAACAAGGGAGATCGATATGGTGGTGGTGATGCAGGTTATGCTAATTAGGCACCTCCTGCCCTGCAAACGCCGTCCTCTCCGGCTATGGGAGTTCAATCCGGAGGGCCCATGGATTCTTCAACACTTCATGGGTATGACACCCCTGGAGATGTATAACTTATTCTTCGGACCGCAAGAGGTGCGTCCGGAATTGACCGAGGATGCTGGACTAAGCTGCAATCGCCCGGATACGCAAGTAAGTAGTTCCAAGTCCGGACATACCGTTTGTTTGCCTTTCAATGATCCGCCTTATGACCGATCTCCTTCTACACATGAGTGGATAGCGGAAGCAAAATTAATCGGTGTCCGCCCCCCCCGAGACCGCGCGGATCCGTGCTGGTCCGGATGTTGGAGGTTGCGCCTTGAAGGAAAGCGAAGGGGAAAGCAGGAAAGCTACTGCCTCGCCTAAGGAGGCTCTTGAACAAGGGGGGATCGAGAATCCCTCCTACCAAGGGGAGAAGAGGACTGCCTCCGAGGACCCGGGGAAAAAAGCCCCTAAACGGGGGAAGAAATCTTCGCCGGAGGGTCCAGCGTCCGGGGAGGCCCCGGCCGCACAATCTCCCTTAATGAGCCAGCCCTCCAACGAGCCGTAAGTAGAAAGAAAGGAGGTTTATAATAAGGGACATCCCTATTTGTGCTTCTGAGGATAACTAAAGTTTTTACCTTGTAGTTCGGATCTTCGTCCTTCGCAGATGAGCTCGTCTTCGGGGGACCTTCGTCCGGAGATGATAGAGAGAGTGACGCCCCCGTCCGGGGCGCCGTTGGATAGGGCGGACGAGCCTGAAGTGTCGTCGCGGAGGGAGCCTCCGAGTGTGGCAAAGCCGGATAGTTCGGCGCCAACTGGTGTGCGGCTGAAGGATCTGCTTGAGAAGGCGTCTATCTCAGAAGATCAGCATGCATTGATGAGCATGGTGATTGAAAGGATTTCGTCCGCCGAAGGCGGGTTGTATGATGCCGTCAGGAGTTTACTGGCGAGGTTTGAGGTACGTAAAAATGACACTCCTTTTAACAGTTTTGCATATAGAATGCGCCCTGTATAGATAGTAGCCCCTGAGACTCGGTAGGTTGTCGATATCGACAGCGTGCCGAGGATCAAAAATCGCAGGTTTAAATTCCCGTCGTGCCGATGCAGGTGGCGGGTCGTCCGGGGGCCAGCCGGACTGATGGAGTTGCTGAACTAAAGCGGCAACTCGATGTGGCGGATGAAGACATCGCGCTGATCAACAGGCGACTTGATGAGTCGCAAGGTAAGTGTTACTGCGTGGTCACGTGGTAAGGGAGCCGAAGCAAACTCCTTAAAATATGTGCGTGAAAAGCAGATAGTGCCGCTGCCGTGGAGAGTCTTCGGGCCGAACTTGCTCAAGCCAAGGAGCAGGCCAGAAGGAGTAATGCGGCAGCCTCGAAGGCGGCCGAAGAGTTAGCGGTTGAAAGGGCCGCACACTGCCGGAGCAGGGAAGACATAGCCGAAATGGCTGTGAAGTTAAAAGAGGCTACCGACCGCAATGAGGCTCTTGGGAAGGAGCGCCTAGCGGGGCAGGATGACCTGCGGAAGGCCACCGCCGAAGCCGAGAATGCCCGCTCTGCAATGCGGGCTATGAAGGAAGAGCTGCGCCAGGCCGGAGAGATTGTAGCGGTAAGCCTTTTTCGCTGCGCCAAGGTTCACGGATTCAAAATATGCTCAGCTGGGCTAACTGTGGTGTCCGGAGGACCTTAGATGGACTTAGCAGCGAAGTCGGGCGGATGCCGTTGTGCATTCGAAGTCGGAAGGATCACCGACGGAAGAGCTGTTTTGGTCTCAATTCCATAGTCCGGAGCGTTCACTTCACGACCGATCGCTTGGCTGAGTGGGCTGAGCTAAATAGGTTATCCGGGCTTGCTATGGCGGATATAGTGACCCATATCCGCCGGATAGGCCTCAGCCAAGAGTTACTTTGGCTTATTGCAGCAATTTCTTAGGGCGGTGCCGCATATAAAAAGCGATGAAGCGGTCGGCCTGCATAGAGGGTGCGGATGGCGCTCGCCGTGTGAAGACACATTGGACGAGATGGATGCCACCGCTGTTGCGACCCGGGTTCGGATAATAACGGGTACCCGCCGAGCACTATTTTGGCGAAGTCTGCCGGTGCTCGTGTAATAGAGTCGCAGATGCTCGAAAAATGTTACGCTCAATGAACGTTTATATGATGTAAAAACGATGATGTAAGCTCCTTTTATACTTGTGCGTTCAAGTAATAGAATATCTCCTTTGCGGCCGTTCATGTATACGTATGTATAACCTGAAAGATGGCAATCGTCGGCTTCAGCCCCCAAGCACAAGGTGTGGGGGTGTTCGCAAAAAATAGCGCGTTTTCACACTTAATCCGACGTCTCGGTCCTGTAAAGGAGGTGGTAGCGTAGCAAACGAGGCAACCGGACTATAATGCTTTATCACTTTCACTTAGCCATGGAGTCCGAGGGTGGGGCTACGACATAGCCCCTGGGGGCACCGTGCTCTCCGAATTCGGGGCGCGTATGTGCCTGGCCGGGAAACGGCCCTTCGTCAAAGCGGAGGAATCCTAAACATTCCCAAGGTCGATCGAGTGGTTGACCGGTCTCGCTGTATCATGACATCGGTTTTGGCTTTCTCTCGAGGTGCTCGCCCGGCCAACTGGGGCACAATCGCAGATAGTTCTCCGAGCCGCGTTAGCCGATGATACGGAACGTAAGGCAGCAAAACACGGGAGCCGGGCAAACCCAACATTTGACCAAAGACATGATTCGGAGCTGATGCATATAAGGCCTAACTCGAGACGCCAACACTCCCGAAGGTGTTCGGTCTTTATAATAGCGGGCAAAACAAAGCCCTAAGCCCCTTGTGTCCGTGCGGGCAGGTTCTTACGCGCGGCCGATGCCAAAACGCCAGTCTCCACTCTGGTTATACCGACAAACCAGGGGATTATAGCAACAAGAGACAGAAGAAAGGTTTACGAGGGTCTTAGTCTAAAAAGAGTCCTTGCAACGGGTCCCTACTGCACGCCTGCTACCGTGTCTCCGTTGTGTCGATCCTCGGGCGGGTGTGCACGCTGTTCATCTCAGTAAAAGAGAGGACTTGGTTGGAAAAGAAATCGTGCGAGAAAATGCATAAAATTGAAATATAGATTAAGAAAGCTGAGCCTATGCTAGCTCATTATGGCTTGTATGTGCAAACCCTTGTGAAAGGGTGTGCGCTAGGTAGCCCTAGCTTATTTATTCGGACTCGCCCAGCCGTGTCCGGGTCTCAGCGACCCTATGATGAAACGATGCCACGTGGACCGGCATTTTAAGCGTAAGAGACGCGGAATGTGGTATTGCATTGAAGCGGACGAGAGCTTCCCGTCCAGTGGTGCTTGATAGCTGGCTTAAGGGCCTAGCACCACTCCTTTGAAGGAAGTGTGGCTATGCCGAATTGTGATAGGGTCTATCCCCACTTGCGGATTGTGTCCGGATATAGCAGGTTTAAGTCACTGCCGCCGTCCATCAACACCTGTGTTAATTGCAGTCCGTCTATTATGGGATCCGATATCAGGGCAGTCTATCCTGCGCTCCGGATACTGCTGGACTGATCCAGATGGTCGAAAGTGATTGGTTTTGACATCCAACCTTGGTCCACTGGGTGGATCGTCCGACACTTGTCTTGGCGAGTGCCGTGTTGGCTTTCCGTGTTTATCACGTGAAGCAAGTTTACTGTTTTGACTTCTCGAGGGAAAGTTCTTTGACTTCCGGTGCTCTGCTGGTGGGGCTCGTCATTGTCCTCGTTTGGCGTATCGAGCCCCTTGTGTCCGGCATTAAGTCTGCCGGACTGTTTAAAAACCCAACAATTTTGGTTAGTATGGTTTGCATGCCTTCCGGGGGTACTGTGGATTTGACATATCCGGTCTAAAATTTTGTTTAAATTTGATAGCTCGTCTCTGTTGTCCTTAAGAGGCCGTGTTTTATTGTCTGGCCGCGAGCTTTTGAATCCGGCGTTGACCGCTGTGCCCTGTGGGCTTTTTTCTTTATTCCGGCGCTGATCTTTTCTGCGTCGTGACTTTCCGTTTCCATCTCTGATCTTGATGTACTCGGTCGCTTGGTGCTGCATCTTGCTAGCCAGCTGTCTTCTCTAGCATAAAGCGCGCCATGAGGCTTGTTAGCGGCCATTGTTCTTGGCTTCTCTTGGCCGAGGTGTCACAGCGAGCCATTCGTCTCGGACGTTGTGTTTAAAAGCTGCTAAGGCTTCCGTCCGGACAATCGACTATTTGGTTCTTTTGGTAAGGAACCTGTTCCAGAATTTATGCTACTGATTCTCCGGGCTGTTGGGTTATATGACTCAGATCGTCAAGATCCGGAGGGCGGACATAAGTCCTTGAAAATTTGCTCTAAACGCGTCTTCAAGCTCTTCCCAACTTCCAACATGTTTTACGGGAGGCTTTTGAGCCAGTGCCGAGCTGGCCCTTTGAGCTTGAGGGTAGGTATTTTATGGCGTGGAGATCATCTCCTCTAGCCATGTGTATGTGTAGTATGTAGTCTTCTATCCAGACTCAAAGTCATTTGTGCGTCAGATGCCTCTATGTTTATGGGTTTAAACCTGCTGGGAATTCATGATCCAGACCTCATCGGTAAAACATAAGCGGGTGTCTTGGCGCCCTATATTTCGGTGTGCCGCTGTCTTCAACACTTGTCGTGGTGTGTTACTTCCTGGGTCCTCTTTTTGGCCGTAGATGGACCTAGTTGGGCCGTCCGCTTTACCAGGATTATAATTCGCTTGTGTGCAGCCCGCTTGTTGCTTTGAGCCCGTCATCGGCGCCTATCCGCCAGCGGCCTCTTTATTTTTTGATTGCGAGGGCTCGATGGCTTCCTCGTCAAATTCTGCAGCAACTTGCGCTTGAGGTAGCTCTTAGTTTGATGGCCATTGCCATATTTGTTCTGCGGTCTTGAATACTTTGCTCCACTTCATTCGAGTGTGTCTTCCGCTGTTTTGAGCTTCCGTTTAGCCTTCTTCAAACTTCTTGCAGTGGCGACTAGTTTTTTTGCGATGTTCTTATGCTCGTGTTGTGGCCGGACTGTTGATTGCTCCGTGAAGGGGTTGATTATCCGGCTCGTCCTGTTCGTCGTCTGCTGGCTTGCCCTGCTCTATCACCGGTCGCTAGGAAGGCTGCTTTGATCGAGGCGGACTTAGGGCGGCGCTTATGCCGCCGTTTGGTTCTTTATCGGCGAGATTATCCTCTGCCGCGTCCGTGTTCCTCGTTATCGCTTCCCTTGGTGTCCACCATGTATATGTCGATGACGAGGTGATCTTCCAAAGTCCTATAGGCACCGGTTCTTGGAGTCTCCGCATCGCCGTCCACACCGTCGATGTCTTGAGTCGTAGTCGAGTATGTCGGTTAAATCGCCGGCGATGGCTACGAAGTGGGTGGTGGGTGGGATCTGAATTTCTTCGTCATCCGCGTCCCAACCGCCCTGGCCTTAGTTCGCCAGGCTCTCCGGATAGCGAGAGATGCTTCAATGAATTTATGATATCGCCAAGGGCGAGTCTTGAAAGATGTCCGCAGCGGTGAACTCCATGATCGGCGCCAATCGGATTCGACCGGCAGGGCGCAGGAGGTTCGGAGTCCGCACCTCGGAGTCATGAGCTTTATGTGGGACAAGGTAAGTGTTCGGCCCATCGCCAGAGAAATTGCGGCTCCCGAGGCGGTGTCCAGCCATCCTTCCTCGATTCGAGCGATCGGCTCCGGACTATGAGTCGGAGCGGATCCGGTGCGACCTCAAGGTGCTGTCCGCGGCGAGTTAGGTCATGCCCATTGTGACAGCGTGGAACGCCGGTTGTGGCTCGATCCATCGAGGATCAAGTCCCGCGGATATCGGCCGTGAAGTTTAAGCTTCAAACCTGACCGACGGCCAGGGCGAAGCTTCGATCTGCTCCAGATGGCTGCGAGTTGGCCCGCGAGGCGGCCGCCCGAATCTGAAGATCTGTCCGGAAGAAAGATCTCACCGGACTGCGTCGTTGTTGATCGAAGAGGCCATCAAGCATATCGGTGACGACACGAGGAACTCTCAATGAAAGCACCAATGTCGGTGTCAAAACCGCGGATCTCGGTAGGGGACCCGAACTGTGCGTCTAGGCGGATGGTAACAGGAGACAAGGGACACGATGTTTACCTGTGTTCGGGCCCTCTTGATGGAGGTAAAACCCTCGTCCCGCTTGATTGATATTGATATTGTGGATGTTTACAAGAGTGGATCTACCACGAGATCAAGGAGGCTAAACCCTAGAAGCTAGCCTATGGTATGATTGTAAGGGTTGTTGTGATTGTTGTCCCACGGACTAAAGCCATCCGGTTTATATAGACACCGGAGAGGGCTAGGGTTACATAGAGTCGGTTACAATGGTAGGAGATCTACATATCCGTATCGCCAAGCTTGCCTTCCACGCCAAGGAAAGTCCCATCCGGACACGGGGGGAAGTCTTCAATCTTGTATCTTCATAGTCTTGGAGTCCGGTCGATGATGATAGTCCGGCAAATGATAGTTCGGCTGATGATGGTAGTCCGGCTATCCGGACACCCCCTAATCCAGGACTCCCTCAGTGAGGACTATGTGTCCCGGACTGTGTGTCCTCAGCTTTAAATACCTAGCCGCTCCAACCAGACGTACAACTGTCACAGCAGTTGGAACTGGTCTACCAAATCATTGTCTTCACCAAGCTTACTGGTTCTATTTCCTCAACTCTTTCATTTCCTCATTGCTGTTTTGTGTGCCTATGCATATCTGTTTGAAGACTTTGACTGAAGACTTTCTCAATTTCCTCAGTTCAATTTCTTCAGTCTGTTTGTCTTCATCCTGTTATCCTGTGTTTACGCTTTCTGTACTCTGTGCTTGTCTTCATTTCATCATGATGACCTTGCTTATGTTCTGCTATGTTTACATCTGAGTACTTATTCCGCTGCAAGTAGTTCTTCTCTTAGGAATTTCCTCACCCTGAAATTACTCAGTGAAGAATTCTTAAAAATCGCCTATTCACCCCCCCTCTAGTCGACTTAACGCACTTTTATGGGTTCTTGCCTGTGTTACAAGGTGTGAAGTTGAGTAAGACTGAAAACCCGACCATGGAAGATTATAGAGAGAGAATGAAAGTCATTCCCTATGCCTCAGTCATAGGTTCTATAAAGTATGCCATGATGTGTACCAGACCTCTTGTGTGCCTTGCCATGAGTTTGGCAAGGGGGTACAATAGTGATCCAGGAGTAGATCACTGGACAACGGTCAAAATTATCCTTAGGTACCTAAAGAGGACTAAGGAAATGTTTCTCAGTTATGGAGGTAATAAAGAGTTCATCGTAAAGAGTTACGTCGATGCAAGCTTACATCGATCTGGATGACTTTGAATCTTGATTTGGGTACATATTGAAAGTGGGAGAAATTAGCTAAAGTAGCTCCATGAAGAGCATTGTAGACATAGAAATTTGCAAAATACATACGGATCTAAATGTGGCAGACCCGTTGACTAAACTTCTCTCACAAGCAAAACATGATCACACCTTAGTGCTCTTTGGGTGTTAATCACATAGCGATGTGAACTAGATTATAGACTCTAGTAAACCCTTTTTGTGTTGGTCACACGGCGCTGTGAACTATAGGTGTTAATATAGACTCTAGTAAACCCTTTTTGTGTTGGTCACACGGCGCTGTGAACTATAGGTGTTAATCACATAAAGATGTGAACTATTGGTGTTAAATCACATGGCAATGTGAACTAGATTACTGACTCTAGTGCAAGTGAGAGACTGAAGGAAATATGCCCTAGAGGCAATAATAAAGTTGTTATTTTGTATTTCCTTATATCATGATAAATGTTTATTATTCATGCTAGAATTGTATTAACCGGAAACTTGATACATGTGTGGATACATAGAGAAAACATCGTGTCCCTAGTAAGCCTCTACTAGACTAGCTCGTTAATCAAAGATGGTTAAGTTTCTGAACCATAGACATGTGTTGTCATTTGATGAACGGGATCACATCATTAGGAGAATGATGTGATGGACAAGACCCATTCGTTAGCTTAGCATAATGATCGTTAAGTTTTATTGATATTGCTTTCTTCATGTCATATACATATTCCTTTGACTATGAGATTATGCAACTCCCGGATATTGGAGGAATACCTTGTGTGCTATCAAACATCCCAACGTAACTGGGTGATTATAAAGATGCTCTACAGGTATCTCCGAAGGTGTTTGTTGGGTTGGCATAGATCAAGATTAGGATTTGTCACTCCGAGTATCGGAGAGGTATCTCTGGGCCCTCTTGGTAATGCGAATCATAATAAGCCTTGCAAGCAATATGACTAATGAGTTAGTTATGGGATGATGCATTATGGAACGAGTAAAGAGACTTGCCGGTAACGAGATTGAACTAGGTATGAAGATACCGACGATCGAATCTCCGGCAAGTAACATACCGATGACAAAGGGAATAACGTATGTTGTCATGACGGTTCGACTGATAAAGATCTTCATAGAATATGTGGGAGCCAATATGAGCATCCAGGTTCCGCTATTGGTTATTGACTGAAGAGGTGTATCAGTCATGTCTACATAGTTCTCGAACCCGTAGGGTCCGCACGCTTAACGTTCGATGACGATTTGTATTATATGAGTTATGTGATTTGGTGACCGAATGTTGTTTGGAGTCCCGGATGAGAACACAGACATGACGAGGAGTCTCTAAATGGTCAAGAGGTAAAGATTCATATATAGGATGATAATATTCGGACACCGGAAGTGTTCCGGGGGTACCGGGTACGTATCGGGTCACCGGAAGGGGTTTCGGGCAACCCCCGACAAGCTATATGGGCCTACTAGGCCAAGAAGGGGACAGACCAGCCCCTAGGGGGCTGGTGCACCCGCCCCCCATATGGGCTGGCCAAATTGGAGTAGAAAAGGGGAAGAAGAAAAGGAAAAATGGAATAGGATTCCCCCTTCCCCCTCTTCCCTTCCTACTCTGAATAGGAATAGGAAAGGGGGGAGGCCGAATTGGGAGGACCCCAAGTAGGATTCCTCCTACTTGGGGCGCCCCCTTGGCTGCCTCTCCTCCCCTCCAAACTATATATATGCGGGGGAGGCACCGCTAGAACACACACGAACATCTATTAGCCGTGTGCGGTGCCCCTCTCCACAGTTTACGCCTCTGGTCATATTACCGTAGTGCTTAGGCGAAGCCCGGTGCGGATTACTTCACCATCATGATGTCTACTACACAACCTTCTTCTTGTAGACGTTGTTGGGCCTGCAAGTGCACAGGTTTGTAGGACAGTAGCAAATTTCCCTCAAGTGTATGACCTAAGGTTTATCAATCCGTGGGAGGCGTAGGATGAAGATGGTCTCTTGCAAACAACCCTGCAACCAAATAACAAAGAGTCTCTTGTGTCCCCAACACACCCAATACAATGGTAAATTGTATAGGTGCACTAGTTCGGCGAAGAGATGGTGATACAAGTGCAATATGGATGGTAGATATAGGTTTTTGTAATCTGAAATAATAAAAACAGCAAGGTAACTAATGATAAAAGTGAGCATAAACGGTATTGCAATGATAGGAAACAAGGCCTGGGGTTCATACTTTCACTAGTACAAGTTCTCTCAACAATAATAACATAGATAGATCATATAAAAATCCCTCAACATGCAACAAAGAGTCACTCCGAAGCCACTAATAGCGGAGAACAAATGTAGATATTTTGGTAGGGTACGAAACCACCTCAAAGCTATTCTTTCGGATCAATCTATAAAAGAGTTCGTACTAGAATAACACCTTAAGATACAAATCAACCAAAACCCTAATGTCACCTAGATACTCCATTGTAACCTCAAGTATCCGTGGGCATGATTATACGATATGCATCACACAATCTCAGATTCATCCAACCAACATAAAAGTACTTCAAAGAGTGCCCCAAAGTTTCTACCGGAGAATCAAGAAAACGTGTGCCAACCCCTATGCATAGGTTCCCAATGTCAAGAAACCCGCAAGTTGATCACCAAGACATGCATCAAGTGTTCTCATAAAAGACTCAATCCGATAAGATAACTTCAAAAGGGGAAACTCAATTCATCACAAGAGAGTAGAGGGGGAGAAACATCATAAGATCCAACTACAATAGCAAAGCTCGTGATACATCAAGATCGTGCCATATATGGAACATGAGAGAGAACACGAGAGAGAGAGATCAAACATATAGCTACTGGTACATACCCTCAGCCCCGAGGGTGAACTACTCCCTCCTCGTCATGGAGAGCGCCGGGATGATGAAGATGGCCACCGGAGATGGATCCCCCCTCCGGCAGGGTACCGGAAAGGGGTCCCGATTGGTTTTTGGTGGTTCGGGAGGCTTGCGGCGGCGAAACTCCCGATCTATCTTCTGTTCTGGAAGTTTTAGGGTACGATGGTATATATGGGTGAAAGGAGAACGTCGGTGGAGCTACGGGGGCCCCACGAGGCAGGGGGGCGCCTGGGGGTGGGCGCGCCCCACCCTCGTGAGCACCTCCGTATCTTCCGACGTGGGGTCCAAGTCCATCGGTGGGTTTCCTTCCAAAATAACTTCTCCAGCTTGATTTCGTTCCGCTTTGACTCCGCCTCGATATTCCTTTTCCTCAAACACTCAAATAGGCATAAAACAACAAATCTGGGCTGGGCCTCCGTTAATAGGTTAGTCCCAAAAATAATATAAAAGTGGATAATAAAGCCCAATATTGCCTAAAACAGTAGATAAAGTAGCATGGAGCAATCAAAATTATAGATACGTTGGAGACGTATCAAGCATCCCCAAGCTTAATTCCTGCTCGTCCTCGGTAGGTAAATGATAAAAAGAATTTTGATGCGGAGTGATACTTTGGCATAATTTCAATGTAATTCTTCTTACTTGTGATATGAATATTCAGATCCGAAAGAATCAAGACAAAAGTTCATATTGACATAAAAATAATAATACTTCAAGCATACTAATCAAAGTAATCATGTCTCCTCAAAATAGCATGGCAAAAGAAAGTTCATCCCTACAAAATCATATAGTTAGGCTATGCTTCATTTTCGTCACACAAAGATGTTCCCAACTTCTATACCCCCGATGACAAGCCAAGCAATTGTTTCATACTTAAATAATCTCAAACTGTTTCAACCTTCATGCAATACATGAGCGTGAGCCATGGATATAGCACTATGGGTGGAATAGAATATGATGATGGGGATTGTGAGGAGAAGACAAAAAAGGAGAAAGTCTCACATTGACAAGGATAATCAACGGGCTATGGAGATGCCCATCAATTGATGTCAACATGAGGAGTAGGTATTGCCATGCAACGGATGCACTAGAGCTATGAATGCTCAACAAAAGAAAACTAGTGGGTGTGCATCCAACTTGCTTGCTCATGAAGACCTAGGGCATTTTAGGAAGCCCATCGTAGGAATATACAAGCCAAGTTCTATAATGAAAAATTCCCACTAGTATGAACAAGACAACTTATGAGACTCGCTATATGAAAAACACGGTGCTACTTTGAAGCACAATACATGAGACTCACTACATGAAGAACAAGGTGCTACTTTGAAGCACAAGTGTGGAAAAGAGATAGTAGCATTGCCCTTTTTATTTTTTATTTTTTTTGGGGCCTTTCTTTTGGCCTTTCTCTTTTTTTTGGGCCTTTCTTTTTTTTGGCCTTTCTCTCCTTTTTTTGGCAATGCTCTAATAATGATGATCATCACACTTCTATTGATTACAACATAAGGATTACAACTCGAAACTAGAACAAGGTATGACTCTATATGAATGCCTCCGGCGGTGTACCGGGATGGTGTAATGAATCAAGAGTGACATGTATGAAAAATAATGCATGGTGGCTTTGCCACAAATACGATGTCAACTACATTATCATGCAATGGCAATATGACAAAAGTAAAGTATGTCATGATGATGATGATGATGGAAGTTGCATGGCAATATATCTCGGAATGGCTATGGAAATGCCATAAATAGGTAGGTATGGTGGCTGTTTTGAGGAAGATATAATGAGGCTTATGTGTGATAGAGCGTATCGTATCACGGGGTTTGGATGCACCGGCGAAGTTTGCACCAACTCTCAAGGTGAGAAAGGGCAATGCACGTGCATCAAGAGGCTAGCAAAGGTGGAAAGGTAAAAGTGCGATAATCCATGGACTCAACATTAGTCAAAAGAACTCATATTCTTATTGCAAAAATTTAGAAGTCATCAAAATCAAGTACTACGCGCATGCTCCTAGGGGGATAGATTGGTAGGAAAAGACCATCGCTCGTCCCCGACCGCCACTCATAAGGATGCACAAGCCAGGTACACTTCATGTTTCAAATTTGTTACACAACTTTAACCATACGTGCATGCTACGGGACTTGCAAACTTTAACACAAGCATTTCTCAAATTCACAACTACTCAACTATCACAACTTTAATATCACTACCTCCATATCTCAAAACAATTATCAAGCATCAAACTTTTCTTAGTATTCAACACACTCATAAGAATTCTTACAAAACTTTTATGCTTAGCATATTAGGACTTAAGCACATTACCATGCTATTTAAGACTCCCAAAATAATATAAGTGAAGCATGAGAGATCATCTATTTATTCAAAATAAAACCACCATTGTGCACTAAAAGATATAAGTGAAGCACTAGAGCAAACAACAAACTACTCCAAAAGATATAAGTGAAGATCAATGAGTAGCCGAATAATTATGCAACTATGTGAAGACTCTTCCATTTAATAATTTCAGATCTTGATAATTTATTCAAACAGAAAGCAAAGCTAAAGAAAACTACATTGCAAGGATAGCACAACTCATGTGAAGAAGCAAAAACCTTAGGCTCAACCAATACTAACCGATAGTTGTTGAAGAAGAAAGGTGGGATGCCTACCGGGGCATCCCCAAGCTTAGATGCTTGAAACTTCTTGAAATAATATCTTGGGGTGCCTTGGGCATCCCCAAGCTTGAGCTTTTGTGTCTCCTTAATTCCTCTCGTATCATGGTTTCTCTTTTTATCAAAAGCTTCATTCACAACAAACTCAACAAGAACTCGTGAGATAGGTTAGTATAAACCAATGCAAAACCTTATCATTTTCTACTGTAAAAAATCACTATCATTATTATTCAACATTGCATACTAAATGCCTCTGCATATTTAATACTCCTATCCTTAAATAGATTCATTAAACAAGCAAACATATGCAAACAATGCAAACATAACAGCAATCTGCCAAAACAGTACAGTCTGTAAAGAATGCAAGAGTATCAATACTTTCCTGACTCCAAAAATTATGAACTAAAATTCCCACTGTAATAAATTTATCAGAGCTCAATATGCAAAAATATTCAACATTATACCACTCTCTTACTTTTCTAGAGAATTTTTGCAACAGCGGTAAACTTTCTGTTTTCAAACAGCAACATGCATACTTGCAAAATAAGCATGGCAAAGGCTATCCTTGACTTTTTTATTGAAACTAAAGGTGCAAAACACTATTCTAACTAACAGAAAACAAAAACAAAACAAAATGACATGACGCTCCAAGCAAAACACATATCATGTGGTGAATAAAAATATAGCTCCAAGTAAAGTTACCGATGAACGAAGACGAAAGAGGGGATGCCTTCCGGGGCATCCCCAAGCTTAGACGGTTGGTTGTCCTTGAATATTAACTTGGGGTGCCTTGGGAATCCCCAATATTAGGCTCTTGCCACTCCTTATTCCATAGTCCATCGAATCTTTACCCAAAACTTGAAAACTTCACAACACAAAACTTAACAGAAAACTCGTGAGCTCCGTTAGCGAAAGAAAACAAAACACCACTTCAAGGTACTGTAATGAACTCACTCTTTATTTTTATTGGTGTTAAACCTACTGTATTCCAACTTCTCTATGGATTATAAACTATTTTACTAGCCATAGAGTCATCAAAATAAGCTAACAACACAATGAAAACAGAATCTGTCAAAAACAGAACAGTCTGTAGTAATCTGTAACTAACGCAAACTTTTGGAACTCCAAAAATTATAAAATAAATTGGTGGACCTGAGGAATTTTTCTAGTAATCATCTTCAAAAAGAATCAACTAAATATCACTCTCCATTAAAAAGTTCTAGCTAATCTCGTGAGCGCTAAAGTTTCTGTTTTTTACAGCATGATCATAAAGACTTCACCCAAGTCTTCCCAAAGGTTCTACTTGGCACAAACACTAATTAAAACATGAAAACACATCTAACCAGAGGCTAGATGGATTATTTATTCCTAAACAGAACCAAAAAGTAAGAAACTAAAATAAAATTGGGTTGCCTCCCAACAAGCGCTATCGTTTAACGCCCCTAGCTAGGCATTATGATTTCAATGATGCTCACATAAAAGATAGGAATTGAAACATAAAGAGAGCATCATGAAGAATATTACTAGCACATTTAAGTCTAACCCACTTCCTATGCATATGGATTTTGTGAGCAAACAACTTCTGGGAAAAATAATCAACTTGCATAGGAAGGTAAAACAAGCATAACTTCAAAACTTTGAGCACATAGAGAGGAAACTTGATATTATTGCAATATGTAGAAGCATATGATCCTCTATCATAATAATTTTCAGTAGCATCATGAATGAACTCAACAATATAACCAGCACCTAAAGCATTCTTTTCATGATCTACAAGCATAGAATTTTTATTACTCTCCACATAAGCAAATTTCTTCTCATGAATAATAGTGGGAGCAAACTCAACAAGATAACTATCATATGATTGAAAATTAAGATCAAGATGACAAGTTTCATGGTTATCATTATTCTCCAAAGCATACGTGCCATCACAATAATCATCATAGATAGGAGGCATGCTTTCATCATAATAAATTTGCTCATCAAAACTTGGG
Source organism: Aegilops longissima (assembly GCA_021605205.1). NCBI lineage: Eukaryota > Viridiplantae > Streptophyta > Magnoliopsida > Poales > Poaceae > Aegilops > Aegilops longissima. The sequence continues at coordinate 564,102,091 of CM038677.1, forward strand.
GGACAAAAAATATCATCTTCATCAGACATAGCTTCCCCAAGCTTGTGGCTTTGCATATCATTAGCATCATGGATGTTCAAGGAATTCATACTAACAACATTGCAATCATTCTCATCATTCAAAGATTTAGTGCCAAACAATTTAATGCATTCTTCTTCTAACACTTTGGCACAATTTTCCTTTCCATCATACTCACGAAAGATATTAAAAAGATGAAGCGTATGAGACAAACTCAATTCCATTTTTTTGTAGGTTTCTTTTATAAACTAACTAGTGCTAAAACAAGAAACAAAAAGATTCAATTGCAAGATCTAAAGATATACCTTCACTTACCTAGCCTCCCGACAACGGCGCTTTAAAAGAGCTTGATGTCTACTACACAACCTTCTTCTTGTAGACGTTGTTGGGCCTGCAAGTGCACAGGTTTGTAGGACAGTAGCAAATTTCCCTCAAGTGGATGACCTAAGGTTTATCAATCCATGGGAGGCGTAGGATGAAGATGGTCTCTCTCAAACAACCCTGCAACCAAATAACAAAGAGTCTCTTGTATCCCCAACACACCCAATACAATGGTAAATTGTATAGGTGCACTAGTTCGGCGAAGAGATGGTGATACAAGTGCAATATGGATGGTAGATATAGGTTTTTGTAATCTGAAATAATAAAAACAGCAAGGTAACTAATGATAAAAGTGAGCTTAAACGGTATTGCAATGATAGGAAACAAGGCCTAGGGTTCATACTTTCACTAGTGCAAGTTCTCTCAACATAACATAGATAGATCATATAACAATCCCTCAACATGCAACAAAGAGTCACTCCGAAGCCACTAATAGTGGAGAACAAACGTAGAGATTATGATAGGGTACGGAACCACCTCAAAGCTATTCTTTCGGATCAATCTATAAAAGAGTTCGTACTAGAATAACACCTTAAGATACAAATCAACCAAAACCCTAATTTCACCTAGATACTCCATTGTCACCTCAAGTATCCGTGGGCATGATTATACGATATGCATCACACAATCTCAGATTCATCCAACCAACATAAAAGTACTTCAAAGAGTGCCCCAAAGTTTCTACCGGAGAATCAAGAAAACGTGTGCCAACCCCTATGCATAGGTTCCCAATGTCACGAAACCCGCAAGTTGATCACCAAGACATACATCAAGTGTTCTCATAAAAGACTCAATCCGATAAGATAACTTCAAAAGGGGAAACTCAATTCATCACAAGAGAGTAGAGGGGGAGAAACATCATAAGATCCAACTACAATAGCAAAGCTCGCGATACATCAAGATCGTGCCATAGATGGAACACGAGAGAGAACACGAGAGAGAGAGAGAGAGAGAGAGAGAGAGAGAGATCAAACACATAGCTACTGGTACATACCCTCAGCCCCGAGGGTGAACTACTCCCTCCTCGTCATGGAGAGCGCCGGGATGATGAACATGGCCACCAAAGATGGATCCCCCCTCCGGCAGGGTACCGGAAAGGGGTCCCGATTGGTTTTTGGTGGTTTTGGAGGCTTGCGGCGGCGGAACTCCCGATCTATCTTCTGTTCTGGAAGTTTTAGGGTACGACGGTATATATGGGTGAAAGGAGAACGTCGGTGGAGCTACGGGGGCCCCACGAGGCAGGGGAGCGCGCCCAAGGGGGTGGGCGTGCCCCTGACCCTCGTGAGCACCTCCTGTATCTTCTGACGTGGGGTCCAAGTCCACCAGGTGGGTTTCCTTCCAGAAATAACTTCTCCAGTTGATTTCGTTCCGTTTTGACTCCGTCTGATATTACTTTTCCTCGAAACACTGAAATAGGCATAAAACAGCAAATCTGGGCTGGGCCTCCGGTTAATAGGTTAGTCCCAAAAATAATATAAAAGTGGATAATAAAGCCCAATATTTCCTAAAACAGTAGATAAAGTAGCATGGAGCAATCAAAAATTATAGATACGTTGGAGACGTATCACATCACCACGCCGTCGTGCCAACGGAACTCTCCCTCGACACTTTGCTGGATCAAGAGTTCGAGGGACATCATTGAGCTGAACGTGTGCAGAACTCGGAGGTGTCGTACATTTGGTGCTTGATCGGTCGGAACGAGAAGAAGTTCGACTACATCAACCGCGTTGTCAAACGCTTTCGCTTTCGGTCTATGAGGGTACGTGGACACACTCTCTCCCTTCGTTTCTATGCATCTCCTAGATAGATCTTGCGTGAGCGTAGGAAATTTTATGAAATTGCATGCTACGTTCCCCAACACAAAGAGTCTCTTGTATCCCCAACACACCAAATACAATGGTAAATTGTATAGGTGCACTAGTTTGGCGAAGAGATGGCGATACAAGTGTAATATTGATAGTAGATATTGATTTTTGTAATAAGAATAATAAAAGAACAGCAAGGTAGCAAGTAACAAAAGTGAGCACAAACAGTATTGAATGCTTTAAAATCAGGCCTAGGATATGTACTTTCGCTAGTGCAATCTCTCAACATTGCTAAGATAATTGGATCATATAATCATCCCTCAATGTGTGATGAAGAATCACTCCAAAGTTCCTATCTAGCGGAGAACATAAGAAGAAATTGTTGGTAGGGTACGAAACCACCTCGAAGCTATTCTTTCCGATCGATCTATCCAAGAGTTTGTACTAAAATAACAGCAAGTTATCTTTTCCGATCGATCTATCCAGAGTTCGTACTAAAATAACACCTAGTTATCCTTTCCGATCGATCTATCAAGAGTTCGTACTAAGATAACACCAAATAGTTCTAGATTCATAATACTCAATCCAACACAAAGAACATCAAAGAGTGCCCCAAGATTTCTATCGGAGAAACAAAAACAAGAATGTGCATCAACCCCTTAGCATAGGATGAAGATGGGCTCTCTCAAACAACACTACAACCAAATAATGAAGAGTCTCTTGTGTCCCAACACACCAAATACAATGGTAAATTGTATAAGTGCACTAGTTCGGCTTAGAGATGGTGATACAAGTGTAGTAATGATAGTAGGTATTGATTTTTGTAATAGGAACAATAAAAAACAACAAGGTAGCAAGTAACAAAAGTGAGCACAAACGGTATTGCAATGCTTGAAAATGAAGCCTAGGGTCCGTACTTTTGTTAGTGCAATCTCTCAACAGTGCTAATATAATTGGATCATATAACGATCCCTCAACGTGCGATGAAGAATCACTCAAAAGTTCTTATCTGGCGGAGAATATAAGGACAAATTGTTTGTAGGGTACGAAACCATCTCAAAGTTATCCCGATCTATCCAACAGTCCATACTAAAATAACAACAAGTTATCCTTTCCCATCAAAAAAAACAACAAGTTATCCTTTCCGATCGATATATCTAAGAGTTCATACTAAAATAACACTAAATGATACACATCAACCAACTCTAATGTCACCTAGATACTCCAATGTCACCGCGAGTGTTTGTGAGTTGATTATACGATATGCATCAAACAATTTCAGATTCATAATACTCAATCTAACACAAAGAATCTCAAAGAGTGCCCCAATATTTCTACCGGAGAAACAAAGATGAGAAAGTGCATCAACCCATATGCAAAGATTATCCCAATGTCACCTCGGGAATCCACGAGTTGAGTGCCAAAACATATATCAAGTGAATCAATATTATACCCCATTGTCACCACGGGTATTCATAGCAAGACATACATAAAGTGTTATCAAATCCATAAAAGTGTTCCGATAAGAATGGAATCTCAAAGGGAAACTCAACTCACAATAAGATAGAGAGGGGAAAACACCATATGATCCAACTATATTAACAAAGCCCGCGATACTCAAGATCATGATGCCTCAAGAACACAAGAGAGAGAGAGAGAGAGAGAGAGAGAGAGAGAGAGATTAAACACATAGCTACTGGTACAAACCCTCAGCCCCGAGGGTGGACTACTCCCTCATTGATACGTCCATTTTGCATCATGTTTCCTTACTGTTATTTATGATGTTTTTATCCATAATAATGCTTTTTGGAGTAATTCTAATGCCTTTTCTCTCATAATATGCAAGGTATACACAAAGAGGGAGAATTCCGGCAGCTGGAAATCTGGACCTGGAAAAGCTACGTCAGGCCACCTATTCTGCACAACTCCAAACAAGCTGAAACTTCACGAGGATTTTTTATGGAATATTTGAGGAATATTGGAGCAAATAACTACCAGAGGGGGCCCACCAGGTGGGCACAACCCACCTGGGCGTGCTAGGGAGCCCATGCGCGCCCTGGTGGGTTGTGCTCACCTAGGCCCACCTCCGGTGCCCATCTTCTAGTATATAGGTCATTTTGACCTAGAAAAAAAAAGGGAGGACTTTCAGGAGGAGCGCCGCCGTCTCGAGGCGGAACTTGGGCAGGAGCACTTTTGCCCTCCGGCGGAATCGCTTCCCTCCCGGAGGGGGAAATCATCGCCATCATCATCACCAACAACTCTCCCATCTTGGGAGGGCAATCTCCATCAACATCTTCAACATCATCATCTCATATCAAACCCTACTTCATCTCTTGTATTCAATCTTGTTACCGGAACTATAGATTGGTGCTTGTGGGTGACTAGTAGTGTTGATTACATCTTGTAGTTGATTACTATATGGTTTATTTGGTGGAAGATTATATGTTCAGATCCAATATGCTACTTAATACCCCTCTGATCTTGAGCATGATTATCATTTGTGAGTAGTTACTTGATAGTTGATACGTCTCCGTCGTATCTATAATTTCTGATTGTGCCATGCCAATATTCTACAACTTTCATATACCTTTGGCAACTTTTTATACTATTTTTGGGATTAACATATTGATCCAGTGCCCATTGCCAGTTCCTGTTTGTTGCATGTTTTTGTTTCGCAGAAAATCCATATCAAACGGAGTCCAAACGGGATAAAAACCGACGGAGATTTTTTTTGGAATATATGTGATTTTTGAAAGAAAAATCAACGCGAGACGATGCCCGAGGGGGCCACAAGGCAGGGGGCGCGCCCTGGGCCCTCGTGGCCACCCCGTAAGGCGGTTGGTGCCTTTCTTTCGCCGCAAGAAAGCCAAAATATCCAGATAAAAATCGTGTCCAAAATTCAGCCCAATCGGAGTTACGGATCTCCGGGAATTTAAGAAACGGTGAAAGGGCAGAATCAGGGAGCGCAGAAACAGAGAGAGGCAGAGAGACAGATCCAATCTCGGAGGGGCTCTCGCCCCTCCCACGCCATGGAGAGCATGGACCAGAGGGGAAACCCTTCTCCCATCTAGGGAGAAGGTCATGGAAGAACAAGAAGGAGGGGGCTCTCTCCCCCTCGCTTCCGGTGGTGCCGGAGTGCCACCGAGGGCCATCATCATCACCGCAATCTACACCAACAACTTCACCACCGTCATCACCAACTCTTCCCCCCTCTATGCAGTGGTGTAACCCCTATTTTACCCGTTGTAATCTCTACTTAAACATGGTGCTCAACTCTATATATTATTTCCTAATGATGTATGGCTATCCTATGATGTTTGAGTAGAACTGTTTTGTCCTATGGGTTAATTGATGATCGTGATTGGTTTGGGTTGCATGTTTTATTATTGGTGCTGTCCTATGGTGCTCTCCGTGTCGCGCACGCGTGAGGGATCCCCGCTGTAGGGTTTGCAATATGTTCATGATTTGCTTATGGTGGGTGGCGTGAGTGACAGAAGCATATACCCGAGTAAGTAGGTTGTTTGTGTATGGGAATAAAGAGGACTTGATACTTTAATGCAATAGTTGGGTTTTACCTTAATGATCTTTAGTAGTTTCGGATGCTTGCTAGAGTTCCAATCATAATTTCATATGATCCAAGTAGAGAAAGTATGTTAGCTTATGCCTCTCCCTCAAATAAAATTGCAATAATGATTACCGGTCTAGTTATCGATTGCCTAGGTACAAATAACTTCCTCGTGACAAAAAGCTCTCCACTAAAACTAATTTAGTTTTGTCTTTATCTAAACAGACCCTACTTTTTATTTACGTGCTCTTTATTATCTTGCAAACCTATCCAAAAACACCTACAAAGTACTTCTAGTTTCATACTTGTTCTAGGTAAAGCGAACGTTAAGCGTGCATAGAGTTGTATCGGTGGTCGATAGAACTTGAGGGAATATTTGTTCTACCTTTAGCTCCTCGTTGGGTTCGCCACTCTTACTTATCAAAAGAGGCTACAATTGATCCCCTATAATTGTGGGTTATCATTACTTTTGTTCTTGAGGTCACGGGAGAAATCATGCTGCAAGTAATCATGTGAATTTAATATGTGTTCAATATTTTCATAGTATGTATGTTGTGATTCCCTTAGTGGTGTCATGTGAATGACAACTACATGACACTTCACCATATTTGGGCCTAAGGGAATGCATTGTGGAGTAGCAATTAGATGGTGTGTTGCGAGAGTGATAGAAGCATAAACCCCAGTTTATGCACTATTCCGTAAGGGACCAATTGGATCCAAAAGTTTAATGCTATGGTTAGAATTTATTCTTAATACTTTTCTCATAGTTGTGGATGCTTGCGGGAGGGTTAATCATAAGTAGGAGGTTTATTCAAGTAATAACAACACCTAAGCACCGGTCCACCCGCATATCAAATTATCAAAGTACCGAACACAATTTAAACCAACATGGTGAAAGTGACTAGATGAAAATCCCGTGTACCCTCAAGAACGCTTTGCTTATCATAAGAGGCCATTTTGGCCTGTCCTTTGCCTCCAAAGGATTGGGCTATCTTGCTGCACTTTTGTTACTACTATCGTTACTTGCCCGTTACAAATTATCTTGCTATCAAACTACTCGGTTACTTACAATTTCAGCACTTGCAGACATTACCTACTGAAAACTACTTGTCATTTCCTTCTGCTCCTCGTTGGGTTCGATACTCTTACTTATTGAAAAGAGCTACAATTGATCCCCTATACTTGTGGGTCATCACTCATCATGGTGGCCACCGGGATGATGAAGATGGCCACCGGTGATGATTTCTCCCTCTAGCGGAGTGCCGGAACGGGGTCTAGATTGTTTTTTCGTGGCTACAGAGGCTTGCGGCAGTAGAACTTCTGATCTAGGGTTTCTTCTGATGGTTTCTCTATTTATAGGATTTTTTGGCGGCGGTTTCACGCAAAGATGGGCCTCGAGGTGAGGACAACCCACTAGGGCAAGCCGTGCCCCTCAGGAACGCCCTGGTGAGTTGTGCCCCCCTCGTGGCTCTTTTGGCCCTCCCACGAAGCTTTAGGGGTCTCTTTTGTTCCAAAAAATCATCAAAAAGTTTCAGCTCATTGGGAGAAATTTCATTTCTGCACAAAAAACACCACCACGGTAGTTCTGCTGAAAATAGCGCCAGTCCGGGTTAGTTCCATGCAAATCATACCAAAACCATATAAAATTGTTCTAAACATGGCATGAATATTGCATAAATTACAGATACGTTGGAGACGTATCATCATCACGATAATCATCATAGATAGCAACTTCGTTATCAAAATCAATTGAAACCTCTTCCAAGATAGTGGAATCATCATTAAATAAAGTCATGACCTCTCCAAATCCACTTGCATCAATATAATCATCATAAATAGGAGGCATGCTTTCATCATAGTAATATTCTACTCAAAACTTGGGGGACTAAAAATGTCATCTTCGTCGAACATAGCATCCCCAAGCTTATGGCTTTGCGTATCATTAGCATCATGGAAATTCAAAGAATTCATAATAACAACATAGCAATCATGCTCATCATTCAAAGATTTTATGCCAAACATTTTATAGAATTCTTCTTCTATTAATTGAGCACAATTTTCCTTTCCATCATTTTCAAGAAAGACATGATAAAGTCCAATAATATGAGGCCACCTCAATTCCACTTTTTGTAGTTCTATTTTATAAACAAAACTCGTGATAAAACAAGAGACTAAAAGATTAAATTGCAAGATCTAAAGATATACCTTCATGCACTCACCTCCCCGGAAATGGCGCAAGAAAAGAGTTTGATGACTACTACGCAACTTTATTCTTGTAGACTCGTGTTGGGCCTCCAAGCGCAGAGTTTTGTAGGACAATAGCAATTTTCCCTCTGGAAGTGCTAGTGATCGACTAGAGGGGGGTGAATAGGCGATTTTTAGGAAAGTCTTCAAAACATGGAAGTTTCGAAGACAAGCAATAGAAATGACCTAATTGATATGGAGCGGAAGATAAACTACAACAAGCAAACCATAGTCAAGTATGCAATAACGTGAAAGTACAAGACTAATAGCAGCTTGGTAGTAAGGATCAAGATGGAAGATAGTGAGAAGTCAATCAACAAAAGTAGTCAAGCAATGAAGTCAAACAGGTATGACAAATAGGCAATGACTTCACGAAGACAAACTCTAAGTAAGGAGAGGGAGAAGATAGAATCAGTCACTTGTTGAAGACACAGGATTTGTTGGACCAGTTCGATTCTTGTGACAATCTGACATCTGTTAGGGAGGCTGAGATTCAACTCAGAAGACCGCATCTTCACCTTATTCCCCTTGAGCTAAGAACACACAGTCCTCGCCCAATCACTCTGGTAAGTCTTCAAGGTAGACTTCCGGACCTTCATAGACTGCGTTCACCGGCAATCCACAATGACTCTTGGATGCTCAGTACGCGACGCCTAACCGGCTGGAGGATTCACAGTCCTCAAGTGTAATAAGTCTTCAGGTCACGCGGATAGAAAGACTTCAGTGATGCCTAACACTCTTTGGCTCTGGGTGTTTGGGCTTTTTCCTCGCAAGGATTTCTCTCTCTCAAAGGCTTCGAGGTGGGTTGCTCTGAAACGACAAAAGTCGTGCACTAACTCTGAGCAGCCACAAATTTATGGTGTAGGGGGTGGGCTATTTATAGCCACTAGGCAACCCGACCTGATATGTCTGAAATGACCCTAGGTCACTAAGGAACTGACACGTGTCCCAACAGTCAGATTTCAAACACACACGGCAACTTTACTTGGGCTACAAGCAAAGCTGACTCATCCAGCTCTGGATAAGATTTTATCTCATTGTCTTCACTCGAAGACATAGGATTTGGATTGAGCATCACTTCATTCATTCTGACTTTGTTCACTTGGACCCCACTTAACAGTACGGTGGTTCCTATGACTCAACAAAGAAGAGAAGGAAACAACGAAACAACACAGTCTTTGCGCTTCGAAGTCTTCATTCAATGTCTTCTCATGTCATAGTCTTCAATATGAATATCTTCATATGCCACCATTTTCGTCAATGTCTTCATACATTTTTAGGGGTCATCTCCGGTAGGTAAACCGAATCAATGAGGGACACTACCTGTGTTATCCTGCAATTCTCACAAACACATTAGTCCCTCAACCAAATTTGTCGTCAATACTCCAAAACCAACTAGGGGTGGCACTAGATGCACTTACAATCTCCCCCTTTTTGGTGATTGATGACAAACTGGTTGAAGTTTTCAACGGGGATAAAATATGTGAAATTGTAAAGGATAGGGTATTGTCTTCATAAGTGGCAAAGGCTCCCCCTGAAGATGTGCATATAAGTAGTTTGCTTTTGGAATGCAAATGCACATGGCAGGTTGTACTTATGGAGATCCTCTTCAACTTATGAAGATAATTCATCATGCATGAAATGATATAACTAAGAGAATGATATGCATAATGAAAAATGGACGCCTGCAGAATGATAAGGGTGCGGAAGTTATCATCGCACATGCGGAATTTATCATCGCATCACAGTAAAGCAAATAAGTAGCACACGACCATCGAGTTTAAGTGTTACAACTCAAAGAACCAAATGTATCGAAAAACAAGAGTTGTAAACACTAGGCAAAATATAAAGCAACCGCCCATATGAACCCCCTTGAAGACTGTCAAACTCATATGCTTCTCCCCCTTTTGTCAGTAAGGACCAAAAAGGTTTGAAGACATAGAGCAGCTACTCGCTTTCATCAGGAGAAGGTGAAGCAGCAGGGTTGTCGTTGTTGTTTGGCGGTGCAGACGAACTTGGTGCAGTGTTGATGTGTGGAGAAGTAGGGGGCGATGAAGTAGCATCGGCTTCATCATCGATCACTCTGGCATTCACCGTTGCCGCGGAGGAAGAATAGTCAGAGTCTTCAAGTGATGGAGTTCGACGTAGGACATCATTCCGTGGAGGAGTGGAGTCAAACTTGAAGCGCTCAGTGAAGCCATCGCCTTGAAGATCTCGCTTCAAAGACCGAGCAGTGTCAAACTCTTCCATGATCGCCGACAGGTCTCATGAGTGACAAAAGCATTCTTGGTGGCAAGATTTCAATGCGATTGATGTCCACCAAGAGGCTTTGCATCTGCCGCTGAGCCATGAGTGATGCTTATCTTGTTTCGATGCGATGCCACAAGAAGTTCTCGGTCATTTAGGACGCGAGAGCGCTCCGAGGCCTTTGTGCAATAGTGCTCTCAGAGCTTCAGTTTGCGCGCGGTGAGGCGCATTTAGTGTTCCCAGCCGAGGATAGACACGAGTTCTTGCTGGACGCCTTCCATGGGTTGAGTGAAGCTATGGTGATCCGCATTCGAAGACAAAGAGGCTTCTTGGCAGGCTCGGGGTATATGGCTTCAATCGACATATCAACCTCTCGTAGAAAGATCGATGATTGCGGCGGAGGGCTGATAGTTGATAGTAGAGTGCATCTTGATGAGGCGCATGACCCATGGAGCATAAAATTTCAGACCAAAAAGATCAGATCGAGATGCAGCCAATTGTCGGATGAAGAAGTCTTGCGTATTGAAGCTGATGCCATTGAGGATGTAAAAGACCAATGTCTTCATGGCTCCTTCAAGTTTTGCAGAAGATGAATGCCCTTTGATAGGCCATAGAGTTCGCCTGATGATGTGATATATTGTACGAGGCAAATACTCAAGGTCATCAACAAAGAATTCCTGAGGGTATTCAGCGTCATGTGGAAGAGGCTTCATCATGCTCAACATCTGACTCATGTTGGGCTCTGGCTTATGGAAGATGCTCTCCAGTGCATCGCGGTGGAGTTGACAACCAAGTTCAAACAGCTCTCCGGGAGTGGGTAGGCCTGTGAGCTCAATGACGTCAAGAGCTTTGGCTTCATGACGAACATTTCCTATCATCCACTCGAGAACCCATGTCTTTGTATCTCTGTAGTAGCCGCGGATGTGGAGGGTAGCATAGAATTGAACCAAAAGTTCTTCATTCCAATGTTCTTTGTCTGTCACAAAGCCTAGCAGACCAGCATCACGAAAGCAATCAAGTGCTTCCTCTAAGCAGGGCAGTCCAGCAATGGCATCAGAGTCGAGGCGCATATGAGGGAAAATGCGCCCTTGATCATATAGAATGCAGGAGTAATAGCTTCATTGCTGATAGCTCCAGAACCGATCAGATGATATCCTTGGCCTTGAATAGGGGTTCTTTGCTCTCAAAGAAAGTGTCGTGGGCTTTGAAGCCATTTGCATTGAAGGACCACAGTAGAGGTGGCGAATCGGGAACCTTGGCGTCGTGGCTTTGGTTTCTGGACCTGAGGCCTATGCTCAATATGATAATCAAACTGAGGACCAGAGGCATGAGGCGGAGGGACCAGAGTGGGCCATCTGACAGTGATTAGCTGACCTTAGTTGTATGCTTGCTCAATTGTATGAGGCCTTGGTGGCGGAATAGGAGCAGTGGCAACAACAGAGGCTTCAGGCTGCACAGCAGATGCTTCAGGAGCAGTTGCCTCATTGGCTTCAGGCACATTTGCTTCATTGGCTTTAGGAGCTGTTGGTGCAGGCTCCACATTTGCTTCATTGGCTTCAGGAGCTGTTGGTGCAGACTACGTCATTGGCTTCATTGGTGTTGGTGGTGGCAGCCTCAAGATTGTCAACCTCCACTTGCTGAGCTGGAGGGTCGGGCACGGGCACGTTCACATCGGGAACAGCTTCTTCAATAAGAGGGGGAGTAGGGACACGTTCTTCTTCTTCTTGGGTGACTTCGGCTGATGCAGCCGGATTGTCTTCAGCAGCTTTGGCTTCAGACTCGGATACATTCACAGTTGGAGTGGCTTCTGAAAACACTTGATGTGCAACAGGTTGGTGGTGCACTTCTCCTTCTGGAACACTCGAGAGAGGGACTTGAGGACTTTGTCCTTTGCGAAGCCTGCGGAATGCTGGCGACGCCTTTGGAGATGAGGTTGGCTGGGCCTCAAAGTCTTCCTCTTCTTCTTGTTGTTGTTGTTGGAGAGTTACTTACTGTTGTTGGGGAGTACTAGGGGAGTCTTCTGGTTGTGGGTGATCAGCCCATGATGCATCCTGAGCAATTGGCGTCAGAGGACGACCAATGCTGATGAGTTCGATGTTCGTCAGAACAGGCGATGATACCAGGTTGTGTTCGATCCGAGGAAGAACTACATCATCTTCAACATTGTCATTGTGACCAATGTGTTCAGCAGCGATGGGATCAGCTGCTGGAATGTCTTCAGCTTCATGAGCCTCTGTGGAAGCAGGCTCATGAACTATCATCCGTCGTTCTTGGATTTCAGATGCAGGGCGAATCACAGAAATAGGTTCAACAACCAAGGGCTCTGTGGGAGCAGCCCGATTCTTCTTGCTTTTGTGTTTCTTCTTGGAGGGAGCACCATCAGAGGCTTCAGGATTTTTCCTTTTTCTCGGCTTCACCTCGAGCCCTCGTCTTCTTACATTGAAGCGGTTGACCTGACCTTTGGCTTCGAGCCAGTCATGCTGCTTGGGAAGACTATTCGAGGTTCTTCCTGCCTTGAAGGTGCAGATTGGTCAGTCGATAGCTTCTTCTTCTTTGCAGCCATTCTGGGGTCAATGCCAGGACGGCCAAGAGCCTTGCGCTTCTCAGCCTCATTGTAGGCTAGCACACACTTGTCAGCCAGACTCTTCATGCGTTCACGAGAGCCTCTAGCTTCTTCACGCTTCTTGAGAAAGGCTTCTTTGAGCTCGTGCAGCATGATCTTGAAGTTTTTGACATCTTGTACGCTGAGCGGAGCCATATGCTTCTTGAACTGAGCCTTCTCATAGTCAATCTTATGCTTCAGTTCAATGATGCGCTGAGCAAGAGCTAGCTCAGAAGCAATGGCGCCATTGAAAGAGATGCTGAGGCCAATAGGAAGTTGCAGATCTTCAAAGCTGATGTTTGGGGTGTCAAACCACTCATCAATGAAGTGATGGATGATTGCCACATCAAAGAGAGGCAAATTATTGAAAATCACTGCTTCTTCTTTGCTCTTGATAAGTTGCTCAAGGGCATCATCTGCTAGATCTTCGTCACTGGACAGATCAATGTGCTCTTCTCGCAGAATGGCAGCAAGAGTCAGTGTCAGTTCAGTATTCTTGACAATTTTCGTTTTCTTCTCCGTCTTCTTGGAGATACGGGATTGATCTTCAGACTGCACGCTGGCTTCAGGAGGTGCAATGGCCAGCGGGTTCACACGTGAAGCTTTTGGAGGAGCAGCTGACTTTGAAGCCTTAGTCTTCTTTGGCTTCAACGACTTTGGGGGAGGAGCTGGGGCTTCATCAGTGTCAGAATCATCATCTAAATGATCCACTTGGGCACCTTGGACGGCGATGTGAGTGATGAGGCCATCAAGGTTGTAGAAGGGACCGATGACATTGGGTTCAGCATCACGTGAGCGGTCAGCACAGGGAGCAGAGGGACCAGGGTTGAAGTCTAATCCCAATGACTTCTTGTTTTCCTTGGCCGAAGCCTTTGCGTGCTGGAAGTTGTGCTTGAAGAGATTATCATCACGGCACCAGAGCAATGACGTTGGGTCGGCATTTTCAGGCTGAGGTCCACGGACCATACACGGATAGAAACCCTGTGCAATAGCTTCAGCCCTGTTCTTGGGTGGAAGGCCTCGAAAGAGAATATCACCCCAAGGGCTTTTGATAGGATTCTTCTCAGCGTATTCCTGGGTCACAAACTTGTACTTGAACCATTGTTCAGCCCAATATCGATGAATCCATTGTATTCGCGTCTTGCGCTGATTGTAATTCTCTTCGGGATCTGTCTTGTAAAGCTCTGCGAGGTCATCAGGCAGATCTTTTGAGGTTCCCCCACGACGCTGTCTGCCGCCCTTCCTAACTGATTTCTCTGTAGCCATGAACTTCAAACTGAATGGCTTCAATACGTTCAAGGGATTCAAAGACCCGCGTTTGCTTGACAAACAGGAACTGGCTTCGGGAGAGTTAATTTGATGCTGTAAGGATTCTGCAAACGAATGCAGACTATGAGAACCAAGGAATTCTCCCACGGACATGTACATGTGACAGCATTAGAGATGCGAGGCAAGCGGAAGAGGTCATATGCATCCTCAGAAGATTTTGAAGATAAATCAGTTTGAAGACATTGACCTCATGATGCGAAGACATTCACTTATACCTAGAGAGTTGGTTCCAGATTTGTACGAATCTGTGAATAAGTACAAGTGAGGAATCTAACTAGTTGTGAAGCTTAAGTGAATATACTAGGCAGTATGAGATGCAGACAGAATAGATCTAACATTGTATAGGCAGAAACCAATTTTGGTAAGTAGGAGGAATCTTTGAGGATCAAAAAGATGGTAAAAATAGCGTTATATTTACCACTCGGAGACCTGCTAGATGGGAAGAATAGGAGACCGAGCAGTTCAATCCACCGAGCCCTAACTTGGCGACGGAGGACACCTACGGCAGCGGCGGAGAGGACGATGCCCGCGGCCGGCGTGAGGACGGCGTCGGAGAAGTCGCGGCAGCTAAGCGCTTCGTCGCCGGCGTCGTCGAGAGCTAGCGGTGGCGCTAGGGTTTTGACGAGGTGGAGAGGTGGAAGAAGGTTTTCTTTACCGCAGGGGACATGTATTTATAAGGAGGTGTGCGGCACAGCGCAATTACACAGGAGCCCCTGGCGGTTCACTTCTGAGGGGAACGTGGCAAGCATGCAACATACTCTGAGTTCTCCCACGTTCCCACGCCCGCCAGGTTTGTCGGATGGTCGTTCCGGCTTCTCCGGATTTCAACAATAAGGATGAATCATTTAAAACAGACTTAAGGTTTGTCTCTGTGTCTTCTGCTGACAAGGATGCAGAGAAGACATTCGACAGTTTCAATAGCATGCATATGATTTGGACAGATAGAGTTTGAGATAGAAAGCATAGAGAGATTATGGTCCGATCACATTCACTTAGTTCAAAAGATTCAACTAGGAAGACATAGCTATAAGTGAATGCTGAGAGGACATAACACTATATATATATATATATATATATATATATATATATATATATATATATATATATATATATATATCGAAAGCAACCAAATCAACATAGCGAAGAAAATCATGAAGATAGGTTGAAGTTGAAGACAAATCAAATGCGAAGATATTGCAGAAATAACGCCATGAGTGAAACACTTCAAACAAAGAAATTTGGTGGTGGCGTTACCCACCGTATAGGAAGTATTAGACCCAGACACGGCGCACAATTATCGTGGCGCTCCGAAGTCAAATTCCATGTTAATGTATTCACACTCAGAATGAAAGTCTTCATTGATTGAAGATATACTTTACTTCGTGTGTTGCACATCTAAGTCATCAACACGCATAAGTGTTAGGATGTGTGCATGATCACATGACATTTGAGGATTCCAAGATATTTAGCTCACACCGTAACTTGCAAAACCTTTTCTCATCCAAGGGCAATGTGAAGATATCTGCCAGTTGCTCTTCAGTGTTGACGTGAATGATGTCAATATCTTTCTTCATGACATGATCCCTGAGAAAATGATGACGAATTTCAATGTGCTTTGTCTTCGAGTGCTGGACTGGATTGTTGGCAATCTTGATGGCGCTTTCGTTGTCGCAGAAGAGAGGTACTTTTTTCAGATTGATGCAATAGTCCTTGAGAGTTTGCTTCATCCATAGAAGCTGAGCACAGCAAGATCCAAAGAAGAATGTATTCAGATTCAGCAGTTGAGAGTGATACACGTTCGCTTCTTTGAAGACCAACAGACAAGTGATCGTCCCGTAAAGTGACATGTGCCTGATGTAGACTAGCGATCCACCTTGTCACCAGCATAATCAGCATCCAAAAATCCAACCAAATCAAATTTTGAGCCCTTTGGATACCATAATCCGAGTGTTGGGGTGTGAGCCAAATATCGAAGAATTCGCTTCACAGCTAAGTGATGTGATTCCTTTGGTGCCGCTTGGAATCGAGAACACATGCAAACACTAAGCATAATATCTGGCCTAGATGCACATAGGTAAATTAAGGAACCAATCATGGAGCGGTATACCTTTTGATCGAACTCTTTACCATTGTCGTCGGGACCCAGATGATGTTTGGCTGGCATTGGCGTCGTGTAACCTTTGCAATCTTGCATTCCAAACTTCTTCAGACAATCTTGGAGGTATTTTTCTTGAGATATAAAGATGCCATTCCTTTGTCGATTTAATTTGAAGACCAAGGAAGAACTTGAGCTCTCCCATCATGGACATCTGATATTGCTCTTGCATCATGTATCCAAATTCATCACTATACTTCTGGTTGGTGCAGCCAAAGATAATGTCATCCACATATATTTGGCATACAAACAGTTCACCATCATATGTATTCGTGAAGAGTGTGGGATCAAGGGATCCAGGTTTGAAGCCTTTGCTCTTCAGGAAGTCTTTGATCGTATCATACCAAGCGCGAGGAGCTTGTTTGAGGCCATATAGTGCTTTATTTAGCTTGTACACCATATCAGGATGTTTTGGATCTTCAAATCTAGGTGGTTGAGCGACGTATACTTCTTCTTCAATCTTGTCATTGAGAAATGCACTCTTCACATCCATTTGATATAGCAAGATGTTGTGGTGGTTAGCATAGGCTAGTAGTATGCGAATAGCTTCAAGCCTAGCTACAGGAGCAAATGTTTCATCAAGTCAATTCCTTCAACTTGAGTATATCCTTGAGCCACAAGACGTGCTTTGTTTCTGACGACTTGACCATGCTCATCTTGCTTGTTTCGATATATCCATTTTGTGTCGATTATGTTATGCTTGCGAGGGTCTGGACGCTTGACAAGTTCCCAAACATTGTTCAGCTTGAACTGTTGAAGTTCTTCTTGCATAGCTTTATCCATTCTGGTTCCATAAAGGCTTCAGCAACTTTCTTGGGTTCTGATATTGACACAAAAGAAAAGTGCCCACAGAAATTTGCTAGCTGTGTTGCTCTTGAGCGAGTAAGCGGACAAGGTGCATTGATGCTATCGATTATCTTCTCAATCTGTACTTCATTTGCAACTCGAGGATGAACTGGACGAAGACTTTGCTCTTGCTGATCATTGTCATCAGTGGGAGGATTGTCTTCAGACTAAGCATTGTCTTCGTGTTGGTTAGGTGCGAAATGATAAGTTCTTCTTCGTGCTGTGCTTCAGAAGGCATGATTTCACCAGTTCCCATCAGCTTGATAGATTTGCTGGGCGGAGCTTCGTCTAGTGTACTTGGCAGCAGCTCTCTTTGTGAACCATTGGTTTCATCAAATCGCACGTCCACGGTTTCGACGATTTTGTAGTGATAGAGTTTGAAGACTCTGTAGGAGTGCGAGTCCTTTCCATAACCGAGCATGAAGCCTTCGTGAGCTTTGGGTTCGAATTTTGACTTGTGATGGGGATCCTTGATCCAGCACTTAGCTCCAAATACTCTGAAGTAGCTGACATTTGGCTTCTTGCCAGTAAGGAGCTCATAGGATGTTTTGTTCAGAAGCTTATGGATGTAAACACGGTTGATGACGTGACATGCTCTATCAATAGCTTCAGGCCAGAACTTTCTTGGTGTCTTGTACTCGTCGAGCATTGTTCGAGCCATCTCAATGAGGGTTCTGTTCTTGCGCTCTACGATGCCATTTTGTTGAGGTGTGTATGGAGCAGAGAACTCATGAGTGATTCCCATTGTATCCAGATAAAGATCAAGTCCGGTGTTCTTGAATTCAGTGCCGTTGTCACTTATGATATGCTTGATCTTGACGCCATAATTGTTCATGGCTCGATTGGCGAAGCATCTGAACACATCTTGCACTTCAGTCTTGTAGAGAATTATGTGCACCCATGTGTATCTTGAGTAGTCATCAACAATGACGAATCCATAGAGACAAGCAGTTGTTGTGAGGGTAGAGTAGTGAGTAGGGCCAAACAAATCCATGTGTAACAGCTCGAAGGGTTGAGATGTCGTCATGATTGTCTTCGAGGGTGCTTTGCCTAGTCATCTTTCCAGCTTCGAGCACCACACAAATGATCCTTCTTGAACTTGACACCTTCGATGCCTATGACATGCTTCTTCTTGGCGAGTGTGTGTAAGTTCCTCATGCCAAGATGCCCCACCTCCGATGCCAGAGCCAAGATTCAAGCTTTTGCAAGAAGACATACTGCAAGTCGTGGACCTCATCGAGAAATCTACCATGTATAGATCATCTTTCCTATACCCTTCAAAGACTAGAGACTTATTATATTCCATTAGTACAAGGCAACGATATTTTTCGAATATCACAATCATGTTCACGTCACAAAGCATTGAAACAGACATCAAGTTGAAAACCAAGGGATTCAACAAGCATCACTTTATCCATGTGTTGATCCTTTGAGATTGCAACTCTACCTAGACCCAATACCTTGCTTTTACCAAAGGTCAAGAAATGTGATGTGACTCTTGTTTGGTGGACGTAAGGTTGAGTCCATGAGAAGACTTGATCACCAATCATATGATTAGTGCATCCGCTGTCCATAATCCATTCGAAGCATGAGGTGTCATACCCTCAAGATGCAGTTAGGGGTAGGCTTCACCAAGAGTATTGTGAAGCATAAACATTTGACAGACAAGAGGATTATTGAAGCTCAGATCAAGATTAGGACAGATAGGATGAATGGCAAACGATTCAGGAGCAAAATACATAGTGAAACCATTTTGGCATTTGATCTTGCGTCCTACAAGATGTTTTAGGTCCCCAGCAATAGCATCAGGCGCCTTTGATTTTCGGCTGGAGACCCTTTCCTGCAAAAGAGAGTTAATTCTTCTTAACCACCCACATCTTTAGGGGTGGCTTAGAAGCAATGAGTCTAAGTGCAACATCTGAGAACTTCGGCTTTGGAGCCCTAGCAAATAGCCTTGCAGGAGATGAATGATACTCATGTGAATAAGCAGAAAAGTTCTTAGTTCTATGAACATAGCGGTTTGAAGACACACGCCCATATTCATAAGATTGAGTACGGTTTCCCTGCAAAACATTGGCGTTAGAGTGACTCAGGTGAGTCCTCTGTCTGTATGAAGCCTTTGGACCATATGATGCCTTAGGTTTGGGGTTTGTCTTCTTCCCAGGTGGTGTCATGATGACATTCACTGGAAGATTCTCAAGACAGCTTTTGGGAACCCAGATCTTCTTCATAGGTGGTCCATTCCTGCAGTTAGTACCAATATACCGCAAACACTTCACCATTCGATTCTTGAACAGCTTATAGTTTGCATCAAAGGATTCATCAATGATAATAGGGTTAGCACAGTAAAGCCAGATAAGGTGGATGGATCCACCAAAGGTCCCTTTGCGCAACCCATGTGGTTTTGGGATACTGCTCGGGCTTCGGTAGGAACCATCAACATTCATTTTCCTCTCAACCCAACACCCTCTTTCCTAGGGTTTGGTTCGAATCGCTTTTGAGGACATCGCAGTGTCCGATGCCCTCTCGGACTTTTATACATCCCTGTTTCAAGCAATGTCTTCAACCTAGCATTTTCATCAGCAATAGTAGTGGCATCCTCCTTAGAGGGGTTAGTTACCACATCAGTAGTTGAAGACAATGCAACAGAGAGCAAAGAGCGAACATTCAGCAACAGAGGTAGCGTTATCACGCTCAATGCATTTTAGACATGGTGGTTCAAATCCATCCTGAGCGGGCCTGATCTGTTGAGCGCGAAGTGACTCATTCTCTTTTTGAAGATCTTCATGAGCCACTCTCAGTTTCTCAAGCTCTTGCTTCCTTTGAAGATAATCATAGGAGAGCCTTTCATGAGTGGTTGAGAGCGATTCATGACGACTTTCAAGTTCTTGGTACTTAGCATGAAGATTTTTTATGTCTTCAACTAAGGACTGTGAACGTGTCATTTCCGCGTCCAGCAGGTCATCGCTTTTGTCTAATAGTTTTTGAGTATGTTCCATAGCTCTTTGTTGTTCGGTTGCAATTTTAGCAAGTGTTTTGTAGCTGGGTTTGGATTCACAATCAGAGTCATCTTCACTTGATGTTTGAAAGTAAGCATCACGTGATTTTACCTTGGCACCACGTGCCATGAAGCGAGAGGTGGGAACAGGTCGTCCTTGTCATCGGCTTCACGTTGGTGTGGAAGTCATTGTCTTCATGTTGAAGATGGACTTGGCAACATAGGCGTGGCTAGAGCCGGACTTGCAACACCAGGGTCGGACTCCTCTTGGACTCCACCTCCGCCTCCTCGAATGCAGACTCCTCCTCTGAATCCATTTCCTTGCCAACAAAAGCACGAGCCTTGCGGATGAGCTCTTCTTATGAGATGAAGACTTTGATGAGGACTTGGAAGAAGACCTTGAAGATTTCTTCTTCTTCTTGTCATCAGAATCAGATTCCTTGCTCTTCTTCTTCTTCTTCTCATTGTCCCACTGCGGACACTCAGAGATATAGTGTCCAGTTTTCTTGCACTTGTGACATGTTCTCTTCTTGTAGTCATGAGTGGAAGCTTCATCATTTCTTGAGCTGGATCGTGAAGACTTTCTGAAGCCTTCTTCCTTGTGAACTTCTGGAACCTTTTCACAAGCATAGCAAGTTCCTTTCCAATGTCTTCAGGATCATCAGAACCGCAGTCAGATTCTTCTTCGATGAGGAAACAACTTTTGCCTTCAAAGCGAGTTCGCCATAGTTGGGGCCATAGATATCTCTTTTCTCGTAAAGTGGAACTCATGTGTGTTGAGCCTCTCAAGTATATCGACGGATCGAGTGTCTTGAAGTCGTATGCTTCTTGTATCATGAGGGCAAGGGTGTCAAAGGAGATGTCAAGTGATCTCAAGAGTGTCTTGACGATTTCATGCTTGGTAATCTCAGTGGCGCCGAGAGCATGAAGCTCATTTGTGATGTCAGTGAGGCGATCAAACGTGAGCTGGACATTTTCATTGTCGTTTCTCTTGAAGCGGTTGAAGAGGTTGCGAAGAACACTGATCCTTTGATCTCTCTGGGTTGAGACGCCTTCGTTGACCTTGGATAGCCAGTCCCAAACTAGCTTCGACGTTTCTAGAGCACTCACACGGCCATACTGTCCTTTGGTCAGATGACCACATATAATGTTCTTGGCAGTTGAGTCCAGTTGAATGAACTTCTTAACATCTGCAGGGGTGACACCTTCACCAGTTTTGGGAACGCCGTTCTTGACGAGATACCAGAGGTCGACATCAATGGCTTCAAGATGCATGCACATCTTATTCTTCCAGTAGGGATAGTCTGTTCCATCGAACACGGGGCAAGCAGCGGAAACTTTGATTATCCCTGCAGTCGACATAGCTAAAACTCCAGGTGGTTAAACCAAATCACACAGAACAAGGGAGCACCTTGCTCTGATACCAATTGAAAGTGCTATTGATCGACTAGAGGGGGGTGAATAGGCGATTTTTAGGAAATTCTTCAAAACATGGAAGTTTCAAAGACAAGCAATAGAAATGACCTAATTGATATGCAGCGGAAGATAAACTACAACAAGCAAACCATAGTCAAGTATGCAATAACGTGAAAGTACAAGACTAATAGCAGCTTGGTAGTAAGGATCAAGATGGAAGATAATGAGAAGCCAATCAACAAAAGTAGTCAAGCAATGAAGTCAAACAGGTATGACAAATAGGCAATGACTTCACGAAGACAAACTCTAAGTAAGGAGAGGGAGAAGATAGAACCACCACTTGTTGAAGACACAGATTTGTTGGACCAGTTCCATTCTTTGTGACAACTGTACATCTGGTTAGGGAGGCTGAGATTCAACTCGAGAGAGCGCGTCTTCACCTTATTCCCTTGAGCTAAGAACACACAGTCCTCGCCTAATCACTCTGTAAGTCTTCAAGGTAGAATTCGGACCTTCACAGATCAAGCGTTCACCGGCAATCCACAATGACTCTTGGATGCTCGAACGCGATTCCTAACCGGCCGGAGGATTCACAGTCCTCAAGTGTAATAAGTCTTGTGTCACGCAGACAGAAGACTTCATGATGCCTAACACTCTTTGGCTCTAGGTGTTTGGGCTTTGTCCTCGCAAGGATTTCTCTCTCAAAGGCTTCGAGGTGGGTTGCTCTCAAGCGACAAAAGCCGTGCACTAACTCTGAGCAGCCACAAATTTATTGTGTAGGGGTGGGCTATTTATAGCCACTAGGCAACCCGACCTGATATGTCCGAAATGACCCAGGTCACTAAGGAACCGACACGTGTCCCAACGGTCGATTTCAAACACACACGACAACTTTACTTGGGCTACAAGCAAAGTCGACTCATCCAGCTCGATAAGATTTGCTCTCATTGTCTTCGCTCAAGACATAGGATTTGGGTTGAGCATCACTTGACCATTCCGACTTTGTTCACTTGGACCCCACTTAACAAAGGCGGTGGTTCCTATGACTCAACAAAGAAGAAAAGGAAACAAAGAAACAACACAGTCTTCGCGCTTCGAAGTCTTCACTCAATGTCTTCTCATGTCATAGTCTTCAATATGAATATCTTCATATGCCACCATTGTCGTCAATGTCTTCATAAATTTTTAGGGGTCATCTCCGGTAGGTAAACCGAATCAACGAGGGACACTACCTGTGTTATCCTGCAATTCTCACAAACACATTAGTCCCTCAACCAAATTTGTCGTCAATACTCCGAAACCAACTAGGGGTGGCACTAGATGCACTTACACCCTCAAGTGGATGACCTAAGGTTTATCAATCCGTGGGAGGCGTAGGATGAAGATGGTCTCTCAACCCTGCAACCAAATAACAAAGAGTCTCTTGTGTCCCCAACACACCAAATATAATGGTAAATTGTATAGGTGCACTAGTTCGGCGAAGAGATGGTGATACAAGTGTAGTAATGATAGTAGGTATTGATTTTTGTAATAGGAACAATAAAAAACAGCAAGGTGCAAGTAACACAAGTGATCACAAACGGTATTGCAATGCTTGAAAATGAGGCCTAGGGTCCGTACTTTCGCTAGTGCATTCTCTCAACATTGCTAATATAATTGGATCATATAACCATGCCTCAACGTGTGAGGAAGAATCAGTCCAAAGTTCTTATCTAGCGGAGAACATAAGAAGAAATTGTTTGTAGGGTATGAAATCACCTCAAAGTTATCCTTTTCGATCGATCTATCCAAGAGTTCATACTAAAATATAAACAAGTTATCCTTTCTGATCGATCTATCTAAGAGTTCATACTAAAATAACACCAAATGATACACATCAACCAACTCTAATGTCACCTACATACTCCAATGTCACTGCGAGTATCCGCGAATTGATTATACGATATGCATCAAACAATTTCAGATTCATAATACTCAATCTAACACAAAGAACCTCAAAGAGTGCCCCATGATTTCTACCGGAGAAACAAAGACGAGAACATGCATCAACCTCTATGCATAGATTGCCCCAATGTCACCTCGGGAATCCACGAGTTGAGTGCCAAAACACACATCAAGTGAATCAATATGATACCCCATTCTCACCATAGGTATTCATAGCAAGACATACATCAAGTGTTCTCAAATCCATAAAAGTATTCAATCCGATAAGAACGAAATCTCAAAGGGAAACTCAATTCATCACAACAAGATAGACAGGGGAAAACACCATATGATCCAACTATATTAACAAAGCTCGCGATACATCAAGAACATGCCAAACCAAGAACACGAGAGAGAGAGAGATTAAACACATAGCTACCGGTACAAATCCTCGCCCCCGAGGGTGGACTACTCCCTCCTCATCATGGCCATAGGGATGATGAAGATGGCCCCCGGTGATGATTTCCCCCTCCGGCAGGGTGCCAGAACGGGGTCTAGATTGGATTTTCGTGGCTATAGAGGCTTGCGGTGGTGGAACTTCTGATCTAGGGTTATTTCTGGGGATTTGTATATTTATAGGGATTTTTGGCATTGATTTCACGCGAAGATGGGTCTCGAGGTGACCACAATGCACCTGCACACGGGTAGGGCTCCAGGCGCACCCTGGTGGGTTGTGCCCACCTCGTGGCTCTTCTGGCTCTCCCATGAAGCTTCTAGTGCCTCTTTTGTTCCAAAAAAATCGTCAAGAAGTTTCAGCTCAGTTGGAGAACTTTCATTTCTGCACAAAAAACAACACCACGGTAGTTCTGCTGAAAACAACGTTAGTCCGGGTTAGTTCCATGCAAATCATACCAAAACCATATAGAATTGTTGTAAACATGGCATGAATACTTCATAAATTATAGATACATTGGAGACATATCAGTGATGCTAAGATTTGGTTCAATACTCTTGCTCCTGGTTGTGTGCGTAGTCCTGAGGATATGATTTATTATTTATCTGAAAAATATTTTCCTTCTCATAAGAAACAAGCTGCCTTAAAGGAAATATTTAACTTTGTGCAAATTGAATAAGAGAGTCTCCCACAATCTTGGGGGAGGCTTCTCCAATTGCTTAATGCCTTGCCTGATCATCCTCTTACGAAAAATGAAATACTTGATATCTTCTATAATGGACTAACTGATGCTTCTAGGGACTTCCTAGATGTTGTGATGGTTGTGTTTTCAGGGAACGGACCATTGAATAAGCTGAGGAATTATTGAATAATATATTGAAGAATTATGATGATTGGACTCTTCCTGAACCGCCGCTTAAACCCACTCCAAAGAAGAGGGGTATCGTATTTCTCAGTCCTGAAGATATGCAAGAGGGAAAGAAATGTATGAAGGAAAAAGGTATTAAAGTTGAAGATGTTAAGAATTTGCCACCTATTGAAGAATACATGGACTTGACACACCACCACCACAGGTGGTAGAGGTAAATTCTTTATTAAAGTTTGATGAAGGTGGCATCCCTTATAATAAACATCCTAGCCAATGCCTATATGAATTTGGTAACCAAATTATGAAACAAGATCACTTCAATGCAAATGTTATGAAACAATTGAAACAAAATTCTGATATGATTGCTTGCTTGAGTGACTTTTTATTTAGACTCATTAATGGTTATATGGTTCAAACTCAGTTAGAACAAGTTGCTAAATCTCAAAAAGAATTTCTTATTGAACTGAACAATAATATGAATGATCATCCTATTAGAGTAATGACTAGAGGAGGTAGAATGACTCAGGAACCACTTTATCCTGAGGGACACCCTAAAAGAATTGAACAAGACTCTCAAAGAATTAATGCTGATGCACCTAGTCCTTCTAAAAAGAAGAAGAAAAAGAAAAATGATAGGACTTTGCACACCTCTAGTGAACCTGAAATTGAAAAACCTCCTTAAGATAACAATGATGTCTCTATCTCAGATGCTGAAACTCAATCAAGTAATGAACATTCACCTAGTGATAATGAAAATGATAATGATGATGTTCATGAATACACTCAACTAGACAATGACAAAGAACCAGATAATGATGTTGAGATGGAACCTATTGTTGATCTTGATAACCCACTACTTAAAAATAAAAGATATGGTGAAAGAGACTTTGTTGCTAGAAAACATGGAAAAGAAAGAGAACCATGGGTTTGGAAACCCATGCCCTTTCCACCAAAACCATCCAATAAAAAGGATGATGAAGAATTTGAACGCTTTGCTGAAATGCTTAGGCCAGTCTTTTTGCGTACCCACTTGACTGATATTCTAAAGATGGCCCCTTATGCAAAATACATGAAAGAAATTTTCACTAATAAAAGAAAGATACATGAAGCTGAAAGATCCACCATGCTTGCTAATTATTCTTTTAAAGATGGAGTACCTAAAAAACTTGGAGATCCAGGAATACCAACTATACCATGCTCCATTAAAAGAAACTATGTCAAGACTGCTTTGTGTGACTTAGGAGCGGGTGTTAGTGTTATGCCTTTCTCTTTATATAAAAGACTTGATTTTAATAAACTCACACCTACTGAAATATCTTTGCAAATGGCTGACAAATCAACTGCCATACCTATCGGTATTTGTGAGGATGTGCCCGTTGTTGTTGCAAATGTTACTATCACTACTAGAAAAAGGGCTATAGATGGGATTGACACTAATGGCGCACCAGAAAGATGGTGCACCATTAGTATATACTAATGGCGCACCACCTTCTGATGCGCCATTAGTGTTTAAACTACTAATGGCGCACCACGCAAAGGGTGCGCCATTAGTATCAAAAAATTTTGAACTAGTGCGCTTGTTCAAACATACTAATGGCGATCCTGCCGGCGCGCCATTAGTAGTTGTAACTACTAATGGCGCACTGCAATGGGTGCGCCATTAGTATAGAATTTTTTTGAACTAGTGCGCTGTTCAAACATACTAATGGCGCATCCCCTTAAGTGCGCCATTAGTAGTTGTAACTACTAATGGCGCACCAGCGAGGGTGCGCCATTAGTATAGAAACTTTTTTGAACTATCGCTTTGTCCAAACATACTAATGGCGCATCCGGATGAAGTGCGCCATTAGTAGTTGTAACTACTAATGGCGCACCATGCAAGAGGTGCGCCATTAGTAAGTGGGCAGCAACAAGATATTTGGGACAACCTCTCCTACCCACACTCACTTTCTCCCCACTTCATTCTCTCCACCTCCTCCTTGTCTCGGTGCCTCCTCTTTTCACCTCATTTCCACCATAGATTCATTCAAATTAAGTGGTTAAATTACCTTGTTTTAATAGGTAAGTAAGGGGAAGCTATATTTATGTTGTTCTCCTACAACAATGTGCACATGCACTTTTTACGGCCAGCTAGATCTATGTATGTTCGTGGTGTTGCATATGTTTGTGGTGTTGCATATGTGTTTGTGTTTGGAGGTGTACCGTATTTGAAATGCGGTAGTTGCCAATATTTTGCCGAATGTTGATTCATTTCGCTTTAAGCAGAATTTTGGCATTAAGCATTCTTTTGGTCCTATTTTTAGGGAAAGTCATGCCAAATTTTTGTTTGGTTCTAAAATATCGTTTTGCTCTACCCATGAGCGACCATGGTCCGCACGATGACCGAAGGCATCGTGAATAGGTTTTTGAGGTCCGAGAAGGCCGAGATGCTTCAAAAGAACGAGACGGAGATAAGATGTCCGTGTCGAAGATGCAAGTCAAGAGCCTTATTCGACCCGGATTCCGGCAGGTGCGGGACCACCTGCTCTTGCGTGGTTTCATGGATGGCTATCGGTGGCAAGGTGATGAAGATGACTACGAAGTCATCCATGCGGGCCGGGCAAGAAATGAGGAAGGGCAGCAAGACAACCACCGCGGCTCGGTAGGCGAGAAGACGAAGAATCCCGGTGAGATGATCACGACGGTGATGTTGTACACGATCATCATGTAGAAGATGCAGGACATGATGATGAGGAAGATGCCGAGCAGGCGACGGGCATGATCATGAAGATGATGATGCCGGCGGAGCAGACGACGCTGGACCATCGATGGGCTGGGTGCAGGACCCTCATATTCAAGAGCTGCTTCTCAAGCAGACGGATAACGCAAGAGCTGCCGCCCGAGAGAAAGCCAAGATGGATCAACTTGAGTTAGACACGGTTACTCCATTGTATGAAGGATGCAGGCCCGAGGATACCCGCCTGAAAGTAACGCTCATGGCTCTGGAGATGAAGGTAAAACACAAAATGACCGACGCATGCTTCGACGAGAACATGTCATTCTGGCACGAACGTCTTCCCAAGGGGAACAAGTGCCCGACCAGTTTGGAGGAGGCGAAGAAAATCGTGTGTCCTCTCGATTTACCGCACGTGAAATACCATGTGTGCATGAACAATTGCATCATTTATCGGGACGAGCACGCTGGAGTCTACCATATGTCCGGTGTCTTGGCGTCACTCGATACAAGAAGAGGAAGAAAGCTCCTCAAAAGTGGTGTGGTACTTTCCGATCACTCCTCGTCGCAGCGCTATTTCATGGACCCTAAGGTAGCAAAGCTCCTGCGTGGCACGCGGATAGGGAGGAGAAGAAGCGAAGATGACGAAATGATCCGGAGATAGATAAAAAGACAAGATGCTGAGTCACCCTAAGGATGCGAGCGGTGGCAAGCGTTGAACTTCAAGACTCGGAATTTGGGAAAGATCCAAGGAACATCGTGGTTGGGCGTGAGCACCGATGGAGTCAATCCGTTTGGCAGCCGAGAAGCACACATAGCACCTGGCCTGTGTTTGTGTGGATGTACAACCTTCCCCTGGTTGTGCATGAAGAGGAAGTACATTCACATGAGTATGCTAATTGAAGGGCCAAACAACCAGGGAATGACATCACTCAGATCTGGGGCTGCTGAAGAGGAGCTTGACACGCTGTGGAAAACGCCAGCCAATACGTGGGGCGCCGCAGAAAGAATATTTCCCTATGAGAGCCGCTCTGCTCACGACGGTGCACGACTATCTCGATTACGGATATCTCGCGGGGCAGGTAGTCCACGGATTTTCTGGATGCGTAAGGTGCATGGATGACACAACGACGCCAGCTAGATAGAGATCCCGGTCTTGAAAACCGTGTTCATGGGACATCAAAGGTGGCTTCGGCGATGACCCGTGGAGGAAACGCAAGGATCTGTGCGATGGTGAAACCGAACTCCAAAACGCCTGTACGAGGAGCGGCGAGGAAATAGACAAGCTGTTGAAAATTGGAAAGACTGCCCACCGCCGAAAGAAGCAAAAGGCGCCAGAGCCGGAAAGAAGCGAAGGCGCCAGAGCCACTGCTGAAGGTATGGAAAACGAGGTCTGTTTTCGGGACTTGCCGTCTCGAAGATCCACCGTGTGCCTCACAGCCTTGATGTCATGCATATCACGAAGAACGTGTGCGAGAGTCTGCTTGGTACCCTGCTCAACATGCCGAGAGGACCAAAGATGGGCCGAAAGCAAGGGCAGACTTGAAATCAATGGGCATCGTGCAGAGCTTCACGCTATATATGATGATGATGATGATGATGATGATGATGATGATGATGATGATGATGAGGCGAAGCAGGACACGTAAAGTCGCCGCAAAGGCAAAAGGCCAAGAAGACCGAAATGACTACCTCCCGCGTGCTTCACTCTAAGTCGAGGAGATCGAGCAGTTTTTCACCGCCTCCTAGGAGTAAAACTTCCTTACGATTACGCTGGGAAGATAAGAAGATACCTAGACCCAGCAAGCGAAGTTCAGCGGGATGAAGTCTCACGACCGTCACGTCTTGATGACGCAGATACTTCCGCTGCAATCCGTGGGATCATGGACGCGCACGTCCGTGAAACGCTATTTGGCCTATGCAACTTCTTCGACGCCATCTCTCGGAAGTCGATTGGCGGAGGCAACTCGAAGGCTACATGAAGAGATCGTGGTGATACTATGCGAGCTTGAGATGTACTTCCGCCCTCATTCTTCGACGTTATGGTGCATCTGCTGGTCCATATAGTGGAGGATATCATCCAACTCGGCCGACGCTCCTCGCACAAAGATGATGCCGCTCGAAAGGATGAATGGTGTCATCAAAGGATACGTTCGCAACATGTCACGCCCGTAAGGAAGCATAGCCAGGGCTTTCGACGAAGAGTGCATCTCCTACGCATGAATTATCTAGGCATCGAGAACCCGCTGGTCTGCCGTCAACAGCACCTCGGCAGGCTCGCTGGATGGGGTCACCGTGAGGGTCGCCAAAATGCATGTCGACTTCGAGGGTCGACTCGCCGACTTTGAAAGAGCAAACCTAGTCGCGCTACAACACATAGACGTGGTCGATCCTTGGGTGGTAGAGCACAAAACCTTTATTAAGAAGACGACAATGACCGAGGCCAACAGAGGACGGACGGAGATACACTCAAAGAGCACAACTCATGTTTCACGCGTTGGTTCAAGCAGAAGCTTCGTCGTACCCTTTACATGAGGATTCTTCCGCGGAAGAACAACTCATATTCGCCTTGTCACGTAGCCGAGCACAACCTCGATGACCTATGAGGCGTCATTTATATCAACGACTACACATTCTACACGAGGCCAAGGACATGAAGAGCGATGGTTATCGAAACTCCGGGTAATGATGGAATCCTACACCGTAACGACAAGGACAGATACTACGGAAGGATCGAGGAGATCTGGGAGCTGAGCTACTGTTGGAGAGAAGGTCCCGATGTTCCGTGTCGATGGGCCAAGAACGCTATAAAAGAAGACCGGTATTTCACCACCATGGTTATACCCGGCCAAATCCAAGATCATGGGCGCAAACGTCACCGCAAAAATGAGCCATGGGTACTGGCTTCCCAAGTGGACCAATGCTTCTTCATTACCGACCCGCCAAAGCCCAACCGTGTTGTCGGAGGAGAGGCAAAAGGAAGATCATCGGAATGGATGGAGTAGCCAATGAGCAAGACTTCGACAAGCACGGGCGACCGAGGATCGAACATGACGACGATGATGAAGTAGCAGCATACACCACAAGAAGAAGCAGGACCACCCTACCTAAAGGACGTCCGCTCCACGTAAGAACTCCATTTGCGAAAAAGAAGGGCAAGAAGATTGTGAACAGATAGCTAGCTAAGATCGATTGTATTTAAATCGTAGCCTTCATTTCTCGATTGTATTTCATGGGTACTTTTGAACTATCATGAATATTTTAAGTTTCATGGACACTCGATCTCGATCCCCTCCATCTCGATCGCTATCCCACCTCGCCAGATCCGTCCCCCGCCGAGCACCCCTCATCCACCGGCCGCCGCCACCGACCCCCGCACCTCGATTCCCTACTCAACCGCCACGACGACCCCCTGCACCCGTGCACCGCCTTATAAAAAAATAAGTATCAAACAGCTTTTTAAATGCTACTGTCTTATAAAAAATATTACTGTTATTATTTAAACAAGTTTGAACATATTTAAACACAAATAAGTATCAAACAGCTTTTAAATGCTAAAAAATTTTGTGGAGCCCACCTCGATCCCTCCATCTCGATCGCTATCCCACCTCGCCAGATCCGTCCCCGCCACAGAGCACCCCAGTCCACCGGCCACCACCCCCCCGCACCTCGATTCCCATACTCAACCGCCGCCGCCGACCCCCGCACCCTGCACCGCCTTATAAAAAAATAAGTATCAAACAGCTTTTAAATGCTACTGTCTTATAAAAAATATTACTGTTATTATTTAAACAAGTTTG
This sequence comes from Aegilops longissima, assembly GCA_021605205.1. Lineage (NCBI taxonomy): Eukaryota > Viridiplantae > Streptophyta > Magnoliopsida > Poales > Poaceae > Aegilops > Aegilops longissima. Next base: position 564,133,455 of record CM038677.1, read on the forward strand.
AACATATTTAAACACAAATAAGTATCAAACAGCTTTTTAAATGCTAAAAAAATTGTGGAGCACAGGAGTCGAACCCAGACCTCCCGTGTGAGAACTGGCTGCTGACCACCGAGCTAGTAGAGGGACTTGATGTGGATCAGTTCTGCTGTACATAACCTGTTGGCTCGAGTTGAAATAAAAAAAATACTAATGGCGCATCATGTGAGGTGCGCCATTAGTGTGGATGATGCTAATGGCGCACCACGGTGAGGTGCGCCATTAGTATTGTGCCCGATCCCCTTCCCTCTCCCCTTCGCCCGATCCCCCTTCCTCTCCCCTCGCCAGCCCCTCTCCCTCTCGATCCACCGCCGCCGCGCCGCTGCCTGACCCACTTTGCCGCCCTCGCCTCGCCCTCTCCCTCCCTCGCCTCTCCTCGCCTTCCCTCTCCTCGCCTCTCCCTCGCCCTAGATCCCTTCCCTCTCCTCTCCACGCTGCTGCCCGCCGCCTCGGCGCTGCCCCGCCGCCCAGCCTTGCGCCCGCTTCCAGCGCTTCGACGCGCCGCCTCGACCCGCCCTCGACGCCTCGCGCCGCCATCGATCGCTACACCGAGGCGAAGCGCACCCCTTCAACCCCAACCCCCAACCTCCTCCTTCCTCCCCCAATCCCCTTCTTCCCGGCCGACGATTCGATCCTCAAATCCATCCTCTCGATGATCGGATTGATTGATTGGCGGGTTGGTTGGTTGGTTGGTTTCAGCGATTAACGCTCTGCCCGGCGTCGCCGCTCACTAGGTGAACCGGGCCTCGCCACTTCTGCCGCAAGGATCGGGCCAGGGTCGAGGAGGATAGCCGAGGGCGCCGCGCTCGACGCCCTCGCCAACGTGACTCACACGGATTATTATTCCCGCTTTTCGATCGACGCCGCCGCCATCATGAACTTGAGCCGGAAGAGGAATAGATTTGTAAAATGTTCTTGCTTGATCGATGCAGGGACACTATCTGCTAGGGTGCGCGCTGCTCGATAAGGAGGACTGCGCTCTCGCCATCAAGGAGTTCGAGAAGGTCTGCGGTTGGTTTGCGAATCCTCTCTGTACATTCTGAACCAGGCTCTGTATATTATACGAAGACCATCACGTTTCTGCCATTATACAGTATAAGAATTGGTAGATTGTAAGGAGAGCAGATTCCATCACGTTTCTGCCATTATACAGTATAAGAATTGGTAGATTATTTGTCAAGAGAAAACATTCATAATCCACACTCTCTCTTTTCTTTTATCATGTTATTAAGTTATTAAACAGGTTACCAACGTTTCATCCCGGCATGAATTTCGGTTGCATGCTTATTCCTAGTTATGTCGGTTATGTTTTTGACTTTGTAAGCAGGTATCCAAAGTGTAGGCTGCTCTTTTGAGTTAAATCGTGTGGCCTGTCACAGCCCGGCAAGACGTTCTTGTTGATTCGTAAATTTTTGGTTGGTTAGTTTGTAGACGACTTATGGTTGATTAGTAAGTTTATGGTGTTATTATTGTCGAGATGGTCGATGTGTCCCATGTGTCGTTGATCGAATTGACTGGTATAAATGATGCATAGATTATGCTCTCTTTTTCCCCACTTAATCTAAGCCCATTTTCAAAGCTCAGGAGATATGTTTGGTGCGCTTACTACCGCCATTGCTAGGAGGAAGATAGCATCGAAGTTCACCGAGTTTGATACTGTATCATGATAGTTGTCATAAATTGAGTGGCTGTTCTTCCCCTTTTCTCTGGGCACATGGTCATTGAGTAAAATCTGAGTAGATTAGGCCATAAATTGGATCACGAGCACAGTTTAGTCAAGAAAATGCTTCGGGGCCAATGTTCGTTCAATTCTTCAGATAAACAGGGCATGTATTCAGTTTTTTTCTCATAAGGAGAGCAGATTTTCATCACTTGCACTTACACAGAGTTAATGTAAACGTTTTGCACAATAACGTAGCATGTATCTTCAGTTTTTGCACTTAAAAAAGCCAATCTTCAGTTTGTCCACTTCAAAATATTATAAACTCTGTTTCTGCACTGAATATGATCAAATGTTTAGTTTCTTCAATTAAAAGAGTGCAAGGGTTTGACAGAGTGCAAGAGTGCAAGGGTTTGACAGAGTGCAAGAGTGCAAGGGTTTGACAGAGGGCATATATTTAGTTTTTGCAATATAGGAATATATGTTCATTTTCTTCTAGTTTTGACAGAGTGCAAGGGTTTAGTTTTTGCACTTTGTGTTTGATGTGTTCTTCCACCTGTAGAGAAGATTTTCACACGTGTAAAGTTTTTTTTTCAAATATATTTTCAGTTAAAACAGAGTGAAGGTTCAGTTATTTGCTGCCATGGTGGTTTCTTCAATCAAATAATCTTTTCATTCCTGCTTGGCGATTTATTATTTCTAAGAAAAGAGAGAGCTAGGATCTTACTAACAACTCTACTAGATTGTTAAGTTGGGTGGGATGTAAAAGCAAATCTTCTTCTAAGTGCAATATACTTAGTGCTGCTATATGAGTGTATAAATATTTGTTGCTATATAAATGTGAACAAAATTCGTGCTTGTATATGATATTCTGCCATGAAGCTTCACCAGCTCCTGTGGGTGTGGGATCCATGTGACATGTGACATTGCATCCATGTCCACCTGGGATAATGATTTTGCAGGTACCCCGAGAGGCCCTTGAGTTTGCCGGAATGTCGATTAACTTCCGCTCCGGCAAATTGGTACTCCATATGTCCTATTTTCAGCAAAGGTCATGCTGAAATTTTCCGTGAATTTTAGCATGACTTTGCTAAAAATAGGACATATGGGGTACTTGTGACTAATGCATGGGCCGGGGTATCTTAGTAGTTAATTAAGTAGGATCAAGTGCCCCGGCGTACTTGTGACTAATGCATGGCTTTTAGGGTGCCTCGGTGTCGATAAAAACCGAAATGATGAAAGGTTAGGCTTTTAGGGTGCCTTGGCGTCGAAAAACCCTCAATGATAAAAGCTTAGATTTTAGGATGCCTCGGTGTCGACAAACCCTAAATGATGAGACCATGATCTTGTTCCTTGACAATAACCAACTTTTTGACCAAACTTTGTTTCTATTTAGAGAGAAACATGGCCCACAACGATGAGGCCGGGGGTTCGGGCGGCAAGGCATTCTGGGAGCTGTCCCAGGAGATGGAGGAACAACCTCACTTGTATGAGGCCGCCGCCTTCCCCACCGATCCTGAGACCACGGATGGTGCCGCCGAGGATGACCACACTGATGCCACCACTGATGGTGCCGCCGAGGATGCCACCACTGATGATGGCGGCGCACGCACGATGGCAGCCAACCAAGAGGCAACGGAAGGACTGGCGCCGATCGTGCTCCGCACCCTCAAGGAGGAAGTTACTGAAGTGGACTCCAACGGGAATCCAACGGCGCCCGAACGAATAGTCAAGGGGTACTCGCTTCAGCTCGGGTGCATTGTCCGGAGCACCATCTCGATCAACACCGAGAACCTGAGGCATCCTGACCGAGGGAATTTGCGCAACCTCCTCTTCACGAAGCTGCACGAACGATACAAGTTCCCCGCTGAATTTGAAAACACAAGCCTCAAAGGGAATAAAGTGAACAATGCTGCCCTCACGAAGATGAGCAAGGCCCTGTCTACTTGGAAAAGCAATGTGAAGAGAATGATCGAGAAAGGTGAGAGTTATCGAGAAGATCAAGGAGAAAATCCTTCGATCACCGAAGATGACTACAACGACTTCAAGATCAATTGCTCGAGCACCGCAAGCTCCCAATCAAGTGAGTGGGGGAAACAAATGCGGGAGCTGAACATAGGGGAACACACACTCGGTCCCGGCGGTTACAGAGTGGCGGAGCCTATATGGGACAAGGAGGAGGCGGACCGTGCGAGCAAGGCCTACCGCCCCTTCGATACATATGGTGACAAGCGCACCAGGAACTTTGTCGGGGCCCGGTACAAGAAGGACCCGAAAACAAAGGAGCTTACCACGGATCCAAGACCAGGCAGCTTGAGCTTGTTCTCGTAAGGAATACACCCCGCGTAATTAGCTCCATATGGTTGCATTCTAATTAATGAAGCCAATTTCTAAATGGTTCACATTCCTTCCGCAGCGATCGAAAGCGATGGCGCTGGTCGACTCAGAGCAACCCTTGGGACACCACTCTAAATAGGGGTTGAATGTAATGAAGAACAAGGATAAGCTCAATGGTCGACGTCACCTGGTCGTGTGGCGGCAAAGGCTTGTCGACAAAATGGGGTCATACTATACCGCTGGTGTGCGGAAGGAGAAAAGACCAGCTCGAAAAGCCAGCGCGAGAGGTTCAAGAACTCAAGGCACAGGTGGCGCGATTCGGAGATTGTCCAAGAGCAAGTGGAACAACGACTCGGGCGATTTATCACCGCCTTTGTGCCTACCTTGATCTCGGGGTTGAGTCGTGGATTGCGGGCGCCAACAGGGCCGCCCGATTCCTAGCTTCACGGCCAACAACTCGCATAATGCGATGGCGGGGCCATTGGTGCCTCCGGGGGCGGCATTGGTGTCTCCGACGCCGCACGGAGCTTAATGCACCCGGTGTACGCCGCCGGCACCTCTGCAGCAAGCGCCCCTCCGTCAATCGCGCCCGCCGCTGGCGGTGCCTCTACATTAGCCGAGCTCGACGCCATCATCACGGTAACTAATTAAGCCTCTCTCGCCGAGGACTTCATCTCCTTGCCTTTGATCGGGCATCCCGACGCCCTACATGTTTTCGCAGGGCGCCGCCGACGCTCCGCACTCTCCTCCACTTCATGAACAACGAGTTGTTCGATGTCGCCAAGGGCAAAATCGCTCAACCGGCAACCCTTGTTCCACGGTACCGGATGCCACCCAACTTGTTTAGGGTTCAACTGGTTCGGTGCTGCCAGGCTGCGACGACTTGTTACCTCCGAATCGACCCGTCGGGCCGACGATGATGACGTGATGACCCTCAGCGCTTGCCTGAGCTGGCCCCTGCTTTGGCCGAAGAGCCAGATTCGTTTGGGGGCGGGGGACACCACCCCAAAGACAACACCGCCAGTCGTGTCGGCGCCAAGTCGGCCCCATGGCAAGACCGCCAGAACGGTGCGGACATCCCTATGCCATCGATCCAAACATGCATATGGCACAGGATCGTAACGACGACGACGGCGGCGACTATGATACATTTGGCAACGCCGATCAAGACTTTGCCGAGCATGGGTACGATGGCGACTTCATGGGGCCTCCTTCTCAAGAACCAAACCCAACAAAAGACGTGTGCGGTCTAGCTCGTATCATGGAGAAGCCAAGTTGCAACAGCGCCGTCGGCATTCAGCTCTCGTGAGACGCCTCCGCTGCCAACTTCACCGAGCCTCGATAGGCGAGGTGCGAAATATTATCAGCCCCAACACACTCAAGAAGGCGGTCTGTGAGCAAAACTCGGTCCCATTACAGGAGAAGAAGAAGGCACGCAAAGAAAGACTAAGAAGGGTGCGAGCCAGCCGCACCGAGTACGATCCGTGCTCGGGGCGGGCCACCTTCACCGCAGGATATCTCGAGGAGGGTGCATGTGGCGGGTAGGGCGATGCTACCGACAAATATGCTCAATGCTGCAACCGGTGCTATGCACGAGTCTGCATGATGGTGTTCTTTCTTTGGAGAAGCGGCGTCTCGTGGAGAAGGATGTGGCATACCCGTTTTCGCGCTAAAGGTGCCGAGGGCAAGGGCTTTGTGGATAACTCCATCGGGCGTCACGATCGTCCTGCGCTTTTGATGACATCCACGCTATGTTGAACCTTCATCCGCTGCACTACACCTTCGCTCGCTATTTTCGCTGAGTATGGAGATGCGGATCATTCGCGACAAGACCCCGGACATCGTGATAGTCGACCCCTTCTACATGCGTGCCAAGATCTTGGGCAGCGCTGGGACCGCAAGTCGCGAAGTTCTTACCTCAAGGCGCCATTCGGCAAACCAAGATAAGGATAACTTCCTCGTGCCTTACTTTCCCGAGTAAGTCCTCCCTCAACCGCCCGTAACATATGAATTCTTACATTTCGATCGTTTTTCTTTTAACATTCTGTTTTCTGCGGGACACACGCTTGCACGCCATCCTCCTAAGCCCCAAATATTCCATGGCCACGATTTCACCCGGACCGTCACCGAACGTAGACTACACAAATGTCAACAAGGTTCTTGATGATGTTCTCCCGCCACGCCAAATCTAGAGGCACCTTCACCAGGCCTATTCGTAAGCACGGCAAGCACGTGTTCTCCCGAATCGACGCTCACATTGCGTCAAGCAGCCGCTGGCGGTCGAAGGGTGCCTACTACGCCATCCATCACATGTGGGCGATCGACGGGACCATCATCAACTTCGCTACCGAGTAAACTCCAAGATTGGGCCGCGAGCGTGTCGGCAATCCAGAAGCGGACCTCCGACAAGAATTCTTTCGCATCCAATGGAGTTTGCGGAAATCATCCATCAAGATGTCCTTCGTACCTCGGGCAGTTCTACCTCGAAATCAACCGTCCACAAAGTGACATCGACACAATGCTACAAATGCAGGATGACAACGCCCGTTCTTTCATGACTCCCACGATAGACGGCGGCTTCATCCACGCCCGTCCCTTGAGTCGAGTTGTCTAGTTCTCAAACATTGATTGGCTCATGTTGTAATTAAACTTTAATGAACTTGTAGTATGTCTCTTTGGTTTGAGAGTCGCTCAACTTAGATGTAATCGATGCTATTAATGTCTTGCTTTTCTCTTCCGATCGCTCTTTGCATACTTATATATTGCTTATGTATTGTCTGTGAATTGGTACTAACGCTTCGCTTGGCTAGTGCATAGCGATGCCGACGTATGTCGTGTACAAGGGTAAGGTTCCCGGAGTCTACGACGACTGGGAGGAGTGTCGGAGACAGGTTCACCGATTCAGCGGTAACAGTTACAAAGGGTACACCACTAGGGCCGAGGCCGAATCTAGATACGCCCGCTATCTAGCGGGAGAGGGAGGGAGCGTTGAGGAACCGGATGAAGACGAAGTTTCATCGTGATGATGCTCATCGTGATGACCGCAGCTCTCTTCTATGTGATGGTAGTTTAGATGATCGATATCGACTTGTAATGTGAAGACAAACTCGCTACTCGCGGTCTTGAGACTTGTAATATAATGTTCTATCTTTGTTCGGTCTTTTCAATTCGGAGACTAATATGATGAATTGTATTCGGAGACTAATATGATGAATTGTATTCAAAGACTAATCTTCTATTGTATTTGATGAATCTGTTGTTGATGTGTGATGTTTATATTTTGTCAAATTATACATTTTGTAACCTGTGCAAAAAACAGAAAATAAAAAAAACCTAATATTCATACTAATGGCGCATCACATGACAAGGCGCCATTAGTATGACAAAGGCATACTAATGGCGATCACGGGTAGTGCGCCATTAGTATGCCGCGATTACTAATGGCGATTCAGAGGGTGCGCCATTAGTATGCCAAAGCACTGGGTATACATGGCCCCGGGAGGCATACTAATGGCGCACTGGCCTATACTAATGGCGCACCACGGTGCGCCATTAGTATCAGATACTAATGGCGCACTGTGGTGCGCCATTAGTAAAATTACTAATGGTGTCTTTGTTAATGGCGCACCACAGATGCGCCATTAATAGCCATACTAGGTGCGCCATTAGTAGGGGTTTTTCTAGTAGTGTATCTTAATAGACTTTGTTATACTTGAGATGCTCAAGGACAACAACATGTCTATTATCCTTGGAAGACCCTTTTTGAATACTGCAGGGGATGTTATTGATTACTATAAAAGCAAAGTTACTTTTCATATAAATGGTAACAAGCATATGGTGCACTTTCTGAAGAAACAATTTCAAGTGAATAGTATTAATGTTATTGAAAAATCTCTGACAATTACTATTGGAAGTTTTCAACTCCCTCTACCTACTGCCAAAAAGAAACATGACATGCTTATTGTTGGAGACATGCATATCCCGGTTGAGGTAACTTAGTGTTTTTACAGAAGTTCTTCAGTTTCATGCTAACCGAAAGTGGTTGTCAATAAGACTTGACCAACCTTATTAATGTATCTTTTTTGAGAGGTATGAAGTCGATGAATTTAGTAAGCACAACTGTCCCTACCTTTTGTTTTCTATTTTTCTTAGTTAAATAAAATAAAATGCCATGTTTATCATGTTTTCTGGATTTTCCGCGCAATAAAAAAATGTCCCAAAAATAGAAGTGCCTGTAATGCCCTGAAATTTTAACACGATTTTTTCTGAATATTTGAGAATTTCTGGTACAAATAATATCAAAGGGGGTACCCCCGGTGCCCACAGGGCACCAGGGTGTTCCCTCGTGGGTGGTGGGCCCCACGTGGGTCCCCTCACTTGTCTCTTTAGCTCATGTCATCTCCTACCTCCGTAAAAACTTCACCATTGCTCTCTCTCTCTCTCTCTCTCTCTCTATCTATCTATCTATCTCTCTCTCATGTTCTTGCTCTCAAACCCGCTGGATTTTGATCTCTTTGCTCAAGCTTCGTTTTGAAACTGTTTTGGAGAATTGCTACTTGGTATGTGACTCCTCCATTGCTCCAATTAGTTTTTGCTCTAGTGGTTTATATTTTGAATAATTAGCTACTCTTGGTGTTGTTGTAGATGGGCTTGCATGTTGAATTCTTACAGTTCTAAGTAGTTTGAATGCTTAATATAGCCTCTATGCATCCATGTGAGTAGTTTTTTTACCATAATCCATGTGAGTAGTTGCTATCAGTCTTGTGAAGTTCTATTGACAAAAAAATTGTGGACTAAATTTTTTCAGAATTTTATTCATAGGAATAAGATGAGTATCTTCAGGAAGTTTTCCTCCAAGAAGAATGCTAAGGGAGTCATTAGGGAGTCATCGGACAATGACCTCAACACTCCGAGAATGGCGGAGGTGCGGCCGTGCGAATGGCCGCATAATGCCTTCATGGAGGAGGCCGGGCTCCATCAAGAGTTTGCCCAATTCGTTGCAAATGTCGGGCTAATCAACTTCCTCGTAGCTGAGTGTGACCAACACCACCTCCTTACAAATTCCTTTGTGCAAAATTTTCATTTTCTTAATAGTAACTATCCTCCTGAGGTGCGGTTTAATTTATATGTTGAGACCCATCAGATACCGCTCACTGAGTTTTGTGACATATGTTTGATCCCCTCTGATGGGGAATTAAGGGAGCCTAGACCAGCAGAGTTTGAGGACTTTCTTCTCACTTTGACAGTGGGGGGTGAGAGAGGCGTGTCGAAATTCACCGCCACTAGTTTGCAGTTTCCTTCTGTGCATTACTTTACTTTATTCATCGCGAAGTGTTTAACTGCTAGGGAGAAGGTCGGTGCACTCAGTGCCATATTTTACGCCATGCACTACACAATGATCACACCTTTAGCCTAGGGGCTATTATTGCATGTCGCTCTGACCTTAATGTAACTAAGGGCAAAATTCATGGTGGTATTTATGCCACTCGTTTAGCGAGTCATTTTAATGTTCAGATACACCAGCATGATTATCCTTTGTCCAAAGTTTATCTAGATCACCAGGCAATGGAGCATCACCAGTTTGTTGATGCCGCTGATTCTTTTCATAACATTCGGTACAACTTGGTTTTTAGTGTGGAAATCCGTGATGTTATCCCGTTGCCTGCACCTACTTTGTTTGATTCTATTGCCAGGGGAGGATATAGGGTCATGCCCGAGGACATTATTGCCTACCAGAACAACCAGGCGGCAGCAGAGGAAGAGCCCCAGGATTGGGATGCTCAGGTGCCGCCACCATAGAACTACTACATGGGACCGGATGGCTACTACGGGTGGTGATTACCAAGCTAGGCCAAAAGCCTAAGCTTGGGGGAGTATGTATTTCCACTGACATTATATTCATGTTCACACATTTCATTCCAGTTGTCGGTGTCCATACTTTTTCAATGTATTATCCATGCTAGATTTATTTTCTCGCTTTCTTCTTGTATGTTTGAACAACTTTAAGAAAATCCAAAAATATTTCTCGCTTCTTTTCGGTTTTTCTTTCTAATTAATTTATTTGTAGAATTAAAAGAAAACCCCAAAAGATTTCCCATTTCTTCTTTTGTTTGCTAGGAGCTTTCCAGTGTAAATAGTTTTTCTCGTTTTTGTTTTTCCTTTTTTATTTTGCTTTCTTCAAGAAAAAACTAAAAACTCCAAAAATATTTCAGTGTGTTTCTCTGAAATTCTTTTATTTTTATTGAGTCATACCAAGGAGAAGACCACAATGAAAATGTTGAGTGGCTCTCATATGCATTATGGTTGATCTAATAAAGAGCCCATATTATTCTGTCTTCTCCTCTGAATAAAATATTGCGGATTCTAGCTTAGTCCACGACACTCTTGCACTACCATTATTTTCATATCATTCGGTCGTGCAAGTGAAAGGCAATAATGATGATATTTGATGAAGTGACTGTGGCAGAGAAAAGCGAGTACAAACTCAACTTGTTTTTGTTTTTGTAAATATGTTTAACCTAGTACCCATGATTCAGCATATTATGATCAAACATGTTTGCAATGAAAATTAGAGATCATAGTTTCTCATGCCATGCTTAAGTAGCTAGGAGTGGATAATGATTTATCTTAGGTGCCAAAATGCATTAAAATGATTGTGATGTAGTATGTGAAGGAAATATGCCCTCAGAGGCAATAATAAAGTTATTGTTTATTTCCTCATATCATGATAAATGTTTATTATTCATGCTAGGATTCTATTAACCGGAAACATAATACATGTGTGAATACATAGACAAACATAGTGTCACTAGTATGCCTCTACTTGACTAGCTCGTTAATCAAAGATGGTTAAGTTTCCTAGCCATGGACATGAGTTGTCATTTGATTAACGGGATCACATCATTAGGAGAATGATGTGATTGACTTGACCCATTCTGTTAGCTTAGCACTTGATCGTTTAGTTTACTGCTATTGCTTTCTCCATAACTTATACATGTTCCTATGACTATGAGATTATGCAACTCCTGAATACCGGAGGAACACTTTGTGTTCTACCAAACGTCAGAACATAACTGGGTGATTATAAAGGTGCTCTACAGGTGTCTCTGATGGTGTTTGTTGAGTTGGTATAGATCGATATTAGGATTTGTCACTCTGATTGTCGGAGAGGTATCTCTAGGCCCTCTCGGTAATGCACATCACAATAAGCCTTGCAAGCAATGTGACTAATGAGTTAGTTGTGGGATGATGCATTACGGAACAAGTAAAGAGACTTGCTGGTAACGAGATTGAGCTAGGTATTAAGATTAGGGGGTGTCCGGATAGCCGAACTATCACTGTTGGCCGGACTCCTAGACTATGAAGATACAAGATTGAAGACTTCATCCCGTGTCCGGATGGGACTTTCCTTGGCGTGGAAGGCAAGCTTGGCGATACGGATATGTAGATCTCCTACCATTGTAACCGACTCTGTGTAACCCTAACCCTATTCGGTGTCTATATAAACCGAAGTGTTTTTAGTCCGTAGGAGGGACAACAATCATACCATAGACTAGCTACTAGGGTTTAGCCTCTCTGATCTCGTGGTAGATCTACTCTTGTACTACCCATATCATCAATATTAATCAAGCAGGAGTAGGGTATTACCTCCATCGAGAGGGCCCAACACAGGTAAAACATCGTGTCCCTTGTCTCCTGTTACCATCCGCCTAGACGCATGATTGGGACCCCTACCCGAGATCCGCCGGTTTTGACACCAACATTGGTGCTTTCATTGAGAGTTCTTCTCGTGTCGCCACCTATAGGCCCGATGGCTCCTTCAATCATCAAGAACGACGCAGTCCAGGTGAGACTTTTCTCCCGGACAGATCTTTGTATTTGGCGGCTTTGCATCAAGGGCCAATTCGCTAGGCCATCCGGAGCAGATCGAAGCTACGCCCGCCATCGTGTCAGATTTGAAGCTTGAACTATACGGCCGACGTCCGCGGAGACTTGATCTTCGACAAATTCGAGCCACAGCCAAGCGTGCCGCACTGTCTCGATGGGCACGATCTAGCTCTGCCGTCGAACAGTGCCTTGGAAGCCGCACCAGAGTCCGTTCCGACCCTTAGCTCGAAGCCGACTCCCCCGATCGAGGACGAGTGGTTGGACACCGCCTCGGGGGCTACAATCTCTACGGTGATTGAGCCGAACTCCATCCCTATCCTTTGCAAACACCGTGACTCCAAGGTGCCGGACTCCTCTACGGACTACGAACCCTCCGCGCCCCTGCCAATCGAATCCGATTGGGCGCCGTTCATGGAGTTCACTGCCGCGGACATCTTTCAGCACTCGCCCTTTGGCGACATCCTGAATTCACTAAAGTCTCTCTCTTTATCAAGAGAGCCATGGCCGGACTACCACCAGGAAGGTTGGGATGCGGACGACGAAGAAATTCAACACCCACCCACCACCCACTTTGTAGCCACTATTGATGATTTAACCGACATGCTCGACTTCGACTCCAAAGACATCGACGGTATGGACGACGACGCCGGAGACGACCAAGAACCAGCGCCCACAGGGCACTGGATGGCCACCTCAACTTACGATATATATATATATGGTGGACACACCTAAGGGAAGCGATAACGAGGAACGACGAGACGCTGCGAAAGAAAATTCCCTCGGGAAGCATTCAAAGCGGTGGTGTAAGCGCCGCTCAAAACCCCACCTCGACAAAGATAGCGCCCACACAGACCCAGCCATAGAGCAGGGTGAGCCGGCCGACGACAAACATGCCATTGAGCAACCATCCAACAAGCCAACTTGGACAAACAACCCGTCCCGGCAAGGGACAACAGTCCGGACGATCTCACGCCGGACACGCCATTGGATCAAGAACCTCCACAAAGAGCTCCTCGCTATCGGGCGTAGCTTGAAAAAGGTAAACAGAGGCTCGTAACAGCGGAAGACGACCAATAAAATGGAGTAAATTACTCAACACTGCAGACAAATACGGCGACAACCGCCAAGCAAAGAGCTACCCAAAGCGCAAACTATCGCTGAATTGATGAGGAGGCCGAGAGCCCCACGATCAAAAACAAAGAGGCCACCGGTCGGATAGACGCACCACATGGCAAACGAGAAGCGGCAAGCGGCGACGCACAATAAGCCAAAGACGCGATCCGCATAAGGATTCGCACTAAAAGGATGGCCCAGTTAGATCTATCTACGGCCAAGGAAACAAATTCGGCGAGCAATACAACACGCCAAATATCCGAACATCACGGCACACCCAAATACAGGGCGCCGACACCCTCTATGTTTCACCGACGAGGTGCTTGGATCATGAATTTCAGCGGATTCAAGCCCGTAAACATAGAGGCATACGACGGAACGATGCACTCGAGTCTGGATTGAGGATTATATCCTCCACATACACATGGCCGAGGAGATGATCTCCACGCCATAAAATACCTACCCTCAAGCTCAAAGGGCCAGCCCGGCATTGGCTTAAAAGCCTCCCGAAAACACCATTGGTAGTTGGGAAGAGCTTGAGGATGCTTTTCGCCAATTTTCAGGGAACCTATGTCCGCCCTCCTGACGCAGCATTTATCTACGCCACATAACCCAACAGCCGGAGAGTCACCGAAAATTCGAACAGTTCCTCACCAAAAAGAACCAAATAGTCGACTGTCCGGACGCCGAAGTGTAACATCCCAAATTTCCTATTTGGAATGTTTTACAATTATAGCTAAGCATCCTATGCATCCTGCTTGAATTTGAATGCCATTTGAAGTTTCAGAGAATTTTGAGTTTTGAATTTGAATTCAAACTTTGGCAAGTGGGAAACATTTCAAAACTAAGCTGATAAATACTTGATCAAAAGTATGAGAGGAGTAAACATGACACTCCAAAATATCGAGAGAAAACATTGCCAAAAGTTTTGGATTCAAATCTGAATTTTATTTGAATTTGAAAAAAATGGATTTTTATAAAGTTTGATTTTGCCTTTGGAAAATGTTCAAATGAAAGGAATATTCCCCGATCATTTTGGTATATATATACCCTATATAAAATATTTATATTTTAAAAGTTATACTCTGTTTTGTTTTATTTTAAAAATAAATTCAAAAAAGGAAAAACCCACCCAGCGCCAGCTAGGCCCCTGCCCAGCCAGCTGAAACCTCACACCAAAGCAGCAGCCTGACCCCCATCTGCCACCGAGCCGCCCAATGACCGACCGCACCACCTCGCTACCAAACTCCTCCGCATCGGCTGCCCGCCACTCCACCCCTCTCTCTCTCTCACAGCGGGACCCGCCCCTTCGTCAACCCCTGCCCCACGCCACGCCGCCGCCACAGATCGCCGGATCTCGGCGATCCGGATCCCGATCTCCTCCGATCGCTTCGAAGCGAGGCCGAGGCCCCACCTATTTAAGCCGGGCCTCCGCACCCCATTCCCCTAGCCCCTCGCGGACCCTCCTCCTCTCGCCGAGCTCACCGGAGCCCAAGCTCGCCGCCGCCATACTCGTCGCCGCCGCCGCCCTAGCCACCCCGACCCCATCGACTCCACCAAACCCCTCCCCGAGCTCAAGACCCGCCTGGCTACTCCCGACCTCCCGACGCCTCGGAGCCTCGCCAAGATTCGCCGCCCGCCACAATAACGCCGGTAAGTCACCGGAAGCCCCTCCCCCGTCCGATGCGCCACCAACGGCGTAGATTAGACCCCGAAGGGGTACGCGTTTTTATAAATGAACCGGCCCGGTTCGTCCGGTTTATTTAGTTAGGGTTTTTCTTTTTGAGCCGGCCCGTTTTAGTTTAAACCATTAGGCCCGTTTAGGTTATATTACGCCAAGTGCACCGTTTAGGCCCATTAGGCCTTTTTAGTTTATTTTTGTTTTTCTGTTTTAATGAATAGTTTCTGCTTTGAAAAATTCATATCTTTTATTCTGTTTAATATTTTTAGGTGATTTTTTTTGTTGGTTTGCAAATTTTATGTAGTTTCAGAGAATATATATTTCGCTATGTTAAAATTAATTAAAATTGCTTTAATTTAGTTTTAGTCAGAATAGTAAATCTGCTATAACTTGAGTTAGAAAAATTATTTTGGATGATTCTTTTGTCCCAACTTTATTTTGACATTGCCAAACCATAGGAATTAATTTGAGTATTTTAGGATTAATAAAAAATAGTTTTAAGCAGAATCTTATTAATCCTAATTAATTAACTAGCTACTGTTTTCCTATTAATTTAATTAGTAAATAAATTATTTTTAACATGTGATTGATTATTCTAGGTTAGTTTCTGTCACTTTATAGGATGAACTTTTATTTATAATTAATAAAAGTTTTATTTTATTTTTCTTAATAGAAATTGAATTAGGCCTAATAGGAGTTTTATAATAGCTTTTAAATTAATTCTTTTTGCTCCTAGTTGATTAATGAAATCTTTTCTGTTAAGTTAACCTAAAACCATGATTTGGTTATGTTGAGAAAATTTTTATTATATAAAACTACTTCTAGTTGTTGTTTGAAGTAGGAAAGACTTGAGTTGGTTTTCTTTGAATTTTTCCCTTTGGATTTTGCTTTGTTGGTGTGTTATGTTGCTTTTGTTATGCTACTGTGTTATGTGATCCTATGCTTTATGCTTATTGTGTTTATTGTTTGTCTCGGTAGAGTTTCCGGAGTGCGAAGCTTGCTACTACGAGTCCTTAGCTCACGAAGATCGTCAGCAAGGCAAGTTTTGATCATGTTATTTCTATACGTATGTTTTTGTGCATTAGAATTGTCACCACCCCACCATGCATGCAGTAGTTGAAATTTTGAAGTTATTAATCTTGAGTAGTATCATGTGGTAGGATGAACCAATCCCTTGTTACCATGACCCCGGATTTAAGTAGTTTACTTTGCTATGCTCAGAGACGGTTTTGGGTTGAGGAAATTCATAAGCAAGATGTGAGAGTCAATGATGATGACAACCCCATGAACTACAATGATCAAGATGGACTTCAAAATCACTACCGGGTGGAGGATTTGTTGACGGGCACCTGAGAACCCAGTGGTTGGCCGGATGCATGGAGAAGTGCCATGACATCTTGGAAAGCTTCACCCAGCCACGAAGAGAAGGATGGATGCCCCATGACCGAAGCTTACCTCGGCAGCCGCAAGCCATTATGGGCTCTGGCTGGGTTGACCCTAGTAGTGACGCTGGCTGGACGGTACTACGAGATGTAGAAGAACGAGGGATTGATGGGTACCGGCAGAGCTGTAAGAACTCTTTGGAAGACCTCGTTTCATCTGGTCCCGCCTTCAAACACCATGAAGTGCGAAGACTTTAAAGGAGGGAATGATTCTTATGGGAAAGTGCATAAACCTCTCAGAGTTTAAAGATCTAATCGATTAGCCGTGTCCCGATTACGGACAAATTGAGCCTCCGAACTTGGAAGTATTCGGATATCTCAACACTAAAACTAATGAATTAATTTGAGGGTTTATGACTTAATAATTTGGGAATGAGATATTGGTTGGCGGAACCATCTCAATAACTACCAACAATTGTAGTAATTTTGCAAGCAAGTCCATCAGTAGTAGGGAAAATTTGCTTTTCGCAAAATGATGAAACTTAGAGCCCCACAGCCAAAATGCATATAGTGATAGTAAGTTTATTATTGTTATTCTTCATGACTTGCCACTTATTCCAAAAGCTGACCTACATGGCTGCAACGCCTTATGTTGCGGGTATATTCCGATCAGAGTGAGGCTACGCTCGCGCTTGGCGATTGCCCTTGGAGTCGGATGGACTCGCATTTCGACGCCTGCTGCATTAGTAGTTTATTTCTCATGAGTTGGCCTTGAGCCTAATTTATTCCCTTGTAATAAAGACTCTATATGAGAATCGTAATAATATTCAGGTGTGATTGAACTTTGATTACTTTATCGATGTCTTGTGAGTACCAAAGATGATCTTGGGATGGTATGTATACGTAGATTTGACCGATTTTGGGTCAGGTCGCTACACGAAGCCTTAGCAGCTTTTAAACACAACGTCCGAGATGAATGGCTCGCTAGACACCTTGGCCAGGAAAAGCCAAGAACAATGGCCGCACTAACAAGTTTCATGACCCGCTTATGCTGGAGAGGATAGCTGGCTAGCAAGATGCAGTACCAGCGACCCAAGTACATCCAAAGTCGAGGGATGGAATGGGAAACCACGACGCAGCAAGGACCAGCGCCGGATTAAGGGAACGGTCCAAAGAGCGCGGCAATCAACGCCGGATTCAAAAGCTCACGACGTAACAATAAAAACTGCCCCTTAAGGACAATAGTGATGAGCTATCCAACTTAAAAAAATCTTGGACAAAATATGTCAAATCCACAAGACTCCTGGAAGCTCGCAAACCATACCCACAGAGATTGTTGGGTTTCAAGCAGTCCGCGACTCAACGCCGAACACAAGGGGCTCGACACACCAAGTGAGGATGATGACGAGCACCACAAGCAGAGCCCCGGAAAACAAAAGAATTTCCCACAAAAAGTCAAAACAGTGAACTCACTTCAAGTGACAAAAGGGAAAAACAAAGCGGCGCCCATAGAAACGCGTGCCGCATGGTCTATCCCAGCAGAGTCCCAACGATGGTTGTCAAAACCAATCACCTTCGATCATTAGGACTATTCCGGAAGTATCCGGTTGAGCTGGGTTGAGCACCTCAGTGGAGAAAGCTAAAACTGACTGTCATGATATAGCGTGAGACTGGTCAACCACTCGATGACCCAGCGGAATGTTTAGAATTCTCCGCATTGACGAAGGGTCGCTTTCGGTCAGCACATACGCGCCCAATTCGGGAGAGCGCGGTGCCCCTAGGGGCTATATAGTAGCCCCACCATCGAACTCCTATGGCTAAGTGAAAGTGATAAAGCATTATAGTTCGGTTGCCTAGTTTGCTACGCTATCACCTCCTTCACAGGACCAAGACGTTGTATTATGTGAAAATGCGCTTTTTGTAAACACCCCGCACTATGTGCGTGGGGGCTAAAGCCAAGACTGCCATCTTTCGTGTTATATACACATATACATCAACGTCAGACAGAGGCGTTTTAATACTTGAACGCACAAGTATAAAAATCTCTTATATTAAAAGATTGTTTTCACAAATCATACATGTCATTTAAACATAATATCCTTCGAGCATCAAGCGTCTCTATTAAACGAGCGCTCGCAGGACTTCCTCAAAATAGTGCTCGGCAGTACTGCTTCGTCTCAATCTTGGGATGCAATGTCGGTGGCCTTCATCTCCGCCAAGATGTCTTGACATGGGCAAGAGCCATCCGCGCTCCCTCTATGCATGTTGACTGCTTCATTGCATCGATATGCGGCACCGCACCAAGGAACTGTTGCATCAAGCCAAAATAACTCTTCGGCTTGGGGCTTTTCGGCCACAAATGAGTCACGACAGCCTTCATGGCAAGTCCGGACAACCTATTCAGCTCCGCCCATTCGCCAAACGATCGGCTAACGAAAGTGGACGCCCGGACTATGGAATCTGCGACCAAAAAGCTCTTCCATTCCGTGATCCTTTTGACCTCGGAAGTGTTCGTCTGTCTCGCGCACTCACCGCCAAGTCCAGATAAGCATCCTCTCGCACCCTACAGCCTATCCAATTGAACGTATTTAGGATCCGTGAATTTCCTCCGCGGCGAAAAGGGCTTTCCACCGCAATATCTTCGCCCGACGTAGCTCCTCCTTCATAGCTCTCATCGCAGAGCGAGTATCCTTGGCCTCGGTGGTGGCCTTTTTCAGGTCCTCTTGTTTCGCTTCGATCTTCTTTTTCAAGAAGCTCGCAACGGTCGAGAGCATTTTCAATTTCACGCCATATCGGCCATCTCTTTCTTGCTTTGGCAAGGAGCAGCCTGTTAGGCTTTTAGCTCTGTGGCCGCCTTTAAAGCAGCCGCATCACTTTTCCTCGCTTGCTCCTTGGCTCGGGCGAGCTCACCAAGGCTCTCCATAGCAGCGGCACCATCTGCATTAAGCATACATGTTGTAAGGCATGGGCGCCAAGCTCCCTTACCAGGTGTCCGCGGAGAAGTCGCATACCTTGTGTGTCAGGACCCCGATCCTAAGTCACACCGATCTAGCATGTAACACGTCATATCACTTTGCGGCCTCACGCACGGTATTCCCACGGGTGTCGCTTACCATGGCCCGGACCGCTTATGTCTTTTGGCTCACGATATGATAGTGTCGCTAGCATCCATATGACAAAGAACCCGGCCGACATGGCTAGTCGTGAACCCAAAGCGGCACTAACCCATGGGGACAGTATACATGAATCACATCGAGCATGTCGGTCATCAACGTATGAACTTGGGCTGTAGCATCGGGCTAACAGGACTCCGTATCCCGGCTGTAGCAGTGCTAGGCAGACTCCAAGTATCACCGCTGACATTTCTCGGGATGTATATAGGAACGAAGTGAAACACATGCCGCCATCAAGTGTCCAAGCAGTAGTGTTTGGGCTAGCAGGACTCGTGAACCGGCAGAAGCGGACTACTATCGCCGTAAGCACGAGACTACATTTCCCATATGAGAGGCTGCCAAGGATAAACAACTAGTTTGTCGGATCCCACACATACCAAGCATTTCAAACATGCACACAATATGCTCAATATGTGTAAATACGACGTGGCATCACAACATAACTCTACGACTCAGATATAAAACATTAGGCTCCGAAGAGCGAGATATTACAAACATGGGTCTCATGACCCAACACTCGTGAGCATACAAGTCAAAGCACAAGCGAAGCTAAACATGTCCGAGTACGCATAACTATAAATGAAAAAGGCTGAGGAGCCCGACTATCTACCAGATCTGCCGAGGCACAAGATCGTAGCTGAGGTAACAAGCTAAACGTCAAGTCCACGTGGAACTACTAGCGAGACCGACGCCTCTCTCGCAAAACATAAAATAAGCAAACGTGAGTACAATTGTACTCAGCAAGACTTACATCGATCTAACTACATATGCATCATTATCAAAAGGGGTGGTGGAGTTTGACCGCAGCAAGCCAGCTTTGACTCGGTGGCTATCCTGAACTACGATCGCAAGTAACTCTTTTGAGGTGGCACACGAGTCCACATATTCACCATATCAATACACCACTATGGACCCGCTCCCTCCTTCCTACGAGAACGCCATCCATAGCACTCACGCTTATCTTGCGCATTTTAGAGTATCCACTTTCACTTGTCTATGAACCGATATAGGCAACCCGAAGTCCTTCTCCGTGGACACGGCTATTCAATAGATCATATTAAACCCCGCAGGTGTACTTCTTCACACACGCTCACCACTTACCGCCGTTTACACGACATGTACTGCAACCTTCAAGCGGAAGCCCAACGTGGGTGTCGGCCACGCCTACCTAAACACTCAAGTCCCTAGTCCAGGTTTATCGCCTATTCGGTTCCATCCGCAGGAGTCCGCCGAGGTTTCCCATACAGCCCCGAACGATGTGTGCAGGGTTCCCGAGATACCAAACGGCACTTTCGTACATCAACACGGTGCCTACCGCAACACAACCCACCCCTAAGGTCAGCGCTATGCGTATGCCCCAAAGATACTACAAACACCGAAACTACTTGCAACTCCCTGACCGAGGACAAGGGTGGTCAAGAAGCCGAGAGGGTCCATTGGTTTCGGGCCCAATGCGTGGTAGTAGCTAGTTCATGGATCACAAACACGTAACTCAGTTCTCGAGGACGGCTGCAATGAGACAACCCACCATGTACTCCTACATGGCCTCTCACCGCTACCTTTACCAAATCGTGTTCACACACTTAGCTCACACACAATAGGACATGTTCATAACAACTCCAATTCATTCCCGATGAATCGGACCCGACTCAACTCTAAGCAAGAGCAGGCATGACAACAAGCATAAATGAGTAGGCACAACATGGGCTCAAACAACTCCTACTCATGCTAGTGGGTTTCATCTAATTCTCGTGGAATGACAGTCATGCAAAGGATCAAGGGGTTCAGCTACCGCAGCAAGTAACACATGAATCGTTGTTGTCCTAATGCAATAAAATAGAGCAGGAGCGAGAGAGTGGGATTGTATCGAATGAACAAGGGGTTTTGCTTGCCCGGCACTTCAAGATAATATAGTTCTTCATCGGTGTCATCGAACCCATCGCTCGATACATCGCTCTATCGAGAGGGACAATTACCGCAAACAAGAGAGAGCACAATCAATGCAATGCACATATATGATGCATGATCATGTTAAGGTACTGAATTCACCTAATGCAATAATAATCCAAGTTAGTTGGAGTGGAATTCAAACAAGGTTGAATTCCAACTCAAAATGCTATTTCCTAAATTACCCTAATCATGATTCATCCTATTCAGTGATGTTAACTTGTTCAAACATGCATGATCATGGCATAAACAGATTCTTCATATTTTTCTGATCATTTTTCATATATAAATTATTTCCATCCGAGTTACGGTTGAATTTATATGATTTATTAAAGTTTAGGGTATTTTCTGAAATTTACTGAATTAAATTAAATCTATAAAAGGAGATTATCACGTCGGCCGACGTCAGCAGGACGTCGGCCGTCAACTGGTCGCTGTCCAGGTCAAACTCGACGCTGGGACCCACTGGTCAGCGTCTAACTAACTAACCTAACCTAATTAACACTAACCTAATCTTAGTTAGCAGGCGGGGCCCGCATGTCGATGAGGAGAGGGAGGTCAAACCGGCGGTGGTCAACCCACGCCGGTCGTGTCGTCACGCCGGCGTTTAGCCGCCGGCCGAACCGGCGGCGCGCAAGTGCAATGGCCATTCCGCCACCAAAAGGGGCGGGAGGGTACCTCTGAGAGCCGGGACGCCGTTCTTGGTGGGGTGGTTGGAGCTCGGGCGGCCGGATCGACGCCGGCGGCGAACTCTGGCGGCCGCGGAGCTCGGGTTCGGTGGCTACGGGCTGCGGTGCACGAGAGGGAGGCGAAGGTGCTACGTGCTCTGGAAGGCTCTCGAGCACGCTGACACGCCCGACGCGATCGGCAGGGCTCTGCTGCATGGCGGCGCCATGGCCGGCGGCGAGGAGCTGTCGGCTGCGACGGGGCTATGGCCTAGAGCTCGCAAACGCGAGGGGAAAAGAAGGGGTTTTGCACGGGAGCTCACCGCGGGGTCGGAGGGGGAATCAGCGAGCTCGGGAGGTTCTGGCGCGCCGAATCGACGAGGCGGCTCGGGTGCCCGAGGTTGAAGACGAGGCGAGTCGGCGCTCGAGGGCGTTTGGGGTCGCGTGGGTCAGCGGAGAGGTCCGGGCGACGAGGCGGAGCTCTTGGGCACGCCAAGAGGCAAGGAAGGGCGGTGGCTGCGGCAGCAGCAGCGGCGGCGACGGTGGCGCTCGGTTGCGTGAGGGAGAGAGAGCAGAGGAAGGGAAGGGGTCGGGAGAGTGAGAGAGAGAGGTAGGGCGCGTGGCTGTCGGGAGGCGCCCAGGCGTCGGGGCGAAGCAGGCAGGGTGGAGGTGGCGGCGCCTCGGCAGCCTTGCGTCGACCCCCCCCCCTCTTGGCTGGGAGGAAGACGACAGGGAGGAGGTGGCGGTGGTGGGCTGGGCTGGCCACCTGGGCTAAGTCAAGACAAGGTCTTGGGCCAAGTGGCGCCCGTAAGTCAGGTGAGCACTCTCTCTCTTTCCCATTTCTGTTTTTCTATTATGCAGTTTGTTTTGATCCAGTTTTAAAAACCAAATCAATTTTATAAATCCTGAAAATATTCACAGGCACTTTATGAATTATTTCTATGGCCCACAAATACTTCCAACATTATTTGAGCATTTAAATTATTTATAGTGTTCAAATGCCCAAATTCAAATAGGGTAAGATTTAATTCAAAAATCCAGAATGACCTATAGGATATGTTCATCATTTTGGAAGAGGCTTTCACCTTTATCCATTTATCATGAACATTTTCACAGGGCATTTTGGGATTATTGAAAATGATTTTATTTGAACCTATTAGAATTCAATTGGTGCTAGGGTTTCAACAATCCCCATTTCAATTTTCATGGAAATTAACATGATGACATGAATGCCTTAATGCAACTAATGTCAAGCAATTCTAGGGCTGTGACAACTCACCCCCACTAAACAAGAATCTCGCCCCGAGATTCAAGACGTGAGGTAAGAGGAAAAGGGAGGTCACAAACTATCACAATCTTCATGATCCAATTGCCTTCTCAAAGATGTTGGTTCACTCCATCTTCTTGGTCTTGACGTCTTCGAGATCTTCACCCGGCACGACAACAGAAAGAAGGGGAAACCCTACATGATTCGATCTTCACGAAGATTAAGCAAACATGATCGACTCACGGACTGAGACGGTGACACATCTTGAGTTGAGACATAAAATGCATCGAGAGGAATGGAAGAACAACAACGAGGTTGGATTAGTGGTCAACAATTCCACGCCTAGGGAGATGGTGGATGGTGTCAAGGTGGCGAGGAAATATTTACCATGATCCCGTAACGGGACACCTCGAGAAAGGTGACGCAAGAACTATTCCCTTAAGTGGCAAAAAGAATTACTTTTGATCCATAGATCATTGGAACTCCTTATGCCAGCCAAAGGCAATCACAAGCGATCATTTGGTGGAGTGCAAAGGAATGGTATACCCGGACTAGAATGGATGATGTGGACTACCTTGTTGAAGACAACGCAATGGATGATTTGCTTATCATCGAAGGTGGGGGGGGGACCCATGGTAAGTCCACTTTTAAAGATAAACCTGGACAAGGATTGCTAAGAAAGACAGGTCTATAGCGAGATAGCACAGGGGATGGTGCAAGCTTGGAACGAAATGCAACTGTTCGAAAGTTCCAACCATCATATCCGCTTTGAGATTCAGATCTGGTTGGTGTTAGGATATTTCAGACTCATCATGTCTCGAAAAGGAAGGTTGCAACACAATTGACGAGATGGCGCTGCGAGATTCTCGGATATGAACTACGATAGCAAGTTCCAAAACATGAGCTGGTTCTGCTACAAACCCGTGGACACGCTGTCCTAGACAAGCATGACCACACAGTAGTCTTATAATAAACACTACCGAGTTCAGGTTGGGAACCATCATTGCGGATAACGAAGTCCTTACATAAGTCCGGATTAGCTCTTAGGAAGGAACTTCTTCTCCTTGAACAAATCAATCAGTGGCTTGGTGTGCTATGGAATTCATATGAGATGAAGATGATCAGTCCATCATGCCATAGAATACTTCGCACGTGCATGACTGACTTGGGATGATTCCAGAGGAAACAAAACAACCTTTCTCAAATTCATGGCGGCAACTTACACCAGATGCGCATGAATTAGAGGAAGTCACTACTTCCATCCAAGCATAGGCTTCATGAACGGATCACGAAGGCATTGCTTACACAAGTTTCCAATACTAGGTTGATGCTCAACATGACTCATGGGGGGGGACAAAATGCTACTGACGGGCTCAACAGCAACTCATCGGAATTTCCATATCACTGGACTTCCACCATCATGTGATCACGGTGTTAGCATTGGTCAGACCAAAGATGTAATGGGTATGCTCGAGGGATTAACCACGGGTAAGACAACATCACGAATATCGTTGGTTCTGATTTGACTTGATGATTGCCCACACTCAAATCAAAGGATTGATAGGACAATAGGTCCAGCAACTGATCACGAGGACCAATCGATGAAGATATCATCTTTCTTCGACACACACTACACAAGAATATCCCATTGGATCGAACTAGGTTAGGCAAGCTTTTATCTTCCAACTCTCCAAGTTGTTGGCTAGCTTAACCGACTAGCTCAGGGGTATCCAACACAGATTCTTGGAGAAGGGGTGGTTCACAAGAAACCAACTTGATCACGAGCTTAACATAACAGTCAGGGAACAACCCGGTAACACTTCCAAGAAGATATTTGGAAAGTCACGAACCACTGTATGTTACTAAGCTCGAGAGCAATCTTGCTTTTGAGGGCAAAACGATATTATCAAATGAGTGAGGACTTGACAGAATCCTAACTCATAGATCGAAGGGTGCACCAGAACTAAGGACTAGGTGGCACGATCAATCTTAGGATGATGGTTTGATAACCAACACGCTAAGAATAAAAATATTGTCCATTCACTACCAAGCAACAAGTTGCTCGGAGTATTGATTTCACACATCACAATTCACTTGCCGGCATTCCGGTTGCATCAACACGGAACCGAGAGATGAACAATGATGGTGAGAAGTATCACTGCATCAAGAATTCCTAGGAGGTTGTGCAATTCCCATGACACTCTTGACATAAGATGGCAATACTTCAGGATAGAACATAATCAAAAAGCTGAATTGGCATTTGATCTGCGGAATACAACTACTTTGACCCAATCCTAGAGATGGATGAGGTACTGGAGTTTGTTTCTCCTAGTCATTCCGGAATAGAATGGCTGGACGGACCACAAGGATAAAATGCATTGATGAACACAAATGCACACATACCCTTGGCTATCAATTGATAGATGAAGGTCAGAAGGCAGCTAAGAGAACAACTCAAAGGAACATATAATTTTCTGAGTTGTGGATGCACAGATTAGTACGTCGAGCAAGCTCAACATTTCTTCCGGATAACCCATGCAGAAAGGTAGGATTGGCAGATTCACAATTATGAATGGAGAACTCCTCAAGAGCACTCTTATTGTGATCTTTTGGCTCAAAAGAACCTCTGCCATAAGCGGTTCGTAGTATTTGGAAGAAGGAAATATCACGGACCTTGAGGACTATCGCGAGGTTACTAATATCCTAAAGGCACTAGCAAATACTAGCAACATGAAGTAGGATGAATCTCGGTTCGAAACCGGGAGTAGAATACCTGCTACTAAATGGCATCACGGGATGCTTTCGAAAATGATGGCCAGAATCATCACACTGGGGATACAAAAGCATAGCTAAATTGCTAGGTGACTTCCTAAACACCTAAGGTCATAATAGTAGTTCCAACATATATGTCGAGGTAACAAAATACCTCAACTCACCGATTAGTGTGCTTATTCTGACCAAAAGGTCATCGGGAACAGAAGAAAGGATTTGCAAATGCATCAGACTATTTAGAGACCTGGGATGACTCGGACAGCATAACGGCTGTAAATGCTCAAAATGATTTGAGACATCCTGCAGAAATGGTGGCATAACCACTCAACAATATCATAACAAGATTCCGAGATCAACAGTTATCATACAGGAGTAGTAAGAACTGAACTGGGGATTAAAACCAACAATCTTAAAGGTCTATGGATTAGTAGCACGTCATCCTAATGGATAGATGAGAAGCCTAGTTCTTAACCCCGTAGAAGAGAAGAGGATGACTCAGATCAGAAGGCCATGAGGTATAAGGAGTAAAAGAGCCTTCGTTCCTTCCACAATCAATTCCTTACATAACTAAGGCATTTCTAGACACAACTTCGACCAGTTTGGCTTGGTAATCCTACAGGCAGTCAGGCTCTGATACCAACGCTGTCAGGACCCCGATCCTAAGTCACACCGATCTAGCATGTAACACATCATATCACTTTGCGGCCTCACGCACGGTATTCCCACGGGTGTCGCCTTACCATGGCCCGGACCGCTTATGTCTTTTGGCTCACGTATATGATAGTGTCGCTAGCATCCATATGACAAAGAACCCGGGCCGACATGGCTAGTCGTGAACCCAAAGCGGCACTAACCCATGGGGACAGGCATACATGAATCACATCGAGCATGTCGGTCATCAACGTATGAACTTGGGCTGTAGCACTGGCTAACAGACTCCGGTATCCCGGCTGTAGCAGCTAGGCAGGACTCAAGTATCACCGCGTGACATTTCCCGAAGGATGACATATAGGAACGAAGTGAAACACATGCCGCCAGTCAAGTGTCCAAGCGGTAGTGCTGGGCTAGCGGGACTCGGTGAACCGGGCAGAAGCGGACTACTATCGCTCGTAAGCACGAGACTACATTTCCCCATATGAGAGGCTGCCAAGGATAAACAACTAGTTTGTCGGATCCCACACATACCAAGCATTTCAAACATGCACACAATATGCTCAATATGTGTAAATACGACGTGGCATCACAACATAACTCTCGACTCAGATATAAAACATTAGGCTCAAGAGCGAGATATTACAAACATGGGTCTCATGACCCAACACTCGAGCATACAAGTCAAAGCACAAGCGGAAGCTAAACATGTCTGAGTACGATAACTATAAATGAAAAAGGCCGAGAAGCCCGACTATCTACCAGATCCTCGCCGAGGCACAAGATCGTAGCTGAGGTAACAAGCTAAACGTCGAAGTCCACGTGGAACTACTAAGCGAGACCGACGTCTCTCGCAAAACATAAAATAAGCAAGCGTGAGTACAATTGTACTCAGCAAGACTTACATCAGATCTAACTACATATGCATCATTATCAAAAGGGGTGGTGGAGTTTGACCGCAGCAAGCCAGCTTTGACTCGGTGGCTATCCTGAACTACATTCGCAAGTAACTCTTTTGAGGTGGCGCACGAGTCCACATATTCACCATATCAATACACCACTATGGACCCGCTCCGTCTTCCTACGAGAACGCCATCCATAGCACTCACGCTTATCTTGCGCATTTTAGAGTATCCACTTTCACTTGTCTATGAACTGATATAGGCAACCCAGAAGTCCTTCTCCGTGGACACGGCTATTCAATAGATCATATTAAACCCCGCAGGGTGTACTTCTTCACACGCGCTCACCACTTACCGCCGTTTACCGACATGTACTGCAACCTTCAAGCGGAAGCCCAACGTGGGTGTCGGCCACGGCCTACCTAAACACTCAAGTCCCTAGTCCAGGTTTATCGCCTATTCGGGTTCCATCCGCAGGAGTCCGCCGAGGTTTCCCATACAGCCCCGAGCGATGTGTGCAGGGTTCCCAGATACCAAACGGGCACTTTCGGTACATCAAGACACGGTGCCTACCGCAACACAACCCACCCCTAAGGTCAGCGTTAACGCCCCCAAACATACTACAAACACCGAAACTACTTGCAACTCCCTGACCGAGGACAAGGGTGGTCAAGAAGCCGAGAGGGTCCATTGGTTTCGGGCCCAATGCGTGGTAGTAGCTAGTTCATGGATCACAAACACGAACTCAGTTCCCGAGGACGGCTGCAATGAGACAACCCACCATGTACTCCTACATGGCCTCTCACCGCTACCTTTACCAAATCGTGTTCACACACTTAGCTCACACACAATAGGACATGTTCATAACAACTCCAATTCATTCCCGATGAATCGGACCCGACTCAACTCTAAGCAAGAGGGCATGACAACAAGCATAAATGAGTAGGCACAACATGGGCTCAAACAACTCCTACTCATGCTAGTGGGTTTCATCTAATTCTTGTGGAATGACAGTCATGCAAAGGATCAAGGGTTCAGCTACCGCAGCAAGTAACATTGAATCGTTGTTGTCCTAATGCAATAAAATAGAGCAGGAGCGAGAGAGTGGGATTGTATCGGAATGAACAAGGGGTTTTGCTTGCACGGCACTTCGAAGATAATATAGTTCTTCATCGGTGTCATCGAACCCATCGCGGTACATCGCTCTATCGAGAGGGACAATTACCGCAAACAAGAGAGAGCACAATCAATGCAATGCACATATATGATGCATGATCATGTTAAGGTACTGAATTCACCTAATGCAATAATAATCCAAGTTAGTTGGAGTGGAATTCAAACAAGGTTGAATTCCAACTCAAAATGCTATTTCCTAAATTACCCTAATCATGATTCACCCTATTCAGTGATGTTAACTTGTTCAAACATGCATGATCATGGCATAAACAGATTCTTCATATTTTTCTGATCATTTTTCATATATAAATTATTTCCATCCGAGTTACGGTTGAATTTATATGATTTATTAAAGTTTAGGGTATTTTCTGAAATTTACTGAATTAAATTAAATCTATAAAAGGAGATTACTGCGTCAGCCTGACGTCAGTGTGACGTCAGCGGTCAACTGGGTCGCTGTCCAGGTCAAACCTGACGCTGGGACCCACTGGTCAGCGTCTAACTAACTAACCTAACCTAATTAACACTAACCTAACTTAGTTAGCCGGGCGGGGCCCGCATGTCAGTGAGGAGAGGGGAGGTCAAACCGGGCGGTGGTCAACCCACGCCCGGTCGTGATCGTGGCGCGCGGCGTTTAGCCACGGGCCGAACCGACAGCAATGGCGCAAGTGCAAATGGCCATTCCGGCCACCAAAAGGGGCGGGAGGTACCTCTGAGCCGGGGCCTTGAAGTTCTTGGTGGGGTGGTTGGAGCTCGGGCGGCGGCGGGATCGGCCGGGCGAACTTGGCGGCCGCCGGAGCTCGGGTTCGGTGGCTCGGGCTGCGGTGCACGAGAGGGGAGGGCGAAGGGTGCTACGTGCTCCTGGAAGGCTCCTGAGCACGTTGACACGCTCCGACGCGATCGGCAGGGGCTGCGGCCGCGGCGGCGCCATGGCCGGCGGCGAGGAGTCGGCTGCTGCGACGGGCTATGGCCTAGAGCTTCATAAACGCGAGGGGAAAAGAAGGGTTTTGCACGGAGCTCACCGCGGGTCGTCGGGGGAATCAGCGAGCTCGGGAGGTCTGGCGGGCGCAAATCGGCGGGAGGCGGCTCGGGTGCCGAGGTTGAAGACGAGGGCGAGGTCGGCGTTCGAGGCGTTTGGGGTCGCGTGGGTCAGCGGAGAGGTCCGGGCGACAGGCGGAGCTCTTGGGCACGCCAGCGAGGCAAGGGAAGGGCGGTGGCTGCGGCAGCAGCGGCGGCGACAGTGGCGCTTCGGTTGCGTGAGGAGAGAGCAGAGGAAGGGAAGGGTCGGGAGAGAGAGAGAGAGCTGGGGCGCGTGGCTGTCGGGGAGGCGTCCAGGCGTCGGGGCGGCGGGCAGGGTGGAGGTGGCGCGCCTCGGCCTTGCGTCGACACGCCCCCCCTCTGGCCTTGAGGAGGAAGGCAGACAGGGAGGGTGGCGGTGGTGGGCTGGGCTGGCCACCGGGCCAGCTAAGCCAAGACAATCTTCAGGGCCAAGTGGCGCCCGTAAGTCGGTGAGCACTCTCTCTTTCCCATTTCTGTTTTTCTATTATGCAGTTTGTTTTGATCCAGTTTTAAAAACCAAATCAATTTTATAAATCCTGAAAATATTCACAGGCACTTTATGAATTATTTCTATGGCCCACAAATACTTCCAACATTATTTGAGCATTTAAATTATTTATAGTGTTCAAATGCCCAAATTCAAATAGGGTAAGATTTAATTCAAAAATCCAGGAATGACCTATAGGATATGTTCATCATTTTTGGAAGAGGCTTTCACCTTTATCCATTTATCATGAACATTTTCACAGGGCATTTTGGGATTATTGAAAATGATTTTATTTGAACCTATTAGAATTCAATTGGTGCTAGGGTTTCAACAATCCCCATTTCAATTTTCATGGAAATTAACATGATGACATGAATGCCTTAATGCAACTAATGTCAAGCAATTCTAGGGCTGTGACATTGTGACTCGTCAAACCGTTTATTGACCAGCGCGATGTCCGCATCCGCCTCGTCAAGTTGCCGCTTTAGTTCGGCAAATTCATCAGTCCGGCTAGCCACCGGACGCCCCGCCACCTACATAGGAATGGCGACATGTCAGTACTGAGATTATGATCCTCGGCACGCTATGCATTTGTGACAGCATACCGAGTCTCGGGGCTACTATCTATCTGAGGCGCATTCTATATGCATAAGCTGTCGGGTGCATCGTTTTTTCAGACCTCAAACCCGTCGGAAACTTACGGCGGCTTCATACAATCCGCTTCGCGGCGGATGCAATTCTTTCAATTACCGTAGCCATTAGCGCACGGTGATCTTCTGAGATATATGCTCGCCCGAGCAGGTCCTTTAGCTCCTCCGACCGCACGCCAGTTGGCACCGGACTCGGGGAAACTCTCCGTGACGACACTTCAGGGTCGCCCGCCTCGCACGAAGGCGTGATAGGTGGAGGCGTTTCGCTCTCTATCATCTCCGGACGAAGATCCCCCGAAGACGAGCTCTGCTGAGAAGGGCTGAGATCCGAACTACAAGGTACAATTTCGGTTATCTTCATAAATAAATACAGGGATGTTCTTTATTCATAGGACCCCTTCTTTTTACTTACGGCTCGCTGGAGGGCTGATCCCCTTTTGGAAATAGTGCGGCTGGGATACTTCCCGGCGCCGGACTTTCTGACAAAGACTTCTTTCCCCGTTTTGAGGCCTTGGCTTCCGGGTCGTCGGAAGCGGTCCTCTTCTCCCCTTGGAGGGGAGGATCCCTGATCCCCTCTTCCTTGAAAGCCTCCTTCGCGGAGGCAGTTGCTTCCCTGCTCCCCCCTTCGCCTTCTTTAAAAGGCGCGGCCTTCAACATCTTGGTCAGCATGGGATCCGGCGTGGTCTCTGGGAGGGGAGCCGGACACCTTATCAATTTTTCCTTGGCTATCCACTCCTATTCAAGAAACGGCTCCCTTAAAGGGCATATATATGATAAATGAATGAACAGCTTGTCCGGTTACAGGGTTACTTACTTGAGTATCTGGGTGATTGCAGCTTAGACCTGCATCCTCGGTCAAATCCGGACACTTCTCTTGTGATCCGAAGAACAGTTTGTACATCTCCTTGGGCGTCGCGCCCATAAAATGTTGGAGAGCTCGTGGTCCCTCCGGATTAAACTCCCACAGACGGAGGGGGCGACTACATCAACCGCTTTGTTATAACGCTTCCGCTTACGGTCTACGAGGGTACATATACGACACTCTCCCCTCTCATTGCTATGCATCACCATGATCTTGCGTGTGCGTAGGAATTTTTTTGAAATTACTACGTTCCCCAACAGTGGCATCCGAGCCAGGTTTATGCTATATGTTATATGCACGAGTAGAACACAAGTGAGTTGTGGGTGATACAAGTCATACTGCTTACTGGAAGCGGAATTGCCCCAAGTATTTGG
Source organism: Aegilops longissima (assembly GCA_021605205.1). NCBI lineage: Eukaryota > Viridiplantae > Streptophyta > Magnoliopsida > Poales > Poaceae > Aegilops > Aegilops longissima. Next base: position 564,165,536 of record CM038677.1, read on the forward strand.
CGGATAAGAAGGATGGCAAGGTGAACAAAGGTATATGTGATATACATGTTATTGATGTGTACCTTACTAGAGCTTGCAGTAGCACCTGGGTATTTGATACTGGTTCTGTTGCTAATATTTGCAACTCGAAACATGGACTACGGATTAAGCGAAGACTGACTAAGGACGAGGTGACGATGCGCGTGGGAAATGGTTCCAAAGTCGATGTGATCGCTGTCGGCACGCTACCTCTACATCTACCTTCGGGATTAGTTTTAGACCTGAATAATTGTTATTTGGTGCCAGTGTTAAGCATGAACATTATATCTGGATCTTGTTTGGTGCGAGACGGTTATTCATTTAAATCTGAGAATAATGATTTTTCTATTTATATGAGTAATATCTTTTATGGTCATGCACCTTTGAAGAGTGGTCTATTTGTGTTGAATCTCGATAGTAGTGATACACATATTCATAATGTTGAAGCCAAAAGATGTAGAGTTGATAATGATAGTGCAACTTATTTGTGGCGCTGTCGTTTGGGTCATATTGGGGTAAAGCGCATGAAGAAACTCCACACTGATGGATTTCTGGAATCACTTGATTATGAATCACTTGGTACTTACGAACCAAGCCTCATGGGCAAGATGACTAAAATGTTGTTCTCCAGAACAATGGAGTGAGCAACAGATTTATTGGAAATCATACATACTGATGTATGTGGTCCGATGAATATTGAGGCTCGCGGCGGATTTTCTCACCTTCAAAGACGATTTGAGCAGATATGGGTATATCTACTTAATGAAACATAAGTCTGAAACATTTGAAAAGTTCAAAGAATTTCAGAGTGAAGTGGAAAATCATCGTAACAAGAAAATAAAGTTTAGTTTGGTCTACATTGAAACAATGCAGAATAGTTTCACAACTCACGCCACCTGGAACACCACACCGTAATGGTGTGTCCGAAGGTCGTAATCATACTTTACTAGGTATGGTGCGATCTATGATGTCTCTTACAGATTTACCGCTGTCGTTTTGGGGTTATGCTTTAGAGACGGCTGCATTCACGTCAAATAGGCCACCATCAAAATCCGTTGAGACGACACCTTATGAACTGTGGTTTGGCAAGAAACCAAAGTTGTCATTGAGGGAGTCCTGGATTAGGGGGACTCGGACAGCCGGACTATATACTTTGGCCGGACTGTTGGACTATGAAGATACAAGATTGAAGACTTCGTCCCGTGTCCGGGTGGGACTCTCCTTTGCGTGGAAGGCAAGCTTGGAAATTCAGATATGTAGATATCCTCCCTTGTAACCGACTCTGTGTAACCCTAGCCCCCTCCAGTGTCTATATAAACCGGAGGGTTTAGTCCGTAGGATGACAACAATCATAATCCTAGGCTAACTTCTAGGGTTTAGCCTCTACTATCTCGTGGTAGATCAACTCTTGTAATACTCATATCATAAAGATCAATCAAGCAGGAAGTAGGGTATTACCTCCATCGAGAGGGCCTGAACCTGGGTAAACATTGTGTCCCCAGCCTCCTGTTACCATTAGCCTTAGACGCACAGTTCGGGACTCCCTACCCGAGATCCACCGGTTTTGACACCGACATTGGTGCTTTCATTGAGAGTTCCACTGTGCCGTCATGATAAGGCTTGATGGCTCGTCTTGTTGTTAAGGACAGCATTACCTCTGGGGGAGCTCTGGTTGTAGGCCAAACTCTCCGACTAGGCGGCTTCGTCATGACCGCCCGTTCGGCCATCGCGCTGACGATGACTTCTTGGGTCATCAAAAATAGCCTCCACGTCGGCTTGGGATTCGCCGAGCAGATGGATCCAATGGAGCTCTCTTCCTTGAACGAGCTCTTGGATCGCATCGCCGCCCTGGGAGTCGCTACGGACTATGATCGAATCGGGCTTAAACCCGACCAAAGGGAGATTAACTCTCCACCGGTCACCCATCAGATAGCGGTGGTGGAGGAGCAATGTAGTGATTCTTCCTCTATTTTGAGGACAAACTATGTCCGGATTCCCGAGCTCTCTGAGCCGGATACCCGTCTACCTGAGGACATGGCCCAAGCTTCGAACCTAGAATCAGAACTATTGGGCAACATCCCGGAGCCCGAACTGCCAAGCTCGAAAACTCCTCCGCCCCTGGGTCTCATATCGGGTCAGGGTTTGGACCTAAATCTACCCACCCACCCAGACATAAGTGATCTTTCCCACATTAGACAAGAGCCCCAAGAGACAGTACATCACTATTGGGCCAGGTTCCTCCTTGTAATGAGCAAGGTCAAGGACTGTCGTGAGGAAGACGCAATTTCATTCTTTTGCAAAAATTGCACGGACAAGGGAATCCTCAACGCCATAAGTCGCCGTGACATAGCACACTTTGCTGACTTGGCGGCCATAATACGTAAATCTTGTGCGATGGAAAGCGCTGAAAACCCAAACAAAATTCAGGATCCTCCGGATCTCACTAACCCCCACCCCCCCCGAACTAAAAGGGTGTACTCTAAATAAGTCACCCGATCCAATTACAAAAAACCAAAGCCCACTACAGTATGGAACAGATTGGAGGATGGCTCAATGGGCCATGCAAAATTCACGGTACACTGGATACCATGCCAACACACAGCCTTAGAGCATGTTGGATACTCCGGCAGGTGGCCAAGAGCGGCGAGGATCTCCTCATCAACAATACCACAAAGCACCATCCCATGGAAAATAACAATAGTATTGACAGTCTTTGAGACTTTCGCCTCAAATAACAGGCGCAAGCGAGCACTTCGCAGCCTCGCCGAAGTCTGCCACGTTGCAGCAATAAATCCATGGAACGATACGGCCATAACCTTCAATGCCAGTGACGAACCTCAATTCTGAACAGCCCGAGCACCAGCCGCTCTGGTCCTTAGTCCAATTGTGGATGGCTTCCGGCTTACTAAAGTGCTCATGGCCGGTGGCAGTGGATTAAACCTCATCTACGAGGAGACTCTTAACAAAATGGAAATAGACAAGAGCCGCATTGAGCAAAGCAGCACAACCTTCAGAGGAATCATCCCTAGTCGGGAGCCACGATGTGCGGGAAAAATCACACTAGATGTGGTATTCGGCACACCGGAGAAATATAGGTCCGAAGAAATCACATTCCAAGTGGCCCCGTTCAATAGCAGATACCATGCCCTTTTAGGGCGGGAGGCATTCACGATCTTCCAAGCTATACCCCATTACGGGTACATGAAGCTCAAGATGCCGAGGCCCAATGGAATCATCACTCTAGCTAGTGATCCGGACATAGCACTCCGCGCCGAAAATAAAACCGCCAAGACCGCCCTCGAGCGTTATCCGAAGCCCTCGCGGCCGAAGAACTAACCGCGCTGCACTCCACAGTGGACAGGGACGACGTGATACTCGACAAAAGACCCAAGTCCACCTCTTTTAAACCAGTGGACGAAATAGTCAAATTCCAGGTCCACCCAACGGACCCTACAAAAACAGCATCCATCGGGGCACAGCTGAACCCCACAACAGACGCCGCACTGCGAGAGTTCTTGCGCGAGAATTGGGACATCTTCGCCTGGCATCCTTAAGACATGCCAGGAATCCCACGCAGGCTGGCCGAGCATAGCCTAAACACTCTAAAGGGATACAAGCCGGTCAAGCAGACTCTTCGGCGTTTCTCAGAGCCTAAGCGACAAGCCATGGGAGAGGAGCTAGCCAAGTTACTCGAGGCTGGATTCATTAGAGAAATAAAACATCCGGAATGGCTAGCAAACCTGGTAATGGTACCAAAGAAGGACAAATCTTGACGCCTATGTGTCGATTTCAAGGACCTTAACAAGGCTTGCCCCAAGGTTCCCTTTCCTCTCCCCCGCATCAATCAAATTATCGACGCTACTGCAGGACACGACTCATTGTGTTTCCTCGACGCATACTCTGGATACCATCAAATTAAGATGGCGGAGTCCGATCAAGTCGAAACGGCATTCATCACTCCACACGGCCCCTTCTGTTTTAACACCATGCCTTTCGGGCTCAAAAACGCCGGTGCAACCTATCAACGCATGATTCAGACATGCCTGGAAACACAAATCGGCGAAACAATGGAGGCATACGTAAATGATGTGGTCATTAAAACCAGACACGTCGAATCCTTAATAGACGACTTGAGGCTCACGTTCGACAATCTCCGAACATATGACATCAAGCTCAATCCAGAAAAATGCGTTTTCGGCGTGCCCGCCGGTAAGCTCTTGGGCTTCATCGTTTCCAATAGAGGAATTGAAGCAAATCCGGCCAAAATCCGAGCTCTGTCACAGTTGGCTATCCCAACAGACCTCAAGCAAATTCAGAAATTAACTGGATGTGTGGCTGCCTTAAGCCGCTTTATCTCCCCATTGGGAGAAAAGGCACTACCTCTTTATCGTCTTCTTCAACACACCGAACACTTAGAGTGGACGGATGCGGCCACGGCAGGATTGGAAGAAATAAAAGTCGTCTTGGCCAGAAACCCAATCTTGGCCGCGCCAAATATCGGCAAACCAATGTTGTTATATATAGCGGCAACACACCAAGTTGTAAGCACAGTGCTCGTCGTCGAACGAGAGACGGACGGACATAAGTTCCCGCTTCAAAAGCTGGTATACTACGTATCCACTGTCCTCACTCCATGAAAATCACGGTACCCACATTATCAAAAGATAGCATACGCGGTCTTCATGGCATCCCGGAAACTACGACACTACTTTCAAGAGTGTTCAATTACGGTGGCCTCTGAAGTACCACTCAACTACATAATAAATAACCGCGATGCCATGGGCCGGATTGCTAAATGGGCTATTGAGATCCTCCCGTTCGACATAACATACAAACCACGGCGAGCCATTAAGTCACAAGTACTGGCTGATTTCGTCGCCGAATGGATAGAAGCCGAACTCCCTAAAGAGTACGGCGCGTACTCCAATTGGATCATGCACTTTGACGGCTCTAAGATGCTGGCTGGTCTGGGGCCAGGCGTCGTCCTGACATCACCCACCGGAGACACAGTCCAATACGTACTCCAAATATTATACACAGACTCCAACAATGCAGCAGAATATGAGGACATGTTGCATGGTCTCCGGATGGCAGTCTCCATGGGCATTCAACGCCTAGAGGTGCGTGGGGATTCGAACCTTGCAATTTCTCAAATAAATGGAGACTTCGACGCCAAGGACCCAAAAATGGCGGCTTACCGCAACGCCGTCCTCAAAGTGTCAGCTCGGTTCGAGGGGCTCGAATTCCACCATGTGGTCCGAGAAAACAACCAAGCGGCGGATATCCTCGCCCGCATCGGCGCTAAGCGTGACCCTGTCCCACCTAATATCTTCTTGGAAAGGCTGTTTAAGCCATCCGTGGTGTGGGAAGGGGAGACCGGCAACAACAGTCCAGATCGGGCCACAACGCCAGATCCCGAACACTCTGACATAATCGGAGGCTCTGCCACCGAAATAACACCTTCGGCCCACGTGATTATGGCTGTCATCGCCCCATGGACAGATCCCTTCTTGGCTCACCTAACTAGGCAAGAACTCCCTGAGGACCCAAACGAGGCACGTTGCATTGTGCGGCGGTCTAAAGCCTACAAGGTCCACGAGGGAGAGCTTTATAAGAAAAGCGCTACCGGAGTACTTCAAAGGTGCATCTCCGAAGAGGAAGGATGGCAACTTTTGGTAGAAATTCATGATGGACTCGGTTGCCACCACGTCGCAGCTCGGGCCCTTGTAAGCAAGGCCTTCCGTCAGAGTTTTCTTCGCCGACGGCCCGAAAGAAGCTACGCAGGACTCGCGTCGACATTGCGTCGGTTGCCAGCTTTTTGAAAACCAAAGCCATATGCCACCTACCGCTCTCCAAACAATCCCCATTACTTGGCCCTTTGTGGTCTGGGGGCTTGATATGGTCGGACCCCTTAAAAGAGGAAGCCATAAGAAAAAGTACCTATTGGTCATGGTGGATAAATTCACCAAATGGATAGAAGCCAAACCAGTTAAAATGGCCGAGTCCGGACTAGTGATAGACTTCATATCCGGGGTTGTACACTGTTACGGTGTCCCCCACAGCATCATCACCGATAACGGCTCGAACTTTACAGCCGACGAGGTAAAAACTTGGTGCGGCAACATGGGCATTAAGCTCATTATGCCTCCGTCTATCATCCCCAAACAAACGGTCAAGTCAAGCGAGCAAATGGTCTTATTATGAGCGGCATTAAACCCAGATTAGTGCGATCCTTGAAGGAATCAGATACGCACTGGGTCGAGGAGCTCGACTCCATACTATGGGGGCTGCGGACCACGCCAAATCGCACTACCGGATACACACCATTTTTTATGGTGTACGGCGCAGAGGCGGTACTGCCCTGCAACATCATTCATGACTCACCTTGAGTGCGCATGTACGAAGAGAAAGAAGCCGAGCTTGATCGGCAGGACAGTTTGGACGCCCTGGAGGAGGAGCGTGACATGGCAAAAGCCCGCTCCGCATTCCATCAGCAACAGGCTCGATGGTATCAAAGCAGAGAAGTATGGGCCAAAACTTATAACGTTGGTGAACTCGTTCTACGCCTACCAGAGAAGAAAAAGGACAAGCTCAAGCCCAAATGGGAAGGTCCCTTCGTTATTGACAAATTTCTAACCATGGAGCGTACCGTCTGCGGGATGCATCGGACAATCGACTCGAGCCAAACCCATGGAACGCGGCCAGACTCCGAAGGTTCTACGCCTAGTGCCGGACTCTGTGTTCGTCTCCTTACCTCCGTCTTTTTATATATATATATCCGCTATCTGTCTTTCTTTCTTTCTTCCCTTTTTCTTCACGGCCTTATAAGGTTAAAATGTGTCTTGACTACACAATCTTGATGCGCTAGGCGTGCTCGTTATACCTGGGGGCTTCTTATACAGAAGCTTAATATAATTATGTTCCGGGCTCTATGCCCCCCGCACATGTGTTACTATTCCACATGTACCGTTTCTTCGCCATTATATGCATCGATATGACTTAAGTTTTGGCCAAGCTGGGTTGCCTGGCTCTTGTGTTTATGCCCTACATTCCCGTTAATTCGGCTAGGGCATAAGGGGAGCACCTCTACGATTGTTACTGCCGGGTCAGCCGGATGTGTACCTCAGACTGGGTGAAGCCGAAAGCTAGAGTTCTTAAGGGAATATTCGGTCGGTGAACAAAAGATGACTTTTACTTATTGCAATACATGCCCCCAGATGTTTATATACTGTGTCTCTTTTCACAGCTTGGACATGCACATTAATGCATGCGTACCCAGGGAAAGGAACCCTTAACAGAACTATTCTCCCTGGAAGATGTTTCTTACTATCCATGTAATATAACATAGCTAGTTGGGTACTTGTCTGTTCAAGCACTTATGACCCCTACGCCTGGTTTCCACGCGTGTTCACTCCGGACGGTCGAGTCCGGAGGTTGAAGCGAAAAGGTCCGCCATGACAATTGATTTACAATCCGTCTAGGGACAATATATGTCACTTGAAGTACACGGTCACTTAGACTGACTAAATTCTTCTTCTATACCATCCAAGAGGTTGTCTAGCCTACAAACCTGTTGGGAATACTTTGCGGCTAATTTTACCTGGTCATACACCAAACTGACGGGGATCTCTTTCCCATCAGACCCCACAGGTCCGACCTCGACCATGTGGTTCGGGTCAGCCTTGGTATATCGAGTCTTCACCATGGCCCAGGCTTCCCTTGCACCTTGTCGGTAGGCTGATATCTTCCATTATCGGAAGCGCCGCTGCGCTCCCTTGAGCATCTCTACGAGCTCCCCCATGCCTCCTGGCAGGGAGGCGGATGGCCACAAGGCCTGGGCAATGCCCTGTATCACCTGTCGAACTCGTTCGTGCAGTTGTGAGAGATCTTGCAGAAGATCGTCCGCAGATCCAGGCATCTCCTCTTCAGGACGACCCGTTAGCATACCTACAGATATAACTCTGTTAGCCGGTTTCTTCGCCGAACTCTATAAAAGTTTGTTCAAGCACTTACTAAAGATGTCGTGTCGAAGCCTCTTATTCTCCTTTATGGAATCAGCAAGCTGGGCCCGAACATCTTTCAGTTCAACGCCCAGCCAGGTATTGGCATCTTGGAGATCGTTTTTCTCCTGCCTAACCCGCGTAAGCACGCGCTCGCCAGCCTCTAGCTGTCGTTGAGCATGTTGCTCATCCCCTTGCACGATCTTTGGATTCGCTCCGGGATTATCTGTAGAATCTATTGTTAGATTTGCATGCATGCCGAATACTAACTGGTACCTGTCATTTCATTATTTTCGATCAAGACAAGTATTACCAGATGGGGCCTTCTTGGACTCCTCCATTCCGGCAACTGCGACCCGTAGTTGGGCTTTGCATTCCTCTAGCTCTTGAGACAACTGGGTATTCTTCTCCATAAGAATCTACGCATATAATGATCCTTAAATCAGTTGTGCCAACTGTTTCAAGTCTCAGGGGCTACTGGTATACATAATCATTAGATTTTCTTACCCGTATATCCTTTACATACTGATCCGTCACTCTGGCCAGGCCATTTTCAGCAGCTCGGATGTACGCGTCTCCTGAGTTGAAGGCATCGAACGCCTCTTCAGAGAAACCAGGGCCGCGGAGTACGGCCTGGCGACGCCTGAGATTCATGGCAATCCCCACTTCGGAGTTTGTAGCGGACATCCTATCCGCATCCTCTGTAGGAGGAACATCCGGTGTTGTCCCCACGTTAGCGTCTGCCTCTAAGTCCGGCTCTGGAGCCCGGCTGGTGAAGGCGTGACCGGCAGGCTCTCCGGATACGGTCCGGCGAGCGTTTTTCCTGCCAGGAACCATGGTTCGTTTTCATACCTCTGCGACGGCGTCTCAGTCCTGACCGCCTTCCTTTTAAGCCTACCCGGCTTCGGTGCCCCTTGTTGGTGAGTCACTGCGGGTTCGGCATGGTGTCCCGATGGCCTTCCCTGTAAGATACCGTATGTGTGCGGTGGGTGAAGTGCAAAAAAGGGATCCTTCTCGGAAGTTGGGACTCTGGTTTTACTTACATGCGATGCAGGGAGCAGTCCAGGATAATCGGCTTTGATGGCCACCAAGGCACCGTCGCAGCTTAACTGGTAGAACGTCCTGTCGATAAGCTCCACAAATATGTCCGGATCTTCTTCGAGTCCGGGGTCGAGGGCCCGGTCAGGGTCCTCTGGCTGTGGAGACGGGCTGTGGACCTCCCTCATAGCTTATCGCAGTTCCTGCTATGAAATAGCAAGGTAAATATTTATGACGAAGAATGCGGGAAGGTCAGGAGTAAAAAGTGGCAGCTCACCCAGTTTGGGGGTTGTACATGGAGAATCCATCCCGTGTCTTAATACGGATGAACTACTCTTCCTCTCCATTATATAAATCGGACAGTATTCTCGCAAGAGCGGCGACGGAGTCCGGACCTCTACGGCCGCAGTGGGTGGCATCGTCTTCTCCATTGATGTGCCACATGGGTTGTCCCCGATATTGAAGTGGCTGCGCCCCCCGCATTATACATATTGACATAACCTCAATTATTGTCAGTCCTGATTTGGCCAGCGTTTTTATCCGGCCCATCAGGCAAAGGACCTCTATGTTATCTTCCTCCTGGGGGCTCCGAGGGCTCCAACTGCGGTGTTTCTTCAAAGGGGCGTTGTTAAACTTAGGAAGGCCCATCCGAATAGGGTCCGGAAGGGGGACGTCCTCCATATAAAACCACTCTAAGGGCCAGCCTTCGGATGTCTTCTTGAATGCGGACAGTATCGTGTCCCGCGATCGCCATATTTTGGCTCCGCCCAGTTGATATATTGACCCCTCCTGTGTACGGGGTACGAGGAAGAATAGCATCTTCCATAGCTCGAAATGAGCTTCGCAGCCCAGAAACGGCTCGCAAAAGGCGACGTAGCCAGCGATGTGTAATATGGAGGCGGGAGGAAAGTTATGCAGCTGGAGGCCGTAGAACTCCAGGAGCCCGCGGAGGAACGGATGGATTGGAAATCCGAGTCCCCTTATTAAGTAAGGGACAAGGCATACCCGCTCCCCCATGGAGGGGCTGGGAAAGCTCTCCTCTTGCTCCCCGCCATTGTAAGTGGCTAGTCCGGCTCGGACGGGGACCATATACGCAGGAGGGAGAAACCCCTGGGTCTGTAACTCTACTAATTGGTTGTGGGGGACGGAACAATTTCCTGGCTTAGTGCTATGGGAGCGAGAGGAGGAGTTGCGATGGTCGGCCATGATGGGATGGACTTTTCCGGGAGTGCTCCGATGGATACTTGCTGTGGGAGGATTGTGTGATCTGGATCTGATGATCCCCGACTCTTTAAATAGACGATTCACTCACATGGTTAGGGTGGAAAATGTAAAAATGCCCTGACTTCTCGCATTCGCTTGACACATGGAAGATAGCCATTATTAGGCGCAGAAGCCGAGGAGTGCAACATTCATGGGAAGCCGAACACTAGTCGACAGGTACTCAGGATTTGGAGAAGAACCCGCCTTGCAATGCCGAAGACAATCCACGCGCCGGACTCATCGTCATTGAAGCCTGGTTCAGGGGCTACTGAGGGAATCCTGTATTATGGGGGACTCGACAGCTGGACTATATACTTTGGCCGGATTGTTGGACTATGAAGATACAAGATTGAAGACTTCGTCCCGTGTCCGGGTGGGACTCTCCTTTGCGTGGAAGGCAAGCTTGGCAATTCGGATATGTAGATCTCCTCCCTTGTAACCGACTCTGTGTAACCCTAGCCCCCTCCGGTGTCTATATAAACCGGAGGGTTTAGTCCGTAGGACGACAACAATCATAATCGTAGGCTAGCTTTGTAACGCCCCCGATGCGGCTATATCTCCCACGTGTCGAGGCACGACTTAGAGGCATAACCGCATTGAAAGCAATGTCGCAAGTGAGGTAATCTTCACACAACCCATGTAATAATTAAGGGAAAGAGATACAAAGTTGGCTTACAGTCGCCACTCACACAGTACATAAATAAACATCCATCATTCAGAGTACACTCAAGGTCCGACTACGGAACCAAAATAAAAGAAGATACCCCAAATGCTACACAGATCCCCGAATCGTCCCAACTGGGCACCACTCGATCATCGTGAAAAGACACATAGTAGCGACCACGTTCCTCGTCGAACTCCCACTTGAGCTCGGTTGAGTCACCTGCACCGCCTCATCGGAACCTCGCAACTGTTTTGGAAGTATCCGTGAGTCACGGGGACTCAGCAATCTCACACCCGCGAGATCAAGACTATTTAAGCTTATAGGAAGGACAGGGTAGTAAAGTGGAGCTGCTGCAAGCTTACTAGCATATATGGTGGCTACATCGCAAAAGAGAGCGAGGAGAGAAGCAAAGCACGGTCGTGAAGCTAGTAGCGATCAAGAAGTGATCCTAACTACTTACGCCGACATAACTCCAACACCATGTTCACTTCCGGACTCCGCCGAGAAGAGACCATCACAGTTACACACGCGTTGATGTGTATTTATATGAGGTCAACTTTGGGTTTTCTACAACCGACATTAACAAATTCCCATCTGCCTCATAACCGCGGGCACGGCTTTGAAAAATATTACCTGCAGGGTGTCCCAACTTAGCCCATTATAAGCTCTCACGGTCAACGAAGGATATTCCTTCTACCGGAAGACCCGATCAATCTCGAATCCCGGACTACAAGACATTTCACAAGAATAAAACAAGACCAGCAAAGCCGCCCGATTGTGCCGACAAATCCCGATAGGAGCTGCACATATCTCGTTCTCGTGGCACATCCGGATGAGACAGGCTACGAGTAAAACCAAGCCTCGAAGTTTCCCGTGGTGGCCCCTTGAGCGGCTCGGTTCGGGCCAGCACTCGAAGGAGCACTGGTCCGGGGTTAAAATAAAGATGACCCTCGGCTCGCGAAACCCGGGGAAAAAGGCTTAGGTGGCAAATGGTAAAACCAAAGTTGGGCCTTGCTGGACGAGTCTTATTCAAAGCGAACTGTCAAGGGGTCCCATAAATCACCCAACCGTAAGGAACGCTAAATCAAGGAACATAACACCGGTATGACGGAAACTAGGGTGGCAAGAGTGGAACAAAACACCAGGCATAAGGCCGAGCCTTCCACCCTTTACCAAGTATATAGATGTATTAAAATATAGCAGATATATATATTGTGATATCCCCAACAAGTAAACATGTTCCAAAGAGGAACAACATCTCCATGTCCCAACAAGGAACAAACTTCAGCTTCACCTGCAACTAGCAACGCTATAAGAGGGCTGAGCAAAGCGGTAACATAGCCAATCAACGGTTTGCTAGGAAAAGGATGGTTAGGGGCTGACATGGCAATATGGGTGGCATGATATAGCAAGTGGTAGGCATCGCAGCATAGGCAGAGCAAAAGAGCGAGCAACTAGCATAGCAAAGATAGAAGTGATTTCGAGGGTATGGTCATCTTGCCTGCAAAGTTCTCAGAGTTGTCGAAAGCTTGATCCTCGTAAGCGATCTCAACAGGGTCCTCGTTCACGAACTCGTCTCCCAGCTCTACCCAAGCAAGAACAACAGGCAAAGGGGACAAACATCAATCACGATGCAATGCGCAAGCAACATGATGCAAAACATGGCATGATGCACAACCAAGAATGTTGCTTGACTGGTAAAATAACAATGCATGGCAACACGGACAAACAAAACTACAAGTTAGATGGAGCCCAAATTGCAACGAGTTGAGAATCAACGGAGCACCACATCAATTATTTAGTTCTCTCCTGTTAGGAACCCAACAATATTAAACGTTGTTTAACCATGTCAAGGGGTGAAACATAACAAAACTAACTATTTAGGCAAGTTTAAATGAGTCCGGAAATAACAAAACAATAAGTCCGGAAACTCCTCATATGCATATTTGAATTTGGTACAGAACTGACCTAACACAATTTTAGAGTTATTAAACAAGCAAAGTAAAACCACCATGTTAAACTAGGCAAAATTCTACCCCATTTACATATATAATTTGTTTAAAACCGAGCTACGGATTAAAAGTTATGAATTTAACCATTTAGCATGCGAGTTACGCAAATTAATGCAAACAGCAAATTTTAAATATTTTTAACATGGATGAAAAAGGCAAAATAATAAGCTACACAAGATTCTAAGCATTTTGCATATATAAAGTATTTGTATATGATGCATGGTTGATTAAACAGGAGCATTTTAAAAATGTTGGCAATTTTCTGTAAATTATGCATGTCAAAGAAAAATGCAGAAACGCATGGAAGGGAAAGAAAAAAAAAACACGGGCCGAATGCATCACACCCTAGCAGCCCGGAGTGGAACTGGCCCAACAGGCCACAAGTGCACGCTGGGGAAGGAAAAAAAAATACACACGGAGGGCAAAACAATTCGGGGCACTCTGGGATTCGAACCCAGAACCCCTCGTAAGAGAGCACAGGGCGCTAGCCACTGCGCTAGCACGGCGCTTGTGATACAGAGGGCGAACTTTTGCAGAAGTACAAAATATTGAAGCGAAGGACGGGGCTTCCATCTACATGGGGAGCTGCTGCTCGTCGTGGCGGGGACAGCCAGCGGCTATCGCGCGCTTCAAGCGCTGGCGGGGGTGCGGAAAACAGGTGGGGGAGCGCGTGTGGTTGGAGCAGCTGCAGGAGTAGGCTCGAGCACGAGCTTGAGCTCGTGTCGGGCAGGGCGGCTCGGCAAGGCGGGATCTCTGCTCTGGCTCTCCAGCGCGGCGAGTGCGTGAGGCAAACGCGGCGTGGAGAGACGCGGCTAGGCAAGAGCCGGAGCGCACGGGCCGCGCGGGTGCGCTGCAGCAGGACGCACAACCAACAATCTTCAGACTTCGCCGGAGCACTACAGGCGCGGCCAGACACGGATCGGGCGAGCTCTACGGGCGCCTACAAGACACGGGACGGATGGGAGAGGGCGGTGATTTACCCAGCTCACCCAAAGGCACGACGGAGTTGACGGAGACGAGCCGGAGGCGACGAAGTGGAGCTCTGAATCTAGGCGCGGGCCTGACCGAGAGGAAGACGGAAGCAGAGGGCGTCGAGAACTTGTCGTCCGGGCATCAGAGTCGGCGCCGTGGACGAAGTCGACGACGAGGAAGAAGATGGACACGACCTGCGGGGCTTGAAGTGACCGGAGAGCTCGCCGGCGACGAGGCGCGCTCTCAGGTGCGCTCGGGACGGAGCGGGAGCGGTGAATCTGGTGGCTACTCACCTGACGGCGGCGATGGGAGGAAGAGGGAAACCCTAGGGGTCGTGTGGACACGGAGAGGGGATAAAAAGGAGGCTAGGGCGACGGGTGGAGCACGGCGTCGACGCGGCCGTGGCCATGTGCGCGCGCGGCGTGAGCTAGACGAAAAGGCGTGCGGCGGGTGTGCTGTAGCCAGTGGCTGGCTGGTGGGGGCGCAAGGGCCACGTGGGCGTACGGGCCGCGGGGTAGAGAGGCGACCAGGTGAGAAACGACACGGACGCGTCCTGGCTGGCGGCGGTGCTGGCTAGGCCGGCCCTGGAGGGAGGCCCAGGTGGCTGCTGCTTCCCTTCTCTTTTCTTTTTTATTTCCAAAAAGAAAAGAAAAGAAAAGCACAGGGAAAAATAAGAGGAGTTGGAGTAAAAGGAAAATATCCCCAAACTCCTGGAATTCTCCACTATTTTAATAAATTGCAATGGGCATTTTTAGAGGTAGAAAAATAAGACAAGTTTGAAAATAGTTCAAACTTGTGTCATTTTTTAACCTGACCAAAACAACTTCAAATGAGGAGATTTTTGGCAAAAAGGTTTAAGATATGGAACAAGATTTACAGAGAGAAAATGAACATTTATTGAGAAAGGAGAATGGTACTTGATAAAAAGAAGGAAGGAGAGAGAAGGAGGGAGAGATGATGGTGCAAAAGTTTGAAGGGGAGCAAGGTCATGCCCAATAAACCCATGCAACATCTTGAATGGCAAAATGCAACATGATATGACATGAGATGAAAATACACTAAATGATGACATGAAATAAAATGCAAGACACCAACAAAACAACAAGAGGGAAAAACCCAACCACGGAGGAAATATTATATCACAATGCCAAAAATGGCAAGAGTTGGAGTTACAATTATGGCAAGTTACTTCCGGGGTGTTACAACACTCCACCACTACAAGAGGATCTCGTCCCGAGATCTAGGACTGAAAGAACTCCGGATACTCAGAACGGAGGTGATCCCCGCGCTCCCAGGTAGCTTCTCGGTCGGAATGGTGTGACCACTTCACTTTCAGGAATTTGATTGACTTGTTGCGAGTCTTGCGCTCGGTTTCTTCAAGAATAGCAACGGGGTGCTCATGATAAGAGAGATCTTCTTGAAGGTCAATCTCTTCGAAGTTGATAGTGCGTTCAGGAGTCTTGAAGCACTTGCGAAGCTGTGACACGTGAAACACATCGTGCACGTTTGCAAAGTTGGATGGAAGCTCAAGTTGATAGGCGAGATCGCCTCTTTTTCCAATGATCTTGAAAGGACCCACGTATCTAGGTGCAAGCTTCCTTTGATACCGGCGGACGAGTGCCTTTCATTAGAGAGACGCGAGGTAGACATGGTCTCCGATTTCAAAAGCCACATCACGGTGCTTATCATCATAATAGCTCTTCCGCGCGATTGCGCGGCTTTGAGATTCTCACTAATGACTTGGCACATTTCTTCTGCTTCTGTGATCAAGTCATTGCCAAGAAGTTGGCGTTCACCTGTCTCAGACCAATTGAGAGGAGTACGGCACTTTCTGCCATAGAGAATTTCGAATGGGGCCTTGCCCGAACTCGCTTGGAAGCTGTTGTTGTAAGAGAACTCGGCATATGGAAGACAATCTTCCCACTTCATACCGAAATAAATGACACAAGCCCTGAGCATATCTTCAAGGATTTGATTTACTCGCTCAACTTGGCCACTTGTTTGAGGATGGAAAGCTGTCTTTGAAAGCGAATGTTGGTGCCCATGGCCTTCAAAAAGACTCCCAAAACTTGGAAGTAAAGATGCTGCCACGGTCCAAAGAGATCACTTGTGGAATGCCGTGCAAGGAGACAATCTGGAGGTGTATAGCTCGCCAACCGAGCTGCTGTGATGGATTCTTTGATAGGAAGAAAATGAGCCACTTTAGTAAGCTTGTCAATGACAACGAAGATAGCATCATTTCCACGCTTGGACTTTGGAAAGCCACCACGAAGTCCATTTCAATATGATCAAACTTCCACTCTGGAATAGCAAGAGGTTGGAGGAGACCAGCTGGTCTTTGGTGTTCTGCTTTCACTCTTCTGCAGACATCACATTCATTCACGAATTGAGCGATCTCTCGCTTCATTCGAGTCCACCAATATGACTGCTTGAGATCATGGTACATCTTCGTACTTCCAGGATGAATGGATAGAAGCGAATTGTGAGCCTCGTTCATAATGACTTTTCTCAGATCACCCTTAGGAACCACAATCCGGTCCTCAAAGAACAGGGTGTCTTTGTCATCAATGTGGAAGCACTTGTACTTGGAAATGCCCTTGTCGATACCACGTTTCACCTTTTTCACCATGGTATCCATAAGCTGAGCCTCACGAATCTGATCTTCCAAAGTAGGAGATACTATGAGGTTGGCAAGAAAGCCTTGAGGAACAACTTGAAGATTCAGCTTATGGAAAGCTTCACGAGATCCGGCCGAAAGGGCTTGAGGATTAGACTGTTGCGAAGCTTTTCTCGCTCAAAGCATCTGCAATGACATTGGCCTTGCCCGAGTATATTCAATACTTGGGTTGTACTCTTGAATCATTTCACCCATCGAGTCCGCCTGAGGTTGAGGTTGGGTTGAGTGAAGATGTACTTGAGACTCTTGTGATTGGTGAAAATGTCCACTTTCCTTCCCAACAAGAGATGTCTCCACGTTATCAATGCATGGACAACTGCCGCCAACTCAAGATCGTGAGTGGGGTAGTTCTTCTCGTTGGGCTTCAATCAAGCGAGAGGTATAAGCCACAACTCTCTTCTCTTGCATTAACACAGCACCGAGACCTTGAAGAGAAGCATCACAGAAAACTTCAAATGGCTTGGATTCATCAGGAGGAGTCAAGACAGGAGCTGTGACGAGTTTCTCTTTGAGGGTATTGAAAGCAACGTCACACTCGGGATACTAGACATACTTCACATGCTTTTGGAGGAGGTTGGAAAGAGGCTTTGCAATCTTGGAGAAGTTCTCAACGAATCTTCGGCAATAGCTTGCAAGACCAAGAAAATCATGGAGCTGCTTGACATTCGAGGAGGTTCCCAATTCACAATTGCGGACACCTTCTGGGATTAACAGCGATGCCCTTGGCGGAGATGATATGACCAAGATAAAGCACTTCATCAAGCCAAAATTCACATTTGGAGAACTTAGCATAGAATTGATACTCTCTGAGCTTGTCTAGCACCAATCGCAAATGTTTGGCATGATCCTTCTTATTCTTGGAGAAGACCAAAATATCATCAAGATAGACCAAGACGAATTCATTGGTGTAGGGGTTGAAAATGAAGTTCATCATCCGAGAGAATGTTGGAGGAGCATTGACAAGGCCGAAAGACATGACAAGATATTCATAAGAACCAAAGCTTGTTCGAATGCTGTCTTGGGAATATCTTGTTCACGAATGCGAATATGATGATACCCCATACGAAGGTCAAGCTTGGAGAACACTGTAGCACCTTTGAGTTGCTCGAAAAGCTCATTGATGTTGGGAAGTGGATACTTGTTCTTGATTGTCTTCTTATTCAATGGACGGTAATCGACGCAAAGTCGGTCCGTGCCATCCTTCTTCTGGACAAAAAGAACACCACAACCCCAAGGAGATGAACTCGGTCTGATCAGACCCAGACGTTCTTGTTCATCGAGCTGCTTCTTCAATTCCTTCAGCTCATCAGGTCCAAGCTTGTATGGACGCTTGCAAACGGGTTCAGTGCCAGGCTCAAGATCGATAACGAACTCAACTCGCCGATGAGGAGGCATACCCGGAAGCTCTTCTGGAAAGACATCTTGGTAGTCACAAACGACTGGAATCTGAGAGATGGCATTCAGTTCGCCCTTCTCATTGAGAGAAAACAACCGAATAGTTTCATCACGAGCGGCATAGATGATCACATCATTAGAAGAGTGAGTCAATTGAATTTCCCTGGCAGCACAATCAATCTGAGCTTTGTGCTGAGAAAGCCAGTCCATTCCGAGAATAAGATCAATATCCGAGTCACCGAGAACAATTGGTTTAGCCAGAAATCTATAATCGCCCATCTTGATACCGACATTTGGAACCAACATGGTAGATCTCAAACGCTTAGCCGAGAAATAACTTGCATAGCTTTAGATAAAGCCTCGTATCAAAATTGTGCTTCATGCAAAAGGATATGACATGAAAGAATGCGATGCACCAAATCAAATAAGACTTTTGCAGAATATCGTTAATCGAGAGATTACCCATTATCACATCGGAAGATTCTCTGCTTGAGCTGCATTCATCATATTGACCTTTGCAAACTTGGGATTATGCTTGACCACCGCATTGCTGGAAGATTTCACAGGAGGAGGAGGCGGAAGGCGCTTTGGTTGAAGCACTTGTTCGCATAGTGACCTTTCTGCGACATTTGTTGCAAGTCACCTCGTAGAGCGGACGGTGGTAAGGAGCACTTGACCTTGGATCTTGAGAATTAGACTTGTTCGATAGCTTGGGTTGGGTGGGTGGGAAGATCCACGGCCACCTGAGTTCTTCTGGCGATAAGACCGACGGGAGGAGGAGGAAGGTAGAACTTCGCTGCTTAGCTGCCACTTGAGAGGAAGAAGAAGACTGAACTGCATCCCCGATTCTCTTCTTAGAGGCCTCACATTTGAGCTGGGCAGCTTCTTCAAAGGCCATGTTGTAGAAATCATCATACTTATCTCGCTCAAAAAGCACAAGAGGTAATTGCAGATCTTCTCTCGGACCACCTCTGAATTGATAGATCATACTCTTCTCATCGTGTGCGCCTTGCTTAGCAAAACGAGCGAGCTTCGAACTGGATATTGTATTGATAGACAGACATGTTGCCCTGCTTGAGATTGCGGAACTCCTCACGCTTGCTCTCAACAACACTTTTCGAATGTGATGAGCTCAAATCACGGCGGAACTCATCCTGTAATGACACGACCTCCTCTGGAATCTTTGTATTGTCGGTACCACTCAGCAGCTTGATCCTTGAGTTGAAACGATGCAAACTTGACAAAGTCCTCGTGTCCGACATTGCTACAATCAAAATGCTTGCATATGTCCACAAGCCAATCGTCAGCGTCTTTGGCCTCAACACAGAAACTGAAAGACTTCGGCTGATTAGCGAGGAACTGACTGAGAGTAGCAAAGTGTGGCTGATTGTTGCCTTGACCTTGATTTCCTTGATTGCCTTGCCCTCGAGTACGCTTCTTGCAAGAGCTGCAAAATCATCGAGCATTGGCATTGGTGGCTGCCATGATAGCTTGCCGTGCCTCCGGAGGCGGAGGTGGAGGTGGAGGTGGAGGTTCTGACCGATCCCCATCATTGCGATCCGGATTCGTACGTGTTGGCGGAGCCATCTGAAGAGGGTGACATCCGTTAGTCCTTTGATAGACAAAAGATAAGTAGAATCAACGGATAGAAATTGCAACATATAGTCTTCACAATAAACATTCAACAAGAATGAACGAATGAATTCCAAAGTTAATCATCACACGCCCATTAAGGTGAGAAGCCACTTAGATAAAGATATGGAAAGAACATCTGCTTAGAAACAAATTGAATATCACAACTGAAAACAAAAGATTGGCTTCTAGAATGAGCCGAACAAACACATGATAGAGATTTACGCCCAAAGTGTTGTGTGGTGGGGCCCACACGGACACGACGATAGCGGACGTCACGAATGACAAACAAGACGCCCCGAATCAGCATAGCCAAGGATTCTTTAAGACGCCTCGCGACCAATCAGAATCGACCGTGAATGGGCGGACCACTAGACGTTGAACCCCAATCTCAAATCATACATCCGTCGGAAAGAATATCCCGTAAGCTACTAGAATTCCACCTATAAACTCCCAAACTTTCTGGTTATGCAATCTGGTGTTGGGGATACAGGGACAAAAATATATCACCCAAACTAACAATACCAAGATCCAATTGTATCCATCCGTCAACACATAACCAAGAAATCCTCGGAAATCGTGTACCTCGACCTTCAAAAACCATCCGTTATACAAGTCATGGCAATACTCCCTTTTCGCCACAAAGATCGGGCTATCGAGGTTATCTCACCAACAACGCACAAAAGAGATTCGATGTCGGCAAAACTCGGTATTCCGAATCGCAACGATAAAATTGTGACGACAACACCTCGGAGCTCAACTCCCGGACACCGCCACAACCCCTAAATGTCGAGGCACCAAGAACAATGTTCTCGCCACAAAACCATCGAACGATTCCAAGAAACCCACGTGATCCTAAAAAAATTTAGTGAAATTTGAGAAGAGGAGAGTCAAAACTCTATGTCGAGACCTCACAGAGCTATTTAAGGGACTGGGAAGTAAAAGAATCCTACTCTCCGATATATATAATCCTAAGACTCAAAAACATTTTTCCATTCTAGACTCAACAACGCCAGCAAACAATCAAGTAGGGGGCTCCTAAGTCGGGGAAGGCTCTGATTACCAACTTGTAACGCCCCCGATGCGGCTATATCTCCCATGTGTCGAGGCACGACTTAGAGGCATAACCGCATTGAAAGCAATGTCGCAAGTGAGGTAATCTTCACACAACCCATGTAATAATTAAGGGAAAGAGATACATAGTTGGCTTACAGTCGCCACTTCACACAGTACATAAATAAACATCCATCATTCAGAGTACACTCAAGGTCCGACTACGGAACCAAAATAAAAGAAGATACCTCAAATGCTACACAGATCCCGAATCGTCCCAACTGGGCACCACTATCGATCATCGTGAAAAGACACATAGTAGCGACCACGCCTCGTCGAACTCCCACTTGAGCTCGGTTGAGTCACCTGCACCGGCCTCATCGGAACCTGCAACTGTTTTGAAGTATCTGTGAGTCACGGGACTCAGCAATCTCACACCATGAGATCAAGACTATTTAAGCTTATAGGAAGGACAGGGTAGTAAAGTGGAGCTGCTGCAAGCGACTAGCATATATGGTGGCTACATTGCAAAAGAGAGCGAGGAGAGAAGCAAAGCACGGTCGTGAAGCTAGTAGCGATCAAGAAGTGATCATGAACTACTTACGTCAGACATAACTCCAACACCGTGTTCACTTCCCGGACTCCGAGAAGAGACCATCACGGTTACACACGCGTTGATGTGTATTTATATGAGGTCAACTTTGGGTTTTCTACAACCGACATTAACAAATTCCCATCTGCCTCATAACCAAGGGCACGGCTTTGAAAAATATTACCTGCAGGGTGTCCCAACTTAGCCCATTATAAACTCTCACGGTCAACGAAGGATATTCTTCTACCGAAGACCCGATCAATCTCGAATCCCGGACTACAAGACATTTCGTCAGAATAAAACAAGACCAGCAAAGCCACTGACAGCCGACAAATCCCGATAGGAGCTGCACATATCTCGCTCTCGTGGCACATCCGGATGAGACAGGCTACGAGTAAAACCAAGCCTCGAGTTTCCCGTGGTGGCCCAAGGTAGCGGTTCGGTTCGGGCCAGCACTCAAGGAGCACTGGTCCGGGGTTAAAATAAAGATGACCCTCGGCTCGCGAAACCCGGGGAAAAAGGCTTAGGTGGCAAATGGTAAAACCAAAGTTGGGCCTTCTTTGGGCGAGTCTTATTCAAAGCGAATCGTCAAGGGGTCCCATAAATCACCCAACCGTAAGGAACGCTAAATCAAGGAACATAACACCGGTATGACGGAAACTAGGTGGCAAGAGTGGAACAAAACACCAGGCATAAGGCCGAGCCTTCCACCCTTTACCAAGTATATAGATGTATTAAAATATAGCAGATATATATATTGTGATATCCCCAACAAGTAAACATGTTCCAAAGAGGAACAACATCTCCATGTCCCAACAAGGAACAAACTTCAGCTTCACCTGCAACTAGCAACGCTATAAGAGGGCTGAGCAAAGCGGTAACATAGCCAATCAACGGTTTGCTAGGAAAAGGATGGTTAGGGGCTGACATGGCAATATGGGTGGCATGATATAGCAAGTGGTAGGCATCGCAGCATAGGCATAGCAAAAGAGCGAGCAACTAGCATAGCAAATATAGAAGTGATTTCGAGGGTATGGTCATCTTGCCTGCAAAGTTCTCAGAGTTGTCGAAAGCTTGATCCTCGTAAGCGTTCTCAACAGGGTCCTCGTTCACTTAACTCGCCTCCGGCTCTACCCAAGCAAGAACAACAGGCAAAGGGGACAAACATCAATCACGATGCAATGCGCAAGCAACATGATGCAAAACATGGCATGATGCACAACCAAGAATGTTGCTTGACTGGTAAAATAACAATGCATGGCAACACGGACAAACAAAACTACAAGTTAGATGGAGCCCAAATTGCAACGAGTTGCGAATCAACGGAGCACCACATCAATTATTTAGTTCTCTCCTGTTAGGAACCCAACAATATTAAACGTTGTTTAACCATGTCAAGGGGTGAAACATAACAAAACTAACTATTTAGGCAAGTTTAAATGAGTCCGGAAATAACAAAACAATAAGTCCGGAAACTCCTCATATGCATATTTGAATTTGGTACAGAACTGACCTAACACAATTTTAGAGTTATTAAACAAGCAAAGTAAAACCACCATGTTAAACTAGGCAAAATTATACCCCATTTCAATATATAGTTTGTTTAAAACCGAGCTACGGATTAAAAGTTATGAATTTAACCATTTAGCATGCGAGTTACGCAAATTAATGCAAACAGCAAATTTTAAATATTTTTAACATGGATGAAAAAGGCAAAATAATAAGCTACACAAGATTCTAAGCATTTTGCATATATAAAGTATTTGTATATGATGCATGGTTGATTAAACAGGAGCATTTTAAAAATGTTGGCAATTTTCTGTAAATTATGCATGTCAAAGAAAAATGCAGAAACGCATGGAAGGGAAAGAAAAAAAAAACACGGGCGAATGCATCACACCCTAGCAGCCCGAGGGAACTGGCCCAACAGGCCACAAGTGCACGCCGGGAAGGAAAAAATATACACACGAGGGCAAAACAATTGGGGCACTCGATTCAACCAGAACCCTCGTAAGAGAGCACAGGCGCTAGCCACTGCGCTAGCACGGCGCCAGGATACTGAGGGCTAACTTTTGCAGAAGTACAAAATATTGAAGCGGCGACGGGCTTCCATCTACATGGGGAACGGCTGCTCCGTCGGCCGGCGGGACAGCCAGCCGCGGCTCGCTGCGCTTCCAAGCGCCGGGGGGTGCGGAAAACAGGTGGGGAGCGCGTGTGGTTGGAGCAGCTGCAGAGAGGGCTCGAGCACGAGCTTGAGCTCGTGTCGGGCAGAGGCGGCTTCGGCAAGCGGGATCTCGCTCGCTCTCCAGCGGGCGAAAAGCGTGAGGCAAACGCGGCGTGGAGAGACGCGGCTAGGCAAGAGCCGGAGCGCACGGGACGCGCGGGTGCGCTGCAGCAGGACGCACAACCAACAATCTTCAGACTTCGCCGGAGCACTACAGGCGCGGCCAGACACGGATCGGGCGAGCTCTACGGGCGCCTACAAGACACGGGACGGATGGGAGAGGGAGGTGATTTACCCAGCTCACCCAAAGGCACGACGGAGTTGACGGAGACGAGCCGGAGGCGACGAAGTGGAGCTCTGAATCTAGGCGCGGGCCTGACCGAGAGGAAGACGGAAGCAGAGGGCGTCGATGAACTTGTCGTCCGGGCACCGTAGTCGACGTCGTGGACGAAGTCGACGACGAGGAAGAAGATGGACATGACCTGCGGGGCTTGAAGTGACCGGAGAGCTCGCCGGCGGCGCAGGCGCGCTCAAAGCGCCGGACGGAGCGGGCGGGGCGGTGAATCTGGTGGCTACCACCGACGGCGGCGATGGGAGGAAGAGGGAAACCCTAGGGGTCGTGTGGACACGGAGAGGGATAAAAAGGAGGCTAGGGCGACGGGTGGAGCACGGCGTCCGACGCTGGCCGTGGCCATGTCTTGTGTGGCGTGAGCTAGACGAAAAGGCATGCGGCGGGTGTCTTTGTAGCAGGCTGGCTGGTGGTGGGGCGCAAAGCCACGCGTGGGCGTCGGGCAGGGGTAGAGAGGCGACCAGTGAGAAACGACACGGACGCTGCGTCTGGTGGCGGCGTGTCTTGGCTAGGCCGGCCCGGAGGGAGGCCAGTGGCTGCTGCTTCCCTTCTCTTTTCTTTTTTATTTCCAAAAAGAAAAGAAAAGAAAAGCACAGGGAAAAATAAGAGGAGTTGGAGTAAAAGGAAAATATCCCCAAACTCCTGGAATTCTCCACTATTTTAATAAATTGCAATGGGCATTTTTAGAGGTAGAAAAATAAGACAAGTTTGAAAATAGTTCAAACTTGTCTCATTTTTGAACCTGACCAAAACAACTTCAAATGAGGAGATTTTTGGCAAAAAGGTTTAAGATATGGAACAAGATTTACAGAGAGAAAATGAACATTTATTGAGAAAGGAGAATGGTACTTGATAAAAAGAAGGAAGGAGAGAGAAGGAGGGAGAGATGATGGTGCAAAAGTTTGAAGGGGAGCAAGGTCATGCCCAATAAACCCATGCAACATCTTGAATGGCAAAATGCAACATGATATGACATGAGATGAAAATACAGTAAATGATGACATGAAATAAAATGCAAGACACCAACAAAACAACAAGAGGGAAAAACCCAACCACGGAGGAAATATTATATCACAATGCCAAAAATGGCAAGAGTTGGAGTTACAATTATGGCAAGTTACTTCCGGGGTGTTACAAGCTTCTAGGGTTTAGCCTCTACGATCTCGTGGTAGATCAACTCTTGTAATACTCATATCATCAAGATCAATCAATCAGGAAGTAGGGTATTACCTCCATCGAGAGGGCCCAAACCTGGGTAAACATTGTGTCCCCCGCCTCCTGTTACCATTAGCCTTAGACACACAGTTCGGGACCCCCTACCCGAGATCCGCCGGTTTTGACACCGACAGTCGTTTCTTAAAGTTTGGAGCTGCGATGCTTATGTGAAAAAACTTCAACCTGATAAGCTCGAACCTAAATCGGAGAAATGTGTCTTCATAGGATACCCAAAGGAAACTGTTGGGTACACCTTCTATCACAGATCCGAAGGCAAGACATTTGTTGCTAAAAATGAATCCTTTCTAGAGAAGGAGCTTCTCTCGAAAGAAGTGAGTGGGAGGAAAGTAGAACTTGATGAGGTAACTGTACCTGCTCCCTTATTGGAAAGTAGTTCATCATAGAAACCGGTTCCTGTGACACCTACACCAATTAGTGAGGAAGCTAATGATGATGATCATGAAACTTCAGATCAAGTTACCACCGAACCTCGTAGGTCAACCAGAGTGAGATCCACACCAGAGTGGTACGGTAATCCTGTTCTGGAGGTCATGTTACTAGACCATGATGAACCTACGAACTATGAGGAAGCGATGATGAGCCCAGATTCCGCAAAATGGCTTGAGGCCATGAAATCTGAGATGGGATCCATGTATGAGAACAAAGTATGGACTTTGGTCGACTTGCCCGATGATCGGCAATCCATCAAGAATAAATGGATCTACAAGAAGAAGACAGACGATGATGGTAATGTTACTGTCTACAAAGCTCGACTTGTTGCGAAAGGTTTTCAAAAATTTCAAGGAGTTGACTACGATGAGACCTCACCCGTAGCGATGCTTAAGTCCGTCCGAATCCTGTTAGCAATTGTTGCATTTTATGATTATGAAATTTGGCAAATGGATGTAAAGACTGCATTCCTGAATGGATTTCTAGAAGAAGAGTTGTATATGATGCAACCTGAAGGTTTTATCGATCCAAAGAGTGCTAAAAAAGTGTGCAAGCTCCAGCGATCCATTTATGGACTGGTGCAAGCCTCTTGGAGTTGGAATAAACGTTTTGATAGTGTGATCAAAGCATATGGTTTTATACAGACTTTTGGAGAAGCCTGTGTTTACAAGAAAGTGAGTGGGAGCTCTATAGCATTTCTAATACTGTATGTGGATGACATATTGTTGATTGGAAATGATATAGAATTTCTCGATAGCATAAAAGGATACTTGAATAAGAGTTTTTCAATGAAAGACCTTGGTGAAGCTGCTTACATATTAGGCATCAAGATCGATAGAGATAGATCAAGACGCTTAATTGGACTTTCACAAAGCACATACCTTGACAAAGTTTTGAAGAAGTTCAAAATGGATCAGTGATGTAGGGCGGAACCCTACGTGGATGATCTTTCACGTTTGGAGTGGATCCTACGGGGAATCACAAAGAACACGCGGAAGAACAAAGGGAAACACGGAGGAAACGAGAGAGAGATCGCTCAACCAACAAGGAATCAATCACACAAGTGCTAGATCACCGAACACAAAGAGGTACATATGATCCACAATCAACAAAGATAAGGATACACGAGTAGCCGTTCTTCTCCGAGAGGAGGTCTTGATGGGGTCCACCCTAGAAGTGGGTCTTGAATCCGCTTGGGGGATCTTCTCCGAAGAGGTCCTGAGCTCCGAGGAGAAGTAACCAAGTGGATGAGCAAGGCTCTCACACAAACATGAGCTAAACCTAAGCTAACCCTAGAAAGAGGAAGGGGATGGAGTATATATATTCTAGGGGGCGAAGAGGTACATGGGCATCGGCCCTTCACTGTGCGCAGACAGGCGGAGCCGGATGTCCGGGCGTCGGGCCGGATGTCCGGGGCTTCAGGAGGCGCCGGATGTCCGGCTGGGGCCGGATGTCCGGGCCGAGGATGCCACTCAGCAGAATCGGTCTGGGCGCCGATTTCCGGCTTCGCCGATATCCGGCTGGGGCCGAATGTCCGGGGCCTGGTGGCCGGATGTCCGGGCCCTGTAGGGTTCCTGGCTGGGCTGCGGCTGCGGTGTTGGCGTCTCCAGGGGCCGGATGTCCGGGGCCTTGGCCGGATGTCCGGGGCCTGGAGGGTGAACTTGCCCGCCTGTGGTCCTCTTCATCCGTGGACTTGGCGGCTCATCCGTCTTCACGTGCATCTTCGGAAGGCTCCTCTTGACACCTAATGATGCATAGCATATCGGACTTAGGTAGTAGCCATGTCTCGAGTGGATCATATGTGATATCACTAAGGAAGGAAGTCACCTCGTTCTCGAGAGCTCTAGCTCTAGCTCGTGTCATGGGTCCTCTTGGCTCTTGATGAGATGGTTGTAGATCCATGGGGATGATCGTGGGATGCTCCGCATCATCTCCCCCCACAGGAGAGATCCGACCTCGGATCAAAAGCTCCATTTCCATGGTATGGTGCGAGGTCCTTGACATTGAAGATGTCGCTCACGTTGTATTTGTCTCGAGGTAGGTCGATCTTGTAAGCGTTGTTGTTGTAGCGTGCTAGCACCTTGAAAGGTCCATCGGCTCGAGGGAGAAGCTTGGACTTGCGCTCTTTGAGGAAGCGGTCCTTGCGAAGGTGTAGCCACACTAGATCACCAATGTTGAAGACCATGGGTTGCTTGTTGGCGTTGAGCTTGGTTGCTAGTCGTTGTACTTGGCGCTCGATGCTGTGCCTTGTATCTTCGTGCATCTTCTTGATGTAGCTTGCCCGTGCACTCGCATCCATGTTGGTGCGCTCTTGGAGAGGAAGTGGTAGAATGTCCAATGGTGACAACAGGTTGAAACCGTAGACGACCTCGAAGGGGGACTTGCCGGTAGTCGAATGTCTTGCACGGTTGTAGGCGTACTCGGCGATGGGTAGACATGCTTCCCACTCCTTGATGTTCTTGTTGATCAAGACACGAAGTAGAGTGGATAGTGTGCAGTTCGTCACCTCCGTTTGGCCGTCGGTTTGAGGATGGTATGCCGATGAGAACAAGAACTTGATTCCGAGCTTGGCGCATAGGGTCTTCCAAAAGTAACTCAAGAACTTGACGTCACGATCGGAGACGATTGTCTTTGGTACGCCATGGAGTCGCAAGATTTCCCTACAAAAGAGATTTGCAACATGTGAAGCATCGTCTATCTTGTTGCAAGGAATGAAATGTGCCATCTTAGAAAATCTATCCACAACAACAAACACGGAATCCTTTCCATTTTGAGTCCTAGGCAAACCAAGTACAAAATCCATACTAATGTCTTCCCATGGTTGATAAGGAATACGAAGAGGCATGTAAAGACCATGAGATTGAGCTTTAGACTTAGCTTTGCGACATGTATAGCATCGGTGGTGAAGCGTGGGGCGTCATGAACATCTTGGGCCAAAAGTAGTTGTTGGAGAGCGTGGCGAATGTCTTGTCACGTCCAAAGTGTCCCATGAGTCCGCCTCCATGAGCCTCTTGCAAAAGGAGCAGACGAAGAGAAGACTCAGGAATGCATAGTTTGTTAGCTCTCATAAGATAAGCATCCTTGATGTAATATTGTTCCCAAGAAGTATGCGTCAAACACTTAGCATAAGGAATAGCAAAAGATGGATCATGCTCATACAAGTCTTTTATATGCTCAAAACCAATAACATTCAACTCAAGTTGAGTGACAAGCATGCATATGCGGAAAAGAGCGTCGGCAACTACATTTTCTTTACCCTTAATGTACTTGATCACATAAGGAAAAGATTCAATAAATTCACTCCATTTTGCATGACGCTTGTTTAATTTGGTTTGACCTTTGAGGTACTTAAGCGTTTCATGATCGGTATGGATGACAAACTCATGAGGTCTAAGGTAATGTTCCCAAACATGTAGCACACGCACTAAAGCATACAATTCTTTGTCATAGATGGGATAATTAAGTTGAGCACCGGAGAGTTTTTCACTAAAATAAGCAATGGCTCATTTTTCTTGCATCAAAACTCCGCCAATTCCGGTACCACTTGCATCACAATGAACCTCAAAAGTTTTGTCAAAATTGGGCAAAGCAAGAATCGGAGCATGAGTAAGCAAAGACTTGAGCTCATCAAAAGCGGTTGATTGCAAAGTTCCCCAAACAAAGGGAGTATTCTTCTTACTCAAGGCATGCAAAGGAGCGGCAATTGTGCTAAAATCTTTCACAAAGCGACGATAAAACCCCGCAAGACCAAGAAAACTTCGCACTTGTTGCAAATTGGTGGGTTGGGGCCAAGTTTTAATTGCTTCAATTTTAGATTCATCAACATGGACACCCTTTGAGGATACTACAAAACCCAAGAAAACCACTTTGTCAACGCCAAAAGTGCATTTTTTTCAAGTTTGCATAAAGGCTTTGCTTGCGAAGAGTTTGCAACACAGATTTTACATGATTGATGTGTTCTTTCATGGTTTTGCTAAACACAAGAATATCATCAAAGTAAACCACAACAAAGACTCCAATGTAAGGACGAAGCACATGATGCATAAGACGCACGAAAGTCCCGGGAGCCTCCGAAAGACCCATAGGCATCACTAACCACTCATATAAACCAAATTTGGTTTTGAAAGCAGTTTTCCATTCATCACCCTCTTGTATGCGGATTTGATAATAGCCACTTTTAAGGTCAATTTTTGAGAAAAAGTTGGCTCCACTAAGTTCATCAAGCATATCATCTAAGCGAGTAATGGGATGCCTATAGCGGACGGTGATAGCATTTATAGTTCTACAATCGGAACACAAGCGAAAACTTCCATCGGGCTTAGGCACAAGTATAACGGGAATGACACAAGGGCTTAAACTTTCACGTACATGACCGTTGTCGATTAGTTGTTGTACTTGCCGTTGAATCTCCTTGGTTTCTTCGGGATTGACTCGGTATGGAGCTTTGTTTGGTAGAGGCGCCCGGGATGAGGTCGATTCGATGCTCAATGCCTCAAGAGGAGGTAGACCCGAGGTAGCTCATCGGGGAAAACATCTTGAAATTCCTGCAAAAGAAATTGAAACACCAAAGGTAGCTCGTGAATGGTGTTAGTTTTTGGTTCTCCATCCTTGCACACAAGGACAAAGTGCATCACACTCGATGGGTTCTCACACACTTCTCTCATCTCACTTTTGGTGGCAAATAGGATGAGGTTTTTCTCTAGGCTAAGAGGCACTCAAATGTGTTTTGTGGCTCTCACTCACTTTTGGGTGGATCACTTTCTCACTCTTGTCTCTATGATGGGTGGCTTGCTTGTCGGCTATCACTTGAGTAGGAGACATAGGTCGTAGCACATATTCCTTCCCTTTCATCTTGAAGCTATAGTGATTGGTGCGCCCATTGTGGATGACACCACGGTCGAATTGCCATGGTCGACCTAGAAGTAGGTGGCAAACGGTCATTGGGACCACATCACACTCCAACATGTCTTCATAAGCACCAATTTTGAAGGAGACTTGGACCGTATGCTCGACTCAGATAGTGCCGAGTCACTTATCCATTGAACCTTGTAGGGTGCGGTACTTCCTCTTGACCAATTGAAGTTTGGAACATAGTTCTTCACTTGCCAAGTTGTGGCATCTACCTCCATCGATGATGACCTTGACGGACCTTCCGCTGATGCCGGCCTTTGTGTGGAAGATGTGGCATCTTTGGTCGCCTTCTTGTTGATGTTGAAGGGTCAAGACCTTGGAGACAACGAGGCGGGCTCAATCCTCATCGCAAAAGACTTGATCATCTTCATCTTCGTTCACTCGCCGGTGCATGGCCACTTGCTCAAGGGCTTCCATCTCCTCATCACTCATTGAGTCATATGTGCCGTCGTCATTGAGGATCATGGTCCGCTTGTTGGTGCATTCATAGGACTTGTGGACTCGGCCGCCGCAAGTGAAACACTTGAAGGAGCTTGTTTTGATGGTCTCATCGGTCGGAGTAGATGATGAAGCACGCGGCTTGAAGTTGCTTGTAGTAGGAGGAGGACGACTTGAACTTGTCGAATTTCTCTTGTAATTCGACTTGTCGTCGTTTTTTGTAGAAGGTTTGGTTGAAGTAGATGTTGGAGGAGGTGTTGAAACTTGGTTGTTGGAGAAGCCGTAGGTCTTGGACGAGTACTTGGCGTACTTGAAGTCATCTTGCACTTGACATTCCGCCTTTGTAGCTTGATGCACGAGCTCAATGAGGGTGGAGTATGGTTGGAAGTCGGCGATCTTCTTGATGGGATGATTTAGTCCATTCAAGAAACGTGCCATAGTTTGCTCATCATCTTCCTTGACATTGGCTCGAATCATGGCTATCTCCATTTCCTTGTAGTATTCTTCAACACTCTTTGTTCCTTGCTTGAGAAGTTGGAGTTTCTTGAAGAGGTCGCGGTTGTAGTAGGTTGGCACAAAACATGCTCGCATGACATCCTTCATTTGAGCCCAAGTGGTGATTGGAGGTTCACCTCTTGCTTGTCGTCGCTCAATGATTTGTTCCCACCATATGAGCACATAGTCTTGGAACTCAAGTGATGCCATAGCGATTTTCTTCGCTTCCTCGTAGTTGTGCAACCAGAAGATTTTGTCAACCTTCAATGCCCATGCGAGATAGTCTTCGGGGTCATTGCTTCCGTTGAACTTGGGCATGGTGAATTTTAGCTTGCCGTAGTGTTGCTCTTCATTGTGTTGTTGGCGATGTTGATGATGACGCCCTTGACGTGGATTGCAATCATCTTCATGTTGCTCTTGGCGTGGAGGAAGACCATGATCAACTTGCTCTTGTTGAACTTGAGGTTGAAGTGGAGCTTGACGAGCTTGTGGAGGAGCTTGAGGAACTTGATGTTGTCCATGAGATTGGTAGTTCCTCTCTTGGATTTCTTCTTGAAGGGCTTCCTCTTGATTGCACCGTTCGCGATTGCGGTTGGCGAAGGCTCTACTTGATTCTTGAAGGGCGCGTTGCGCCTCAAGAGTTGCGCTTCACGTTGTTGTTGTTGAAGACGTTGAGCCTTGGCGTCTTGTTCGTCTTGGTGTAGACGCGCTCGTTCTTCCTCTTGGCGCCGTAGTCGTTGTCGTTCTCGAGCTTGAGCAAAAGCGTCTTGGTTTGATTGAGGACGAGGAACTTGATCATCAACTTGCTCTTGTGAATGCTTGTCATGTAGCGGGTTGCGAGATGCATGACGGTCTTGACGTGCGGCACGACGAAGAGTGTTTGAAGTAGGTGTACTTGAGTCGTAGAAGGTGTCGTCGGAGTGTCGATTCGATCGGCTCCGTCTTGATGATGAAGAAGTTGAATGATGCCGGTTTCTCATCAAGGCGCGTATCTCGTCCATTATCGCATCATTCTCTTGCTTGTGAGCGTCGAACTTGTTGTCGAAGTAGTCTCTTGTACGTTGCTCGGAGAGTCGCAAGTCGGTGGCGAGGTTGTCTATGCGGACGCTCATTTCTTGTTGTTCTTGGTGCAATGCTCGTTGTGCACCAAAGAGGTGGCTCTTGGTGACGTATGATGACATGTCGTCGTCTTGCTCGAGGAAGAGTGGGTTGGTAGAAGTACTTGGCCTATCCATCATTCCAAGCAAAATGTGAGTGGTAGGAGAAGAACTTATACCAATGTACCTTTGACCGATGTTGATGATGAATCAAGTTCACTCAAATGCCGACAATGAAATAGCACTATTGGTACCAATTCTTGTCGGTTCTCACACCTACACAAATAAAATCTTATGGTGGAGCTCGGTTAGGATGGTGGCACAAAATTTGATGCAATTGTAAGTGAGACTCAATAATGTTGGAAATGATTCACAAATTTGCAAATGCAACAAGTAGACCAATAGCAAGATATGGTACACGGAAACACACACACAAATAGATAATATGGGGTTATGCAACCAAGGATGAGCCAAAATGTGGAATTCACCAAGATGCTCTTGTTGCACAACACTAGAGAGACGCTAGCACGATTGCACAATAGGCGGATACGAACTTGTGCACAACCTACTAAGCAAAAATGCAACGACTTCTATCCCAAGTATGCTATATGTATGGTGTTTCGATGTGTTGATCCAAGATGATCAAGTATGACAATCTTAATGTTGTATGATGCTATGGTTCTTGCTCATAAGCTCTTTGCTTATCTTTCTCTTTTTGCTTAAAAGTTTGATTGGCTCTTTCTCTTTTGAGCTCTTTGCTCATGCAAAACTTCACGGACCAAGATAGCAATTGTGTATGCGATGACAACTTTGTGACACACAAGTTGATGCCAAGATATGCACCACTTTGGTATGGTATGTATGCTATGGAGTATGATCACTAATGTGCACAAGTCACGTTGCCGGCAATACTCAATGGCTAGTCTCGATGGGTAAGCAACGCAAAAGATTGGCTATGATGGTTATCAATGCAATTGCAAGTTATGAAAAGATGTCGACGATGTTACCGCCCTTGGCTAAGATGAGCGGTGGTGATGTTGATGTTGAACCGTACCTAGATAGCCGAAACACAAAAGGATACGGAAACCCCAACTCAAATTCTCAAAGCAAAATTTGGCAACATTGTCGGAGTTGGTAGTGGGAAAGGCTATGGTGGTGTTATGCGGAAGTGGTGGAGGTATGCGGAAGTGTATGTGGGCACCAGGACAAAATTTGGCGAGAGTTAGGCGGTAAACGGGGTGGTGGATGGGAGTTGCTGCTGCTAGGGGCCGGATGTCCGGGCTGGAAGCCGGATGTCCGGGGTGCCGGATGTCCGGGCTGATCGGGCCGGATGTCCGGGCTCTGAATCCGTGGACGAACTCGATGAACACCGCGTGTAGAGGTCAAATCCGGGGCAAAATTCGGGCGATTTTGTGGATGGAAATTGTGGAAAAGGTGGGGGAATGCTAGATCTACCTGCAACACACGAAATCCGCGGATCAAATCCAACAAAACTTCATCACACCAACAGATCACAAAAAAAAATTGGGGGTATTTTTGGTGGGGATTTTCGGATTTAGGACGAAAACAACAAAATCAAGCTAGAAAACACGGGGTAGGGGCTCCAAAAACGTGATCAACGTGGCTCTTGATACCAAGATGATGTAGGGCGGAACCCTACGTGGATGATCTTTCACGTTTGGAGTGGATCCTACGGGGAATCACGGAGAACACGCGGAAGAACAAAGGGAAACACGGAGGAAACGAGAGAGAGATCGCTCAACCAACAAGGAATCAATCACACAAGTGCTAGATCACCGAACACAAAGAGGTACATATGATCCACAATCAACAAAGGTAAGGATACACGAGTAGCCATTCTTCTCTGAGGGGAGGTCTTGATGGGGTCCACCCTAGAAGGGGGTCTTGAATCCGCTTGGGGGATCTTCTCCGAAGAGGTACTGAGCTCCGAGGAGAAGTAACCAAGTGGATGAGCAAGGCTCTCACACAAACATGAGCTAAACCTAAGCTAACCCTAGAAAGAGGAAGGGGATGGAGTATATATAGTCTAGGGGGGCGAAGAGGTACATGGGCATCGGCCCTTTACTGTGCGCAGACAGGCGGAGCCGGATGTCCGGGCGTCGGGCCGGATGTCCGGGGCTTCAGGAGGCGCCGGATGTCCGGGCTGGGGGCCGGATGTCCGGGCCGGAGGATGCCACTTCTGCAGAATCGGGTGCGTGGCGCCGGATTTCCGGGCTTCTGGCCGGATATCCGGGCTGGGGCCGGATGTCCGGGGCCTGGTGGCCGGATGTCCGGGCCCTGTAGAGTTCTTGGCTGGGCTGCGGCTGCGGTGTTGGCGTCTCCAGGGGCCGGATGTCCGGGGCCTTGGCCGGATGTCCGGGGCCTGGAGGGTGAACTTGCCCGCTTCCGTGGTCCTCTTCATCTGTGGACTTGGCGGCTCGTCCGTCTTCACGTGCATCTTCGGAAGGCTCCTCTTGACACCTAATGATGCATAGCATATCGGACTTAGGTAGTAGCCATGTCTCGAGTGGATCATATGTGATATCAGTAAGGAAGGAAGTCACCTCGTTCTCGAGAGCTCTAGCTCTAGCTCGTGTCATGGGTCCTCTTGGCTCTTGATGAGACGGTTGTAGATCCATGGGGATGATCGTGGGATGCTCCGCATCAATCAGGCTAACAAAGGATTCTTGCCTGTATTACAAGGTGTGAAGTTGAGTAAGACTCAATGCCCGACCACTGCAGAAGATAGAGAGAAAATGAAAAGTGTTCCCTATGCTTCAGCCATAGGGTCTATCACGTATGCAATGTTGTGTACCAGACCTGATGTGTGCCTTGCTATTAGTTTAGCAGGGAGGTACCAAAGTAATCCAGAGTGGATCATCGGACAGCGTCAAGAACATCTGAAATACCCGAAAAGGACTAAGGATATGTTTCTCGTTTATGGAGGTAACAAAGAGCTCGTCGTAAATGGTTACGTCGATGCAAGCTTTGACACTCATCCGGACGATTTTAAATCGCAAACGGGATACGTGTTTATATTGAACGGTGGAGCTGTCAGTTGGTGCAGTTCTAAACAAAGCGTAGTGGCGGGATCTACGTGTGAAGTAGAGTACATAGCTGCTTCAGAAGCAGCAAATGAAGGAGTCTGGATGAAGGAGTTCATATCCGATCTAGGTGTCATACCTACTGCATTGGGTCCAATGAAAATCTTTTGTGAGAATTCTGGTGCAATTGCCATGGCAAAGGAATCCAGATTTCACAAGAGAACCAAGCACATCAAGAGACGCTTCAATTCCATCCGGGATCAAGTCCAGGTGGGAAACATAGAGATTTGCAAGATACATATTGATCTAAATGTTGCAGACCCGTTGACTAAGCCTCTTCCACGAGCAAAACATGATCAACACCAAGACTCTATGGGTGTTAGAATCATTACTATGTAATCTAGATTATTGACTCTACTGCAAGTGGGAGACTGAAGGAAATATTCCCTAAGAGGCAATAATAAAGTTATTATTTATTTCCTCATATCATGATAAATGTTTATTATTCATGCTAGAATTGTATTAACCGGAAACATAATACATGTGTGAATACATAGACAAACATAGTGTCACTAGTATGCCTCTACTTGACTAGCTCGTTAATCAAAGATGGTTAAGTTTCCTAGACATGGACATGAGTTGTCATTTGATTAACGGGATCACATCATTAGGAGAATGATGTGATTGACTTGACCCATTCCGTTAGCTTATCACTTGATCGTTTAGTTTACTGCTATTGCTTTCTCCATAACTTATACATGTTCCTATGACTATGAGATTATGCAACTCCCGAGTACCGGAGGAACACATTGTGTGCTACCAAACGTCACAACGTAACTGGGTGATTATAAAGGTGCTCTACAGGTGTCTCCGATGGTGTTTGTTGAGTTGGCATAGATCGAGATTAGGATTTGTCACTCCGATTGTCGGAGAGGTATCTCTGGGCCCTCTCGGTAATGCACATCACAATAAGCCTTGCAAGCAATGTGACTAATGAGTTAGTTGCGGGATGATGCATTACGGAACGAGTAAAGAGACTTGCCGGTAACGAGATTGAGCTAGGTATTAAGATACCGACAATCGAATCTCGGACAAGTAACATACCGATGACAAAGGGAACAACGTATGTTGTTATGCGGTTTGACCGATAAAGATCTTCGTAGAATATGTAGGAACCAATATGAGCATCTAGGTTCCGTTATTGGTTATTTACCGGAGACATGTCTCGGTCATGTCTACATAGTTCTCGAACCCGTAGGGCCCGCACGCTTAAAGTTCTGTGACGATCGGTATTATGAGTTTTTGTGTTTTGTTGTACCAAAGGTAGTTCGGAGTCCTGGATATGACCACGGACATGACGAGGAGTCTCGAAATGGTTGAGACATAAAGATCGATATATTGGACGACTATGTTCGGACACCTGAAGTGTTTCAGGAGGTTTCGGACATATACCGGAGTACCGGGGGATTACCGGAACCCCCCGGGGAAGCTATTGGGCCTTATGGGCCTTAGTGGAGAAGAGAGAGGGCAGCTAGGAGGTGGCGCGCGGCCCCCCTTGCCCCAGTCCGAATTGGACAAGGGGAAGGGGCGGCGCCCCCTCCTTCCTTCTCTCCACCTCCTCCTTCCCCCTTCTCCTTCTTGGAATAGGAAGGGGGGCCAAACCTACTTGGAGTAGGATTGCCCCCCCTTGGGCGCGCCTCTCCCTTGGCCGGCCCTCTCCTCCTCCCCCTCCTTTATATACGGGGGCAGGGGGCACCCCATGGACACAACAACTGATCTGTTGATCTCTTAGCCGTGTGCGGTGCCCCCCTCCACCATAATCCACTTCGGTCATATCGTAGCGGTGCTTAGCAGAAGCCCTGTGTCGGTAGCATCATCATCACCGTCACCACGCCGTCGTGCTGACGAAGCTCTTCCCGGAAGCTCTACTGGATCGTGAGTTCGCGGGACGTCACCGAGCTGAACGTGTGCTGAATGCGGAGGTGCCGTACATTCGGTGCTGAGGATCGGTCGATCGTGAAGACGTACGACTACATCAACCGCGTTGTTATAATGCTTCCGCTTACGGTCTACGAGGGTACGTAGACGACACTCTCCCCTCTCGTTGCTATGCATCACCATGATCTTGCTTGTGCGTAGGAATTTTTTTGAAATTACTATGTTTCCCAACAGTATGATGATATGGTATCCTCCTATGAATGTTTCAAGTGGCTTGACTTGGCACATGTTCATGCATGTAGTTGAATCAAAACCAACATAGCCTCCACGATATTTATGTTCATGGTGTTTATATCCTACTCATGCTAGTATTCAATGTTGATTATTCATAAAGCATGTTCATGACCATTTTCGCTCTCTAGCTGGTCGCTTCTCAACCTATTTGCTAGCCTACGCCTGTACTAAGCGGCAATACTACTTGTGCATCAAAATCCTTAAACCAAAGTTATTTCATATGAGTCCACTATATCTACCTATTGCAGTATTACCCTATCGTTCCAAGTAAATTTGCATGTGCCACTTCTAAAAATTCAAATGAACATTTGTTTTGTGTGCCTGGGTCGCTCATGGAGTGACAGGGGGCGGTCAGTATCTTCCATGCTAAGCGGGTTATTCTCATGATGAGTGTTTATTCACTCGTCCTTGCGCGAGAGGGGCCGGTAATATGGATGCCCAGTGTAACGCCCTCGATGCGGCTATATCTCCCACGTGTCGAAGCACGACTTAGAGGCATAACCGCATTGAAAGCAATGTCGCAAGTGAGGTAATCTTCACACAACCCATGTAATACATAAGGGAAAGAGATACATAGTTGGCTTACAGTCGCCACTTCACACAGTACATAAATAAACATCCATCATTCAGAGTACACTCAAGGTCCGACTACGGAACCAAAATAAAGAAGATACCCCAAATGCTACACAGCTCCCGATCGTCCCAACTGGCACCACTACGATCATCGGGAAAAGACACATAGTAACGACCACGTTCCTCGTCGAACTCCCACTTGAGCTCGGTTGCGCCACCTGACCGCATCGTCGGCACTGCAACTGTTTTGGTAGAATCTGTGAGTCATGGGGACTCAGCAATCTCACACCCGAGAGATCAAGACTATTTAAGCTTATATGAAGGACAGAGTTGTAAGGTGGAGCTGCAGCAAGCGACTAGCATATATGGTGGCTACATTCGCAAAAGAGAGAGAGAAGAGAAGCAAGGCACGGACGTGAAGCTAGTAGCGATCAAGAAGTGATCCTGAACTACTTACGCCAAACATAACTCCAACACGTGTTCACTTCCGGACTCCACGAGAAGAGACCATCACGTTACACACGCGTTGATGTGTATTTTATTTAAGGTCAACTTCGGTTTTCTACAACCGACATTAACAAATTCCCATCTGCCTCATAACCGCGGGCACGGCTTTCAAAGATAATACCTGCAGGGTGTCCCAACTTAGCCCATTATAAGCTCTCACGGTCAACGAAGGATATTCCTTCTACCGGAAGACCCGATCAATCTCGAATCCCGGACTACAAGACATTTCGACAAAGAATAAAACAAGACCAGCAAAGCCACCCGATTGTGCCGACAAATCCCGATAGGAGCTGCACATATCTCGCTCTTAGGGCACACCGGATAGGTCAACCCACGAGTAAAACCAGCCTCGAGTTGCCCGTGGTGGCCCATGATCTGCCGGTTCGGGCCAGCACTCGAAGGAGCACCGTCCGGGGTTAAAATAAAGATGACCCTCGGGCTCGCGAAAACCCGGGGAAAAAGGCTTAGGTGGCAAATGGTAAAACCAATGTTGGGCCTTCTTTGGAGGAGTCTTATTCAAAGCGAACTGTTAAGGGGTCCCATAAATCACCCAACCGTAAGGAACGCAAAATCAAGGAACATAACACCGTATGACGAAAACTAGGGTGGCAAGAGGAACAAAACACTGGCATAAGGCCGAGCCTTCCACCCTTTACCAAGTATATAGATGCATTAATTATAGCAGATATATTGTGATATCCCCAACAAGTAAACATGTTCCCATAAGGAACAACATCTCCATGTTCCAACAAGGAACAAACTTCAGCTTCACCTGCAACTAGCAACGCTATAAGAGGGGCTGAGCAAAGCGGTAACATAGTCAAACAACGGTTTGCTAGGAAAGGATGGTTAGGGGCTGACATGGCAATATGGGTGGCATGATATAACAAGTGATAGGCATCGTAGCATAGGCATAGCAAAAGAGCGAGCATCTAGCATAGCAAAGATAGAAGTGATTTCGAGGGTATGGTCGTCTTGCCTGCAATGTTCTCAGAGTTGTCGAAAGCTTGATCCTCGTAAGCGTACTCAACAGGTTCCTCGTTCACGTACTCGTCTCCCGGCTCTACCCAAAGCAAGAACACAAACAAAGGAACCACAATAAATCACGGTGCAATGCACAAGCAACATGATGCAATATATGGCATGATATGCGAGATGTGATATGCAATGCGTATAAAGCGCTCCGGAAGGAAAATGATGAACCAGGCATCAACTTGGCAAACCAAGTATGCCGCTGGAAAGATGAGATGATTTCGGTTGAAATCGATATAAAGATCACCGGAATCGGATGCACGGTTTGCAAATGACAAGCAAAACAAGAATGGCACAAATCTGCCATTAACAGCATGATACCACTTAGCAAGCAACAAGTAATTAAGCTACTGCACCCAAACGTACCAACAAAGCACATGGCAGTGATCTACTCAAGATGCTTGACAAAAGATGAACACTGAGCTACGGCTAAATCACATCATAACAGGTTCAAACAAGCATGGCAAAAGTGCAAAACATATCAGCTTCACAGACTTAGTGAAATTACTGAACATGGCAAAAACAGCATCAGGTAGCAATGTTCAGAGCAAGAAAACAACATGCTACAGGAACTTATAATAGCAAAACATGGCATGGAATGAATCTACTCAAAGCATAGAACAAAAGTCCCTTACTGACCATAAGCCAAAAAGGATCAGAAAATATAGTGACACCCATGCCAATATAGCAAGTTTCGTTAACAGATTCAGCAACAGTGCATGAAAAAAACAGATAACAAGTAGGCATGTTTAAGAGCTCAAATCACTCACTACAGAGCCTTTCATGATAAACTAAGCATACATACATCAAGAAGACATGGCATAGAAGACATACATGGCAAGAACAACATCATAGCATACACAGATCAACCACAACAACCTTGGCAAAATTGAATAACATGTAAACAATCTGCCAGGAAACATTTTATAGCAAAAGTAGAGCTCGATTGACTCAAGCTATGGCACTCCATAATTTCAAACAAGGTCATGGATGGATAGAGCATAACCATATGTTCAAAACACCCTTACTGAAGTATCTCAAAATATGCATGGATCTCTCGGTAGCATCAAGTTAACATGGCATCAAAATATCAGCAAAACAGGGGCTGAAATCAGCAACATCAGGACACCTAGTTTGCATGCTTGTGCTAGTCACCACATAGATCACAAAAATACATGGCAAACACCCCTGGAAAGATGGCATGTCATATTACAAAACACATGTAGGACTCAAATTCATAGGGTGCACACATCAATCATAGCAAAAATAACAAACGTGCAAGTTCTGTTAAGAAACAGAAACTAACATCACATAGCCCTCTTCTAACAGCATTTCGGGCATCAAGATGAGCTCAAATGAAAATGATGTGATGAGATCAAATGATCTACTCTTCGAGACAAACATTTTGACATATTACACGCACGAAACGGAGCTACAGGTGCAAAGTTATGATGCGTTGAAAATGCCACAAATTAATCACCGAAATAAAACTTAGACGATTTTGGAGGGGGAAGAAAGTCAACCCTCGGAGTAGATCGAGATCCGGCCCGATCGGATCGGGCGAGGCGGCGGCGCGGCCCGGCTGCTCGCCGGAGCGCCGGAGTGGGGGGCTCGGGGAAGAGGGAGGCGAGGCGGGCGGCGGCTCATCGGGCCGGGCCGGGCCGGCGGCGGCGGCGGCGCGGCGGGCTTGTGCCGGCGGGCGGCGGGATGGCGGCGAGGGCCAGCGGCCGGGCGCGGAGGCGGGGCCGGGCGGGCGGCGGCGACGAGGCGGCGAGGCGGCGAGGGCGCGGCGTGTGGCGCGGCCGGCGGAGGGTTGGCCGGGGCCCATGGGCCTGGCGCGCGCGGCGGCGCCTGGTACCAGCCGCCACGCGGCACGCCCGGTTGGCAGGCGGCGCGGACGGACACGTCCCGCCCGTGATATCTTTGTGCGGCCCGGTAGGGAAGGCTAGGGTTGTACCGCGATTTGGAATGGAGGGGTGTTTAAATAGGCATAGAGGAAGCTAGGAGAGTCCAAATGAGGTGTAGTTTTCGCCCACACGATCGTGATCGAACGACGGAGAGCATGGAAGTGACTTAGATGGGTTATTGGACTATTTTGAAGGGGTGTTGGGCTGCAACTTAAAAGAGGCCTTTGCGAGAGTGCGGTTAACCGTTGGACTACCAAACGAGCTCCAAATGACCCGAAACTTGACCGGTGGTCTGCCGGTGGTATACCAAGGCCACTTGAAAAACCTCGGTCCATTCCGAGAAAGTTTAGTACCCGCACACGGAAAAAGCGTAAAAGGGGCGCCGGGGACATAGGAGTGCCGGATTGCAAAACGGACAACGGAAAAATGCTCGGAATCATGAGACGAACACGTATGCAAAAGCGATGCACATGATGACATGATATGAAATGCATGACATGGACAAAATGCAAAACGAAGACAAGAACCCAACCACGGAGGAATATCATATCACAATGCCGAAAATGGCAAGAGTTGGAGTTACAAATATGGAAAGTTACATCCGGGTGTTACAACACTCCACCACTACAAGAGGATCTCGCCCCAGATCTAGGACTGAAAGAACTCCGGATATTCGAACGGAGGTGATCCTCGCGCCCCAGGTGGATTCTCGGTCGAATGGTGTGACCACTTCACTTTCAGGAATTTGATTGACTTGTTGCGAGTCTTGCGCTCGGTTTCTTCAAGAATAGCAACGGGTGCTCACGATAAGAGAGATCTTCTTGAAGGTCAATTTCTTCAAGTTTATAGTGCGTTCAGAGTCTTGAAGCACTTGCGGCTGTGACACGTGAAACACATCGTGCACATTTGCGGTTGGACGGAGCTCAAGTTGATAGGCGAGATCGCCTCTTTTGCCAATGATCTTGAAAGGACCCACGATCTAGGGGCAAGCTTCCTTTGATACCGGGTTGACGAAGTGCCTTTCATTGGAGAGATGCGGAGGTAGACATGGTCTCCGATTTCAAAAGCCACATCACGGTGCTTGTCATCATAATAGCTCTTCCGCGCGATTGCGCTGCTTTGAGATTCTCACGAATGACTTTGCACATTTCTTCGCTTCGTGATCAAGTCATTGCCAAGAAGTTGGCGTTCACCTGCCTCGGACCAATTGAGAGGAGTACGCACTTTCGCCATAGAGAATTTCGAATGGGGCCTTGCCCAACTCGCTTGGAAGCTGTTGTTGTAGGAGAACTCGGCATATGGAAGACAATCTTCCCATTTCATACCGAAGGAAATGACACAAGCCCCGAGCATATCTTCAAGGATTTGATTTACTCGCTCGACTTGGCCACTTGTTTGAGGATGGAAAGCTGTCTTTGAAACGAATGTTGGTGCCCATGGCCTTCTCAAAAGAATCCCAAAACTTGGAGGTAAAGATGCTGCCACGGTCTCAAGAGATCACTTGTGGAATGCCGTGCAAGGAGACAATCTCGAGGTGTATAGCTCTGCCAACTGAGCTGCTGTGATAGATTCTTTGATAGGGAGAAAATGAGCCACTTTAGTAAGCTTGTCAATGACAACGAAGATGGCATCATTTCCACGCTTGGACTTTGGAAATCCAGTGACGAAGTCCATTTCAATATGATCAAACTTCCATTCTGGAATAGCAAGAGGTTGGAGGAGACCAGCTGGTCTTTGGTGTTCTGCTTTCACTCTCTGCAGACATCACACTCATTCACGAATTGAGCAATTTCTCGCTTCATTCGAGTCCACCAATATGACTGCTTGAGGTCATGGTACATCTTCGTACTTCCAGGATGAATGGATAGAAGCGAATTGTGTGCCTCGTTCATAATGACTTTACGTAGATCACCCTTTGGAACCACAATCCGGTCCTCGAAGAAAAGAGTATCTTTGTCATCAATGTGGAAGCACTTGTATTTGGAAATGCCCTTGTCGATACTACGTTTCACCTTTTTCACCATGGTATCCAGGAGTTGAGCCTCACGAATTTGATCTTCCAAAGTAGGAGAGACTATGAGGTTGGCAAGAAAACCTTGAGGAACAACTTGAAGATTCAGCTTGCGGAAAGCTTCACAGAGATCCGGTTGGAAGGGCTTGAGGATTAAACTGCGATAAGCCTTCCTGCTCAAAGCATCTGCAATGACATTGGCCTTGCCCGGAGTATATTCAATACTCGGATTGTACTCTTGAATCATTTCGACCCATCGAGTTTGCCTGAGGTTGAGGTTGGGCTGAGTGAAGATATACTTGAGACTCTTGTGATCGGTGAATATGTCCACTTTCCTTCCCAACAAGAGATGTCTCCATGTTATCAATGCATGGACAACTGCCACCAACTCAAGATCGTGAGTGGGGTAGTTCTTTTCGTTGGGCTTCAGCTGACGAGAGGTATAGGCCACAACCCTCTTCTCTTGCATTAACACAGCACCGAGACCTTCAAGAGAAGCATCACAGAAAACTTCAAATGGCTTGGATTCATCAGGAGGAGTCAAGACAGGAGCTGTGACGAGTTTCTCTTTGAGAGTATTGAAAGCAACGTCACACTCGGGAGACCGACATACTTCACATGCTTCGGAGGAGGTTGGAAAGAGGCTTTGCAATCTTGGAGAAGTTCTCAACGAATCTTCGCAATAGCTTGCAAGACCAAGAAAATCATGGAGCTGCTTGACATT
This sequence comes from Aegilops longissima, assembly GCA_021605205.1. NCBI lineage: Eukaryota > Viridiplantae > Streptophyta > Magnoliopsida > Poales > Poaceae > Aegilops > Aegilops longissima. Next base: position 564,210,061 of record CM038677.1, read on the forward strand.
CGAGGAGGTTCCCAATTCACAATTGGGGACACCTTCTCGATTAACAGCGATGCCCTTGGCGGAGATGATATGACCAAGATAAAGCACTTCATCAAGCCAAAATTCACATTTGGAAAACTTCAGATAGAATTGATGCTCTCGAGCTTGTCTAGCACCAATCGCAAATGTTTGGCATGATCCTTCTTATTCTTGGAGAAGACCAAAATATCATCAAGATAAACCAAGACGAATTCATTGGTGTAGGGGTTGAAGATGAAGTTCATCATCCGAGAGAATGTTGGAGGAGCATTGACGAGGCGAAAGACATGACAAGATATTCATAAGAACCAAAGCTTGTTCTGAATGTTGTCTTGGGAATATCTTGTTCACGAATGCGAATCTGATGATAACCCATACGAAGGTCAAGCTTGGAGAACACTTTAGCACCTTTGAGTTGCTCGAAAAGCTCATTGATGTTGGGAAGTGGATACTTGTTCTTGATTGTCTTCTTATTCAATGGACGGTAATCGACGCAAAGTCGGTCCGTGCCATCCTTCTTCTGGACAAAAAGAACACCACAACCCCAAGGAGATGAACTCGTCCGATCAAACCCAGATGCTCTTGTTCATCGAGCTGCTTCTTCAATTCCTTCAGCTCATCAGGTCCAAGCTTGTATGGACGCTTGCAAACGGGTTCGATGCGGGCTCAAGATCGATAACTAACTCAAGCGGCCGATGAGGAGGCATACCCGAAGCTCTTCCGGAAAGACATCTTGGTACTCACAAACGATCGAATCGAGAGATAGCATCCAATTCGCCCTTCTCATTGAGAGAAAACAACCAATGGTTTCATCACGAGCGCATAGATGATCACATCATTAGAAGAGTGAGTCAATTGAATTTCCACAGCAGCACAATCAAGTTGTGCTTTGTCTTTGAAAGCCACCCATCCCGAGAATAAGATCAATATCCGAGTCACCGAGAACCATTGGTTTAGCCAGAAATCTATAATCGCCCATCTTGATAGAAACATCCGAGCCATCATTTTGTATTCATGAACAAACCGGAGAGGAAACCGCTATCGGCTTAGGCGGATCGACAAGATGCAAATTGTTCATGGATGCAAAAGGTCTTGATATGAAAGAAATAGATGCACCAAGATCAAATAAGACTTTTGCAGAATATCATTAATCGAAGATTACCCATTATCGCATCGAAGATTCCTCCGCTTGAGCTGCATTCATCAAATTGACCTTGGCATGCTTTGGATTATGCTTGACCACCGCATTGCCGGAAGATTTCACAGAGGAGGAGGCGGAAGGCGCCTTTGGTTGAAGCACTTGTTCGCATAGTGACCTTTCTGCCGACATTTGTTGCAAGTCACCTCGAGAGCGGACGGTGGTAAGGAGCACTTGACCTTGGAGCTTGAGAATTAGACTTGTTCGATAGCTTTGGGTTGGGTGGGTGGGAAGATCCACGGCCACTTGAGTTCTTCTGGCGATAAGGCCGACGGAACGGAGGAGGAGGAAGGTAGAACTTCTGCTGCTTAGCTGCCACTTGAGAGGAATAAGAAGACTGAATCTGCATCCCCGATTCTCTTCTTAGAAGCCTCACATTTGAGCTGGGCAGCTTCTTGCTTCAATGCCATGTTATAGAATTCATCATACTTTTCTCGCTCAAAAGCACAAGAGCTAATTGCAGATCTTCTCTGAGGCCACCTCTGAATTGATAGATCATACTCTTTTCATCGTGGACGTCTTGCTTAGCAAAGCGAGTTTACGGCTGGATATTGTATTGATACACGACATGTTGCCTTGCTTGAGATTGCGGAACTCCTCACGCTTGCTCTCAACAACACTTTTCGAATGTGGTGAGCTCAAATCTCGTGGAACTCATCCTGTAATGACACGACCTCCTCTGGAATCTTTGTATTCTTGGTACCACTCAGCAGCTTGGTCCTTGAGTTGAAGCGAAGCAAACTTGACAAAGTCCTCGTGTCCGACATTGCTACATTCAAAATGTTTGCAGATGTCCACAAGCCAATCGTCGGCGTCTGTGGCCTCGACCTGGCCGAAAGACTTCGCTGATTAGCGAGGAACCGATCGAGAGTAGCAAAGTGCGGCTGGTTGTTGCCTTGACCTTGATTTCCTTGATTGCCTTGCCCTTGAGTACGCTCTTGCAAGAGCTGCAAAATCATCGAGCATTGGCATTGGTGGCTGCCATGATAGCTTGCCGGGCCTCCGGAGGCGGAGGTGGAGGTGGAGGTTCGACCGATTCCCATCATTGCGTTCCGGATTACGGCGCTGGCGGAGCCATCTGAAGAGGGTGACATCCGTTAGCACTTGATAGATAAATAGTCAAGTAGAATCAACGGATAGAAATTGCAACATATAGTCTTCACAATAAACATTCGAACAAGGATGAACGAATGAATTCCAAAGTTAACATCACACATCCATTAAGGTGAGAAGCCACTTGATTAAGGGTTGATGAAAAAATAACAAGGTACGATCGGAACAAATAAGTGGTAAGGATTACCCAATCACGAACCAAATATCTGCGGGAAGAAATGCTAAGAGCTACTTGAATCCCACCTATAAACTCCCTAAACTTTCGGTTATGCAATCTGGTGTTGGGGATCTGAGGGACACAAAATATATCACCCAAACTAACAATACCTAGATCTAGCTGTATCCATCCGTCAACACATAACCATGAAATCCTCGGAAATCGTGTACCTCGACCTTCGAAAAACATCCGTTATACGAGTCATGGCAATACTCCCGAGCTCGCCCGATCTCGGGTTATCGGGTTATCTCACCAACAATTGCACAAAAGAGATTTCGATGTCGGCAAAACTCAGGTATTCCAGAATCTGCAACGATAAAATTGTGACGACAACACCTCGGAGCTCAACTCCCGGGACACCGCCACAACCCCTAAATGTCGAGGCACCAAGAACAATGTTCTCGTCACAAAACCATCGAACGATTCCAAGATACCCGCGTGATCCTAAAAAATATTTTAGTGAAATTTGAGGAGAGGAGAGTCAAAACTTCTCGTCGGAGACCTCACAGAGCGACGAAGGACTGGGAGTAAAAGAATCCTACTCTCGATATATATAATCCTAAGACTCAAAACATTTTTCGTTCTAGACTCAACAACACCAGCAAACAATCAAGTAGGGGGCTCCTAAGTCGGGAAGGCTCGATTACCAACTTAGCGCCCTCGATGCGGCTATATCTCCCGTGTCGAAGCACGACTTAGAGGCATAACCGCATTGAAAGCAATGTCGCAAGTGAGGTAATCTTCACACAACCCATGTAATACATAAGGAAAGAGATACATAGTTGGCTTACAATGCCACTTCACACAATACATAAATAAACATCCATCATTCAGAGTACACTCAAGGTCCGACTACGGAACCAAAATAAAGAAGATACCCCAAATGCTACACATCCCGATCGTCCCAACTGGGCACCACTATCGATCATCGGGAAAAGACACATAGTAACGACCACGTTCCTCGTCGAACTCCCACTTGAGCTCGGTTCGTCACCTGCACCGCATCGTCGGCACCGCAACTGTTTTGGTAGAATCTGTGAGTCACGGGACTCAGCAATCTCACACCATGAGATCAAGACTATTTAAGCTTATAGGAAGGACAGAGTTGTAAGGTGGAGCTGCAGCAAGCGACTAGCATATATGGTGGCTACATTCGCAAAAGAGAGCGAGAAGAGAAGCAAGGCACGGACGTGAAGCTAGTAGCGATCAAGAAGTGATCCTGAACTACTTACGTCAAACATAACTCCAACACCGTGTTCACTTCCCGGACTCCGCCGAGAAGAGACCATCATGGTTACACACGCGGTTGATGTGTATTTTATTTAAGGTCAACTTCGGGTTTTCTACAACCGGACATTAACAAATTCCCATCTGCCTCATAACCGCGGGCACGGCTTTCGAAAGATAATACCTGCAGGGTGTCCCAACTTAGCCCATTATAAACTCTCACGGTCAACGAAGGATATTCCTTCTACCGAAGACCCGATCAATCTCGAATCCCGGACTACAAGACATTTCGACAGCAATAAAACAAGACCAGCAAAGCCACCCGATTGTGCCGACAAATCCCGATAGGAGCTGCACATATCTCGTTCTCGGGGCACACCGGATAGGTCAGCCTACGAGTAAAACCAGCCCTCGAGTTGCCCGTGGTGGCCCATGATCTGCCGGTTCGGGCCAGCACTCAAGGAGCACCGTCCGGGGTTAAAATAAAGATGACCCTCGGGCTCACGAAAACCCGGGGAAAAAGGCTTAGGTGGCAAATGGTAAAACCAATGTTGGGCCTTCTTTGGAGGAGTCTCATTCAAAGCGAACTGTCAAGGGGTCCATAAATCACCCAACCGTAAGGAACGCAAAATCAAGGAACATAACACGGTATGACGGAAACTAGGGTGGCAAGAGTGGAACAAAACACCGGGCATAAGGCCGAGCCTTCCACCCTTTACCAAGTATATAGATGCATTAATTATAGCAGATATATTGTGATAACCCCAACAAGTAAACATGTTCCCATAAGGAACAACATCTCCATGTTCCAACAAGGAACAAACTTCACTTCACCGCAACTAGCAACGCTATAAGAGGGCCGAGCAAAGCGGTAACATAGCCAAACAACGGTTTGCTAGGAAAGGATGGTTAGGGCTGACATGGCAATATGGGTGGCATGATATAACAAGTGATAGGCATCGTAGCATAGGCATAGCAAAAGAGCGAGCATCTAGCATAGCAAAGATAGAAGTGATTTGAGGGTATGGTCATCTTGCCTGCAATGTTCTCAGAGTTGTCGAAAGCTTGATCCTCGTAAGCGTTCTCAACAGGTTCCTCGTTCACGTACTCGTCTCCCGGCTCTACCCAAAGCAAGAACACAAACAAAGGAACCACAATAAATCACGGTGCAATGCACAAGCAACATGATGCAATATATGGCATGATATGCGAGATGTGATATGCAATGCGTATGTGCGCTCCGAAAGGAAAATGATGAACCAGGCATCAACTTGGCAAACCAAGTATGCCGCTGGAAAGATGAGATGATTTCGGTTGAAATCGATATAAAGATCACCGGAATCGGATGCACGGTTTGCAAATGACAAGCAAAACAAGAATGGAACAAATCTGCCATTAACAGCATGATACCACTTAGCAAGCAACAAGTAATTAAGCTACTGCACCCAAACGTACCAACAAAGCACATGGCAGTGATCTACTCAAGATGCTTGACAAAAGATGAACACTGAGCTACGGCTAAATCACATCATAACAGGTTCAAACAAGCATGGCAAAAGTGCAAAACATATCAGCTTCACAGACTTAGTGAAATTACTGAACATGGCAAAAACAGCATCAGGTAGCAATGTTCAGAGCAAGAAAACAACATGCTACAGGAACTTATAATAGCAAAACATGGCATGGCATGAATATACTCAAAGCATAAGCCAAAAAGGATCAGAAAATATAGTAACACCCATGCCAATATAGCAAGTTTAGTTATGATTCAAAGAATAATGCATGAAAAAAACAGATAACAAGTAGGCATGTTTAAGAGCTCAAAGCACTCACTACAGAGCCTTTCATGATAAACTAAGCATACATACATCAAGAAGACATGGCATAGAAGACATACATGGCAAGAACAACATCATAGCATACACGGATCAACCACAACAACCTTGGCAAAATTGAATAACATGTAAACAATCTGCCAGGAAACATTTTATAGCAAAAGTAGAGCTCGATTGACTCAAGCTATGGCACTCCATAATTGCAAACAACGGCATGGATGGATAGAGCATAACCATATGTTCAAAACACCCTTACTGAAGTATCTCAAAATATGCATGGATCTCTCGGTAGCATCTAGTTAACATGGCATCAAAATATCAGCAAAACAGGGGCTGAAATCAGCAACATCAGGACACCTAGTTTGCATGCTTGTGCTAGTCACCACATAGATCACAAAAATACATGGCAAACACCCCTGGAAAGATGGCATGTCATATTACAAAACACATGTAGGACTCAAATTCATAGGGTGCACACATCAATCATAGCAAAATTAACAAAAGTGCAAGTTCATTAAGAAAGCGAAACTAACATCACATAGCCCTCTTCTAACAGCATTTCGGGCATCAAGATGAGCTCAAATGAAAATGATGCAATGAGATGAAATGATCTACTCTCCGAGAAGAACAATTTGACATATTACACGCACGAAACGGAGCTACAGGTGCAAAGTTATGATGCGTTGAAAATGCCACAAATTAATCACCGAAATAAAACTTAGACGATTTTGGAGGGGGAAGAAAGTCAACCCTCGGAGTAGATCGAGATCCGGCCCGATCGGATCGGGCGAGGCGGCGGCGCTGCCATTGCTCAGCCGGAGCGCCGAGTGGGGGCTCGGGAAGAGGGAGGCGAGGCGGGCGGCGGCTCATCGGGGGCCGGGCCAGCCGGCGGAGGCCTGCGCGGGCGGCCGCCGCCATGGCGGCCAGATTTGCGGCGAGGGCCGGCGGCCGGGCGCGGAGGCGGGTCGGCGGCGGCGGCGACGAGGCGGCGAGGCGGCGGAGGGCGCGGTCATGGCGCGGCGCGGGCCGGCCGGGCAGGCCAGCTGGCCCATGGCCCTGGCGCTGGCGGGCGAAGCTGGGGACCCGGCGGCCACGTGGCACGCCTGGCTGGCGGCCGGCGGCGGACGGACACGTCCTGCCGGGCGATATCTTTGTCTTGGTGAGGAGGGAAGGCTAGGGTTGTACCGCGATTTGGAATGGAGGGTGTTTAAATAGGCATAGAGGAGCTAGGAGAGTCCAAATGAGGTGTAGTTTTACCACACGATCGTGATCGAACGACGGAGAGCATGGAAGTGACTTAGATGGGTTATTGGATTATTTTGAAGGGATGTTGGGCTGCAACTTTAAAGAGGCCTTTGCGAGAGTGCGGTTAACCGTTGGAGTACCAAACGAGCTCCAAATGACCCGAAACTTGACCGGTGGTATACCAAGGCCACTTGACAAACCTCGGTCCATTCCGAGAAAGTTTAGTACCCTTTGCGGAAAAAGCGTAAAAGGGGCGCCGGGGACATAGGAGTGGGATTGCAAAACGGACAACGGGAAAAATGCTCGGAATCATGAGACGAACACGTATGCAAAAGCGATGCACATGATGACATGATATAAAATGCATGACATGGACAAAATGCAAAAACGAAAGACAAGAACCCAACCACGGAGGGAATATCATATCACAATGCCGAAAATGGCAAGAGTTGGAGTTACAAATATGGAAAGTTACATCCGGGGTGTTACACCCAGTCCCGAAATCAAAAATTGCAAATAATTAAACAAAACTCCTCCAGGATTGTTGTTGGTATGGATAGTACCAGTGGATTGTGTTTGTTGGTGGAGGGGGAGTAAACCTTTACTTTTACCGCTTGGGAACCGCCGCTAATGTGTTTAGCATGGAAAATATTGATTACTCTTGGTTGTAACGTTGACAGGAAGGGTGCACCTCCCAAAATTATATTTATCTCTGATTTAAGCTTTGAGCTCTGACACCGCTGCAAATCCCTGCTTCCCTTTGCGAAGGGGCTATCTATTTACTTTTATGTTATTTTACTTTTATGTTGAGTCATCACCTTCTCAAACAAGTACCAGACCTGATAGCACTATTGTCATCCTCATGCATTGGGTATAGTTAATGTTGAATGCATCATGACTGGATCTTTTCTACCATGAATTACAATGTTTAGTGGATTCTTAAACTTTGGAGGTGCTCTGCATTTATGTTTTGCTGTCTCAGAAAGGGCTAGCGAGATACTATTGTTGTCATATTATATCATAATTGTTTTGACAAAGTGTTGGCATTTGAGATATCTTACTATTGCTCGCTAGTTGTTTATGCTATTGATATGAGTTAATATAATTTCTAAGAGTTATTGTTGACATAGTTAGTCATGATCTTTGCTGAAAACCTGCGTGCTGCTTAAGCATATATATGTAAACAAGAACAAAAGAGTTCCTAAAAGTTTTTCTTTATCACTTTCAGTTTGTCAACTGAATTGCTTGAGGACAAGCAATGGTTAAGCTTGGGGGAGTTGGTACGTGTCCATCGTATCTATTTTTCCTATCGCTTTTGCTCTTGTTTTGGACTCTAATTTACATGATTTGAATGAAACTAACCCGGAGTGACGATATTTTCAGCAGAACTACCATGGTGTTATTTTTATGCAGAAATAAAAGTTTTTGGATTTGGATGAAACCTTTTGGAAAATTATTTTAAAATAGTATATAATAATTTCTGGAACCAAGACCCACTAAAGGGGGGCTAATTTTTTTTAAATAATACACTTTTATTATTAATTTTTAAAAATATTACGCCGTTTTTTTTATTTTCAAAAATAATACAGTATCAGCTTACTGCAGGCCGACAAGAGCCAGTCGGCTTACTGCTAGCCGATTAGTTCCAGTCGGCTTTCTGTAAGCTGATTAGTACTAATCGGCTAACAGCTGGCCGACTGGTGCATGGCCATGCAACGTACGTGTTTTATGTGTGATAGTACAATTTTTTCTGCTCTCTGCTAGTTCTGCCGCGCGCACTGCACGTAGGGCATTCGGCCCAACGCTCCTCGTGAACCAGCCTGATGTATGCGGACGCAGGCCAAAGAGCCCGTTGATGACGTAGACGTACAACACACCTAGTCGTGCAGCGCGCAGACGAGTGCCGCCGGAGCTGCGCCGCGTAAACGACTCGCAGCTAGCATGCTGCCACAGTCCCACGACGACGACGACTTTAATTTCCGGGTGACAGCCAACGGGCCAAGACTCCAACCTGGCCATGCAAAGGCTACCTACCTGATTACCGTACGTATGTACATGTGTCATGGGCATCTACCATACTGTATGTCTATCTATCCATGTATAATATCCCAGTAAGTACGTTTCATACCCACTCGATCCCACCACACCACCCACGTACGGGTGAGCTAGCTAGCTCTCCCTCCGTACACACACCACACACGCATGCAAGGTTCGACGAGGCGTGGCATGCGGCGGTGCCATGCACCAGTCGGCCAACTGCTAGCCGATTAGTATTAATCGGCTTACAGGAAGCCGACTGGGCTACTTCGTGGCCGACTTGCCTCCTGTCGGCTAGCAGCAGGCCGACTGGCTCCTATCGGCCTGCAGTAAGCCGACGCTGTATTATTTTTAAAAATAAAAAAACAGCCTAATATTTCTGAAAAATAATAAAAAAAGTGTATTATTTAAAAAAAATTCGCCTGAAGGGGGTGCCCTGGCTGCCCACAACACACAAAAATCTAAAGCAACAAAAACTATCGGTAATCCGTTGAAGCAAAAAGATTTGTCGGTTCTAGCTAAACTTGATAATGGTTCCAACAAAAATCTCAGCAGAAGCAGCAATAATCTTAGTAGCAGCAACAACACACCGCAGCTCGTGTTCCCCAAGAGGCAGCCGACAGTAGCACTGGGGCTCTGTAGTTCAAGCACGCCACGCGGCCGATAGCAGCACGGGATCTTGCCGGTTCCAGCATCCTGACGCAGCCTCATCACAACTTTGGTTGGCGTTGCGGCTCGTCACAGCACGGCTGCCGGAGTCAAGCAACTCCCGATGCGTGTCACAGCATGGGCGCCCCAGCACTCCCAGCACCTCCAACCACCCCGAGGTGTCTGTGGCGCTGCTGAAGAGGTCCGCAAAGGCCCATCCCGCTCGCTATGTGTCATGGGGATGGTCGGAGTAGGGATGGGAGGTGGCTCGCTAGCCATGACAGGGGAGGAGGTAGGCCGAGCGCAGAAACAAAATCAATGGCGGCCATGGAGAATTAGTGGGCTAGTTTGTGGGTGTGGGGAATTAATTGTTGAGAGAGAGAGAAATACATGATTCGAGAGGAGATGAAGAGATAAGGTGGGGAAAGAACCCATGTGCAGGCCACGCCACACGTGTCGTGTTTTATGGCTTCTTTCTGTAGGACGCGAATTGGTGGCGACCGACGCAACGTCCGGCCGGCTGGCTGATTACAAACATTACCCACTCGATAAACACTTTGAAGTGTGTGTCAATGGTGGCATCGATTGTCTAATGTTAGGTCCATACAAGCTTGTCTTATTTGTCCGTCTGTTGTGATTGAGTGTGTACCGTCTGCATCTTCCTTCTGCCCCATCACCATCACCGGCAGGTTGACAAGACTCCGCAGGTTGTTGCATGTGTTTCTTGAAGTTGGTCGTCCATGGATACAGTTAATAACTTGTTGTCGCATTGATCAGCTAATGAGGTCGCACATGTCCTAACTAGGGAGAGTTGTACTAAGTCATTGTGTAAAACCTGGCTTCATGTATCTTCTGAGTGTGTTATCTCGGAGATCGTTTCGGATAAGGCTCTGACTTTGAATAAAGCAACCACATTCCCCTAAAAAAACGTAGTTGTCGCATCTTGTATCGCTACTTCAGCACCTTGAACCCGTTTTTTTTTGAAACAGGGCAAAAGCTTTGCCTCATATATTAATTAAGAGAGGAATAGAGTTTTACAAGTGTCCATACAACACCGTATGACAATTACTCGCGTATTATGATTTCCCCTAGTTTCTTTGCACCCGCGGCGACCCATAGTTTTGCTTCCTCGAGGATGATGTTGAGGACGATCGGGGGCGGTGCACTTTTATGTCGAAAGACCCTGGCATTCCTTTCGTTCCAAATTGCCCAAGAGACAAGCATGGTGAGAGAGGCCATGGCCTTGCGTGATGGGATGTCCATGCCGGTTCTTCTATCCCACCACTCCTCAACGGATCCCGCCAAGTGCCATGTAGATATATCAGCATGTTCAAGGCCAAGTTTTGCGACAAGCATGCTCCAGAGTCTGATGGTGTAACGACATTTGAAGAAGAGATGTGGCCCGGTCTCGGGCTCTCGTTTGCAAAGCGGGCATAAGCCACAATTTTCCCATCCACGTTTTGCAAGTCTGTCCGCAGTCCAAATTCTGTCCTGGAGGGCCAACCAAGCAAAGAACTTGACCTTGAAGACCTTGAACCCGTTGTGCATAGAGATAAGTAGCGATCAAATTTGTACATGAAGAGCGCATCAAAAGCGGTTCTGTCGAGCCTGTCACCGGTTTTTCTGGAAAAAAATGTGTTAAATGTGTGCATGCATGCAAATGTCGTTTGTTATAAAGCTGCAATCCTGTTCGTTAGTTAGGGCATCATCGACGCAACTAGCAAATTTCCTCCTGTGTACATCGAGGCTGTCATCTAACAGCTGCCCGCATACATTTTAAACATTTTTTTTCATAAATCAGATGAAATTCATGCAAACACAGCGGATTACAACTAAACTGGACGAAAATGTTTACATTTTAAACATATTTTAAATAAAAAAATAAAATTATGCTCACGTACGGTCACGCTTCAAGCTCCACTCCGCGACATGGATACACTACACTAGTCTACGGCCAACCGCGGCAGATACCTTTGTCTTCCCCATGTTCGGCAGCCCGCTCACCGAACTGCCGGGGGCCTCGGAGGTATATTCTTCCCCGTATCTTCCCTATGTCCGGCTGTGCCGCTCATCGAAGTGGCAAAGAGGGAGCCTCGGAGATACCCGTGCCGCCGTTCTCCACCTTGTGTCGGCCTGGAGCGGCGAGTTGCTGAGGCACGCGCCAGCTTGGGCGACAACTTGCTCCGTCGGGCTAGGCGAGGGAGGTGGAGCAGCGAGCTGCTTCGCTCGTATCCGACGGGCTTGGCGGGCCGCCCGACCGGCTTTTATGCCGGAGAACTACTCTTCCTGCTCGTCGGATGTCGTATCCCGCACCTCCCTTGATTCCGTGTGAAATCCATCCTAAAAAGCACGAGTTGGATCGACGTAAAGAACAAGACGAACGTGGTATTATCTCTATTAGGACGGTTATGAGGGTCTGCTCTTTTTCTTCTTTATTCAATATCTATTCTTTGTCATCGAAAGGGGTGAAGAAAATGGTGGAAGGAGGAGATGGGGAGCGACGGAGGGGTACGATTTTTGCCCGGTGTCTGCCCTCCTTTAAATAGCAGGCAGACGGGAGAAGCTTGCCCGACGTTGTGTTCAATGTCGGTCGGCTCATGAACGAACGTGTGGTGGAATAGATTTCTCGGCTTCCACGCGGGTTTAATGAAGGCGTTTGAATGCGGCGAGGAGGCGTGTACAGCCGGGCATGCAACGGGCGAAACCGTCGACCGACGCGCCGTTTCAATGGCGGAGGCAATGAGAGGTCACGTCCGCCCTGAGCCGTCTTCAATGTGCAGCGTTACGCTCCACAACGGCATGAATGCAGATAGCTAGGGCCGAGCGGGAACACGCGCGAACGAGGAAGGAGGAGCTTTGGATGGGCCAGGGTAATCAAAAGCAGACGTGGGTGCTGTCCGAACGCCCGCAAAGTCCTCCACGTTTGTCTTCTATTTACGGAAGAAATTAGACTCAGATTGTCCTGCAGATCGATATAGAACCGTGGTGGATGACTTTCGTGGTTCCGACGGTACAATTTGAATGCGAACGGTTAGGATCGGGAGATGCCCTTAGCACCGGGTGTTGGATCGGAGTGTCATCCTAACTTCCATTCAATTATCCACTTATTTCTCTGTCAGGTCTTCTGCACCCCACCGCATATATATCTCCATGACGACTGCATGACCGATTTAATCGGTCTCTTTTCTTCCATTAGTCCATAATCTTTAATATTAATTATGCGCCATTAACAGTGTTGGCCAACTTGTTGATTCCTCACGCATTGCTGAAGGACTCCCTCCATCTTGATGCATAGGACAGGCGCATAATTCTAGGTTGTGAATTTGATTAACTAAAAATGTGTTGTATGTCATCAAAAGCATATCAGTCAATACATATGAGAATGTGTATGTATAGAGTGAGACTATTCTACTAACATTCATTCATTAAGACCTTATTCTATTAACAAAAAGCTCATTCTACTAACACCCCTGACCTGAATCGACAACTCCAACAAAAAATTCCCACCCACCAATGTCCCACCTTCTTCGTCACGCCCCCATCCCCTTGAACCTTGTTCTATCTTCATGAAGCCGTCATCACCTCGTCTTTCTAAACGGGACATAAACCCTAAATAACTCAACATCAAAAGAACATTTAAAAACAAATTAAGAGCCCTCCCACCAGCTAAGTCCGAAATCATCACACCTTCACAGCCCTAAGTCCACAGAAGACGAGGCAGATCGATGACAGCACCGATAGAAGGTGGGGGAGCCCTAGTATTCCCTATGAATATACAAGCTTAAAGAGTCTAAGGGCATCTCCAACGGCGACCCTCAAACCCGCCTGCATACGGCCATACCATACTATCCGAACCACAGAAGCCATCCAACGCATGCATGTATCCGTCTGCAGGACGGTCCGGATGTGTTTTCTCCCGCAAACAGAAGACAAATGTGAGGGGAAGCTTTGCGAGCGTCCGGACAACACCCACGCCCGCTTCTGACCACCCTGGCCCACCCAAACCCCACCCGCCACTCACGTGCTTTCCATCCCATGCATCGCGCCACTTAACGCGCCGCATTCATGCCGGCCCAGAGCATGCAGTGGCCGGCATTGATGCCCGCGATTTGCCCGTGATTTGACCGAACGGGAGGGCGGCGCAGACGAACGCGGCCTCTCACTGACAGCATTGAAGCAGTGCGCCTGCCGAGAGAGGACGTTCGCTACTCGCCTGGCTGAACACGCCCCCTCGCGGCATTCAAACGGCCACACACTGCCCGCCTTCCTCCATTAAAACCCACGCGTGTGACGAAAAACCTACTCCGTTCACACCGTCCGTTCGCAGGCCGCCCATCATTAAACACAACGCCAGTTGGCTCAGGCCGTCCTCCCACTATTTAAACGATGCCAGACGTCGGGTAAAAATCGCACCGTCTCCTGCTTGCACACCATTTTCTCCACAAACTCCATGGCATCCGCAAGCAGGAAGCCGAGTTCTCCGGCATATAAGCTGGCTGGGTGGCCCGTCGAGCCTGCCAGATACAAGCCAGACAACTCTCTGGTCCGCCTCCGTCTACGATCCAGGCGGCGGCAGGCCAGCTCACGGAGGTAGAAGCTCCAAGCCGGCGAGTGGTTCAGCAACTCGCCACTCCAAGCCAGTTCGCCGATTAGTGGCGTGGCTCCAGCCCGGCACGCGGTGGACCACGACGACACAGGCATCGTGACTACCGTGGACGACGCCGTGTTGCCCGCTCCTCTCGTGCTGCTGCTGCTACTCGCGCCATCCGCCGTCAATATGTCCTTGACTGTGCCCTGCCGGTGGAGGTCGGTGGTGCAGCGTCCAGCACGTCCGTGCCCGCCGAGGTCATCGAGGAGAAGTAGAACACGAGAGGCCGCCCGCTGCTTGGGTCTCATGAAGGCCATCGCCGAGGCGACACCCACGTATAGCCAGTGTCTTGCCCCGTTCAGCACAGACCATTGTCGACCCCTGCCTCGGCTTCATGGATGCAGAACCCCCAATCGCCTCCAGCCGAAGCACGAGCGACGCATCCGGACATAGGGCAGATACGAGGAAAGAATATACCTCCAGAGCTCACGTCCTTGACTGTGCCCTGCCAGTGGAGGTCGGTGGTGCAGCGTCCAGCACGTCCGTGCCCGCCGAGGTCATCGAGGAGAAGTAGAACACGAGAGGCCGCCCGCTGCTTGGGTCTCATGAAGGCCATCGCCGAGGCGACACCCACGTATAGCCAGTGTCTTGCCCCGTTCAGCAAAGACCATTGTCGACCCCTGCCTCGGCTTCATGGATGCAGAACCCCCAATCGCCTCCAGCCGAAGCACGAGCGACGCATCCGGACATAGGGCAGATATGAGGAAAGAATATACCTCCAGAGCTCACGACAGTCTGACGAACGAGTTGCCAGACATGAGAAAGACAAAGGGATCCGCCGCGGCCGACCGTAGACTAGTGTAATGTATCCATATAGTGGGAATGAAGCTCCACACGGCCGACGTGCAAAGGGTTTTAGATATTTTAGTTAAAGTATTTCCAAAATGTAATGAATTTCGTCCCGTTTATATAAAATCCGTTCTGTTTATATGAATTATTATTTTTTGAGAATATATGAATTTAATCCAATTTGTTGAAGAAGTGTTTGAAATGTATGCGGGCAGCGTTCGATGGCGGTCTGAAGATGCCCTAAGGGCCTCTTCAGAGTCCCTCCGCTCCACCACTCCACTCCCGGAGCAGGTGGAGCTGCAATTCAAAACCGTGGAGTGAGCAAATAGGTACGCCACAGTTCCTTAATGCTGGGGAGCTGGTAGATTGCCAAACAGCTCCCAAGTTTCAGATAGCAATCCCTCAAAAAATAAAGTTTCAGTTAGCAACAATGGTCGAACCAAACTATAAATTGGACGCTTAAAATATTAGAAATTGGAGCATTTTTCTCTTGAAACATGATTTGGCCTCACAAAGGACATCGGTAGCTACTCCAAATTAGCTCATAAACTGGATAAATACAGTTGTGCAAATCGCTTTGTTATTCTCCTTGTAATGCAAATTACTACTTCATTACGTTATCTTGGCAACATATACTGCAGTTGCACCCGGTACCGCAAACTGGCGACGAACTTCCCACGGAGCAGTGGAAGATAAGTACCAAAAAGAAAGAAGAGGAAAACTCGCCAGTAATTGTAATATTATTGGCTTATTTGATAAATAGTGAAATGTATGTTGGTCACTATTGGAAAAAATACCATGCTATAATGTACTGCAACTTTGCAGAATGTAATTAAAATACTTTGAGGGCAAATATGTGTACCTGAAAAGACAACTAAAGAAAGCAAATCCATGTGGAAAAAAAATTCCTGTTGAGAGTCAGGCATCTTAAGACGGGTTCATCACTGATCCCAGTATTTTAGACCCATCACAAATCTCATTTTCAAGTTCTCTTGGTCATTTGGGTTACTGAGTAGTCACCGTAAATCCTGCGGATAGTAAACATGTGGGTTTATGTAACCTTGTGGAGGCTGGACACGAGACGGGGTGAGATGTAAGGATTGGCTATATCTGACTTGCTGCCTTTGAGCACCAAACATTGGGAAAACAGGCATTGATCCAGCAAAATTCTCCCTTGGCAAAATTTGCATCGGCGGTGGATGGCAGTAAAATGGCCTGGGCCCAAAATTGTTTGGGACGGAGATTGATGTTGGATAGGTTCCAGTGGGAGGATGCATACTGACTTGTGGCTCACTTCTGCATTCAGGAGGATCATCATTAATCATGATAACCTCTTTCATCATGTAGGTAGGGTGATGCATGACTGGAGCAGGGTTCCTGTATGGTTTCTGCAGAGAATGATGATTAGATTGCACCATGAAACCACCATGCATTGGAGGCCCAACAAAGTTGCCAGCTTGAACACTTGGAAGAGGAATCTGGTGACTCCTTGCTGATGGAGTTCTGTCGATGAATGCAGAATGACTATGTTGGTAGTCTGGAGGCACAAAACTAGCAGGTGGCATGTAATTCCCTCCCAGCATGTAGTCTGGCTTTGGAGCTTGAGGACGCCCACTCTCCTGGCTGTTCATCACCATCAAGTTCTTGCCCATCAGTCTCAACATAGGACTTGGCGGCGATGGAAGCTGAGTTTGCAATGCTGGTCTGATACAATCTGTCGCATAAGACAGGGAGCTCATGGAAGATTCAGTTATAACTTTGCCAATTAATAGCGGACCATGTGAATCTAAGTAAGGGTTTGAATTTGTGTCTGTTCTTTGGTATGTGCTGAAAGATGATGATGTCCGTAAACCCATGTGCAATTGTGGAACTTGTTTTCTAGCAAAAGTGTCTGATCTGGCTGTTGAACTTTCATGGTCTAAGTGAGGCTCCCTGGAGATGCTCTCACGACAAGAGCAGCAATACAACTTCTCCTTAGCCAACTGTTCACCTTCTCTTGCTGGAGGCATCGACTTCGTCTCCTGATTTGAGCTCCCAGACATGCTCTTTTCAAGTGTCCTAACATTTACGGTCGATTGGCCTGGTCCTGACTCTTCATTTCTTGAACCATTCAAAGCAACTGGAGAAGACATAGTTGAGGCAACCGAAATAGGAGAGTCTGATGAGTCCCGACCAAATGCCAAAAAAACATGATCTTGGTTAGAGTCTTCTCTGTTCGACGTTATTGACGAGTTATCCCGAGGAGTTGCAAGACCCATTTCCCTGTTATTAGTTAAGCAGGTGCTAGATTCCTTAGTTGAAGCTGGGTCTACCTGACATTCCTCCATCTCATTATTGGTAACAATGTTTGACACATGAGTATGATGTGTGGATTGCTTAGTGGAGCATTGATCCTGCATTGATGAACTTCCTTTGGGCACAGTTTTGCTATTTTCAAGACTCAAAGAACCACTACTTATTGCACTGCAACAGTCCTCGTGAGTATTTCTGGAGACCGAGGTACATTGCATTTGAGTTGCATGTTCTTCACCTTCAGAATCCATATGCGTACTTGTTGTTTGTTGTGTCACATCATGCTGATGATCCCCTTGCCCCAATGCCGGCATGTCAGTTCCATAAGAGATATCATTATCTGTGGTATCTTCTTGGGTATGCTTTACAACCTTATCGGATGTGCCATTATTAGTAACGCTGAAGGTATTGTTTACATGTCTGTGATCAAGTTCATGCTCTTGACCAAAATCATTGACTAGCCCACTAATAGAAGGTGAAAAGTCACGCTTGCGAGTCCTCGATACAGATCTGTGCTTTCTTAACACCTTAGAAGTAGACACTGTCCTCTTTGAGTCATTACTCAGACCTCTAATGGAAACAGAAAGACAAGGTTCAGAGCATTTTGTCAAGGTGGAATTCCTCACTGTATCATACTTATCAGACCTAGAAGCTTCTCTTCTTCCAATCTCCTTAATTTTTCTCTTCGCAAGAGTAGCAGCTGATCTAGGTACTTTTGGGAAGGCACTGTTGGATGAAGGATTTTCTGATGACCATCTGGGAATTGATCTGAATAATCTTGAAGAACCCTTTTCATGATCATCATTTTCATTGACTTCCAAAGTGGTGGCTGTCTCTTCTGTTGACCGTGAAGAAAATGCCTCAGTATAACTTTCTGTAATTTGAGGATCATCAAAGCCACCAATCATGCGGCTCCTAGCCAATTTCTTTGTTCCGGGTTTCATGCTATCTGACAATATATTATTTGACTTTCTGCTCAAATTGTTAGTGATACCCGAACGTTTGGAGCACACCCATTGCCTTATAGTTCCCGAACGACCACAACTGCTGCTTTCAGTAGGTTTCTGTGTATGCATGGCCGGCTCCTCCTCAGAGGTGTCAGCATGGATATCCCCATCTGGGTATAATTCAACCTGGACATGTATCAAAGGAATAAATGAACAGAAATATTATTGAATAAAATAGACTGGAGAGGAAGCTAACATCATATGCGATTTGGTAGATAAATTCAGTACTATAATAAAAATTCCACCAACCAACATGGCATCTGTAAAATCAAAATGATTCATGAACTAAATTAACCCACAGAGAATGCATTTTGAATACTACTGTGACTTTTCAAGCTTCTCACAGAAGCAAAGAGCTCAAATAAAATTAGCAAGCATGTCAATCAACATAATCTGAACCATAATCTAAGAGGTTTAAGTAATTATGAGTCATGTGCGTGAACTCCAAGGAACCAAAATGGTTTAGGTCCAAGGATAAGGCTATGTAAGCTAAACACAAAACATACTTAAATTACAGTAAAATATACGCATGAAACTAACTAAATTGTATACCTGAGATTTCAAATGGTTTAGTCGGTTGCACTTCTTTCCATGTACCTTGAACTTTTTATTCCTAAATGATTTAGATTCCAAGGATGTCTTTTTCATCAATGTACTCTTTCCAGTCTGGTGCTTTTCAACTTGCTTTAAACCATCATTGCCCAAGACCAAGGGTGCACCGATAGGCTTGGATAAAATTCTGATTTTTATGCCATTTGAATCAACATAGACATCACTATCTCTTTCACTATCTTTTGCTTCAGATGGTACCACTCGTGGGCTACGGTTCTTGGTGCAAACCACCTTGTTCACAGCTGGCACAGACAAATCGATAGCCCAGTTAGTCCCGTTCCTCCGATCAAGGTCATCAAGAGTGTATGGAAGGGCTGTCTTGTAAATGTCCACCATCAGTTGCATCTTCCTCTGCTTCACTTTTGGCTTCACAATAACCGTCTCTACTACTGGCTCGGCATTAGACACAGCATAAAGGCACTGATCTATGTGTGCATTCAAAGTGGTATTTGATGGAGAAGAGAAGACTTTGCAAACAGGACAGGTATTTGAAGCCTTTGGATTCGAAACCGAGCTAGAGTTGTATGATAAATCTTTTCTCTGACGGATATCTGTCATAGAGCCTGACTTGACTAGCAACTTGCCCTTCTTTTCTGAAGTCTCACGTGATGAGCCAAGACTTTTCAAATAGGGTCGAGCAACCTCTGTCCCCGAACTTGCTTTGGTGCAAATATTATCTTCCTGATATGCTTGTATAGCCTCACTAGTATGGCCTAATTCATTTATATTTCCACCTTGGTCAGTAGCAGTCTTCCCACTCTCTGTAGGAGTGTATTGAGATGGACCAAGTGACTCATCTGCTGATTGACATGACTGGAGGTTGATACCAGTTGTATTCACGTTTTTCAAACCAGCTTCTCTAGCCTTTACCAAATCAACAAAAGCATCGGCTTCTAGGCATGCAGCAGACTGCTCAGAGTCTACGCAAGTATAGAAAGACCTTGACCGGAGCAAATCGGGAGGCTCGAATGGAGGCAGTAGATCTTTAACTCCACGCTTCAAGCAAAGTTCCAGTGACTGCGGGTGGAAAGGCCAACTTCTCTTGATGCCTTTGCTCCTCGAATCAAAAACATAATCTCTGGGAAGATAAAAACAGACGCATTAGCATAAAAAATACTGAAAACATTTCCTTCGAATGATTTGGATGAAAAACAAATTTAAATAAATTTTGTTCAAATGATTCGGATTTAAATTGAATTTATGTTTAACATAAATTCATGCCCAAGTAAGCCAACCTGAACTAGAATACAAATTTCAAAGTGTCACCGCCACAAGGGGATTTATCTTTCTTTAACAACACAGCCACACCTTCCTCTTTAGAATACCGTAAACACTGAAGCTCTTGGAATAAGATGGTGGGTGTTTAGACACAGCGACTCCGGAAGAAAAAAGATAAAACTACAAGGAGCCTGACAGAAGAGCCAAGTCCAATAGTCCCCACCCATTGCTCACATGGACGCTATCCCTTGATGATCACAAGAATCCCACAACTGCTATCAGCTCACTCTAAAAAAAAGCCGGCTGTGTTCCTTTGTGGCATGTTTGCCATTGGCACTACTTGCTCATAGCCGCATGCGAGGAGACTGCAACCTTTCGCCACACCGCACATGCAAATGAGCAACATACCAGAAAGTGGCACGCAGTCTCCAAGGTGTTTTTGCAGAACCAGCACTACTTGTCATTGGGGATGCCCAGTGGCGGAACCAGCTTGTCGAGCCGGGGCAAGGTCTGATAGTTGCACTCTCGGTGAGCAAATGGCCATAAGAACTGACGTTGAAACCCTGAAGCAGTGATTACACTAATGGAGGCTTCTCCAGTGGAGCAGCTGCCCAAGCTGGACGGGCTGTGGCTCCGTCACTCGCGATGGCTTTTCGCATGTCCGCCGTTGGGATATGCTCCTGCATGAACAACCAGCTGAAGAACCAGCAATTCTACAGCACCCACACTTTCCAAATAAGCTTCAAGAATAGGTGTCTTATTACTCTCTCAAAATATGCCCTATAAATTACTTTGGCATCACATATAATAGAATCCGCTACACCGCATCCAATAGGGTAACCCGGTTCTTGCTTTTACCCCCACGCCACTAACCAGAAGCATTGACACTTCTTCTCCAGTAAACCATATATGCCACGTATATATAGTATTCAAACGGCTTCAGTAATGGTCAACTGGACTATGTCAAAAGGAAGAAAAAGGAGACGAACATCGATAAGGAACTAAAATCACCATATCTATTTACAGCATAACATCACTAAGTAGGGAAAAGATAAGAAAAAAGAAATAAAAGGAAACGTTAGCTGTAAACAGCTGTCAAATTAGATTCATGGAACAAGGAATCCCTTTTGCATGTTTCAGTTTCTTGGATCCTTTCCCCCCACACCCACAGCCAGACAGCCTCATCCCATAGCCAGTCAGACACCCACCACAACAACACAGATTAACCCCATGAAAGCAACAGTGCACACCCAATAATTAATCCGTGCGGTGCGTATGGATCGGAAAGACGCAAATCCACCATTTTAAGAAGATAATAAACCCCAAGCTGCTAAACCATATCACAAGGTACTAAACCAATAATCAGAAAGGTCCCTCTTATTTCTCACCTTATGGAGAAGGTGGGACACGGTTGGACAAGATCCGCAGGATCTTGGTGTGCCGACTCCGGAGAGTCGGCGGCGTGGAACGTCGCTGGATCAGCACCCACAACCCGAACCACAGACTGGGAGGAGCACGAGGGGCCTGAAGGGTGGTCACTGGATAGCATCGATCTGGTGAATGTAACGAGGTAGTAAGTTCACCCGGTGGAAAGCAAGAACCTTTGCTTCCTTGGCTGGCCCCAACTACCTCATCAGGCACCTGCAAACAGAAACCAAGACCCATGTTATTTCATGTCCACCCATCAGACGAGCTCTTCTCGGGGAATCTATCGTGTCATTTTATGTGGAAGGGAGATGGAGGAGTGATTGGAGTGGAGAGGGGGAGAGAAGAAGAGGGGCGAAAGACAAGTTACTCTTAGATTAGTCGAAGACGAAACCACATGAAATATCAGTAGAGTCTAAAGCACAAGTGGGTTGGTGGGCAAATCAAGAAGTGGATTAGTGGGAAGCTTACACAGGTCACACAGCTCTTGCAAGGATTTGCCGAAAGGCAGTATGAGGTAACAAGAGATGAACAGTTGCTAAGCACATGAGGTTAGCTTATCTGGTACTGCTTTGTTGATGGGGAAATAAATAGAGAAAAAAATGGAGAAAGGGAGGAGGGAGGGGTAGTTTAACCAGGGAACATATCTGGTGAGAAATCAACACAAGGATTTTGCTGCATAATCTCGGCCTCTCTCTGGCCCAAAAGGGGATTTTTTTTTTCTTCAGCCTGGGAAAATAAAGGAGCACTAGCCTAGCTAGCGAAGCACAAAATTAGAAAGAAAGGGCATAATCTGCACCAAATCTACGAAAGGCGAGCAGGAACCAGACCAAGAATCTTCTCCGTGTGGTTAATTAAGACCACCATAAGCATCAAAGGAAAAATAGCTTAAGATCCAGCATGAACAGCGCGAGAAGAAGAAAAACATCCAAAAGGAGATCCACGCACAGCACAGCCCACGCCCCACTCGTCGCAAGAGAAGAAGAAAGAGGGGAGCTAGCGTAGGGGGGGGAGAGGCAGGAAAAGGAACTCACGGGTCGATCCAAGCGGAGAAATCTCAAGAACAGGCTAACAAATCACAGCAAGATAGAGGAAAGTCCTTACCTTTGCTCCTCAAGCCGCGCACGCGCGCCCGCGTCTGGTAGATCCACCCGGCGACGGGATGCCGGGGCGAGCTGGGGGAGGAGCGTGGAGCTCACTGGCTCAGTATGAGTGGGGGTGGGGGATTTCGATTTGGGGGGGTGGGGAGAGGGAGAGGAGAGGAGAGAGGGGGAGGGGAGAAGCGTGCGGAGTCAGACTACCACCTAATCTATCTCGCCTTCTCTTTCCTGGTTAGTAGTTCCACTCAGCGATAGTATATGCTTTTCTCTTTGACATTTCCACCCAGCAATGGTGGAGTGAGTAAAATTAGCGGTGATGTGAAACAAAAAGGAAGAGAAGGAAACACCAACCACTCGCGCCTCGGAGGCATCTGGTTCTCAGGCTCAGCCAACCTAAGCGAGGGGTCTACCACTAATAACTGCAGCTCCGGAGAGATATAGGCCGGTCCGCTAACTTTGACTGGGCCGGCCTTTTTAGGCTGGTCATAGTGGGGAGTAACTTAGACTAGTAACATACATATTTGGGATGTTATACATTAGGTCATCATGCATATCATATTTTCTCGCATTTTTCCGATCCTAGAAAATTTCACGCAACTCAAGGACCCTCGAAGAGAGTTGGAAGTTTCATTATTTTCATATTTGGGATTTCTCAAATTTTGAAAATAGGATCATTGGATTTATTTATTTATCTTCAAAAAGTTTTTCCGATATAAAAGTTAAAGAGAGGGAATAATATGACTTTCCCAACATATAGGAAAAATGAAGATATTATAAATAAATCAAAATTGGTTTTTGAAAGATTTATTTGCTTTAGGCAAAAATGAGCATTTAAAAAAAATGCATATTTGCCCTTTTTAGTTCATTTTGTTCGACTCATTTTTAGGAGTCGGGAAAAATTAATTTTATTAAATTCGGAGTTCGTTTGGTTTTATTTTAAAATCGTTTAGTTTTGTTAAAAAAAAACGTCTGCCTTTCTTTGGGCCAAGGCCCACTGACCAACCACCTACCACCCCCTCCTCTCTCCTCATGTCGTCTCCATCTCCACCACGACGCCGCCATGCCGCCTCGGAGTCCACCCTCGCCCTTGCCTCCCCAAGCCGTGCCAACCCCTCCTATAAAACCCCGCCCACCCTCATCTCATCCATGCCCGCCCCGCCCCGAAGAACCAGCTGAAACCCAGCCATGAGGACGCCGCCTGCCTCCTCCCGTCATGGAGCCCTCGCCGCCCTCCCGACCAGCCCCTCCCGACCCATGGGACCTCACCGCCCCGAGCCCCGCCGGCTGAAGCCACCGGAGGTAGCCGCCAAGAATTCCCGGTCCGGTTTTCTTTAGAAGACCGATCCGGTTTTTTTTGAAGAAGTT
Organism: Aegilops longissima; assembly: GCA_021605205.1. Lineage (NCBI taxonomy): Eukaryota > Viridiplantae > Streptophyta > Magnoliopsida > Poales > Poaceae > Aegilops > Aegilops longissima. The sequence continues at coordinate 564,234,055 of CM038677.1, forward strand.
CGGTTTTTAAAAAAAAAACCTAGATGGTTTTATTTTTTTCGGTTTTCTTATTTAATGAACGTTCACCGAACCGTTCGTTTCAATGAACGTGTTCGTTGGATTAGTTTTGCTAACAAACGTCCGTTATTTACTCCGTTCGTCGTTTTCTTTTAATCGGATTTAATCCGTTATTTTTCGATTCGATTTACGATCCGATTTTCAAATCTGTTTATTTTCTCGCTCGTTTATCGGAATCGGTGATTCAAGCGCTGAGTTTCAGTTCTGAAACCGCCGTTCGACTAACCTACTTACACAGAGTTTTGCTACTGTAAAATTTTGACCTAGTTTCAGATTGCTAAACCGAGTCGTTCTCTCTCGAGTTTCGACTTTCGATGCCTTATTTGATTCGATTCTTTTGCAACGTGGTTCTTAAGTTGAACTCTCTGGTTAGATCTTTTATTCGAGATTTCCCGTGCATTAGATGAGTACTTATTGTATGCTTGTTGTTTGTCTGCGTTAGATCACCGGAGTCGCCGCTTGTTACTTGAATCTCTAGGTCTCATGGATCATCGCAAGGCAAGTAACACTTGATCATACCTTTTCTACTACCCAGTTTTATTGCATTAGATCAAACCTCAAACACTTGCATGTTTAGGATCTAATTAAATTGTGGGTTTGGGAAGTAGATTGAGGTAGTACCTATTACTGCTTTTACTTATGAAATCTTGGGAGTCACTTCTCGTTTGCTTATTATACCATGCTATGCTAGTAGGCGTGGATTGGGTGAGTGAATATCCATGACGGATGTGAGATTGTTAATTAATGGTTTATCTAAGGTGGCAACCTAAACACACATCTGGGTGGATTGAGGCACTGGTTTCCATCAGACTTGCTCAGATTTCTTCTGGACCGCCACCCGAGGCTCTAAGGGATCATAAGATTATTCAAACTGAAACTTCCGTGTGCAGCCACAAGCCAATTATGGGCTCTGGCGTAGTTGACTAAGTTGTGCGAACTCTTACGGGTAGGCTAGCTGATGTAGGGGATGTAGGTTGGTGCGGTCTACCCACATGTAAGGTGCTAGCGCTTCGAAAGACTATGTCTCGGTCATCCGCTTTCTCAAACACCATGTAGTGCGAGAACCAAGCGGAGGCGATCGAGTCTTGTGGGGAAAAGTGCATAAACCTCTGCAGAGTGTATAAACTAATCATGATTAGCCGTGTCCCCGGTTATGGACGTTTGAGTATCCGTAATTGAATATCATGTGAATCTCAACATGTTACTTCTAATAAAAGTTATTGGGATTTTGATGAGTACTTTTAATTGGGATTGAGGATCTCACAACCATTCTCAATGTTTAACAACCACCATGATAGTTAAATAAAATTATTCCTTTGATGTAGGGAAAAACTAGCTTTATGCAAAATGTAACAGAGAGCCTTACCACCAGCCATATATGCATGTAGTATAGGCTTATTTTCCTTCATTGCTCTTTATGTGTTACATTGCCAAGATATTCCATGTCTTGACCGTTTTGGCTGCAACTTTCACGTTATGCACTTTTTTATGACAGTAAGGTGTTTTAGGTCATGGTTCTATACTCGGTGATGCCGATGGAGTTGATGGACTCACTTATCTTCCAAGCCTTCCATTGTTATTATTAGATGGCCTTAAGCCATTTTATTGTATTCAGTTCCTTGTGGACAACGATGTAATAAGTGTGTGATTGCTACTCTGCTATAAATCCTTCAAATCTTGTGGTGTCAAGATTCTCGATCCGAGGATGACACCGAGCACGAGACTTGATCCATTCGGTCTGGTCGCTCTGAGAGAATGGTATCAGAGCACACGCTGACTGTAGGACACGACCACTAAGTTAAAGCCATAGATCACTACTCTCTTCCCATTTTCTAACTCCTCATCTTTTCTACTCTCTTAGGATGACGGACGCGAAGATCAAGTACACCCAACCAGATGAAGGCACACCTTTTGGATTTCACTTGAAGGAAGTTACCAAGTACCTGAACATTGGACTACCAAGTTTCACCGGGACTTTCAACGCCACTCTGCCTGAAGAGGAGTGCTGGAAGATTCAAGCTCACGTTCCAGGAAGGACATTCGCCCCAATCACCAAGCCTATAGATAGTGTTTTCAGTGCACCAACTTGGAGTCTGGGAAAGAGCATGGCAGCTCACATCACCATGGGACGCATTGGAGAAGTTTATCAAGAAGACCTCAAGGACACTATCTACCAGATTGCGGACGCCGAAATGACAAGCGGGGCGTCGTCGGCACCAAGAAGGATAGGTCCATTGCAGCGTTCATCCAGAGTTAAATCAGCACATTCGACGCCAGAGAACCAAATGTGCAATGATATGTTGGAGTTAGAAGACAAAGGGAAGGATCATCGAACGGAAGGAGAACTAAAGACTACACGCAAGGACTACATGGACGAGATCGTAGCTCGGCAAGACACAATAACGATCTTAAGTACGAGATCAAGAACTCAAGAAGAAGTTGGCGCTCAGAATGAAGACCAGTATGTCGGATGCTCAAGCAACTACATCAACATCGACGACACCGATTCGGATCCAAGTGAACCCGACTATGAAGACAAAGCTGGAGCAGACATCATGGAGTCTTCCACCGGTTCAAATTAGTAGAAGTCCTCCACATATTAGTAGTATTTCCCTCCATGTAAACATTATAGTACACGCACTTTTGCGCTAGTTAGATCGTTAAAGCCCTTGTTTGATTGAATGAAGTGATTTTGTGTGCATTTGCTCATGTGCATTTGGGTAGTGATTCCCCTTAGACCTCATTCTATTCTAAATTTCTCTTCTTTTCTAAACCCATCAGATGCCTCCGAGACGCGACCCCGGATTCGTTTTCCCGCCAGAGATCACCCAATTGATTCAGCAGCAGAATACCCTGATTCAAACATTGGTGCAGAACCAGGGGAACAACAACAACAACAACAACAACCCACCGCCACCACCACCGCATGCGGATCACCTGACTCGTTTCCTTAGACTGAATCCACCGGTGTATTCCAGTAGCACCGAGCCGATTGTGGCAGATGATTGGCTCCGCAAGATAGGAAGGAGTTGACCACCGAGGATGCACAGATGGTGAAAGAGTGAAGTTTGCAGACATCGACTTGAAGGACCCGCAGCAAGATGGTGGGAGAATTTCTGACCACTTATCCGTGAGACACCGCCACATGGGACCAGTTTGACAAGCTTTTCAGACCGCTCATGTTTCAAAGCAGAGCCATGGCCATGAAGAAGCGTGAGTTTCGCAACTTACGCCAAGGAGGAAGGACTGTTGGCAATCGTGGATGACTTTAGTAAATTAGCACGTTATGCCCGGATGACGTTGCTACCGATGCAACTAAACAGAGAAGTTTCTAGAAGGACTGAATGATGAGTTCACATGCCGTTGATGGTGGCAAGTTTCAACAACTACCAGGAGTTGGTAGACCGAGCCCTCATGATTGAAGGAAAGCAAAGAAGAATTGAGAACTGCATAGCGGAAGTATGGACAAGGGAAGTATAACTCGGATCCCAGCAGAAGCCTCGTTATACCCTAAATCAGAATTCAGTTTCAGATACCCATGGAGGAGGTAATTCGCACAACCATAATGGCACCAAGAATGGAAACGGAATGGAGGAAGCAATGGACGAACCGCACCAACCCGTCAACACCATCCAAAGTAGACTGAGTCATATTACTTGCTTTAAGTGCCGCAAGATCGGGCATTATGCCAATGATATCCCGTAGGCGAAATGGAAATGGCAATGGAAGCTCGAAAGAAGCCCAACCCTTTCAACAGGGACGGGTGAACCACATTGATGTGGAGGAGGTTGAAGATCAGCCCGATGCAAGAATCGGTAAGTTTTGGTTAAGTCATTTATGCAGTTGTTCTTTTCGACATCTTTGGTGCATCGCATTCATACATATCAAGGGATTTGTGGATAAGTACAAATTACCGACCCAAGCCCTTAGGTCACCCATGCTAGTAACCTCACCCGAGCAGAGTACATGGCTAGTAAATGGTGTGATCGATCGCCATTAAGGATTGGACACTATGTTTTCCCCTCGGACCTAATAGTTACGGAATCCCAAGGATTGGATGTGATATTAGGTATGGATTGGTTATCAAGGTATGGAGGAAACATAGATTGCACCACTAAGTCAATTTTGCTCACCACACCAGAAGGAAGAAGGATCAAGTATGTATCACGGCACAAGCCGAGGAGAGCGCAAGTTAATTGCTTATCAGGAGTTGTGCGGAAGAAGTACCGTGGTGAAGGATTTTCCGATGTATTTCCTAAGAGTTGCCGTGAATGCCACGGATAGAGACATTGAGTTTTGATCGAGCTGTTGCCGTGAACAGGCCCGATATCAAAGCGACCGTCAGACAGATGCCCGCAAAGGATTTGGCGGAAATCAAGAAACAGATTAAGGAACTATTGGATAAAGGTTTTATACGCCCAAGTTCTTCACCTTGGGGATCACCCGTTTTGTTAGTGGAGAAGAAGGATGGATCTTTAAGAATGGTTGTTGATTATCGTGGATTGAATGAAGTAACAATCAAGAACAAGTACCCACTACCTATGATAAATGATCTATTTGATCGTTTGCAAGGAGCTAAAGTGTTTTCCAAGATCGACTTGCGATCAGGGTACCATCAGTTGAAGATTCGGGAGCAAGACATACCCAAGACCGCATTTACCATGAGATATGGACTGTACGAGTATACCGTTATGTCATTTGGACTGACTAACGCACCAGCCTATTTCATGAACCTAATGAACAAAGTATTTATGGAGTTTTTGGATAAGTTCGTCGTGGTGTTCATTGATGACATTTTGATTTTCTCGAAGAATGAAGAGGAACACAAGGAACATTTGCGATTGGTTTTGGAGAAATTGAGGAACACCAGTTGTATGCCAAGTTCAAGCAAATGTGAGTTTTGGCTAAAGGAAGTTGGATTTCTGGACATGTTATATCCGGAGAAGGAATAGCATTGACCCCACAAAGGTTGAGACCGTAACCAAATGGGAAGCACCAACGACAGTTGGAGAGATTCGAGTTTCCTTGGACTCGCAGGATACTACCAAGATTCATTGAGAATTTCTCAAGAATTGCAAAGCCTATGACAGAATTGTTGAAGAAGGAAAACAAATTCATATGGATGAGGACTGTGAGGCAAGTTTTCAGAGTTGAAGAAAAGATTGGTTACCTCACCAGTTTGATATTGCGGATCGGACTAAGGATTATGAGGTGTATTGCGACGCTTCACGCCGAGGACTTGGAGCCGTACTTATGCAAGAAGGAAGAGTTGTTTCAGATGCTTCACGACAACTTAAGCCCCATGAGTTAAATTATGCCACTCATGATTTGGAGTTAGCAGCCGTTGTGCATGCCTTGAAGACGTGGAGACATTTTCTCATAGGAAATCATTATGAAGTATATACGGATCACAAGAGTTTGAAGTACATCTTCACACGTATGAACTGAATCTCGCATAAAGGAGATGGTTAGAGCTTATCAAGGATTATGACATGAGATTGCATTATCACCGGAAAGGCTAATGTCGTAGCAGACGCATTGAGCCGTAAGAGCCACGTCAATACCCTAATGATGGGAGGAATACCCAATGAGTTAGCCGAGGACCTTCGAGAGCTATGTTTGGAAATAGTTCCAGAGGCTATGTAGCAGCATTGGAGATTCAAATACAATCGATGGACAAAATCGAGAAGCCCAAAAGGCGATAAGGAAGTTGCCTCTATAAAGGAGAAAATGAGCAAAGGAAAAGCTAAAGGATTTCGTGAGGATGAGCACGATACCCTATGGTTTGAAGACCGTGTTTATGTGCCAAATGACCCGGAGATCGTGAAGTTGATTTTACAAGAAGCCCATGATTCACCCTATTCGATTCACCCAGAAATACCAAGATGTATTTGGATTTGAAGAATACTTTCGGTGGACCGGAATGAAGAAGGATATTGCGGAGTATGTAGCAATTTGCGATGTATGTCGAAAGTAAAGGCGAGAACATCGAAGCCGCCAGGATTGTTACAACCATTGCCGATACCCGAATGGAAGTGGGATAAACTAGGCATGGATCTCATCACAGGTTTGCCAAAGACTCGTTCAGGTTATGACTCGATTTGGGTTATAGTCGACCGTTTAACAAAGGTAGCCCATTTCATTCCAAATCAAGACTACCTATAGCGAGTGCTAAGTTGGCAAAGATATACATGACCGAATTGTGTGTTTGCACGGAGTTCCGAGGAGCATCGTGACGATAGAGGAACCCAGTTTACCTCGAAATTTTGGAACCAGCTTACACGAAACATTGGGAACCCGATTGAATTGATCTGACTTTCCACCCACGACCGATGGATGAGACCGAGAGAGTCAATCAGATTTTGGAGGACATGCCGAGAGCTTGTGCACTAGATTATGGGTCTAGCTGGGATGATAATTTGCAGTATGCAGAATTTTCCTACAACAACAGCTACCAAACCAGCTTGAAGATGGCACCTTTCGAGGCTCAGATGGAAGAAGGTGCAGGACATCGTTGTCATGGGACTAAACCGGAGATCGTCGATTGTTTGGACCAGATTTGATTAAGGAGTCCGAATGAAAGTTAAGTTGATTCGAGACAGGCTCAAGGTAGCCCAATCTGCATGTAAGAGTTATGCCGATTCAAAGCGCAGCGATTGAGTATGAAGTTGGAGACAGAGTATATCTTAGAGTATCCCCGCTTGAGGAGTTAAGCGTTTTGGAGTTAAAGGAAAGTTAGCACCACGTTTCGTTGGACCATATAAGATTTTGCAACGCATGGGAGAAGTTGCTTATAAGATGGAGTTGCGGAAGGACTGCGAGGAGTTCATGATGTATTCCATGTTTCTCGCTTGAAGAAATGTCACCCGAGATAGCAGAGGTACCATTAAGAGACACAGTACACCGAAGCAATTCATTGAAGGATGACTTAACATATGAGGAAAACCGGTTAAGATTCTCGATTATGCCAGCAGAGTTACCCGCAGCAAGGTTATCAAGTTTTGCAAAGTTCAAGGAGCCACCACACCGAGGATGAAGCCACCGGGAAAGAGAGGAAGTTTTGCTTAGGACCACCTCACCTATTTTCTAGCCAACCCGAATCTCGAGGGCTAGATTCATCTTAAGGGGTAGGTTTGTAACATCCCAAATTTTCAATTTGGAATGTTATACATTAGGTCATCATGCATATCATATTTTCTCGCATTTTCCGATCCTAGAAAATTTCACGCAACTCAAGGACCCTCGGAGAGTTGGAAGTTTCATTATTTTCATATTTGGGATTTCTCAAATTTTGAAAATAGGATCATTGATTTATTTATTTATCTTCAAAAGTTTTTCCGATATAAAAGTTAAAGAGAGGGAATAATATGACTTTCCCAACATATAGGAAAAATGAAGATATTATAAATAAATCAAAATTGGTTTTGAAAGATTTATTTGCTTTAGGCAAAATGAGCATTTTAAAAAAATATGCATATTTGCCCGCTTTTAAAGTTCATTTTGTTCGACTCATTTTAGGAGTCGGGAAAATTAATTTTATTAAATTCGAGTTCGCTTGGTTTTATTTTAAAATCGTTTAGTTTTGTTTAAAAAAAAAAGTGTCGCGCCCCGGCCAAGGCCCACCCGCCCACCAGCCTCCCTGCCCACCTCCTCTCCCTCCTCGCTGTGTCTCCCGCCGCCCGCCGCCGCCTCACGCCTCGGAGTCCGGCTCCCCGCCTCCTGCCCCCCCCAAGCCGCCAACCACCCTCCTATAAAACCCGCCGCCCCCCCTCTCCTCATCCTGCCCGCCGCCTCTAACCCGAGCCACGCTGAGCCTCACCCACCGAGGACGACGCCATTGTCTCCCGCCGTCATGGAGCCCTCGCCGCCCTCCAGACCCCGCCGCCTCCCGACCTCGGACCTCACGCCGCCGAGCCCTTGGCGTGAAGCCACCATGGCGGTAGCCATGCCGCAACCCCGGTCCGGTTTTTTTAGAAGACCGATCCGGTTTTTTTGAAGAAGTTCGGTTTTAAAAAACCTAGATGGTTTTATTTTTTCGGTTTTCTTATTTAATGAACATTCACCGAACCGCTCGTTTCAATGAACGTGTTCGTTGGATTAGTTTTGCTAACGAACGTCTGCTATTTACTCCGTTCGTCGTTTTCTTTTAATCGGATTTAATCCGTTATTTTTCCGATTCGATTTCGATCCGATTTTCAAATCTGTTTATTTTCTCGCTCGCTTATCGAATCGGTGATTCAAGCGCTGGAGTTTCGTTCTGGCCGCCGCCGTTCCGACTAACCTACTTACACAGAGTTTTGCTACTGTAAAATTTTGACCTAGTTTCAGATTGCTAAACCGAGTCGTTCTCTCTCGAGTTTCGACTTTCGATGCCTTATTTGATTCGATTCTTTTGCAACCAGGGTTCTTAAGTTGAACTCTCTGGTTAGATCTTTTATTCGAGATTTCCCCGTGCATTAGATGAGTACTTATTGTATGCTTGTTGTTTGTCTGCGTTAGATCACCCGGTCGCCGCTTGTTACTTGAATCTCTAGGTCTCGCGGATCATCAGCAAGGCAAGTAACACTTGATCATACCTTTTCTACTACCCAGTTTTATTGCATTAGATCAAACCCTCAAACACTTGCATGTTTAGGATCTAATTAAATTGTGGGTTTGGGAAGTAGATTGAGGTAGTACCTATTACTGCTTTTACTTATGAAATCTTGGGAGTCACTTCTCGCTTGCTTATTATACCATGCTATGCTAGTAGACGTGGATTGGGTGAGTAAATATCCATGATGATGTGAGATTGTTAATTAATGGTTTATCTAAGGTGGCAACCTAAACACACATCTGGGTGGATTGAGGCACTGGTTTCCATCAGACTTGCTGTATTTCTTCTGGACCGCCACCTGTGCTCTAAGGGATCATAAGATTATTCAAACTGAAACTTCCGTGTGCAGCCACAAGCCAATTATGGGCTCTGGCGTAGTTGACTAAGTTGTGCGAACTCTTACGGGTAGCTAGCTGATGTAGGGGATGTAGGTTGGTACGGTCTACCCACATGTAAGGTGCTAGCGCTTCTGAAAGACTATGTCTCGGTCATCCGTTTCTCAAACACCATGTAGTGCGAGAACCAAGCGGAGGCGATCGAGTCTTGTGGGGAAAAGTGTGCAAACCTCTGCAGAGTGTATAAACTAATCATGATTAGCCGTGTCCCCGGTTATGGACGTTTTGAGTATCCGGTAATTGAATATCATGTGAATCTCAACATGTTACTTCTAATAAAAGTTATTGGGATTTTGATGAGTACTTTTTAATTGGGATTGAGGATGCTGTCAACCATTCTCAATGTTTAACAACCACCATGATAGTTAAATAAAAATTATTCCTTTGATGTAGGGAAAAAGTGGTTGAAAAAAGCGGTAGGCGTAAGCGAGGCGGTTGGCCTTCGCCTAGTGCCTAGGCGTTGCTTAAGCGCCCTAGGCGCAGCCTAGGCGGTTATAATTTTTACTATCAGGGTGTTTATGTGGTTATTATATGTGTATTTTATTAATTTAAGGCATATAAGTATGTTAACTACCAGCTACTACGATTGGAATATGACCCTTTTGGCATATCATTGCAATATGGTATGATTTCTCGCTTGGGTAGAGAATTTCTTACTTGCTCTGCCTAGACTTCTGCCTATGCCCTAGGCGAGGCGTTTGGCCATTGCCTAGCGCCTAGGCGTGCCTAAGCGCCTCCTAGGCACTGCCTTTTCCAACAGAGGGAAAAACTAGCTTTATGCAAAAATGTAACCGTAGAGCCTTACCACCAGCCATATATGCATGTAGTATAGGCTTATTTTCCTTCATTGCTCTTTATGTGTTACATTGCCAAAGATATTCCATGTGTCAATGACCCGTTTGGCTGCAACTTTCACGCTCTGCACTTTTCGAATTTACAGTAAGGTGTTTTAGGTCATGGTTCTATACTCGGTGATGCCGATGGAGTTGATGGACTCACTTATCTTCCAAGCCTTCCGTTGTTATTATTAGATGGCCTTAAGCCATTTTATTGTATTCAGTTCCTTTGTGGACAACGATGTAATAAGTGTGTGATTGCTACTCGCTATAAATCCTTGAAGTCTTGTGTGGTGTCAAGATTCTTGATCCGTGGATGACACTGAGCACAGAGACTTGATCCATTCGGGTCTGGTCGCTACATTATCACCTTCATAGTGGGGAGTAACATATATGTAGTATCATGCAAACCATCATTTATTAAGATGTAGACTCATTTTGCCTTGGGATGTGTTATGTTACGGTAACATATTATGTTACTCCAACCATCTCTCTCCTCATTAAATACATGCCATGTAAGCAAAATTTTCTTGGGATGTGTTATGTTACTTGCTATGTTACTCCCACTATGAGCAGCCTTAAGTAAAGAACCACGGTTATGCTGTATCACATGCCACTGTTTAATTGGTGTGCGGTTGAATGGTGACACATGTCGCAATGCAGAGCTGATATGTGGTATGTTGGCGAATAATATAATTATGTTCTGTTCCGGAAGGATTATGCCAATTTAAGTGAATGCCCGAAATGCAAATCATCAAGATGAAAAGATGGATGCTGTGAAGAGGATTCCGCATAATGTTCTCAGACATTTTTCAATTACAACAAGATTGCAGAGGTTGTTTCATGATGTTGAAACAAAAGAGGATGTACTGTGGCATTCTAGGAACAATGAGTACAGAGATCAGAATGTAATGAGCCATCCATCTTATGGTAGTGAGTGGAAGAGCTTCAATCAGAAACACAAAAAGTTTACTGCTGACCCGAGAAACATTATACTTGGCTTAGCTTCAATGGATTTAACCCATTTGGCCACCAGAGCGCCACATATAGCATGTGGCCAGTGCTTGTTATCTCTTACAACTTGCCTCCAAATTTCTGCACCAAATAATCAAACTACATGATGGCCTTGCTCATCCCAGGTCCAAAAAGACCTGAAAAGGATTTTGATTTATTCATGGAGCCTCTTGTGGAGGAACTTCAACATCTATGAAGGGGTGTTCTCACTCGAGGCCTATATAGCAGCCCACCAGCTGATTTCTTTTTGCGTGCTGTTATAATTTAGTGCATCCATGATTATCCGGCTTTGGGCACTATGTCAGGGTGAACGTCACATGGTTACAATGTATGTGTTCGCTGTGACAGGAATCTGCTGTCATATGCAATACTTAGCAAGATCTGTTACATTGGACACCGCCGTTTCCTTGCCAAGGACAAGCCGAGTCCTACAAAATACCGAAGACATGTGTTCAATGCAAAGCATGAAAATCGTGATGCGTCAAAGAGGCTCACCACCGATGAGTTGCAAGTGGAATTAGAGAAGGTCAGGCATATTACACCAGGAAACCATCCTGGTAATGGTAGCGGGAAAAGGAAGCGTGGCAGGGCAGAAAGAGAGATTATTTTTTACCCGTAGGTCCACTTTGTGGGACTTGGAGTATTGGAAAGATTTAGATCTGCGGCATAATCTTGATGTGATGCACATCGAGAAAAATATATGTGACAGCATTATCGGCACACTTCTCAATATTGAAGGCAAAACGAAAGATACCTTAAAAAATCTAGGATTGATTTGACACACCTGGGTATCAGAAAGGATTTGCAGGTGGAAGATGAAGATAAACCACGGGATATGGCACCAGCTGTGTACGTCTTGGACAAGGTAAAAAGAAAAGAATTCTGCAAGGTCCTGTCATGTGTGAGATTCCCACATGGATTTGCTTCCAACTCTGAAAGGAGAGTCAGTGCAGATGGAAACAAGGTACAAGGGTTGAAAACTCATGACTACCACGTCCTACTTCAAAGGGTTTTACTTGTTATCCTTAGAGGATTGGGTCGCCCTACTTATACAGAGCAGTTGCAGAGTTGGGACAACTCTTCAGGGAACTCTGTAGTAGAAATACCAGGGTAGATGCTTTGGAGCGTCTTAGAGACAAGATACCAACTATATTATGCGACCTTGAGAAGATATATCCTCCAGCCTTCTTTGATGTGATGGTGCATTTGGCTGTTCATCTACCTGATGAGGCACTACTTAGAGGTCTAGTACAGTATGGATGGATGTACCCTATTGAAAGGCGGCTAGGCACTTTCAAGGGCTATGTTAGGAATAGAGCTAGACCCGAGGGTTCCATTGTAGAGGCCTACATTGCTACAGAAGCGTTGACATTCTGCTCAAAATACGTTGAAACAGCTGATCCACTTAGAAAAGAGGTGGGTGAAAACAATCCCGGGCTCAATGTTTTCAATTATTCTGTTCGAGATACAGGGAAGAGTCGACAATAGGACAAACCTAAATATTTGGACAAAATGGTTTGGTATGTGTTGAATAATTGTCCTGAGATACTACCTTATATCAAGTAAGTGCTAAGTACTGCAGCTTATACATCGTAATCTACTAAACTTGCAGCACATTCTTATATATTTAGATGTTTGACGCGATCACTATGTTGTGCAGCATCTACAAAAAGGAGTTACTGCCGCAAAATCCAAGAAACATTGACAAACTGGTTATGGCAGGATTTGCGAAATGGTTCAAGAGCCATGTAAGCTTTTGAATTCCAATCGCGCTTTTTTTAATATATTGAGTACATAAGATGATCAGCTTGTCTATTTTCTAACCATAGGTTAAGAAGATGCGGAGGATGGGCGAAGCAGCTTGAGGATGCCCTTTATGCACTAGCAATGGGTCCTCATACTCGGGTAAGACATTATGAATCTTGCGTTGTTGGAGATGTGCGCTACAACACCCTTTGCACGCCGACGAAGGCAGGAAGACACAAAACAGTGCCATCATGAGCACGGATACGCATAATAGAGAGACGATCGAAATGTATGCTAACATAATGTACATTGTTCGATTGCGATATATCTCCGCTTTCAAGGATCATCGGTGTGGGTTCTGTTACATTGTCGTTGGTATAACCTGTTTTCCAGGATCGCAAAACCGAGAGCTGATGGTTATTTCAAATCCATCAATGTCAAGTCAAGGCGGCGTACCAGACCAACGAGCCTTTTATTTTGGCAAATTAAGCAACACAGATATTTTTCTTGAAAGACACATTTGCACGTAGCGATGACTGAAGAGTATTGCAAAGGTTTAAGCAGAGGAATTCGTTTAATGAAGTTGCACAACAAGATGATGCTTACACTGCTCCTGATGTACAAGATTCCACAGATGTTCCTAATATCTTTGAGAACCATCATGTCAATGATGCTGGCGAAAAGATTGTCTGTCGTGCTGTGGACATACAAGAGTTGATCAAGAAGAAGCCAATGTTCGAGGATATTGAGGATGAAGAAGAGGATGGCACTCTGGGGAATTACGATTCAGACTGATACACATGGCGAAGATGTTGACGCTGCTGCTGCGGATGATGATTAGATTGCTTTTGTGGTATTTGCCTGTCAGAAGACGTTTTTTTATCTACTATGTGAATTATGTTTGCTATGACAACTGAAACCTGATGAACGTGTTGTTTAGTATTTTGCTGTGAGAACATCACTTGTTATGTATGTTCATTTGTGTTTGGTGATCGTATGACAACTAAAACATGATGACATTGTTGTTTAGTTGTACTCATATTTGGCTGTGAAACTTGAATTTGATGACATAGTTTAATGTTGGACTGCAATTTGCTCGACGTCTTCGAATGGGAACAAAGCTGACCCGATAGGGCCTCTGCTAATTTATTTATTTATTACTAAAAGGGCCTATGCTATTTATTTATTTATGAGCAAAAGGGGATACCCCCAATTTCTGTTAATCGAAATCATTAGATGTTCACAACACTACGCCCAACTGCTACACATGTGTTTCATTCAAGACTAGTTTCAAAGAAAGTGGTCATGTCATAGCCATCAATACATCACGAAAAGCTACATACACCGCAAATAAAGAGACAATCATCCTACAGAGAACATCGATTTTCCCATTATCTTCACAAGCTCTTCCATCTCCTCATTGCTCTCAAGGCCGTTCAGCAATTGTTGTTGGCCATGATCGAGGAACTGCATCTTTAACCTTCGCTCAGATCTTCCTCTTATGTCGTTCCTTCATTATTTGTCCAACACCCCAACCTGCTGGTATTGGGATTCCTCGGCTAACTAAATAATCAGCGTAGTTGCATTCCCCACATCAGCAACTTCCCAGAAATACAAATCACACGAATCTTCCCTTTTATGCACGAATCAAATTGGAAGATCATCAACTAAACTATTAAAAAAATTAGCAACTGAAAGCAGCAGAACAACACTTAAACATATTATTACCCCATGATTCGGGCATTTGTAGAAGACTCGGCCAGGGTTGAGGATTGTGGTTGAGACACGACGGATGACTCTGTGTGATTTGCATCACTGGCACCACACCAACGGCAGCGGGTTGCGAGGAGCAACCGGCTGCGGTGTGTGTGCCGGTGGGAGTGTGATAATACCCACAGGCGATGGTACATGTGGCGACTTGGCGCATATCTAGTTGTTGCCTGCTAAAGAGGAGGTGGACAAGCAGCCAGCGGACATGGTTGCTGCGGCCAGAGCTTCTGATGCTAGGCAGAATAAGTAGATAAGAGGAGAAGCGAACGTTGGATATGTCAGTTTCATTACTTGCAGAGTAGCATAGCACCATATATAGTCATAGTCTAGGTTTGGATTCAACTCGCCATGTGAGCACGCCTCTTTTTTTCTAAAACTCAGCAATGTCTCTTTACTGGTACACTAGCTTGTTCTGTACACTGAGACGTCCATTTTGCATCATGCTTTTATATCAATATTTATTGCATTATGGGCTGTTATTACACATTATGTCACAATACTTATGCATATTCTCTCTTATTTTACAAGGTTTACATAAAGAGGGAGAATGCCAGCAATGGAATTCAATGAAAAGGAGCAAATATTAGAGACCTATTCTCGCACAACTCCAAAAGTCCCAAACTCCATGGAAGTTATTTTGGAAATAATAAAAATACTGAGCGAAGAAAATACCGAAGGGCCCACACCGCCACGAGGGTGGGGGCGCCCCACCTCGTGGGCCCCGATGGCCCTCCAAAGCCCATCTTCGATATATGAAGTCTTTCGTCCAAGAAAAATCATAAGCAAGCTGGGGCGAGACTCACCACACGAGGTGGAACCTTGGCGGAACTAATCTAGGGCTCCGTGGAGCTGTTCTTCCGGGACACTTCCCTCAGGGGAAAATCATCGCCATCATCATCACCAACGCCCTCTCATCGAGAGGGGCCAATCTCCATCAACATCTTCACCAAAGACCATCTCCTCTCAAACCCTAGTTCATCTCTTGTATCCAATTATTGTCTCTAAGTCTGAGATTGGTACTTGTAGGTTGCTAGTAGTGTTGATTACTCCTTGTAGTTGATGCTAGTTGGTTTATTTGGTGGAAGATCATATGTTCAGATCCATTATGCATATTAATACCCCTCTGATTATGAACATGAATATGCTTTGTGAGTAGTTACGTTTGTTCCTGAGGACATGGGAGAAGTCTTGCTATTAGTAGTCATGTGAATTTGGTATTCGTTCGATATTTTGATGAGATGTATGTTGTCTCTCCTCTAGTGGTGTTATGTGAACGTCGACTACATGACACTTCGCCATTATTTGGGCCTAGAGGAAGGCATTGGGAAGTAATAAGTAGATGATGGGTTGCTAGAGTGACAGAAGCTTAAACCCTAGTTTATGCGTTGCTTCGTAAGGGGTTGATTTGGATCCATATGTTTCATGCTATGGTTAGGTTTACCTTAATACCACTTTTGTAGTTGTGGATGCTTGCAATAGGAGTTAATCATAAGTGGCATGCTTGTCCAAGTAAGGACATCACCCAAGCACCGGTCCACCCACATATCAAATTATCAAAGTACCGAACGCGAATCGTATGAACGTGATGAAAACTAGCTCGACGATAATTCCCATGTGTCCTCGGGAGCGCTTTTCTCTATATAAGAGTTTGTCCAGGCTTTTCCTTTACTACAAAAAGGATTGGGCCACCTTGGTGCACTTTATTTACTTTTGTTACTTGTTGCTCGTTACAAATTATCTTATCACAAAACTATCTGTTACCTATAATTTCAGTGCTTGCAGAGAATACCTTGCTGAAAACTGCTTATCATTTCCTTCTGCTCCTAGTTGGGTTCGACACTCTTACTTATCGAAAGGACTACGATATATCCCCTATACTTGTGGCTCATCAAGACTCTTTTCTGGCGCCGTTGCCGGGGAGTGAAGCGCCTTTGGTAGGTGGAATTTGGTAAGGAAAAATGTATATAGTGTGCTCAAATTTATTGTCACTTGTTACTATGGAAAGTAATCCTCTGAGGGGCTTGTTCGGGGTATCTTCACCCCGACCAGTAGAGCAAAGAGTTGCTCCTCAACCTACTGAACCTACTGAAATTGAAAATGTCTACTTTGGAATTCCTTCGGGCATGATAGAAAAAATGCTAGCTAATCCTTTTGCAAGAGATGGAACATTACATCTTGATGAACACCTAATCTATGTGGATGAAGTTTGTGGATTATTTAAGCTTGCAGGTATGCTCGATGGTGTTATCAAGAAGAAGGTATTCCCTTTATCTTTGAAGGAAGATGCTGTTGGGGAACGTAGTAATTTCAAAAAAATTCCTACGCACACGCAAGATCATGGTGATGCATAGCAACGAGAGGGTATTGTCCACGCACTCGTGAGACCGTAAGCGAAGCGCTATGACAACGCTGTTGATGTAGTCGCACGCCTTCACGATCCGACCGATCCAAGTACCGAACGACGGCACCTCCGAGTTCAGCACACGCTCAGCTCGATGACGACCCCGGACTCCGATCCAGCAAAGTGTCGGGATGAGTTCCACAAGACGACGGCGTGGTGGCGATGATGATGTTCTATCGGCGTGGGCTTCGCCTAAACTCCGCGACGATATGACTGAGGTGGAATATGGTGGAGGGGGCACCGCACACGGCTGAGGAACGATCACGAAGATCAACTTGTGTGTTCTGGGTGCCCCCCGCCTCAGATATAAAGGAGCAAGGAGGGCGGCCGCCTAGGAGGGGCGCACCAGGAGGAGTCCTACTCCCACCGAGTAGGATTCCCCCTCCAAGTAGTAGGAGTAGGAGTCAAGGAAAGGGGAAGAGAAGAGAAGGAAGGAGGGGCGCAGCCTTCCCCTAGTCCACCCGGACTAGGCCTTGGGGCGCCCAACCTCTCTCTCTCTTTCCCTAAAGCCCAATAAGGCCCATATACTCCCGGCGAATTCCCATAACTCTCCGGTAGTCCGAAAATACCCGAATCACTAGGAACCTTTCCGAACTCCGAATATAGTCGTCCAATATATCGATCTTTACGTCTTGACCATTTCGAGACTCCTCGTCATGTCCCTGATCTCATCCGGGACTCCGAACTCCTTCGGTACATCAAAACTCATAAACTCATAATATAACTGTCATCGAAACCTTAAGCGTGCGGACCCTACGGGTTCGAGAACTATGTAGACATGACCAAGAACTATTCTTGGTCAATAACCAATAGCGGAACCTGGATGCTCATATTGGCTCCTACATATTCTACGAAGATCTTTATCGGTCAAACCGCATAACAACATACGTTGTTCCCTTTGTCATCGGTATGTTACTTGCCCAAGATTCGATCGTCGGTATCCAATACCTAGTTCAATCTCGTTACTGGCAAGTCTCTTTACTCGTTACATAATGCATCATTCCCTAACTAACTCATTAGCTACATTGCTTGCAAGGCTTATAGTGATGTGCATTACCGAGAGGGCCCAGAGAGACCTCTCGACAATCGGAGTGACAAAACCTAATCTCAAATACGCCAACCCAACATGTACCTTTGGAGACACCGTAGTACTCCTTTATAATCACCCGATTCGTTGTGACGCTTGGTAGCACCAAAGTGTTCCTCCGTAAACGGAGTTGCATAATCTCATAGTTACAGGAACATATATAAGTCATGAAGAAAGCAATAGCAATGTACTAAACGATCAAGTGCTAGGCTAACGGAATGGGTCAAGTCAATCACATCATTCTCCTAATGATGTGATCTCGTTAATCAAATGACAACTCTTTGTCCATGGCTAGGAAACATAACCATCTTTGATTAATGAGCTAGACAAGTAGAGGCATACTAGTGACACTCAGTTTGTCTATGTATTCACATATGTATCATGTTTCCGGTTAATACAATTCTAGCATGAATAATAAACATTTATCATGAAATAAGGAAATATATAATAACTTTATTATTGTCTCTAGGGCATATTTCCTTCAGTCTCCCACTTGCACTAGAGTCAATAATCTAGTTCACATCCCCATGTGATTTAACATCAATATTCACATCTGTATGTGATTAATACCCATAGTTCACATCGTCATGTGATCAACACCCAAAGGGTTTACTAGAGTCAATAATCTAGTTCACATCGCTATGTGATTAACACCCAAAGAGTACTAAGGTGTGATCATGTTTTGCTCGCGAGAGAAGCTTAGTCAACGGGTATGTCATATTCAAAGCCGTATGTATTTTGCAAATATTCTATGTCCACAATGCTCTAGACAGAGCTACTCTAGCTAATTGCTCCCACTTTCAATATGTATCCAGATTGAGACTTAGAGTCATATGAATTGGTGTAAAAGCTTGCATCGTTGTAACTTCTTACGACGGGCTCTTTTATCACCTCCATAATCGAGAAATATTTCCTTAGTCCTCACTAAGGATATTCTTGACCATTGTCCAGTGATCTACTATTAGATCAAAATTGTATTCCTTTGCCAAACTCAGAGCAAGGTATACAATAGGTCTGGTTCACAGCATAGCATACTTTATAGAACCTATGACTGAGGCATAGGGAATGACTTTTCATTCTCTTTCTATTTTCTTCCGTGGTCGGGATTTGAGTCTTACTCAATTTCACACCTTTGCAACACAGGCAAGAACTTTTCTTTGACTGTTCCATTTTGAACTACTTCAAAATCTTGACAAGGTATATACTTATTGAAAAAACTGATCAAGCATCTTGATCTATCTCAATAGATCTTGATGCTCAATATATAAGTAGCTTTACTGAGGTCTTTCTTTTAAAGAACTCCTTTCAAATACTCCTTTATGCTTTCCAGAAAAATTCTACATCATTTCGATCAACAATATGTTACTCACATATATTTATCGTAAAGGCGGTAGTGCTCCCACTCACTTTATTGTAAATACAGTGCTTCACCACAAGTCTGTATAAAACTATATGCTATGATCAACTTATCAAAGCGTGTATTCCAACTCGAGATGCTTGCACCAGTCCGTAGATGGATCACTGGAGCTTGCACATTTTGTTAGCATCTTTAGGATTGGCAAACCTTCGGTTGCATCATATGCAACTCTTCTTTAATAAATCCATTATGGAATGCAGTTTTGACATCCATTTCCCAGATTTCATAAAATGTGGCAATTGCTAACATGATTCGGACAGACTTAAGCATCGCATGGTGAGAAAATCTCATCGTATTCAACACCTTGAACTTGTCGAAAACCTTTTGCAACAAGTCGAGCTTTGTAGATAGTAACACTACTATCGTGTCCGCCTTCCTCTTGAAGATCCATTTATTTAACTTGACTTGTCGATCATCGAGCAGGTCAACCAAAGTCCACACTTTGTTCTTATATATGGATCCTATCTCAGATTTTATGGCCTCAAGCCATTTCGCGAATCTGGGCTCATCATCGCTTCCTCATAATTGTAGGTTCATCATGGTCTAGTAACATGACTTCTAGAATAGGATTACCGCACCACTTTGGTGCGGATCTTATTCGGAAGACCTACGAGGTTCAAGAGTAACTTGATCTCAAGCTTCATGATCATCATCATTAGCTTCCTCACCGATTGGTGTAGGAATCACAGAACTGATTTCGTGATGAACTACTTTCCAATTCGGGAGAAGGTACAATTACCTTATCAAGCTCTACTTTCCTCCCACTCACTTCTTTCGAGAGAAACTTCTTCTCTAGAAAGGATCCATCTTAGCAACGAATAACTTGCCTTCGGATCTGTGATAGAAGGTGTACCCAATAGTTACCTTTAGGTATTCTATGAAGACGCACTTCTCTGATTTGGGTTCGAGCTTATCAGGTTGAAACTTTTTCACATAAGCATTGTAACCCCAAACTTTAAGAAACGACAGCTTAGGTTTATTGCTAAACCATAGTTCATACGGTGTCGTCTCAACGGATTTAGATGGTGCGCTATTTAAACGTGAATGCAGCTGTCTCTAATGCATAACCCCAAAACGATAGTGGTAAACCGATAAGAGACATCATAGATCGCACCATATCTAGTAAAGTACGATTACGATGTTCGGACACACCATTACATTGTGGTGTTCCAGGTGGCGTGAGTTGCGAAACTATTTCACATTGTTTCAAATGAAGACCAAACTCGTAACTCAAAAATTCGTCTCCATGATCAGATCGTAGAAACTATATTTTTCTTGTTACGATGATTTTCCACTTCACTCTGAAATTCTTTGAACTTTTCAAATGTTTCAGACTTATGTTTCATCAAGTAGATATACCCATATCTGCTCAAATCATCTGTGAAGGTCGAAAATAACGATACATGCCACGAGCCTTAACACTCATCGGATCGCATACATCGGTATGTATTATTTCCAATAAGTCAGTAGCTCGTTCCATTGTTCCGGAGAACGGAGTTTTAGTCATCCCGCCCAAAAGGCACGGTTCGCAAGCATCAAATGATTCATAACCAAGTGATTCTGAAAATTCATCTTTATGGAATTTATTCATGCGCTTTACAATCGATATGACCTTAACGGCAATTACCACAAATAAGTTGCACTATCATTATTAACTTTGCATCTTTTGGCATCAATATTATGAGTACGTGTATCACTACGATCGAGATCCAACAAACTATTTTCATTGGGTGTATGACCATCGAGGGTTTCATTCATGTAAACAGAACAACAATTATTCTTTGACTTTAAATGAATAACTGTATCGCAATAAACATGATCAAATCATATTCATGTTCAACACAAACGCCAAATAACATTTATTTAGGTTTAACACTAATCCCGAAGGTATAGGGAGTGTGCGATGATGATCATATCAATCTTGGAACTACTTCCAACACTCATCGTCACTTTCCCTTCAACTAGTCTCTGTTTATTCTATAACTCCTGTTTTGAGTCACTAATTTTAGCAACCGAACAAGTATCAAATACTGTGGGCTACTATAAACACTAGTAAGGTACACATCAATAACTCAGATATCAAATATACCCTTGTTCACTTTTCCATCCTTCTTATCCACCAAATATTCAGGGTATTTCCGCTTTCAGTGACCATTTCCTTTGCAATGTAAGCACTCGGTTTAGGCTTTGGTTTAGCTTTGGGCTTCTTCGTGGGAGTGACAACTTGCTTGTCATTCTACTTGAAGTTCCTTTATTTCCTTTGCCCTTTCTTGAAACTAGTGATCTTGTCAACCATCAACACTTGATGCTCTTTCTTGATTTCTACCTTCAACATCACGAAGAGCTCGAATCATTTTCGCCATCCCTTGCATACTATAGTTCATCACGAAGTTCTAGTAACTTAGTGATGGTGACTAGAGAATTCTCATCAATCACTATATTATCCGGAAGATCAACTCCCACTTGATTCAAGCGATTGAAGTACCTGCATAATCTGAGCACATGCTCACTAGTTGAGCGATTCTCCTCCATCTTTTAGCTATAGAACTTGTTGGAGACTTCATATCTCTCAACTCGGTATTTGCTTGAAATATTAACTTCAATTCTTGGAACATCTCATATGGTCCATGACGCTCAAAACGCCTTTGAAGTCTCGATTCTAAGCCGTTAAGCATGGTGCACTAAACTATCAAGTAGTCATCATATTGAGCTAGCCAAACGCTCATAACGCCCGCATCCGCTCCCTGCAATAGGTCCGCACCTAGAGGTGCATCAAGGACATAATTCTTACGTGCAGCAATGAGGATAAACCTCAGATCACGGATCCAATCCGCATCATTGCTACTAACATTTTTCAACATAATTTTTCTCTAGGAACATATCAAAATAAACATATGAAAGCAACAACGCGAGCTATTGATCTACAACATAATTTGCATATTACTTAATCATATTAACTACACCATGTCTGATCGTCACGTGAGATGGAGTAGTTTCAACGGTGAACATCAATATGTTGATCATATCTACTATATGATTCACGCCGACCTTCGGTCTCCGTGTTTCGAGGCCATATCTGTTATATGCTAGGCTCGCCAAGTTTAACCTGAGTATTCCGCGTGTGCAACTGTTTTGCACCGCTGTATTTGAACGTAGAGCCTATCACACCCGATCATCACGTGGTGTCTCAAAGACGAAGAACTTTCGCAACGGTGCATACTCGGGAGAAAACTTCTTGATAATTTTAGTGAGAGATCATCTTAAAATGCTACCGTCAATCAAAGCAAGATAAGATGCATAAAGGATAAACATCACATGCAATCAATATAAGTGATATGATATGGCCATCATCATCTTGTGCTTGTGATCTCCATCTCAAAGCACCGTCGTGATCACCATCGCCACCGCGCGACACCTTGATCTCCATCGTAGCATCGTTGTCGCCTCGCCAATCTTATGCTTCTACGATTATCGCTACCGCTTAGTGATAAAGTAAAGCAATTACAGTATGCTTGCATTTCATACAATAAAGCGACAACCATATGGATCCTGCCATTGTCGATAACTTCGGTTACAAAACATGATCATCTCATACAATAAAATATAGCATCACGCCTTGACCATATCACATCACAACATGCCCTGCAAAACAAGTTAGACGCCTCTACTTTGTTGTTGCAAATTTTACGTGGCTGCTACGGGCTGAGCAAGAACCGTTTTACCTACGCATCAAAACCACAACGATAGTTTGTTAAGTTGGTGCTGTTTTAACCTTCACAAGGACCGGCGTAGCCACACTCGATTCAGCTAAAGCGAGAGAGACAGACACCCGCCATCACCTTTAAGCACGAGTGCTCGTAGCACGGTGAAACCAGTCTTGCGTAAGCGTACGCGTAATGTCGGTCCGGGCCGCTTCATCTCACAATACCGCTGAGCCAAAGTATGACATGGTGGTAAGCAGTATGACTTATATCGCCCACAACTCACTTGTGTTCTACTCGTGCATATGACATCTACGCATAAAACCAGGCTCGGATGCCACCGTTGGGGAACGAGTAATTTCAAAATTTCCTCGCACACGGAAGATCATGGTGATGCATAGCAACGAGAGGGTATTGTCCACGCACTCGTGAGACCGTAAGCGGAAGCGTTATGACAACGTGGTTGATGTAGTTGTACGTCTTCACGATCCGACCGATCCAAGTACCGAACGACGGCACCTCCGAGTTCAGCACACGCTCAGCTCGATGACGACCCCGGACTCGATCCAGCAAAGTGTCGGGATGAGTTCCACAAGACGACGGCGCAGGACGATGATGATGTTCTATCGCACAGGCTTCGCCTAAACTCCGCGACGATATGACCGAGGTGGAATATGGTGGAGGGGGCACCGACACGGCTAAGGAACGATCACGAAGATCAACTTGTGTGTTCTGGGTGCCCCCGCCCGTATATAAAGGAGCAAGGAGGGGCGACCGCCCAGGAGGGGCGCACCAGGAGGAGTCCTACTCCCACCGGAGTAGGATTCTCCAAGTAGTAGGAGTAGGAGTCAAGGAAAGGGGAAGAGAAGAGAAGGAACGAGGGGCGAGCCCTTCCCCAAGTCCAATTCGACTAGGCCTTGGGGGCGCCCAACCTCTCTCTCTCTTTCCCTAAAGCCCAATAAGGCCCATATACTCCCGGCGAATTCCGTAACTCTCCGTAGTCCGAAAAACCCGAATCACTAGGAACCTTTCCGAACTCCGAATATAGTCGTCCAATATATCGATCTTTACGCCTCGACCATTTCGAGACTCCTCGTCATGTCCCCGATCTCATCCGGGACTCAACTCCTTCGTACATCAAAACTCATAAACTCATAATATAACTATCATCGAAACCTTAAGCGTCATGGACCCTACGGGTTCGAGAACTATGTAGACATGACCAAGAACTATTCTTGGTCAATAACCAATAGCGGAACCTGGATGCTCATATTGGCTCCTACATATTCTACGAAGATCTTTATCGGTCAAACCGCATAACAACATCGTTGTTCCTTTGTCATCAAGATGTTACTTGCCCGAGATTTGATCGTCGGTATCCAACACCTAGTTCAATCTCACATCGGCAAGTCTCTTTACTCGTTACGTAATGCATCATTCCGTAACTAACTCATTAGCTACATTGCTTGCAAGGCTTATAGTGATGTGCATTACCGAGAGGGCCCAGAGATACCTCTCCGACAATCGGAGTGACAAAACCTAATCTCGAAATACGCCAACCCAACATGTACCTTTGGAGACACCTGTAGTACTCCTTTATAATCATCCAGTTATGTTGTGACGTTTGGTAGCACCCAAAGTGTTCCTCCGGTAAACGGGAGTTGCATAATCTCATAGTTACAGGAACATATATAAGTCATGAAGAAAGCAATAGCAATGTACTAAACGATCAAGTGCTAGGCTAACGGAATGGGTCAAGTCAATCACATCATTCTCCTAATGATGTGATCTCGTTAATCAAATGACAACTCTTTGTCCATGGCTAGGAAACATAACCATCTTTGATTACTGAGCTAGTCAAGTAGAGGCATACTAGTGACACTCACTTTGTCTATGTATTCACACATGTATCATGTTTCCGGTTAATACAATGCTAGCATGAATAATAAACATTTATCATGAAATAAGGAAATATATAATAACTTTATTATTGCCTCTTGGGCATATTTTCTTCAGATGCATTGACATGGTACAGGCTATGTGATGATATGGGATCATGGAACTACAAACGATTGAAATTGGAATTTCATCAGAAGTTTTATCCTATGCATCCTGTTCATCGTGATCGTAATTATATATATAATTTTTGGCCTCGCGAAGGAGAACGCATCGCTCAAGCTTTGGGGAGGCTTAAGTCAATGTTATATTCATGCCCCAATCATGAGCTCTCAAGAGAAATGATTATTCAAAAAAAATTATGCTCGGCTTTCTGACAACAATCGCACCATGCTCGATACTTCTTGTGCTGGCTCTTTTATGATGAAGACTATTGAATTCAATTGGGATTTATTGGAAAGAATTAAACGCAACTCTGAAGATTGGGACCTCGACGAAGGTAAGGAGTCGGGTATAACACCTGTAGCGACCCGACCCGAAATCGGTCAAGTCTCTGTGTAGCTGTACCATCCCAAGATCATGCTGGCACACACAGTACATTGAAGCAAAGATTCAAAGTTCAATCACACCTGAATTTATTACACGATTCTCATATCGAGTCTTTATTACAAGATAATAAATTCGCCAAGGCCAACTCATGAGAAATAAACTAAATAAAGCTGCGAAGCGTGAGATTTAATAGCGAGTCCATCCGACTCCATAGGGCAATCGCCAAGCGTGGATCGTAGCCTCACTCCTGATCGGAAAACTCCTCTGCAACATAAGACGTTGCAGCCATGTAGGTCAGCATTTTGAATATGCCGGCAAGTCAAAGAGAGAACAACAATAAAAATTACTAACACTATATGCAATTTGGCTGTGGGGCTCTAAGTTTCATTGTTTTGCGAAAAAGTCAGTTTTTCCCTACTACAAGGACTTGTTTGCCAATACTACAAAATGTTGGTAGTTATTGAGATGGTTCCGCCAACCAATGTCTCATTCCCAATTATTAAATAACCCCCTCAATTAATTTATTAAGTTCGGTGTTGAGATATCCGAAATACTCCAAGTTCCAGAGGCTCAAATTGTCCGTGAATCGGGACACGGCTAATCGATTAGATCTTCACTCTGTGAGGTTTTAGACTTTACCCGCAAGAATCGCTCCTCCTTTAAGTCTTCGCCCGCTGGTGTTTGAAGATGGGACGAACGAAACAGGGTCTTCCGAAGAGTTCCTCCGGGCCACTGCCGGTGCCCATCCAATCCTACCGTTCTTCTACATCTCATAGCACCGTCCGGCCAGAGTCACGCCTAGGGTCGACCAAGCCAGAGCCCATAATGGCTTGCGGCTGCATGTAAGCTTCCGTCAATGGGGTATCCATCCGCTCTTCGTAGCTGGGTGAAGCTTTCCGCAAGATGTCATGGCGCTTCTCCATGCATCCCGCCATCCGCTGGTTTCTCCAGGTGCCCACAACCGCCCTCCACCCAAGAGTGAATTTTGAAGTCCATCTTGAGCTTGAAGTCATGGAGTTGTCATCATCTTGACTCTCGCATCTCCCTTATGAAACACTCAACCAACCCCGCTTCTGAGCATAGCAAAATAAACTACATCGTCCCGCAATGGTAACAAGGGAATTGGGTTCATCCTACCTCATGATACTACTCAAGAACATAACTTAAAATTCTCCTCTCGCATGCATGGTGGGGAGGCATAATTCTAATGCAACAAAATCATAGATATTGTAAAACATGATCAAATGACTTGCCTGGCCGACGGTCTTCAAAGCTAGCGACTCAGAATAGCAGGCTTCAGACCGGAAATTCTATCAAGCAAACAATAATCATATAAGCATACAAACATACAATCACTTAACATAACAGATGTTAACATAAAACACACAAAACAATCGAACCAAAACCAAAGAAAACTCAAGAAATCCAAGCCAACAACTAACAAGAAAATAAAATAAACTTTTATTTTCTGTAAATAAAAGTTCACGTTCTAAAACTACGAAACTAATCTAAAATAAATTATAACAGAGGTAAAATAAAATTTTAAAATACCTAGAACGGCAGAAAACAGCAAAGAAGCTAAATAAACTAGAAAAGCTTGTTTTCGCATAAAAACTATTTTTAATAAAGACTATAAATACCCCAAATAAATTCCTACTGCTAGGCAAAGTCAAAACAAGGCAGTGACAAAAGAATCACTAAAATAAAATAATCCTAACTCAATTTATAGCAGAAATACTAATCTGATTAAAACTAATATAAAACAATTTCTAATAATCTATACATGGCTAAAAATATTTTCTACAGAAACTACAACAAATTTTCAAACTAACAAAAAAGAATCAACTAAAAATAATAAACCAGCTAAAAGAAATAGCAAAACAAAAATGAACTATCTCGCTAAAAAACAGAAACCTAAAATACAACTAAAAACAAAAACTAGCGCTAACGGGCCTATCTAACGCTCAGGCGATATATAACTAATGCATGCCCGAGGCTAATAGAAAATAAACCGACCGGTTCGATCTAATGTAAATAAACCGCAACTGAACCGGAGTAAAACCGAACTAATCTAAGATAAACCTAACCTTTCGCTAGATCTAATCTGTGCCCTAGGTTTCAGATCGGACGGTGGTGGGCAGCTCCGGCGACATACCGCGGTGGCGACGACGGCGACGGACAACAGCGGCTCGGGCGTGGACGGCGCGGTGGCTTCGGTGGTCGGGGAAGACGGCGGAGACGTCGGGGAGATGCGGCGGAACTTGGGGAGGTCGGGGGTGGAGTCGTTGAAGCTCGGGGATGACGGAGACGATCGGGGCGAGCTCGGGTGAGCTCCTGCTCCGGCGGGCGGCGGACGAGCTCGGGGCGACGGCGTCGGGGGCTCCTGGGAAAAGAAAGGATGTTAGGGAGGTGCGGGATGAAGTGGTGGTTCGGGTGGAGTAGCTTGGAGGTCGAGGGGTGGCTCACCGGTGGCAGAAACGGCGGCGAACCGAGGCGGCGGCGGCGAGATGCGTTCGGCGAGGGAGGCGGCTCTGGTGGGTTTGGAGCGTAGGGTTTTAGGTGGTTCGAGGGAGGAAGGGCGTAGGTATTTATAGGGCATCAACTTGGGGCAGGGGGCGACTCGGGATCGTGATCCCGTGGAATTCGGACGCTTGGCGGGCGGCTGAACGCGCTCTGGCGCGCATAGCGTGTCTTGGGGAAAGAGAAGGGGTGGGGCCGGCGCATCGGTGAGAGAGGGAGGGAGGAGAGCGAGCGGGCGACCGAGGGGGAGAGGGTTCGGGTGTCGGGCGCTGGTGGGCTGCGGCTTGGCGCTGGCTGGGCCGGTTGGCCTGGCTGGCGCCTGGGGTTTTTCCTTTTTTTTTGAATTAGAGAGAAGAGAGAATATATAAAAATATATATTATTTTTATATAGGACATATATATATCAAAATTCTCAGGGGAATTTATCCTACAACGCGGACATTTTTCCAGAGGCAAAACAGAAATAAAATAAAAACGTTTTTTTTGTAGATTCCAAATAAAATCAAATTTGAATTCAAACTTTTTTTTGGCAATATTTTCTTATGACATTTTTCTTTGGAGTGTCATGTTTACCCCTCTCATACTTTTGCTCAAGTATTTGTCAGGTATTATTGAAATAAATTTCAATTGCCAAAATCAAATTCAAATTCAAATAAAACTCAAATGCCTCTGAAATTTCAAATGCCACTCAATTCAAACAAAATGCATAGATGCTTAGCTAATAGTTGTAAAACATTCCAAATTGAAAATTTGGGATGTTACAAACCTACCCACCTTAAGATGAATCTCGCCCTCGAGATTCGGGTTGGCTAGCAAATAGGTGCGGGTGGTCTCATGGAGGTCTTCTTCTCGCCCCCGGTGGCTTCCTCCTCGAAATGATGACTCCATAGAACCTTGCAAAACTTGATGATCTTGTCGCGGGTGACTCGTCGCAGCCTCGAGAATTCGGACGGGTTTCTCCTCATAAGTCGATCACCGTCGAGCTGTATGGCCTCTAGGGACACCGTGTCTCTCAACGGAATATCGCCATCTCGGCATGGCATTTCTTCAGTGAGAAACATGGAAGACATCATGAACTCCGGACAATCCTTCCGCAATTCCAACTTGTAAGCAACTTCTCCACGACGCTCGAGGATTTTGTAGGGCCAATGAACCAGGGTGCCAACTTTCCTTTAACACCGAACCTCTTGATTCCACGAAGTGGGGACACACGAAGATATGCACGGTCTCCCGCTTCATATGTTACTTCCTTGCGTTTACTGTCGGCATAACTCTTCTGCCTCGACTGAGCTACCTTGAGTCTATCTCGAATCAGCTTGACTTTCTCTTCGTAATCTCTGATAAGATCGGGACCGAAAAGTTTTCGATCCCCAACACCATCCCACAGCAATGGTGTTCTGCACCTCCTTCCGTATAGAGCTTCGAAAGGGTCCATCTTCATACTGGACTGATAACTGTTATTGTACGAGAATTCTGCGTATGGCAAATTATCATCCCAGCTAGACCCATAGTCTAGCGCACAAGCTCTCAACATGTTCTCCAGAATCTGGTTGACTCTCTCGGTCTGTCCATCTGCTCATGGATGAAAAGCTGTCTTGAATTCCAGCCTCGCACTCCAAAGTTTCATGCAACTGATTCCAAAACTTTGAGGTAAATTATGTTCCCCTATCGACACGATACTCCTCGAACTCCATGCAGACATACGATCTTGGTCATGTATATCTTGGCTAACTTAGCGCTGGTATAGGTAGTCTTCACGGGAATGAAATGAGCTACCTTGGTCAAGCGATCAACCACTACCCAGATGGAATCATGACCTGAACGGGTCCTGGGTAATCATGTGATAAAATCCATTCCAAGTTTCTCCCATTTCCACTCAGGAATCGACAGAGGTTGAAGTAACCCTGCTGGCTTCTGATGTTCCGCCTTTACTCGCTGGCAAACATCGCATATTGCTACGTACTCGGCAATATCCTTCTTCATACCTGTCCACCAGAAACTTTCCTTCAAATCCAGATACATCTTAGTGTTACCGGGGTGAATCGAGTATGGTGAATCATGAGCCTCTTGAAGAATTAGCTTCCTGAGTTCGGGATCATTGAGTACATAAATACGATCCTCGAACCATATAGCTCCGTATTCATCCTTACGGAACCCTTTAGCTTTTCCTTCATTCATCCTTTTCTTTATCTCATCAATTTCCTTGTCCGACTTCTGGGCTTCACGAATTCTTTCGGCCAAAGTGGTCTGAACTTCCAGAGCTGCAACATATCCTCTCGGAACTATCTCCAGCCGGAGATCTCTGAGGTCATCGACTAACTCTGGGTAATCCTCCGCTATAAGAGTATTCACATAACTCTTACGGCTCAAGGCATCTGCTACAACATTAGCCTTTCCTGGGTGGTAATGCAATCTCATGTCATAGTCCTTGATTAACTCTAGCCATCTCCTCTGCCTGAGGTTCAACTCTTTCTGCGTGAAAATATACTTCAAGCTCTTGTGATCCGTGTAAACATCACAACTATTTCCGATAAGGAAATGCCTCCAGGTCTTGAGTGCATGCACTACATTTGCTAACTCCAAATCATGTGTGGCATAATTCATCTCGTGAGGTCCTAGCTGTCTGGAGGTATAAGCTACAACTTTTCCTTCCTGCATGAGTACTCCTCCGAGTCCCACAAGCGAGAAGCGCCACAATATACCGTAATCCTTGTGTATGTCCGCAAAATCAGCACTGGGCTGTAACCAAAAGTTTCTTCAATTCACGAAACGGCTTCACAATCCTCGGTCCAAATGTACTTGGCGTCCTTCTTCAACAGCTCACCATGGGCTTGGCAATCTTCGAAGTTCTCAATAAACCTCCGATAATATCCTCGCTAGTCCGAGAAAACTACGGATCTCCTTGATCGAGGTGGGTGATTGCCAATCGGTGACCGATACAACCTTGGTGGGGTCAATCTGCTATTCCTTCTCCTGAAATAACATGTCCGAGGAATCTGACTTCCTTCACCAAAATTCACATTTGCTGAACTTGGCATACAACCGATGTTCTCGGAGTTTCTCCGAACTAGACGCAAATGTTCCTTATGCTCTTCCTCGCTCTTGGAGAAAATCAGTATATCATCGATGAACACCACGACAAACTTGTCCAGATATTCCATAAATACCTTGTTCATCAAATTCATGAAGTATGCAGGGGCATTAGTCAATCCGAATGACATGACGGTATACTCATATAAACCATACCTGGTGGTGAACGTTGTTTTGGGTATATCCTTTTCATGGATCTTCAACTGATGATACCCTGATCGAAGATCGATCTTGGAGAATACCTTGGCTCCAACTAGCTGATCAAATAAATCATTAATCATCAGCAGAGGGTACTTGTTCTTGATGGTCACATTGTTCAACGAACGATAATCCACAACCATTCTCAGGGTTCCATCCTTCTTCTCTACCAAAAGAACTTGGGCTCCCCAAGGTGACGAGCTTGGCCGAATATATCCCTTCTCCAATAGCTCATTAATTTGCTTCTTGATCTCTTCCAAATCGTTCGGGGGCATCCGATAGGGTCTCTTGGATATTGGGGCTGTGCCGGGCAATAACTCAATCAGAAATTCAATGTCTTTGTCTGGTGGCATTCCTGGTAATTCCTCCGGAAACACATCGGGAAAATCTTGCACTACCGACACTTCCTCCTGAACAACTCCCGTGAGGGAATTCACCTGATTCTTCATCGGGATACGTCCGGATACATACTTGATCTTCTTACGCTCCGGGGTGGTGAGCGAATCGCTTCTTGAGGCACGATCTATGTTTCCTTCAAACTTTGTCAACTAATACATGCCTAGGATTACATCCAAGGTCCGGGTTTCCAATACTATGAGGTCTCAAGGGAAATTTATGGTTTCGATGTTGAGGGTTGCATGACAGCCTAAGCTCGCCATCATTTCTCCTCTGCGAATCGACGTGAAGAGGGCTTCTAAGGGTTCTAGTGGGCAACCCGTATTTTTCCACAACTACCCTTGATATAAATGAATCGTTGCACCGTAATCAAAGAGTACCAATATCGACGTGAATTTAATAAAACTTACCAACCACGATTTCCGGGCTGATCATAGACGTCCTCCACGTCAATGTGGTTCACCTGAGCGCAGCGGAAGCGTGGTGGGCCCATAACCCACAGGTCCCATGATCGAAACTTGGCTCTGATACCATCTCTGTAGTGACCCGACCCGAAATCAGTCAAGTCTCTGTGTAGCTGTACCATCCCAAGATCATGCTGGCACACACAGTACATTGATGCAAAGATTCAAAGTTCAATCACACCTGAATTAATTACACGATTCTCATATCGAGTCTTTATCACAAGATAATAAATTCGGCCGAAGGCCAACTCATGAGAAATAAACTAAATAAAGCTGCGGAAGCGTAGACGAATAGCGAGTCCATCCGACTCCATAGGGCAATCGCCAAGCGTGGATCGTAGCCTCACTCCTGATCAGAAAACTCCTCTGCAACATAAGACGTTGCAGCCATGTAGGTCAGCATTTTGAATATGCCGGCAAGTCAAAGAGAGAACAACAATAAAAATTACTAACACTATATGCAATTTGGCTGTGGGGCTCTAAGTTTCATTGTTTTGCGAAAAAGCCAGTTTTTCCCTACTACAAGGACTTGTTTGCAAATACTACAAAATGTTGGTAGTTATTGAGATGGTTCCGCCAACCAATGTCTCATTCCCAATTATTAAATAACCCCCTCAATTAATTTATTAAGTTCGGTGTTGAGATATCCGAAATACTCAAAGTTCCAGAGGCTCAAATTGTCCGTAACCGGGGACACGGCTAATCGATTAGATCTTCACTCTGTAGAGGTTTGCGCACTTTACCCGCAAGAATCGTTCCCTCCTTTAAGTCTTCGCACCGCTGGTGTTTGAAGACGGACGAACGTAAACAGGTCTTCCAAGAGTTCCTCTGGGCCACCGCCGTGCCCATCCAATCCTACCGCTCTTCTACATCTCGTAGCACCGTCCGGCCAGAGTCACGCCTAGGGTCGACCAAGCCGAGCCCATAATGGCTTGCGGCTGCATGTAAGCTTCCGGTCAATGGGGTATCCATCCGCCTCTTCGTGGCTGGGTGAAGCTTTCCGCAAGATGTCATGGCACTTCTCCATGCATCCCGACCATCCGCTGGTTTCTCCAGGTGCCCGTCAACCGCTCCTCCACCCAAAGAGTGAATTTTGAAGTCCATCTTGAGCTTGAAGTCATGGGGTTGTCATCATCTTGACTCTCGCATCTCCCTTATGAATCACTCAACCAACCCCGCCTCTGAGCATAGCAAAATAAACTACATCGTCCCGGCAATGGTAACAAGGGAATTGGGTTCATCCTACCTCATGATACTACTCAAGAACATAACTTAAAATTCTCCTATCGCATGCATGGTGGGGAGGCATAATTCTAATGCAACAAAATCATAGGTATTGTAAAACATGATCAAATGACTTGCCTGGCCGACGGTCTTGAAAGCTAGCGACTCAGAATAGCAGGCTTCAGACTCCAGAAATTCTATCAAGCAAACAATAATCATATAAGCATACAAACGCACAATCACTTAACATAACAAAGATGTTAACATAAAACACACAAAACAATCAAACCAAAACCAAAGAAAACTCAAGAAATCCAAGCCAACAACTAACAAGAAAATAAAATAAATTTTTTCTTTTCTGTAAATAAAAGTTCACGTTCTAAAACTACAGAAACTAATCTAAAATAAATTATAACAGAGGTAAAATAAAATTTTAAAATACCTAGAACGGCAGAAAACAAAGACAAGCTAAATAAACTAGAAAAGCTTGTTTTCGCATAAAAACTATTTTTAATAAAGACTATAAATACCCCAAATAAATTCCTACTGCTAGGCAAAGTCAAAACAAGGCAGTGACAAAAAGAATCACTAAAATAAAATAATCCTAACTCAATTTATAGTAGAAATACTAATCTGATTAAAACTAATATAAAACAATTTCTAATAATCTAAACATGGCTAAAAATATTTTCTACAGAAACTACAACAAATTTTCAAACTAACAAAAAAAGAATCAACTAAAAATAATAAACCAGCTAAAAGAAATAGCAAAAACAAAAACATAACTATCTGCTAAAAAAACAGAAACTGAAAATACAACTAAAAAGAAAAACTAGCGCTAACGGGCCTATCTAACGCTCAGGCGATATATAACTAATGCATGCCCGAGGCTAACAGAAAATAAACCGACCGGTTCAATCTAATGTAAATAAACCGCAACTGAACCGGAGTAAAACCGAACTAATCTAAGTTAAACCTAACCTTTCGCCAGATCTAATCTGTGCCCTAGGTTTCAGATTGGACGGTGGTGGGCGGCTCCGGCGACATACCGCGGTGGCGACGACAGGGACGAACGACGGCGGCTCGGGCTTGGATGGCGCGGTGGCTCCGGTGGTCGGGGAAGATGGCGGAGACGTCGAGGAGATGCGGCGGAACTTGGGGAGGTCGAGGGTGGAGTCGTTGATGCTCGGGGATGACGGAGACGATCGGGGCGAGCTCGGGTGAGCTCCTGCTCCGGTGGGCGGCGGACGAGCTCGGGGCGACGGCGTCGGGGGCTCCTGGGAAAAGAAAGGATGTTAGGGAGGTGCGGGATGAAGTGGCGGTTCGGGTGGAGTAGCTTGGAGGTCGAGGGGTGGCTCACCGATGGCAGAAACGGCGGCGAACCGAGGCGGCCGCGGCGAGATGCGTTCGGCGAGGGAGGCGGCTCTGGTGGGTTTGGAGCGTAGGGTTTTAGGGGGTTCGAGGGAGGAAGGGCGTAGGGTTTTAGGGGGTTCGAGGGAAGAAGGGCGTAGGTATTTATAGGGCATCAACTTGGGGCAGGGGGCGACTCGGGATCGTGATCCGTGGAATCTGACGCGGGCCGGCGCTCGAACGCGCTCTGGCGCGGCATAGCTTGGGCGAGGGGAAAGAGAAGGGGTGGGGCCGGCCCGTCGGTGAGAGAGGGAGGGAGGAGAGCGAGCGGGCGACCGAGGGGGAGAGGGTTCGGGCGTCGGGCGCTGGGGCAGGCCGGCTCGGTCGCTGGTGGGCTGCGGCTCGGCGCTGGTTGGGCCGGTTGGCCTGGCTGGCGCGTGGGTTTTTTCCTTTTTTTTGAATTAGAGAGAAGAGATAATATATACAAATATATATTATTTTTATATAGGACATATATATATATATATATCAAAATTCTCAGGGGAATTTATCCTACAACGCGGACATTTTTCCAGAGGCAAAACAAAAATAAAATAAAAACGTTTTTTTTTGTAGATTCCAAATAAAATCAAATTTGAATTCAAACCTTTTTTTTGGCAATATTTTCTTCTGACATTTTTCTTTGGAGTGTCATGTTTACTCCTCTCATACTTTTGCTCAAGTATTTGTCAGGTATTATTGAAATAAATTTCAATTGCCAAAATCAAATTCAAATTCAAATAAAACTCAAATGCCTCTGAAATTTCAAATGCCACTCAATTCAAATAAAATGCATAGATGCTTAGCTAATAATTGTAAAACTTTCCAAATTGAAAATTTGGGATGTTACAACACCTAAGTTTGATTGTGTTAAATCTTTTATGGATACATATGTTTTCCGTTAATTTAGCACTAAATATGGACTTGACTCTGAGATAGTAGCTTCTTTTTGTGAATCCTTTGCTACTCATGTTGATCTCCCTAAGGAGAAGTGGTTTAAATATCATCCTCCCATAGAAGTAAAAGTAGTTGCACCTATTAAAGTTGAAGAAAAGACTATCACTTGTAATTATCCTATTGTTCCTACTGCTTATGTTGAGAAACCACCTTTCCCTGTTAGAATAAAGAATCATGGTAAAGCTTCAACTATGGTTCGTAAAAGTAATATTAGAACTTATAAACCTCCTGAGCAAGTTAAAGTTGAACCTAATATTGCTATTGTTAAAGATCTCTTGGCTGATAATATTGATGGGCATGTTATTTATTTTTGTAATCAGACTGCTAGAATTGCTAAACCTAGTGCTAAAGATAAACATAGACCTGTGGTAGGCATGCTTGTTATTTCTGTTAAAATAGGAGATCATTGTTATCATGGCTTATGTGACATGGGCGCTAGCGCTAGTGCAATACCTATCGACTTATACAAAGAAATTATGCATGATATTGCACCTACTGAGTTAGAAGAAATTGATGTTACAATTAAGCTTGCCAATAGAGATACTATTTCACCAATTGGGATTGTTAGAGATGTTGAAGTCTTGTGTGGGAAAACTAAATATCCTGCTGATTTTCTTGTTCTTGGTTCCCCACAAGATAGCTTTTGTCCCATTATATTTGGTAGACCCTTTTTAAACGTTGTTAATGCTAAGATAGACTTCGAAAAGGATGTTGTTACTATTAGTTTAGGTGACATGTCTCATGAGTTTAACTTTTCTAAATTTCATAGACAACACCGTGAAGAGGAATTGCCTAGTAAGGATGAAATTATAGGGCTTGCTTCTATTGCCGTACCTCCTAGTGATCCTTTAGAACAATATTTGCTAGACCATGAAAATGATATGTTTATGAATGAAAGAAGGGAAATAGATGAAGTGTTCTTTAAACAAGGACCTATTCTGAAACACAACTTGCCTGTTGAAATCCTAGGGGATCCTCCTCCACCCAAGGGTGATCCCGTGTTTGAGCTTAAACCATTACCTGATACTCTTAAATATGCTTATCTTGATGAAAAGAATATATATCCTGTTATTATCAGTGCTAACCTTTCAGAGAAGGAGGAAGAAAAATTATTGAAAACTCTGAAGAAGCACAGTGCTGCTATTGGATATACTCTTGATGATCTTAAGGGCATTAGTCCCACTCTATGCCAACACAAAATAAATTTGGTGAAAAATGCCAAACCAGTTATTGATCACCAACGACGGCTGAATCCTAAGATGAAAGAAGTGGTAAGAAAGGAAATACTAAAGCTCCTTGAGGCAGGTATAATCTATCCCGTTGCTGATAGTCAGTGGGTAAGTCATGTCCATTGTGTCCCTAAGAAGGGAGGTATTACTGTCGTTCCTAATGATAAAGATGAATTGATTCCGCAAAGAATTATTACAGGTTATAGGATGGTAATTGATTTTTGCAAATCAAATAAATCTACTAAAAAAGATCATAACCACTTACCTTTTATTGATCAAATGCTAGAAAGATTATCCAAACATACACATTTTTGCTTTCTAGATGGTTATTCTGCTTTCTCTCAAATACCCATGTCAGCTGATGATCAAGCTAAGGCCACTTTTACTTGTCCTTTCGGTACTTTTGCTTATAGACGTATGCCTTTTGGTTTATGTAATGCACCTGCTACCTTTCAATGATGCATGATGGCTATATTCTCTGATTTGTGTGAAAAGATTTGTGAGGTTTTCATGGACGATTTCTCCGTCTATGGATCCTCTTTTGATGATTGCTTGAGCAACCTTGATCGAGTTTTGTAGAGATGTGAAGAAACTAATCTTGTCTTGAATTGGGAGAAGTGCCACTTTATGGTTAATGAAGGTATTGTCTTGGGGCATAAAATTTCTGAAAGAGGTATTGAAGTTGATAAAGCTAAAGTTGATGCTATTGAAAAGATGCCATGTCCCAAGGACATCAAAGGTATAAGAAGTTTCCTTGGTCACGTCGGATTTTATAGGAGGTTCATTAAGGACTTCTCAAAAATTTCTCGGCCTCTGACTAATCTATTACAAAAAGATATATCGTTTGTCTTTGATGATGATTGTGTAGAAGCATTTGAAATACTTAAGAAAGCATTGATTTCTGCACCTATTGTTCAGCCACCTGATTGGAATTTACCCTTTGAAATGATGTGTGATGCTAGTGATTATGCTGTAGGTGCTGTTCTAGGGCAAAGAGTTGATAAGAAATTAAATGTCATTCAATATGCTAGTAAAACTCTAGACAGTGCCCAGAGAAATTATGCCACTACTGAAAAAGAATTCTTAGCAGTTGTATTTGCTTGTGATAAGTTCAGGCCTTATATTGTTGATTCTAAAGTAACTATTCACACTGATTATGCTGCTATTAAATATCTTATGGAAAAGAAAGATGCTAAACCTAGACTTATTAGATGGGTTCTCTTGCTACAAGAATTTGATTTGCATATTATTGATAGAAAGGGAGTTGAGAACCCCGTTGCAGATAACTTGTCTAGGTTAGAAAATGTTCTTGATGACCCACTAACTACTGATGATAACTTTCCTGATGAATAACTAAATGTCATAAATGCTTCTTGTACTGCTCCATGGTATGCTGATTATGCTAATTACATTGTTGCTAAATTTATACCACCTAGTTTCACATACCAGCAAAAGAAAAAGTTTTTCTATGATTTAAGACATTACTTCTGGGATGACCCACATCTTTATGAAGAAGGAGTAGATGGTGTTATTAGACGTTGTGTACCTGAGCATGAACAGGAACATATCCTATGCTAGTGTCACTCCGAGGCTTATGGAGGACACCACGCTGGAGACAGAACTGCTTATAAGGTATTGCAATCCGGTTTTTATTGGCCTACTCTCTTCAAGGATGCCCGTAAGTTTGTCTTATCTTGTGATGAATGTCAAAGAATTGGTAATGTTAGTAGAGGTCAAGAAATGCCTCTGAATTATTCACTTGTTATTGAACCATTTGATGTTTGGGGCTTTGATTATATGGGACCGTTTCCTGCCTCTAATGGGTATACCCATATATTTAGTTGTTGTTGATTATGTTACTAAGTGGGTAGAACCTATTCCAACTAGTAGTGCTGATTATAACACTTATATTAAGATGCTTAAAGAAGTTATTTTTCCGAGGTTTGGAGTCCCTAGATATTTAATGACTGATGGTGGTTCACATTTTATTCATGGTGCTTTCTGTAAAATGCTTGCTAATTATGACGTTAATCATAGAATTACATCTCCTTATCATCCACAGTCTAGTGGTCAAGTAGAATTGAGTAACACAGAACTCAAATTAATTTTGCAAAAGACTGTTAATAGATCTAGAAAGAATTGTTCCAAGAAACTGGATGATGCATTATGGGCCTATAGAATTGCATATAAAAATCCTATGGGTATGTCTCCGTATAAAATGGTTTATGGAAAAGCATGTCACTTACCTCTCGAACTAGAACATAAGGCATATTGGGCTATTAAAGAGCTCAACTATGATTTCAAACTTGCCGGTGAGAAGAGGTTATTTGACATTAGCTCACTTGATGAATGGAGAACCCAAGCCTATGAGAATGCCAAATTGTTTAAAGAAAAGGTTAAAAGATGGCATGACAAAAGGATACAAAGGCGCGAGTTTAATGTAGGTGATTATGTATTGCTATACAACTATCGTTTAAGATTTTTTGTAGGAAAACTTCTCTCTAAATGGGAAGGTCCTTACATTATCGAGGAGGTCTATCGTTCCCGTGCCATAAAAATCAACAACTTCGAAGGCACAAATCCGAAGGTGGTGAACGGTCAAAGAATCAAACATTATATCTCAGGTAATCCTATAAATGTTGAAACCAATGTCATTGAAACCGTAATCCCGGAGGAATACATAAGGGACACTTTCCAGAATGTTTCAGACTCCGGAAAGGAAGAGGTATGTGGTACGGTAAGTAAACCGACTCCAAAACAGTTGTAAAGACAATTTTTCTCCATTTTGGAATATTTAGAAAAATAGAAAAATAAGAAACAGTTCGGGAAGGACACGAGGCCTCCACGAGGGTGGAGGGCGCGCCCCCTGCCTCGTGGGCACCTCGTGCGCTCTCCGGACTCCGTTTTCTTGCAGGATACGTATTTTGGTCGGTAAAAATTCATTATATAATCTCCCGAAGGTTTTGAATCCTATATCACGCAATTGTTCTCTGTTCTTGTTTCGAGCTGTTTTCTGCCGCAGATTAGAGCAAGATGTCTTCTTAAGAGTCATTCGGGGAGAGTCGGGTGTCTCATCCGACACCAAGTCCAGGGGCAAACAATGATGCCTATCGCTTTGGGCCCTCAAAGGAGGAAGAGATGGAAGATGACTTGAAAAGGATAGATGCCATGGAGGAGGATCAAGAAGTTACTTCTCGTTTCCGGGCAGGCTTCACAATGGGGAACTCTGAGCTCACTATCCCAAACTCGGTCATCCCCTCCAATGTTAAATTTCTCTCTTATGAAAATATGAAAAAGAGTGTTACTTGTTCTCCCGCAGCTATGCAGCATCCATGGGTGCAAGGAGCTTTAACTGTCACGAATAAGCTCCGTAAGGAGATAATGGATCTCAAGCAGCAACTCAATAAGCTTGAGGAGGAGAATCGTATCCTGAGGAGTATCATCGCCAAGAATATGACACCACCACCTCTGAAGAAGGAGACATAATCACATGGGTATGGGCACTCCCCTTGGAAACTGCCAAGCTTGGGGGAGGTGCCCCGGTATCGTATCATCATCACACTCCTATCTTTACCGTTTTTCTTAGTTCG
The DNA here is from genome assembly GCA_021605205.1 of Aegilops longissima. Lineage (NCBI taxonomy): Eukaryota > Viridiplantae > Streptophyta > Magnoliopsida > Poales > Poaceae > Aegilops > Aegilops longissima. The sequence goes on from CM038677.1 coordinate 564,274,577, forward strand.
ATCCCTTTTTGTATTATCTTGATCTAGTAGAATAAAAGTTTTAGTATGATTTAGTTTTGAGTTTTGCTTTATGATCCCTCTATGTAATCGAGTCCGTGAGCTATATAATAAAGATTAGCGTAGAGTCAAGGGCTTGATTATATTGCTATGATCTTGAGTGAATAAAAGAAAAAGAAAGAATAAAAAGAAATAAAAAGAGATCATATTGATCTTATGGAGAGTAATTACTTCACATAGAAAGAGTATGATGATTAAAAGTTGTTGAGAGTGGACAAACATAGCCTTGGTCATCGTTGCAATTAATAGGAAGTAATAAAGAAAGAGAGGTTTCACATATAAATATACTATCTTGGACATCTTTTATGATTGTGAGCACTCATTAAAATATGACATGCTAAAGAGTTGATGTTGGACAAGGAAGACAACATAATGGGTTATGTTTTCTTATATCTGAAATAAAGTATATTGTCACGGATCATCCAACATGTTGAGCTTGCCTTTCTCCCTCATGCTAGCCAAATTCTTTGCACCAAGTAGAGATACTACTTGTGCTTCCAAATACCCTTAAACCCAGTTTGGTCATGAGAGTCCACCATATCTACCTATGGATTGAGTAAGATCCTTCAAGTAAGTTGTCATCAGTGCAAGCAATAAAAATTGCTCTCTAAATATGTATGAATTATTAGTGTGGGAGAAAATAAGCTTTATACGATCTTGTGATGTGGAAGAAATAAAAGCGACGGACTGCATAATAAAGGTCCACATCACAAGTGGCAATATAAAGTGACGTTATTTCGCATTAAGATTTTGTGCATCCAACCCTGAAAGCGCATGACAACCTCTGCTTCCCTCTGCGAAGGGCATATCTTTTACTTTTATCTTTTACCTGATGCAAGAGTCGTGGTGATTTTCACCTTTGCTTTTTACATTTTATCCTTTGGCAAGCACAATGTGTTGGAAAGATCCTGGTATATATTCTAATTGGATGTAAGTTAGCATGAACTATTATTGTTGACATTACTCTTGAAGTAAAAGGTTGGGAGGCGAAACTATAAGCCCCTATCTTTCTCTGTGTCCGATTAAAACTCCGTAACCACAAGTATTGCATGAGTGTGAGCAATTGTGAAAGACTAAATGATAGTTGAGTATGTGGATTTGCTGAAAAGCTCTGACTTAGACTCTTCCTGATATTATGATAAATTGCAATTGCTTCAATGACTAAGATTATAGTTTGTTGGTTCTCAATGAAGTTTCTGATTCATACTTGATATTGTGAATAGATTATTACTTGAGCATAAGAAATCATATGACAATATCCATTTATGTTGCTGTTATAAGAATGATCATGATGCCCTCATGTCCGTATTTTATTTTATCGACACCTCTATCTCTAAACATGTGGACATATTTATTGTTATCGGCTTCCGCTTGAGGACAAGCGAGGTCTAAGCTTGGGGGAGTTGATACGTCCATTTTGCATCATGCTTTTATATCAATATTTCTTGCATTATGGGTTGTTATTACACATTATGTCACAATACTTATGCCTATTCTCTCTTATTTTACAAGGTTTACATAAAGAGGGAGAATGCCGGCAGCTGGAATTCTGGGCTGGAAAAGGAGCAAATATTAGAGACCTATTCTGCACAACTCCAAAAGTCCCAAACTCCACGAAGTTATTTTGGAAATAATAAAAATCTTGCGAAGAAAATACCGAGGGGCCCACACCTGCCACGAGGGTGGGGGCGCGTCCCCCCCTGGCGCCCCTGCCTCGTGGGCCCCCGGTGGCCTCCGTGCCCATCTTCGCTATATGAAGTCTTTCGTCTCAAGAAAATCATAAGCAAGCTGGGCGAGACTCCACCGCCATGAGGCGAAACCTTGGCGGAACTAATCTAGGGCTCCGTGAGCTGTTCTGCTGGAACACTTCCCTCGGAGAGGAAGTCATCGCCATCGCATCACCAACGCCTCTCATCATCGGAGGGGCCAATCTCCATCAACATCTTCACCAGCACCATCTCCTCTCAAACCCTAGTTCATCTCTTGTATCCAATTCTTGTCTCTAAGTCTGAGATTGGTACTTGTAGGTTGCTAGTAGTGTTGATTACTCCTTGTAGTTGATGCTAGTTGGTTTATTTGGTGGAAGATCATATGTTCAGATCCATTATGCATGTTAATACCCCTCTGATTATGAACATGAATATGCTTTGTGAGTAGTTACGTTTGTTCCCGAGGACATGGGAGAAGTCTTGCTATTAGTAGTCATGTGAATTTGGTATTCGTTTGATATTTTGATGAGATGTATGTTGTCTCTCCTCTAGTGGTGTTATGTGAACGTTGACTACATGACACTTCACCATTATTTGGGCCTAGAGGAAGGCATTGGGAAGTAATAAGTAGATGATGGGTTGCTAGAGTGACAGAACCTTAAACCCTAGTTTATGCGTTGCTTCGTAAGGGGCTGATTTGGATCCATATGTTTCATGCTATGGTTAGGTTTACCTTAATACTTCTTTTGTAGTTGCGGATGCTTGCAATAGGAGTTAATCATAAGTGGGATGCTTGTCCAAGTAGGACAACACCCAAGCATCGGTCCACTCACATATCAAATTATCAAAGTACCAAACACGAATCATATGAACGTGATGAAAACTAGCTCGACGATAATTCCCATGTGTCCTCGGAAGCGCTTTTCTCTATATAAGAGTTTGTCCAGGCTTTTCCTTTGCTACAAAAAGGATTGGGCCACCTTGCTGCACTTTATTTACTTTTGTTACTTGTTGCTCGTTACAAATTATCTTATCACAAAACTATCTGTTACCTATAATTTCAGTGCTTGCAGAGAATACCTTGCTGAAAACCGCTTATCATTTCCTTCTGCTCCTTGTTGGGTTCGACACTCTTACTTATCGAAAGGACTAAGATAGATCCCCTATACTTTTGGGTCATCATACGCCTTCTCAAGTCTTTGATTTTCTTTTTCTTTTTTGCGAGGAAGGAAGGAGGACAAAATTGAGAGTTCCTGGGACTCGAACCCAAGACCTCTCGGTTGAAAACCAAGGGTGCTGGTCACTTATGTGGCGAACATTCCTTGGGAGGAGGACGGCAAACAAACGCATTTTCCTCGCAGTTTTAGTTGCGACGCAAGATCGAACGGTCGCAGTTTCGGGAATGTTATCAGGCAAACGAGCCCAGTTTTTCTTTTCTTCCTATATATAAAAAAGTATGCTACTTGGTGTCAGCTTAGTCAACAAACGATTGTGCCAACCTTGACCGATGGATTGACATTCAACGTCTGTCGTGTTTCTTCAGTCTCTTCTTCCTCCAGCCGCCAAAGCCAAACCAGCACCGGCGGGACCGCCTCCTCCCGCCTCCCACGGCTGGCTGTGCTGCCGCGCACGCATCGTGGCCACATCGCACCCTAAAACTCTGCGTGTCTTCCCCGACTCCTGTTTGTTCCCATCCGAGGCCTCACCATCGTCCTCCGCCTTGGTTCGCTCACCGTGGCGCCGCCCTCCGGTGTTGTCAACATGGTCAACAACCGAGAGGAATAAGGAGATGACTGTACATGGTGAGGATGACAGTAGGGACCCAGCAGCGCGCGCAGTAATTTTGTTTTTTCGGGACGGAGAAGGGTATCAACTAGGTTGTTCGGGAGCTGTGGCCAGTCTAGCACATGACCAGCCCAGTTTGTTTTTTTCCTTTCTGAAAATGGCTAGCCCAGCTATTTTATTTTTTTGCAGAATAACCAACGTAGGCCTACTTGCTTTTCTACACCCTGCTGGGCCGGAAATCTTTCAAGACGAGGAGGGATGCATTTGGCCCAGAAAATGGGCTATAAGTAATAAGAAATGGGCTATAAGTAATATTAAATGGGTTGTAAAATGAAAAAAATACAACAAACAGGCAATTAATTCCAAAATACATTTTTCTTTTAGATTTTGATATTTTAAATTTCATTGTTTTTGTGCGGCTAAAATTTCATTGGATTTAAATTAAGGTATGTTTAGTTTTTAAATTAATTTGAATCTGGCTAGAAATTTCGGGCTGTATGCTATTTGGGACAGATTTGGACGCTGAATTCTGGGTCTACTAGGTTGACATGTACGAAAGGCTTTGTCAACTTAGTCCACAAACGATTCTAGTAGCAGTGTGATACGTCCATTTTGCATCATGCTTTTATGTCGATATTTATTGCATTATGGGCTGTTATTACACGTTATGTCACAATACTTGTGCCTATTCTCTCTTATTTTACAAGGTTTACATGAAGAGGGAGAATGCCGACAGCTGGAATTCTGGGCTGGAAAAGGAGCAAATATTAGAGACCTATTCTGCACAGCTCCAAAAGTCCCGAAACTTCACGGAGGCAGTTTTTGGAATTAATAAAAAATACTGGCGAAAGAATCAACCACAGGGGGGCCACTCACCATCCACGAGGGTGGGGGGCGCGCCCTACCCCCTGGGCGCGCCCCCTGCCTCGTGGGCCCCCTGGTAGGCCTCCGGTGCCCATCTTGTGCTATATGAAGTCTTTTACCCTGAAAAAATCAGAAGCAAGCTTTCGGGACGAAACACCGCCGCCACGAGGCGGAACCTTGGCGGAACCAATCTAGGGCTCCGGCGGAGCTGTTCTGCCGGGGAAACATCCCTCCGGGAGGGGGAAATCATCGCCATCGTCATCACCATCGATCCTCTCAGCGGGAGGGGGTAAATCTCCATCAACATCTTCACCAACACCATCTCCTCTAAAGCCCTAGTTCATCTCTTGTATCCAATCTTTGTCCCAAAACCTCAGATTGGTACCTGTGGGTTGCTAGTAGTGTTGATTACTCCTTGTAGTTGATGCTAGTTGGTTTATCTAGTGGAAGATCATATGTTCAGATCCTTTATGCATATTAATATCCCTATGATTATGAACATGAATATGATTTGTGAGTAGTCACGTTTGTTCCTGAGGACATGGGAGAAGTCTTGCTATAAGTAGTCATGTGAATTTGGTATTCGTTCGATATTTTGATGAGATGTATGTTGTCTTTCCTCTAGTGGTGTTATGTGAACGTCGACTACATGACACTTCACCATTGTTTGGGCCTAGAGGAAGGCATTGGAAAGTAATAAGTAGATGATGAGTTGCTAGAGTGACAGAAGCTTAAACCCTAGTTTATGAGTTGCTTCGTAAGGGGCTGATTTGGATCCATATGTTTCATGCTATGGTTAGGTTTACCTTAATACTTCTTTTGTAGTTGCGGATGCTTGCAATAGGGGTTAATCATATGTGGTATGCTTGTCCAAGAAAGGGCAGTACCCAAGTACCAGTCCACCCATATATCAAATTATCAAACTAACGAACGCGAATCAAATGAGCGTGATGAAAACTAGCTTGACGATAATTCCCATGTGTCCTCCGGAGCGTTTTCCTTCATATAAGAGTTTGTCCAGGCTTATCCTTTGGTACAAAAAGGATTGGGCCATCTTGCTGCACCTTATTTACTTTCATTACTTGTTACTCGTTACAAATTGCCTTATCAGAAAACTATCTGTTATCGATAATTTCAGTGCTTGCAGAGAATACCTTACTGAAAACCGCTTGTCATTTCATTCTGCTCCTCGTTGGGTTCGACACTCTTACTTATCGAAAGGACTACGATAGATCCCCTACACTTGTGGGTCATCAAGACTCTTTTCTGGCGCCGTTGCCAGGGAGTGAAGCGCCTTTGGTACGTGGAATTTGGTAATGAAAAATTTATATAGTGTGCTGAAATTTACTGTCACTTGTTACTATGGAACATAATCCTTTGAGGGGCTTGTTCGGGGTATCTTCACCCCGACCAATAGAGCAAAGAGTTGCTCCTCAACCTATTGAACCTATTGAAAATGTTTACTTTGAAATTCCTTCGGGTATGATAGAGAAACTGCTAGCTAATCCTTTTACAGGACATGGAACATTACATCCCGATTTGCACCTTATCTATGTGGATGAAGTTTGTGGATTATTTAAGCTTGCAGGTATGCCCGAGGATGTTATCAATAAGAAAGTCTTCCCTTTATCTTTGAAGGGAAAGGCATTGACATGGTTTAGGCTATGTGATGATATGGGATCATGGAACTACAACCGATTGAAATTGGAATTTCATCAGAAGTTTTATCCTATGCATCTTGTTCATCGTGATCGTAATTATATATATAATTTTTGGCCTCACGAAGGAGAAATCATCGCTCAAGCTTGGGGGAGGCTTATGTCAATGTTATATTCATGCCCCAATCATGAGCTCTCAAGAGAAATTATTATTCAAAAATTTTGTGCTTGGCTTTCTCTCAACAATCACTCCATGCTCGATACTTCTTGTACTGGTTCTTTTATGATGAAGACTATTGAATTCAAATGGGATTTATTGGAAAGAATTAAATGCAACTCTGAAGATTGGGACCTCGACGAAGGTAAGGAGTCGGGTATAACACCTAAGTTTGATTGTGTTAAATCTTTATGGATACCGATGTTTTCCGTGAAGTTAGCACTAAATATGGACTTGACTCTGAGATAGTAGCTTCTTTCTGTGAATCCTTTGCTACTCATGTTGATCTCCCTAAGGAGAAGTGGTTTAAATATAATCCTCCCATTGAAGTAAAAGTAGTTGCACCTTTTAAAGTTGAAGAAAAGACTATTACTTATAATGTTGATCCTGTTGTTCCTACTGATTATATTGAGAAACCACCTTTCCTGTTAGAATAAAGAATCATGCTAAAGCTTCAACTGTGCTTTTTAAGAGTAATACTAGAACACCTACACCCCCTGAGAAAATTAAAGTTGATCCTAGTATTGCTATGGTTAAAGATCTCTTGGCTGATAATATTGATGGGCATGTTATTTACTTCTGTGATGAAGCTGCTAGAATTGCTAGACCATATACTAAAAATAAACATAGACCTGTTGTAGGCATGCCTGTTATTTCTGTTAAAATAGGAGATCATTGTTATCATGGCTTATGTGATATGGGTGCTAGTGCAAGTGCAATACCTCATTCCTTATACAAAGAAATTATGCATGATATTGCACCTCTGAGATAGAGGAAATTGGTGTTACAATTAAGCTTGCCAATAGAGACACTATTTCACCAGTTGGGATTGTTAGAGATGTTGAAGTCTTGTGTGGGAAAGTTAAATATCCTGCTGATTTTGTTGTTCTTGGTTCCCCACAAGATAACTTTTGTCCCAACATATTTGGTAGACCCTTCTTGAATACTGTTAATGCTAGGATAGATTGCAAAAAGGATGTTGTATTGGTTTGGGGGATATGTCTCATGAGTTTAATTTTGCTAAATTTCGTAGACAACCCCATGATAAAGAATTGCCTAGTAAAGATGAAATTATTTGTCTTGCTTCTATTGCCGTGCCTCCTAATGATCCTTTAGAACAATATTTGCTCGACCATGAAAATGATATGTTTATGAATCAAAGAAGGGAAATAGATGAACTATTCTTTAAATAGGGACCTATTTTGAAACACAACTTGTATGTTGAAATCCTAGGGGATCCTCCTCCATCCAAGGGTGATCCCATGTTTGAGCTTAAACCATTACCTGATACTCTTAAATATGCTTATCTTGATGAAAAGAAGGTATATCCTGTTATTATTAGTGCTAACCTTTCAGAGCAAGAAGAAGAGAAATTATTGAAAGCTTTGAAGAAGCACCGTGCTGCTATTGGATATACTCTTGATGATCTTAAGGGCATTAGTCCCACTTTATGCCAGCACAAAATAAAATTGGAGAAAGACGCTAAACCGGTTGTTGATCACCAACGACGGTTAAATCCTATGAAAGAAGTGGTAAGAAAAGAAATACTAAAGCTTCTAGAGGCAGGTATAATTTATCATGTTGCGGATAGTCAATGGGTAAGTCCTGTCCATTGTGTCCCTAAGAAGGGAGGTATTACTGTTGTTCCTAATGATAAAGATGAATTGATCCCACAAAGAATTGTTACAGGTTATAGAATGGTAATTGATTTCCGCAAATTAAATAAAGCTACTAAAAAGGATCATTACCCTTTACCTTTTATTGATCAAATGCTAGAAAGATTATCCAAACATACACATTTTTGCTTTCTAGATGGTTATTCCGGTTCCTCTCAAATACCTGTGTCAAAAGAGGATCAAGAAAAGACCACTTTTACTTGCCCTTTCGTTACCTTTGCTTATAGACGTATGCCTTTTGGTTTATGTAATGCACCTGCTACCTTTCAAAGATGTATGACTGCTATATTCTCTGATTTTTGTGAAAAGATTGTTGAAATTTTCATGGATGATTTCTCCGCATATGGAACTTCTTTTGATGATTGCTTCAGCAACCTTGATCGAGTTTTGCAGAGATGTGAAGAAACTAATCTTGTCTTGAATTGGGAGAAGTGCCACTTTATGGTCAATGAAGGTATAGTCTTCGGGCATAAAATTTCTGAAAGAGGTATTGAAGTTGATAAAGCTAAAGTTGAATGCTATTGAAAAGATGCTGTGTCCTAAGGCATCAAAGGTATAAGAAGTTTCCTTGGTCATGACGGTTTTTATAGGAGGTTCATTAAGGACTTCTCAAAAATTTCTAGGCCTCTGACTAATCTATTACAAAAAGATGTTCCTTTTGTCTTTGATGATGATTGTGTAGAAGCATTTGAAATACTTAAGAAAGCCTTGATTTTTGCACCTATTGTTCAGCCACCTGATTGGAATTTACCCTTTGAAATTATGTGTGATGCTAGCGATTATGCTGTAGGTGCCGTTCTAGGGCAAAGAGTTGATAAGAAATTAAATATTATTCAATATGCTAGTTAAACTCTAGACAGTGCCCAGAGAAATTATGCTACTACTGAAAAAGAATTTTTAGCAGTTGTATTTGCCTGTGATAAGTTCATACCTTATATTGTTGATTCTAAAGTAACTGTTCACACCGATCACGCTGCTATTAAATATCTTATGAAAAAGAAAGATGCTAAACCTAGACTTATTAGATGGGTTCTCTTGCTGCAAGAATTTGATTTGCATATTATTGATAGAAAGGGAGCTGAGAACCCCGTTGCAGACAACTTATCAAGGTTAGAGAATGTTCTTGATGACCCACTACCTATTGATGATAGCTTTCCTGATGAACAATTAGCTGTCATAAATGCTTCTCGTACTGCTCCATGGTATGCTTATTATGCTAATTACATTGTTGCTAAATTTATACCACCTAGTTTCACATACCAGCAAAAGAAAAAGTTTTTCTATGATTTAAGACATTACTTATGGGATGACCCACACCTTTATAAAGAAGGAGTAGATGGTGTTATTAGACGTTGTGTACACGAGCATGAACAGAATGATCCTACGCAAGTGTCACTCCGAGGCTTATGGAGGACACCACGCTGGAGATAGAACTGCACATAAGGTATTGCAATCCGGTTTTTATTGGCCTACTCTCTTCTAGGATGCCCGTAAGTTTGTCTTGTCTTGTGATGAATGTCAAAGAATTGGTAATATTAGCAGACGTCAAGAAATGCCTATGAACTATTCACTTGTTATTGAACCATTTGATGTTTGGGGCTTTGATTATATGGGACCGTTCCCTTCCTCTAATGGGTATGCACATATCTTAGTTGCTGTTGATTACGCTACTAAGTGAGTAGAAGCTATTCCAACTAGTAGTGCTGATCATAACACCTCTATTAAGATGCTTAAAGAAGTTATTTTTCCAAGGTTTGGAGTCCCTAGATATTTAATAACTGATGGTGGTTCACATTTTATTCATGGCGCCTTTCGTAAAATGCTTGCTAAGTATGATGTTAATCATAGAATTGCATCTCCATATCACCCGCAGTCTAGTGGTCAAGTAGAACTTAGTAATAGAGAGCTCAAATTAGTTTTGCAAAAGACTGTTAATAGATCTAGAAATAATTGGTCCAAGAAACTTGATGATGCATTATGGGCATATAGAACTGCATATAAAAATCCAATGGGTATGTCTCCGTATAAAATGGTTTATGGAAAAGCATGTCACTTACCTCTCGAACTAGAACATAAGGCATATTGGGCCATTAAAGAGCTCAATTATGATTTCAAACTTGCCGGTGAGAAGAGGTTATTTGACATTACATCACTTGATGAATGGAGAACCCAAGCCTATGAGAATGCCAAACTGTTTAAACAAAAAGTTAAAAGATGGCATGACAAAAGGATACAAAAGCGTCAGTTTAATGTCAATGACTATGTGTTGCTATTCAACTCTCGTTTAAGATTTTTTGCAAGAAAACTTCTCTCTAAATGGGAAGGTCCTTACGTTATCGACGAGGTCAATCGTTCCGGTGCCATAAAAATCAATAACTTCGAAGGCACAAATCCAAAGGTGGTGAATGGTCAAAGAATCAAACATTATATCTCAAGTAATCCTATAAATGTTGAAACTAAATGTTATTGAAACCGTAACTCCGGAGGAGTACATAAGGGACACTTTCCAGAATGTTTCAGACTCTGAAAAGAATAGGTATGTGGTACGGTAAGTAAACCGACTCCAAAACAGTTCTAATGGTAATTTTTCTCTGTTTTGGACTATTTAAGAAAATAGGAAAATAAGAAGCAGTCCGGGAAGGACACGAGGCGTCCATGAGGGTGGAGGGCGCGCCCCCTGCCTCGTGGGCACCTCGTGTGCCCTCCGGACTCTGTTTTCTTGCACGATACTTCTTTTGGTCGGTAAAAATTCATTATATAATCTCCCGAAGGTTTTGACCCTCGTATCACGCAAATATCCTCTGGTCTTGTTTCGAGCTGTTTTTCTGACAGATTTAGATCACCATGACGTGCCCAAGTGCCCCCAAGGACAAGTTCTTCGAGAAGGTCATCAACCCCTACCTCGCGGAGGTGCTGCAACATCCTCAAACCATTGAGATGCGTGTGGGATTGTTGCACATCCGCGATGTTGAGGGACCAAGGAGGACAGGAATGTCGGTGTACTAGAGTAGGGGTACCCTAGTATCCCGAACTCGTGCATGGGCAGTCGTAGCACCCCGCGGCAAGGCTTACCTAGTGACCGCCAAGATCCTCCGCGGCTCCTTTGGAGCCATTCAAGAACAAAGTATTCAAGGCCCCGACAAGACGAGCTTGCCGGGAAGGCCACTCAAGGCACGAAGGAAACAAGACCCCGGCAAGAGGAGCTTGCCGGGAAGGCTCGGTGAGTGACGAGCTCCCGAGCGCGACAAGGATTCAGCCGCGGCAAGGTACTTGCCGCGGCAGGCAACCTCTCTTCATCTCCGCTCCAGCTCATCTACCAACGTGTCGCCATGGGGCCATTCCAGGCATGCGTGTCAAGAGGCTGTGCAGCCAGCGGGGAGCAGCGATAAGCGGCACCGACAAGCTTACCATCGTGGCAAACGGTGGTGCACTTGACGGTCCCTCACAGCCTTTGTTTAGGTGACGAGGACAGCATTTATTGATCTTGTCCCTTGCCGTCAGAGTTAGGTATATGCACTGTACACTATACAAGTCGGTGTACCAACTACTGTTTTTCCATTTGTACCCTCGTCTACGTTGCCACCTGTCGGTGACCCCTTGAGCCTATAAAAGGAGGCCCGTGTGCAACGTAGAAAGGGTTCGGCTCCGTTCGGTTCATTCGACTCACTCGAGACCACACTCACTCAGGCTAGGTTTTGTAGCTCTCATTGCTTCCTAGTAAGAACACAATACAATCAACCAAGCAGCAGTAGGCGTATTATCTCTCCGGAGAGCTCCGAAGCTGGGTAAACTGCTTGTGTGCATCGCCTCGATCTACTCTTTGTGCAATCTCCGCCCCTCTCCGAACCACAAGGGACTCGGTCCGCCAGGTTCCATAGGTGTTCGTGGGTCACGATCAGCTTCCCCGACATCTTTGGCGCGCCAGGTAGGGGGCGTCGAGGCTGTGTGAACCTGATCCAGCGTTCACACGAGCAACATCTTCATCACCTTCATCAACATGCCACCAAAGAAGAAGGCTTCGGCGGCAGCAGAGCCGTCCGCGTCAAACCCACCACCACCGGAGCTGACGAGTGGTGGGGAAGACGCTGGCGGAGGAACCGGCGTCGTCGAGGGAGCCCACGACGCTGCCAAGTCCAAGGACAAGGCGACGCAGACCTCGGCGTCCGGATACGTACCGCGTCCATCTCAGGAGGCGCGAGACCGACAGCGTCATGGTGCTCGCAGCGCCATACGTTCGTTGGGCCAAGATCGAGCTGGTGGATCCAGAGACGCTCAAGAACAGCTCGCGCGCCAACAGGCTGGTCCGAGTGGGGCACGGTCGCCTGGACGGGACGCTGCTCCTTCTAACATATTTAGAAGTCCGAGCACATCCCGCTCCTCGCACCGTTCACCATTACCACCCACCACTCAAGCGGAAGCTTTGGCGCGGGCTCAACTGCTCCTGGATTACCCTCCAACGGCTGACAAGGTCGACGAATGGAGGGCCACCATTCAAAGCCTCATCGGCTTTGCCAACGGCGATACTCCGCGGCAACCAACTGCATCCTTGCCGCGGCGAGACGACAAGGCACGAGCCGGTGGCGACGAAACCTATGGGGGTGCAACCACCATGCACTCCCCATCCAGAAGGCCAAGATCACCAGCTCCTCGGATCCACCTCGACAATGACTCCATCGTCGCCGGATCCACGAGCTCGCCGTGAGCAACGCCAAGTTCTTCAAGAACGACAACAAGAGGACGCGAACTCGCATCGAGCGCCAAGAAAGCGCGGCGTCAATCCGACCAGCGCTACTGGGCCCGCTGTCGACATGCAAGCGCCCGGGGAACCAGTGACTTGTCGTGACGCGGTAGGTTGCCCTGCGTTCACTCGTGAGCTGCGACAAGTCCAAAGGGGCCTGACAAGAAAAACTTCAAACCAGATGTGCGGAGAAGTATGATGGCAGGACACACCCATCGGAGTTCTCAAGATCTACACCATTGCGTGCAGCTGCGGGGGCGAGACGACAAGATCCTCGCGAACTACTTCCCGCCGGGTACTCAAGCCAAATGTCGATCTTGGCTCATGCACTTGCCGGACAGCCCATATCTTCTTGGGCAGATCTGTGCCATCAGTTTGTCGGTGCCTTCACGGTGACCACAAACCTCATGGCCAGAGAGTGACCTTCACCTGCCGCCTGAAGGAAGGAGAGTCCTGTGCAAGTTCATCCGAGATTCAGCCGTGTGCACTACAACATACCGAGATGTCCACCCCGCGGTGATCAGCGCGTTTCATCCGAACGTCGGGAACCGCAGGATGAGGGAGGAGATGGCGATGTGTAAAGTCAAGGACGTCAGTGAGCTGTATGCCTTGGCCGACAAGTGCGCACGTGCTGAAGAAGAAAGAAGACTCGTGAGAGAATGCGTAGAGGTCTGACAAGGAGGAGACCGCCTCGGCAAAGAAGAGCCGTCGGCGGAACAATAGAAAGGAGAAGAGCAAAGAGGTACTAGTTGTCGAGCAGTCCGGCAACGGAGGTGGCGCCAAGAAGGCCAAGGTTGGTGGCTCCGGCAAGGAGGTTGCCACGACACCGACCGCCAAGCTGCGGCGACGCCGACAAGCGGACAGCTCAACAAACAAGATCTGCAAAATTCACCGCACCAAGGGCCATGACCTCCGAGAGCTGCAAGAAAGTCGAGCAGCTTGTTGAACTGCAGAAGGCTGAGTACGAGCGTCCGAGACAAGGAGAAGGCCTGTGAAGGTGCAGGGGCAGCTAGCAAGAAGAGACCCGCCGGGGGGACGCCAGCAAGGCCAAGCAGCGGCAAGGAGACAGACCTCCCCGCGGCCGCGACAAGGATGATGATGAAGATATGGAAGACAATGAAGCTGATGAGCTGGAGTTTCAGAAGGCGACAGAGGTTCTCTGCGTTGACGGTGGTGCTTCTCTGCATACCTCGCACCGCCAACTCAAGCAATGGATGCGGGAGGTTAATGCAGCAGAACCATCCGTAGAGTCACGTAGACCTCTCAAGTGGTCCAAGACGCCTATCATCTTGATATTGAGGACCACCACGATCGCAGAATCGCGGTCGGTGTTTGCCGATGTTGGTATCACCAACTATCCGCAACCTCAAGGTCACCAAGATGTTAGTTGACGGCGGGGCCGGCTTAAACCTGATCTCCTCCGCAGTGCTCCAGAAGCTTCAAATCCCTGACAGCGAGCTCGAAGAGACTGGCGCTTTCCAAGGAATCAACCCAGGAAGGAGCAAGCCCAAGGGGAAGATCACGCTGCCGGTAACATTTGGCAGCGAGCTAAACTTCAGGACTGAGAGGGTCACGTTCGACGTTGCTGATTTTCCGTTGCCCTACAATGGAATACTTGGCCGTCCAGCACTTGCCAAGTTCATGGCAGCCTCTCATTATGAATACAACTTGCTCAAGATGCCCGGCCCGATAAGTGTCATTTCTATTCATGGCGACAAGAAAGATGCTCTTATCTGCGCCGACAAGATTTACCGGGAAGCAGCAGCTGCATCAGAAAGCAAGTCACTTGCCGCTGAAGCTCCCGGGGGGAAGAAGAAGACCAAGTCCGGCAAGAGCTCTGATGCCCACTCCGGCAAGCGCACCTCTTCGGAGTGCTGCGCTACTGCCGAGGACGCACCATCGAGCTCCACCGCAAGTGCAAAAGATGATGGCAGCTCCGCCAAGACCAAGAAGGTGCCCGCCAAGGAGGACGGCACGGTGGTACCTTCACCATCGCTGCCACTCGACCCTAAATAGGAAGGCGAGCTCGTTGCTTTCTGCGGGCGAATGTCGATGTGTTTGCATGGCAACCGTCGACATCCCCGTGTTCCTGTGAAAGTAATTGAGCACCACCTAGCTGTCTGTCCTCATGCGCGCCCGTCAAGCAAAAAGTCGAAGCGGTAGTAGCGCCAAGAGTTCATTGCGAAGAGATCAAGAAACCGAAGCAGCAGGCCTTGTTAGAGGAGTGCTCCATCCCACGTGGTTGGCCAATCCGGTAGTTGTATGCAAGGCAAATGGGAAATGGAGACTTTGTATTGACTTCACGGATGTTAATAAAGCTTGTCCCAAAGACCCATTTCCTTGCCGCGATAGATCAGATTGTTGACTCCACGGCTGGATGTGATTTGCTTTCATTTCTTGATGCATATTCAGGATATCATCGATATTCATGGCGAAGAAGATGAAGAGAAACCGCATTCATTACACCATGTGGCACATACTGTTTTCATACGGATGCCTTTCGGTTTGAAGAATGCTGGTTCAACGCTTGCAAGAGTGGTCCACGGCGCTTTTGAGCCCCAAATGCACGTAAATGTAGAAGCTTACATGGATGACATAGTGGTCAAGAGCAAGGACAAAGCAACTCTGGTTCAAGATTTGATGAGACCTTTGCAAATCTGCGCAAGATCAACCTCAAGCTCAACCCCGAGAAGTGCGTGTTTGGAGTTCCTTCCGCAAGCTTCTCGGTTCTTCGTGGTCTCGAGAGGGAATTGAAGCCAATCCCGACAAGATAAAGGCCATTGAGCAGATTGAAACACCAAAGTGCGTCAAGGATGTTCAAGGCTTGCGGTTGCGTGGCTGCTCTCAGAGGTTTATCTCTAGGTTCTGCTGAGCGCCTCGCCATTTTTCAAGATTTTGAAAAGGCAGGTCCAATGAAATGGACTCTGAAGCGGAGGCTGCGCCGCAGACTTAAAGAGGTACCTGTCCTCTACTCCAATACTTGTCGCACCTAGGCCACAAGAGAAGTTGTTGCTATACATAGCAGCAACCAATCAAGTGGTTAGTGCTGTGTTAGTAGCGGAGAGGGAGGCGGACGATGAGCCGTCAACCATGACAGATACATCCAGCGACAAGCAGGGGGCTTCTCCGTCAAGCTCTGGTCCCGACAAGGACGGATCTGCGAGGATTGCGAAAAGGTGCAAAAAGGATGGTGCAGCGCCACCTACTTTGTCGGCTCCCTTCGCAGGGGCTAGATCAAGGTACTCGGTGTGCGGTTGCTTTTCGCCTCCTCATGGCCTCGAGAAAGCTACGCCATTACTTCCAAGCACATGAGATAACAATTGTCACTCGCTTTCCCTGAAAAGGATATTGCAAAATCCGTAAGCAGCAGGCGGGATTGTCGAGTGGGCTTTGGAACTGCTGCTTTGGTCTCAAGTTTGAAAGCACTTCAACTATTCAAAGCGAGCATTGGCAGAGTTTATAGCGTAATGGACGCCAACGCAAGATGAAGAAATTCCGAGACGAGCATCCCGTCAAGGAGGCAAGAAAAGAGTGGCTGATGTACTTTTATGGTGCCTTCTCGCTGCAAAGGCGCCGGTGCCGGCTTGCTTATCGCACCCACCGGAGAGCACCTCAAGTACATAGTCCAGATGCACTTTCCCAAGGAGCAAGCAACAAATAATACTGCAGAGTATGAAGGTTTGCTTGCCGGTCTTAGGATTGCAGTGGACCTTGGGATCAGGAAGCTTATTGTCAGGGGTGACTCGCAGCTTGTCGTCCGCCAAGTGAACAAAGATTATCAGAGTCCGTTGATGGAAGCCTCGTTGATGAAGTGAGAAAGCTAGAAGAACACTTTGAAGGCCTGCAAATGGAACATGTTCCAAGAGCTCGTAATGATATTGCCGATGGCTCTGTCAAAGTGCGCCGCACTCAAGTTACTGTGGAACCAGGATTTTGTGCTCAAGCTGACTCAACCAATCAGTAACACCATCAACCGGATGAACAAGAAGAGGAAGTTGGTTTCGGTGACTACTTTCCGCAGAGCTCCCCAAGCCGCCGCCAAGAAGGTCCCCAAAATCAACACAGATATCGCTGAGGAGCAGTCTGCTCCGACAAGCCCTAGGGTTTGCTTCGTTGAAGCAGACGCTCCCGACAAGTTTTGCTCCGGCAAGCTTGCCGGAGATCATCAAGCTCCGGCTGAGCCGCTGGTTCTTGCCGTAGAAGCTGATGTTCCCGCAGTGGCAGATATGCCTTTAGTTCTTGTTGTCGAGCCGCAAGCTCCAACATGGGCACAACAGATCGTCCATTTCCTTCAGACAGGAGAACTTCCCGAAGAGCAAGAAGAAGCGGAAAGAGTAGCCCGGCAGTCAAGTATGTACCAGTTTGTTGACAACATCCTGCATGTATGAGACTCAACGGTGTGAAATTGAAGTGTATTTGCCGAAGATGGATGTAAGCTGTTGGCAGAGATACATGGAGGCATATGTGGCCACCACATTGGTGCAAGAGCACTTGCCGCAAAGCTTTCCGGCAAGGTTTCTTCTCGCCGAAGCCCTCCAGATGCAATCGCACAAGTAACCAAGTGTGAAGCGTGCGGCCCATTCCAAGCAGATACACCAGCCAGCTCAAGCTCTCCAGACGATCCCTTTATCCTGGCCATTTTCGGTCAGGGGCTCGACATCCTCGGCCCCTTTCCCGAAGTTGTCGGGGCTTTGAGTACTTGTACGTCGTAATCGACAAGTTCACAAAGTGGCCGGAAGTGGAAGCAGGAGGAAGGTGACAAAGACAATCGCCATCAAGTTCTTGGTCAATTGTTTGCCGCTTTGGGATTCCTAACAGGATCATCACCGACAACGGCACACAATTCACGAATCGCACCTTCATGCAATACGCCCAAGATCTTGGCGCCAAGGTCTGCTTTGCTTCGCTTGCTCATCCGAGGAGCAACGGTCAAGCGAGAGGGCAAACGCTGAAGTGCTGCGAGGACTCAAGACCGAACTTTCGGCTGTGCTGCACAAGTGCGGAAGAAACTGGATTGAGGAGCTGCCGGTGGTTCTTTGGTCGATCAGATGACGCCAAATCGAGCCACCGCCGACACCTTCGCTCTAGTCTATGGAGCAGAGTCTGTTCTCCCCACGGAACTCAGTGATACGGTCGCCTCGAGTGCTCGCTTATGATGAGCTTGAGCAAGAGCAGCTACAACAAGATGACGCGCTGCTCCTTGAGGAGGATCGCCTTCAGCCGTGACGAGCTGATCGTTACCAGCAAGCTTTGCGCCGCTACCATAGCCGCAGTTAGTGCCGAAGCTTCGAGGAAGGCGACCTTGTTCTTCGTAGCGTTCAGTCCGCCAAGAATTCCAACAAGTTGACGCCAAGTGGGAAGGCCCTTATCGGGTGAAACGAGTCACTAGGCTCGCGCTGTCCGCCTTTGAGACCAAGATGGCGTTCCCGTGAGCAACTCCTGAATATAGAGCATCTTCGTAAGTTTTACCTATAGGGCGCGTTGCGAACCTGTTCCGGCAACCACCCTTTTGTACAAGTCTTGCCGATGTTGCATGTAATCCTTTGTACAAAGCCGGGCGCAGACCCCGTGCATCAGTAAAGCTCATGTGTTGCGCACAACTTGTCAAATACATGCTTTCATAATCCTTTATGCATGTGTTATCTAACATTTTGTGCAGCATCCACACCCGGTAAGCAATAACGAGCCACTAGGCTCCATAACTTTATTTTCTCTTCTTTCTTCTCATAAGAAAGGAAGGTTCCTTCGCCCACAAGTTAGCCGGGGGGGAAGGAGAATATAATGCTGTGGGCCACCAAGTGTCGCTCGAGGAAGTATCGCCTTGCCGGAAAGCAAACGACAGAAAAGCTAAGTTGCCAAAGTTTGAGCAATCAGTTTTTAAATTTTTAAGTTATCTTCCTCGAACGATAGTACTTTGTATGGAAAACCTGTGCGCGAAGGAACCAACTCGCGGCTGGTTTGCGCCCTTACTTTGTTTCGAGTCCGCTCAACAACTTAAGTGAGCTGCAACCGGTTGCGACAAGGTTGCTTGTCGGAGGCGGCATCGCCAGCAGGCTGCTGACGTCCCGCACTCAGCGATCGCGGCAAAGGTGCCCGCATCGACAAGTTCCCTAAAAAGCGTAGGGCACAAACATACAAAGGAAGAAATCAAGTAAAGGAAATAACATTGCGATCGTTTGCCTAAGATAGAGTATATTACAAAATGACTTGTCGCAGATCTAATAAATTGTTCTCCTGAACATGGTCTGCAGCGACAAAGGAAAGATAAACTTGGCGGACTAGTCCACGCGGTCGCCATCAACCCTCTTGACTCCGCTCACCCTGTCCACAATGGGTGCGACAAGGGCCTTGAGCGCTTCAACGCCGGCAGCTTGGCGGCGAGGACTTGAGGACGCTACGGCCGACGCCTGGATTGCGGAAGGTCACCTTCATCAGCACCTTCTGAAGAGCCCCTGCACAGATTTGGCGCGACTCATCGGCCAGCTGCTTTGGGATCTCCTCCCGGAGCCGCTGGAGAGCCGTCAACACGCTCTTGAAGAACAGGCTGAGCTTGGCGCTGGGCTAGAGATGTTCGTCGGTGGAGTACCCGAGATCCACCATCCCCATCTCCATCAGCTCCTTGTCAATGGCGGCGGCAGTATCCACAAGGCCCTCCGTCCAGTGCATCACGTTCTCCTTGAAGGTGTTGTGGGCGTTCGTGGCATTCGCCAGCAGCTCCTCGTTGGCCTTGATCTTCTCCAACAAACCCACTTCCCGCTCCTTGGCGCCGTCCAGCGTCTCCGTCAGGGTGGACAGCTTTAGCTCAAGATCCGCCTTGGCATCCTTGGCGGCGTCGATCTCTTTGATCCTCTCAGCGAGACGGCCCTGCAACTCGCCAAGAGTGTAGGCGTACTTCTCACGCTCGTGCTTCAGCGCGGTGACCTCCTCGCCGCTCTTCTGAAGGGTGGCCTCCAGCTGCGCCACCCTCGTCTCCAACTCCTTCTTGGCGGCCTCGGCAGCCGCGACAGCGTCCTTTGCCTCCTTGAGTGCTCCGCCAAGTGATTGCTCGCGCGTGGCAAGATCTTCCTCATAGCTGTCAAGGTTGATCTTCCGCTGCGACAGCTCGCCTTCTTGCACAGATAGCTTCTCGCCGGCAAGCCTTTGCTGCTCCTCGACCTCGGCCTTCTCCAGAATGAAGGCCGTGGCGCTCTCGGAGAGTTGCCCCCGCTTCGCTATGTCCCGGAGAGTTTTTTGTTGGCGCCGCGGAGCTCTTCTGCGCTTCTCCATGTCGCTCCGCCCTCGCGACAAGTACTTCCCGACTCCGGCTTAGCTTGTCGGGCGCGGTAGAGCGACAACAGCTTCTTCAGCAGCTGCTCCTCCTCGACTTCCATCGCTGCTGCTTGCGCGTCAACTAGCGAGCAGCCTGTGGAGGCGAGCAGCTCGTCAAGGTCTCCCTCGACCGGGCGCCACAGAGCTCGACGCCCATGGAAGCTTGATGAAGACACCGTCGCCGGCCTTCGATAGGCGCCGGGCTGGGGCTCTTGAGTCTGTGCCGCATCGGTGGCGGAGGGATCGGCGGTCGGTGCAGCGCTGGCGCCCCTGCGCCTCTGGTCGCCAAGACGATCGCTGCACCCTCCCAGCCTTTTGCGCCACAGCCTTGGCGGCCTCCTCACGGCGGACCTATCGGCGCCAGCTCCTCCTCCATGTTGGCGGCGTTGCCATTGTTGCCGCACGCGTCCTCCTCGGCGGTAACCTCGGTCTCCATCGGCTCTCCGGCGATGGATCTGATGATCGAAAAAGAAAGAACAATCAAGCAAATGTCCAAAAGAAGAATGTAAGAAAAGGAACCCAAGGGAAATTTTCAAGCAAGGAGATTACCTGCGATGGGATCAGTGGCGCGGTTTCCACCACGGAGGATCGTTGGCGCTGCCCTTGTCGAGAAGCATCCCTTGTCGGAGAGGCCTCCCTTGCCGAGAGCGCCCCTTGCCGGAGAATTCTCCTTGGCGGCGTAGTTGAAGCAGCAGAACTTCAGAGTGACTTACGAAGCCTCCTGATGAGGCTGCTCTGCTCCTACACAAATCAACAAGTCAGATGTCAGTGAAGAAGGAGCTCACATGCACACCTAACCGTAAGAAATAAACCAAATACTTACGCTGGGGGCTGTGCTGGGGGCTGCTCTGCGGAAGGGTTGCCGGATCCGGCAAGGGGGTCTCAGACGCGCCTCCCGTCGCCGCGGGGGGATCGTCTTCGATGACAACCACCGGAGTCTTGGCCCTCTTCGATGCTCTCTGAGCCAGCTTCCTGAAAAAGGAAAGGGTTCAGAATGAAGCAAATCAGATACAAGACAAAGCAGCAGATTGAAGAATTACAAGTACAGCGACAAGATCTTACTCTTCTTCCTCCTCCCGGAGCTGAGAGCGGAGAAGTCAATTCCGCCCACCTCCGGCGGGCGACGAGCTAGAAGAGTGGGCTCCTCGGACGCTTGGCGGTGCGGGAGCCGTGGTCCCAGTAGGTCCCGCCCGGTTGTCCGTGGGCAGTGAGGCGCCTCCTGCAACAGAGCTTGTCGCGAGAGCGCGCGCTGGGCGAGACGGCTGTTGGTCTGCCCCGCCCCCGCCACTTCCCGCCTTGCGGAGGCGCCTTCTTGGTGCAGCTGCGGCTCCTCCCGCGACAAGTTATCTCAAGGTGGAGGGAGGCGCCTGCAGGCTCGTTAGGATCAGCATTGGGCTCGGCCTGCTCCTCCTCGCCGCAAGCTCCTCTCGATCGGCAAGGCTTGCCGCCTCGGCTGCCTCTCGCCTCCTCCAAGGAACCCAAACACGCCAGCGGCAGCAGCTGCTGCCGCCTCCAACCTTGTGGCAATGCGCGCCATCTCTTGCTCGGTGGTGTCGCGGGTGAGCAACCTCGCCGCCGGGCGCGGATCGGCACCTCTTCCAAGCTGTCAAGAACCGCCGCACGATGTCGCCAAGGCTCTTGCCAGTTGGAACGATCCCATGGGAATCGCACAAGGGCATCATGGCGCGGATGCGGTCAAGAGAAGAATTGTTGCACAAAGGAACGACCCACCGGCAACATGAACCATTCGGGTGATCGGGTCATGCTTGAACAACTCCAGCAGCATTGAGTCCAACTCTAAGACGTTGAAGTTCCAATTGAGGCCCGGCGCAACCTCATGATATCTCGCCGGGTTTTGAACTCCCAAGCAGGCCTCCTCCTCTCCTCGCAGGGCGCAATGCGGCGGCGAAGGAAATCCGCGCCAACCGCGCTTTACGGTGAGTCCGCAAGCCCGAGGCGCAAGATCCGGTCACACTATCTTCAACCTAGCATCCTCCGCGCCAAGTTGCTCCAATCATTGCCGCCAAGACTATGGGGGTTTGGCGCCAGCGAAAGGTCAGGGTCCTCCTCTACAATCCAACACCAATCGGCTTCCACTCTTCCCACTTGCTGCAGAGCTCTCCTTCAAGATAGGAGTCTTTCTTGCCGATCCCGAGATCCAAGCAATCCCTCCCAAGTGGCTCGCCTCGACGGGGCATGAAGAAGTGGCGGAAAAGGGCTACATTTGGGTGGACTCCGACAAAGTTCTTGCAGAGGTGTGCGAAACCGCCATGGTCGAACGGCGTTGGGGTGAAATCAAGGAGGCGAAACCCGTGGGTGTTCATGACATCACGTAGAATTGAAAAGGGCGGGCAGAGCCCACATGAGAAGAAGAGCGCCAAGAAGGATACCCGACGTAAACCTTCTCGATGCGGCGGCGGAGATCACCTCGCAGCGCTGGTGCGCCTGCGCCTCCGCCGACCAAGAGGTAGTACGCCCCACAGCCCTTTGGCCGAGATGGGGTCAAGAGGGCCCGCTCCTTGCGCAGCGCCGAGCCGCTGCGCTCGGCTGACTTCACGCCTCTCCCTTATCGGCTTTGGAGCCATGGTGGAGGTGGTGGAGGAGGCCACGACGCTTGATGGCGCGGTGGCGATGGGGGCGGGCGCCTCCTTTGGACTCGAGAAGAAGGGGAGCGGCGGTGGTTTTGATGTGACAGAATGGCAAGGTGGGCGTCGTGGCCCTGCTTCCGCTTATAAGGGGCTAGGGGGCGGACGCTCCGCTTTTCCAATTAAAGAAAGCCCCACGATCTCTCCTAAGACGCCACGTCCGGAGCGTGCTGCCTGTGGGGGACGTGGTGGGTCCGAGGTGAGTAATCACATGATCTAGGCCAAGGTGCGTCTGCAGATGGTTTGGGCCTGGCCCAACAAAGCTCGGCGCCAGGTGGCCCAGTTCGGGCTCTGCCGGTGTACTAGAGTAGGGTACCCTAGTATCCCGAACTCGTGCAGGGGCAGTCGTAGCGCCCCGCGGCAAGGCTTACCTAGTGACCGCCAAGATCCTCCGCGGCTCCTTTGGAGCCATTCAAGAACAAAGTATTCAAGGCCCCGACAAGAGGAGCTTGCCGGGAAGGCCACTCAAGGCACGAAGGAAACAAGACCCCGACAAGAGGAGCTTGCCGGGAAGGCCACTCAAGGCACGAAGGAAACAAGACCCCGGCAAGAGGTACTTGCCGCGGCAGGCAACCTCTCTTCATCTCCGCTCCAGCTCATCTACCAACGTGTCGCCATGGGGCCATTCCAGCGCAGGTCAAGAGGTCAGGCAGCCAGCGGGGAGCAGCGAGCAGCGGCACCGACAAGCTTACCATCGTGGCAAACGGTGGTGCACTTGACGGTCCTCACAGATCTGCTTAGGCGACAGACGAGCATTTATTGATCTTGTCCCTTGCCGTCCGAGTTAGGTATATGCACCGACACTATACAAGTCGGTGTACCAACTATCGTTTTTCCATTTGTACCTCGCTCACGCTAAGCACCGTCGGTGACCCCTTGAGCCTATAAAAGGAGGCCCGTGTGCAACGAGAAAGGGTTCGCCCGCTCGTTCATTCGACTCACTCGAGACCACACTCACTCAGGCTAGGTTTTGTAGCTCTCATTGCTCCCTAGTAAGAACACAATACAATCAACCAAGCAAAGAGAGGAGTATTATCTCCGGAGAGCTCGAAGCCGGGTAAACTGCTTTCGTGTGCATCGCCGATCCGCTCTTTGTCCAATCTCCGCCCCCCCAACCACAAGGGACTCGGTCCGCCAGGTCCCATAGGTGTTTGTGGGTCACGATCAGCTTCCCCGACACAGAAGCGTGGAGACAAGGCTTGAAGCAATGGAGCAACAAGTTTTAAGGTGTCAGGTGATGGTGGAGCGTGGACTCGACGCCAATCACATAATGATCACGGAGTTCACCAACAACCACAAGCTGGACGCCAAGGACATTGGGGAGGCCATTTTCAAGCTTCACGGGAAAATCGAGCACCTCCAAGCCCAGATCTATGACCTGCAAAACCAAAACTATGAGTATGAATATAGATACAAGAGGATGAGTTTGGCTACAGATTTAAGGATCCCGGAGACTCAATCATCCTTCTATGATGGCGAGCCTATGCCGTGGAAGAGGGACGACAAGCCTACATCATCCACAACTCCACCATCACCACTCCCGAGGAAAGAGATATAAACACATGGGTATGGGCACTCCCCTTGGAAACTGCCAAGCTTGGGGGAGGTGCCCCGGTATCGTATCACCATCACACTCCTATCTTTACTGTTTTTCTTAGTTCGATCCTTTTAGTAATATCTTGATCCTTTAGCCTATTGACTCTTTCCGATGTTATGATAAATTGCAATTGCTTCAATGACCGAGATCATAGTTTGTTAGCTTTCGATGAAGTTTCTGATTCATACTTGACATTGTGAATAGATTGTTACTTTAGCATAAGAAATCATATGACAATATCTATATATGTTGCTGTTATAAGAATGATCATGATGCCCTCATGTCCGTATTTTATTTTATCGACACCTCTACCTCTAAACACGTGGACATATTTTTCGTTATCGGCTTCCGCTTGAGGACAAGCGAGGTCTAAGCTTGGGGAAGTTCATACGTCCATTTTGCATCATGCTTTTTATGTCGATATTTATTGCATTATGGGCTGTTATTACACGTTATGTCACAATACTTATGTCTATTCTCTCTTATTTTACAAGGATTTACATGAAGAGGGAAAATGCCGGCAAATGGAATTCTGGGCTGGAAAAGGAGCAAATATTAGAGACCTATTCTGCACAGCTCCAAAAGTCCTGAAACTTCACGAAGGCAGTTTTTGGAATTAATAAAAAATACTGGTGAAAGAATCAACCAGAGGGGGCCACCCACCATCCACGAGGTGGGGGCGCGCCTACCCCCGGGCGCCCTCGCCTCAGGCCCCTCGGCAGGCCTCCGTGCCCATCTTATGCTATACGAAGTCTTTTACCCTGAAAAATCAGAAGCAAGCTGGATGAAACACACGCCACGAGGCGAACCTTGCCGAACCAATCTAGGGCTCATGAGCTGTTCTTGGGGGAAACATCCCTCCGGGAGGGGGAAATCATCGCCATCGTCATCACCATTGATCCTCTCAGCTGGAGGGGGTCAATCTCCATCAAAATCTTCACCAGCACCATCTCCTCTAAAACCCTAGTTCATCTCTTGTATCCAATCTTTGTCCCAAAACCTCAGATTGGTACCTGTGGGTTGCTAGTAGTGTTGATTACTCCTTGTAGTTGATGCTAGTTGGTTTATCTGGTGGAAGATTCATATGTTCAGATCCTTTATGCATATTAATATCCCTCTGATTATGAACATGAATATGATTTGTGAGTAGTTACGTTTGTTCCTGACGACATGGGAGAAGTCTTTCTATAAGTAGTCATGTGAATTTGGCATTTGTTCGATATTTTGATGAGATGTATGTTGTCTTTCCTCTAGTGGTGTTATGTGAACGTCGACTACATGACACTTCACCATTGTTTGGGCCTAGAGGAAGGCATTGGGAATTAATAAGTAGATGATGGGTTGCTAGAGTGACAGAAAGCTTAAACCCTAGTTTATGAGTTGCTTCGTAAGGGGCTGATTTGGATCCATATGTTTCATGCTATGGTTAGGTTTACCTTAATACTTCTTTTGTAGTTGCGGATGCTTGCAATAGGGGTTAATCATAAGTGGGATGCTTGTCGAAGAAAGGGCAGTACCCAAGCACCGGTCCACCCACATATCAAATTATCAAAGTAACGAACGCAAATCATATGAGCGTGATGAAAACTAGCTTGATGATAATTCCCGTGTGTCCTCGGGAGCGTTTTCCTTCATATAAGAGTTTGTCCAGGCTTATCCTTTGCTACAAATGGGATTGGGCCATCTTGCTGCACCTTATTTACTTTCATTACTTATTACCCGTTACAAATTACCTTATCACAAAACTATCTGTTACCGATAATTGCAGTGCTTGTAGAGAATACCTTACTAAAAACCGCTTGTCATTTCCTTCTGCTCCTCGTTGGGTTCGACACTCTTACTTATCAAAAGGACTATGATAGATCCCCTACACTTGTGGGTCATCACAATGACGGTTGGATGTTAATCCAACGGCCGTGCTGGTTCTTCAATATCTGATCTTCTTGCTCCAAATTACCAAACCAAAGCACGGTGGACCGCCGCTTCCCGCCTCCGTGGCGGTTGTGCAGCCGCACAGGCCGCACCGTCCCACCCTACTCCATTGCTGGCCAGGCCATTCCTCTACTCACCCACACCTCCTATTATTTTCCGGTGACGGCAGCCGGACCAGTAAACCCTCGTACTCCCCACCGCGCGGGCAACCACTGCCGGGTCCTCCCCAAGTCCGTGTCATTCCCTTCCTAGGCCTCGCCGTCGTCCACCACCTTGGTGCTCTCGGTGCGCCGTGGTCAACATGGTCAACGAACGACATCCATCGGACATGGACTGTACGTGGAGAGGCTGACAGTGGGTCCACAACCGCACACAAGGAAATGCCTCCTTATTACACGCAAAATAATGATTCCTCCACCTGACATCTGGGACCCACTGGAAGGGCCTCTGTATTTCGTGAAAAAAACGTTCCCCCTGCTGACAGGTCAGACCCACCAGCTATATCTTTGCACGCAAGGAAGTGCATCCTTATTACACACAAAAAATGAATACTCCCCCTGCTAGCTGGGACCCAGCATAGTGGGAGGCTAACATATGGACCTATTAAGTTGACGGGGACGGAGGGCTTTGTCAACTTAGTCAGTATGAACGATTCTAGCTCCAGTGACCGTACGATGTCCATCCAACGGCCGAGTGCTTCTTCAACCTCTGGTCTTCTTGCTCCACCGCCCAAGCAGCAAATGGTCGTGCCGCCTACTCCCGCCTCCCGTGGCGGGCTATTCTACCGCAAGGCCTCACCGCCTCTACTACTCCCACCATCGGCCAGCCTCATGCGGCGACGACAAATCACACCACAGCCAACTAGTGAACCTCGATCCTCTCTCCGTGGGCATCCACCGCTGCTTCTTCCCCAGCTCTGTGTCGTCCCCTTCCTAGGCCTCGCTGTCGTCCACCGCCTTGGTGCTCTCGGCGCGACGTGGTCAATGTGGTCAACGACCGACTTCCATCGGAAGAGTACTGTACATGGAGAGGCTGACAGTTGTGTCCACGGCCGCACACAAGGAAATCCCTCCTTATTACGCGCAAAATAATGATTCCTCCACCTGACAGCAGGGACCCACCGGACGGGCCACCGTATTTTACAAAAAAAATGTTTCCCCCTGACAGCTGGGACCCACCAGCAACATCTTTGCACGCAAGGAAGTGCGTCCATATTACGGGCAAAAAAATGATTCGCCCCCGACTGCTAGGACCCACCAGCTACATCTTCGCACACAAGGAAGTGCCTGACAGTCGGGACCCACCTGGTCGAAGCGTACGTAGTGTTGTCATTCTGGTCGCGAACGTGTACGTACATACGATCGGTCTGGTTGCAGGTTGCAGCGATGAGCCGTGGCCGTGTAAGGAAGGGCACATGTCGTAGTAGAGGCGCGCACGTAGCATGTACACGTACGTACAAGGGCCAGGGTGCAAGAAAGTAAATACGGCCACGTACGTACATACGGCGGGGTTTCGAACGCCTACTCATGCATACGTACGGCCAGGGCTCGTGTACATGGCTGGGTCGGAACGGAGAAACTGCGTCGTCGTCGTGTTCATGGGGAGGCAACGGAATGTGTCGTGTTCATCGGGAGGCAACGAAACGCGTGCTGTTCATCGGGGGCCAACCGGCTTGGACGGAACAGCCGATGGAAACAAGGCCTGGCATACCGCAGAACGGAGGAAACGGCCTTGTGTTCGACCGACCACAGTCGAAATGGGATCCTGTTCATCAGGAGGGGTCTGGCGTACCGCAAAACGGAGGAAATAGACCTCCTATGGTCGAAACAGGGTCCTGTTGATCGAGAGGGGTGTGGCGTACCGCAAAACGGAGGAAACAGACTTGTGTTGGAGCACTACGGTCGAAACGGGGGTCCTGTTCATCGGGAGGGGGTGTGGCGTACCACAAAACGGGACTCCATGGGATACTGTTCATCTCCACCGTCGACTGCCTCCACGGGCTACTGTTCATCCACCGTCGACTGCCTCCACGTGCTCCTGTTCATTCACCGTCGACCTGCTCCAGCCTCCACCTGCGACTGTTCATCCACAGGCTCCTATTCATCCAGCCTCCATCGCTCCTCCACCGGCTACTGTTCAACTAGCCCTCTCCACGGGGTCCTATTCAACCACCCCTCCACGGGCTACTGTTCATCCAACCCTCCACGGGGTCCTGTTCATCCACCCCTCCACCGGATTGATCGATCGGGGTCTTGTTCATCCATCGGCAACACCACGGGTTCCTGTTCATCCAACCCCCCACCGGGAACTATTCATCCAACCCCCCCAACAACACTCACTGTTCATCCAGAGGCAGCATCAACCAGCTTCAGTTAGCAGCAGTAGCGAAGGAATCACTCGGATTCAGTTAACAGCAAGGGATCGATCGATCGCTCGGGTTTAGTAATGCATAGCCTGCAGTGCAATCACTCGATTTCAGTTAGAGCCCAACGCCTTGCTCGGGTTCAGTTAGAGCGCAACACCTCGCACACACGTGCGTATGTACAAGAGAAACGCGCATCGCTCGGCCCCCGACCACCCACCGCAACCGGGA
This sequence comes from Aegilops longissima, assembly GCA_021605205.1. Taxonomy (NCBI): domain Eukaryota; kingdom Viridiplantae; phylum Streptophyta; class Magnoliopsida; order Poales; family Poaceae; genus Aegilops; species Aegilops longissima. The sequence goes on from CM038677.1 coordinate 564,303,356, forward strand.
ACTCCCCCGATATTTTCCTCGCCCTCGCTTCTACCACGCTTTTTTCCGTCATGGACGGCCCAAAAAATGTCATGCAACTGCGTCTCCGGCCTGCCGAGGATGAAAAGCCCATTTTCTATCATGATTTTTTATCATAGAAGTAGGAGCCCACCACATCTATGATGATACTGGGTTTTGTCACAATTATCGTCATAGAAGTGTCATAAGTATGACAAAAAAAAATTCGTTCGGCCCAAAATGTCACGGATGTGTCTTTTTTTTAGTGGATGCTACGGCGGGTTGTGAGCGTTTGAGCTTTTTTGGATGCTTACTCTGGGTATCATCAGATCAAGATGGCAGTTAAGGACCAGGAGAAGAAAACTTTCATCACTCCCTTTGGAGCCTTCTGCTATGTGTCTATGCCTTTTGGGCTCAAGAGTGCCCAGGCGAGTTATCAACGGTGTGTTCAAAATTGCCTTCATGACCAGATTGGATGCAATGTTCATGCTTATGTGGATGATATTGTTGTGAAATCCAGGAAGAAGGAGACCTTGATAGATGATTTGAAAGAGACATTTGACATTCTCCGAGTCTACAAGATGATGCTTAACCCGGCTAAGTGTGTCTTTGGTGTGCTAGCAGGCAAGCTCTTGGGTTTTTTGGATTCTGAAAGAGGCATTGAGGCTAACCCGGAGAAAATCAAGGCTATCACTTCCTTGGCTAAGCTGGCATGTATTAATGATGTCCAGCGTCTGGCGGGTCGTATTGCGGCCTTAAGCCGGTTGGGCGAAAAGGCTATCCCCATGTATGAGATGATGAAGAAAACAGATCACTTTATTTGGACTGATGCTGCTGATCAGGCGTTTGAGGCATTGAAAAAGAAGTTGGATAAGCCACCGATCCTTGCAGCTCCTATTGATAAGGAGCCCTTACTGTTATATGTGGCTGCTAATAGCCGAGCCTTCACTGTGGCAATTGTTGTGGAGCGGAAGGAAGCAGGCAAGGAATATCCGATTCAACGACCGGTTTATTATATTAGTAAGGTACTCATTGAATCCAAGCAGAGGTATCCACATTGGCAGAAGCTTGTATATGGTGTGTTCATGGCTAGTCGTAAGTTGAAGCAGTATTTCTTTGGTTATCCCATCACTGTGGTCAGTTATGCTCCTTTAGGGGATATTATTCAAAATAGAGAAGCCATAGGTCGGGTCGCCAAGTGGATGCCTCGAACAGCCATCAAGTCTCAAGCACTTTTGGATTTTATCAATGACTGGACATAGTTGCATATGCCTGAGGAGAAGCCGGATAACACATATTGGACTATTCACTTTGATGGATCCAGCCAGTTGGAAGGCTCGGGGGCTGGAGTTATTTTGACTTCCCCACAAGGTGATAAATTTTGCTATGTTTTAAGGTTGATGTTCCCTTGTACTAATAATACATCTGAGTATGAGGCCTTGCTCCATGGTCTTCATATGGCTAAAGAGATGAATTTAAGCCGGGTGAGGTGTTTTGGCGACTCAAATTTGGTGGCTCAGCAAGTTTCAGGCACTTGGGATTCCAAAGATCCGCTCATGGCGGCTTATCTCCGAGAGGTTGATGCTATTGCTGGTCATTTCAAAGGTTATCAAGTGGAACATGTTGATCGCAGGAAAATGAGGCGGCCGATGCCTTAAGCGCTAGGGTCCCAAAGGTAGTCGATACCACCTAATGTTTTCCTTGATATTCTGCATAATCCTTCAGTTAAATTGCCTACGGAGGAAGATCTTGCTGTTCCTGATCCAGAGGCATAGTTGGTGGCGGCTCTTCATGCTATTCCTGATTGGACAATTCCATATTTGGCTTATATGACCCAGGGCGAGTTACCTAAAGATGAAACTTTGGCCAGGAAGATAACCTAGCGGTCTAAGTCAATGACTATTGTCAATGGAGAGTTGCACCGATGCAGTGTTACAGGGGCGTTTCAGTGTTGTGTTTCTCCTGAGCAAGGTCGTGATATTCTACGAGAGATTCATGAAGGAGATTGTGGCTAAGGCTATTCGTCATGGATTTTATTGGCTGATGGCTCATGCTGATGCAGAGGATTTGGTCAGTAAATGTGATGGTTGTCAGAAATTTTCAAGACGAGCTCATGTTCCGGCTCAAGAATTGAGGATGATTCCAATTACTTGGCCGTTTGCAGTCTGGGGGCTTGATATGGTTGGGCCTTTTAAAAGATCCAAGGACAAACAGACCCACCTTTTGGTGGTGGTTGACAAATTTACAAAGTGGGTTGAGGCAGAGCTGGTTAACAAGTGTGACGCGGCGACAACGGTTCAATTCATCAAAAAGGTGATTTTCCATTTTGGCTACCCTCACAGCATTATAACTGATAATGGCACAAATCCGTCTAAAGGTGCTATGAAAGAATTCTATCAACAAGAGCATATTCGTCTTGATGTATCATCAGTGGCTCACCCCCAGTCCAATGGCCAAGCTGAAAGAGCCAATCAAGAAATCTTGAGAGGCATAAAACCCCGGCTTATGGTCCCTTTGCAGAGGACGTCGAGTTGTTGGGTTGAGGAGTTACCTTCAGTGCTTTGGAGTATCAAAAGCACCCCCAACAAATCTACGGGTTATACGCCTTTCTTCATGGTGTACGGTGCAGAGGCTGTTCTCCCAAGTGACATCCGTCATGACTCGCCCCATGTGGCGGGTTATGTTGAAGCTGATAATGAAAAAGCACGTCAGGATGCTCTTGACCTTCTGGATGAGGGGCATGACCTTGCGGCGGCTCGTTCTGCGATTTACCAGCAAGATCTGCGTCGTTATCATAGCCGCCGGGTTAAAACCCAGACCTTTGAAGAAGGGGATTTGCTGCTCCGGCTCATCCAGGATCAAACTCACATACACAAGCTATCCCCACCTTGGGAAGGGCCCTTTGTGGTCAGCAAAAATCTGAACAACGGATCTTACTACCTCATTGATGTTCAAGAGCACAAGGACTCACGCAAATCTGAGGAGGAGACTCGCCGGTCATGGAACATTGCTCATCTTCGGCCTTATTACACCTGAGCCACTGGCTCTTGTGATGTACATACTTCTATCAATGTATATATTATGATTAGTATAATAAATCCGGCATCCCTAATAATTCAGGGCCTCTGCCGTTTCATTTCTGAGAATCTGAGTCTTTATTGTTACTTCATAAGATCACTTGGGGGCTTCCTGCTTATTGAGCATAGCTATGACTACCCTCTTGATCCGGCTTGCACGCCTTGTTACAACAATGACATGGGGGCTTCCTGCTCATTGCGCATAGCTATGACTACCCTTTGTTCCGGCTCATACGCCTGGTTGCAAATAACTTGGGAGTTCTTTTCCTAAAAGTTAGAAGGTTACCAAAGAGAACTTGTTACAATGAGCAGTTCAAACATAGGTAACTTGCCTTGATGGTTTGTTGAAAAAAATCACTTGGTGGCTTCTTGTTTTATGAACATAGCCTTATTTACACTTTTGATTGGCTTGGACGCCAGGTGTATTCACCAAAAATCTGGGTTATCCTGCCTTTGTATGCCTACCACTCCAACCAGGTAATCCTAGAATGACTCGCCGTACTCTTGACAGTCAATCTTATAAAGGCCCTGAACTTGTCAAAGCTAAAACGGCGATTGGTCATGTGAGGCCCAGCTTACAGGTTTGAATTAAAGTTTAACTCAATGGTTGTGCGGCCCTTGAATAACACTTAATATTGAGGCTTGGCAGCCTATGAAGGCCTTATTTTTTCTTGATTTGTATTTGCTTTGAACAATTTTTTGGGTTCATCCTATGTACCATATTGATATATGGTTTAAAATTGGTTCGGGCCATGTCGCCTCGATCCTTATGATTAATATTTGAATTTATCCGGAGTTTTGATAACCCGGCCTGGCTTTGGATGATAAGTCGCCAGTGTGTTTTGATTATGCGCTTAGAGTTTTGCGCTCTAAGTTTTTGGGATGATACCCTTGCTGCATATTGATGTAGGGTAGAACCCTAGTGGCCTAACCTTTCACGATTGGGGTGGATTCCCTCGAAGAACATGGGGAAGAACGGAGAGAAATCACAAGGGGAAACACTCAAGGACAAGTCCAATCACACATCCACTAGAAAATCAAACACACAAGATCTACAAGGTACATGAACAACAAAGGGAAAGATACAAGGTAAAGTTCATCTCCATGAGGAGGTCTTGAAGGGGTCCGCCCGTGAGGGGGTCTTGATGATATATCCCACAGGATCTTCTCCTAGATGGAGGTCTTGGCCTCCAAAGGAGTAGTAGTCTCTCTATCTCTCTCAAGAGTAGAGTGGTACAAGGAGCAAAGCTCTCCATCAAATGAGCTATCACTTTGCTAACCATAGAAAGGATGAGGGGGAGGTCTATTTATAGTCTAAGCCTCGAAGGGGTAAGTGGGAGAGAGATACAAGGCCAAAGGCCCGCAGCTGCGCACAGGCAGGTACCGGTCGTCCGGTGGCTCAGGAGGGACCGAACGTCCGCTCGTCTTCGGTCATCCACTAAAAGTGTTCTATGATCAAGACACCGGACGTCCGTAAGTCTCGGACTTCCGTTAATATTACTGGTCGTTCGGTGGGGGCCGGACGTCCACTTGCTGGGAGGTGCTGTAGCTGGCGTTGGCTGGGCTTCAGGCGCCGGTCGTCCGGTGGAGGCCAGACGTCCGCTCGTTGTAGCTTCTTTGGCAGCTCTTCTTCCGTATTCGTTTCCACGCTTCCCTCGCGGATGGTGTAGGCGTTCCTTGGTGATTGCACTCCTCCTCCTCGTCCGTGAAGCTCCGGCAATACCTATGCATGCACACGAGTGGAGTGTCAAGTAGTATGCCATCCTCGAAGGGGTCAAGTGAACACGTGTAAAGGAGAAGATTCACCTTTATGTATGAGAAGTAGATGTCGCACGTGTCACTTGCCAAATGGACTCTTGACATGGTGATGTCCGTAGGATGCTCCGCATCATCCCCTCCCCCTTGGAAAAGATCCGACCACAGATCGAAAACCAAATCACCATGGGAAAGAGATGGTGGCACTGTGTCGCAGTGGACGTTGACCAAGTACTCATCATATCTAGTAGCTCGAAATGGGCACTCTCCAATGTCGCACTGTCTTGTGATTCCTTCAGAAGGAGCAAATACAACAAATACTTGGAAAAACGAATGTAGTTAGCGTTAGTGCAAAACCAAGCATTCAAGAGGTGATTCCCCAAACAAGTGTCGTCATCATGCAAAGCATATGGTTTGACGAAGGATTGTGACATGGCATGTAAGCACATAAATTGAGCACAAGCAAAGATATCATGGGGACAAGCATGTAAATGTGAGGTAGTGATGCAAATATGTGTGATAAGAGAATAAGCATGTATCTCAAGGTCATAGCAAACATGGGCAAAGCGCTCAACGAAAGGTCTATGGTAGGCATAGGAATCATTCACAACACCAAATAAAATGAAGTGTCTAAACACATGGGTCAAGTGCAAGACAATCCAAGCACAATGTGCATAAGGTGTAGTGAAGATAGTATGGCACTCAACACAATAGAAAGAGCAATTATCCATCATGTGTGAGGCAATCAAGTCAATCATGTGACAAGCAATGGGACATGGCATATGTGAAGTAATGACATTGTTGCAACCAAACGTATGATAGGAGCAAGTAATCCAAGAATTGGATGCAACACACAAGGCATATATATCATGATGCATGGAAATGTGAAAATGGAAAGGCAAAGCAAGATCTATAACATGTGCGCAATCAAGTGGTCCAAGATGGCCAATAAGTCTCATGGTGCAAGCAACAGAAGTAGTATGATCCATAATATCCATGCTCACGAAAGATGTCACCTTGAAGGCGTGTCCTTGTGCATTCTTCATGATGCCAAAGCGCAAGCAAATGTGGTGTAGAAGCGAGTCATGGTAGAATAGATGAGGCTCATTCTCAAGAGCTCGAATGGTCAACCCACGTGAGGTGGAAGTCGACACCAAGTGCAAGTATCCTACACATGCACAAAACAAAGCAAAGAACGTATGCGCATGGTAGATAAACACATCATCCATCATGATGGTTCTCTTCTCTTGCACATAACCATTAGAATCACAAGTGCATGAATAATATGATGCAACAATGGCGATATTCATGGCACTAGGTATATGGTGCAAAGAGGTAAGACAAGCATGCTTCACAAGGAATATGTCAAAATCTCCAAATATATGCGAGAATGCTATGGGGGCAATCTCATTAGCAAGACTAAAAGCATTGTTGCACTCAATACATGGCAAATCATTTAGCATGAGAGAGGCAACACTTGGAGATATATGGCAAGAAGCAATAACAATCATGTGCAAAGCATGTAGATGGTTGTCATCAACCGCATGAAATGAGCAAGTATGAATCATTGGCGATGCAACAAGGCAAGCAATCATAGTAATCAAGTCATGCAAGCTAGTAGTGCGAAGATGCAACATACTAGAGGAAATCATGGCAATCATGTCATGTGAGTAAATAATAGGCATAGGCAATGCACATGACATATCGCAAGCACGAACACAAAGCAAGATCATAGTATCATCATAGGTATGGGGCACAAAGCAAACATGGCAATGATAAGTGATATCTCCACCAAGCTTGCAAATACACATACAAGTACTAGAATCAATCATCATGTGTAATGCAAAGCATGGGTCACAAATGCATGGCAAAGGCATAGGAATAAGCATATTATGCAAAGTGAACATGGCAAGATGGCCATATAATATGTAATGGACAATAACCCATAACCATGTGAGGGCCATGTAGAATAAATGCACGAAGTCTTTGCGCAAAGAGATTGGTGGGAAAGACAATCCATGGGATCCCAAATCATCGTTTCTCTCTAGAGCTCGTTTGCTCAACTCGTGGGATTGCGAGGTTGACAAGTATTCATGTGTACCTACACAAAAGGGACACAAACCAAAGAAATTGTGCGCGTGGTAAATGTACACATCATCCATCATGATGTGTATGTGCACGTGTGAGTTAGCACAAGATAAGCAATGCTTGAAGAAATTTGATGCATGGTATAAGAACATATCATCCATCATGAAAGAATAGTTATTGTGTATGACACGATGGGGATGCAAATTTAGCATACAAGTATATGGCACATCAATAGCATGTTTATTCATGGGAAACATATGGTGCACACAAGTATTGGGATCATGCAATGAATGGGATGAATCAAAATCTCCTAAAATGTATGAGGAAACTATGGGGGTCTCCTCATGAGCAATATTGGAAACATCATATGGAGAAAATGGACAACATCCAAAACAATGCATATCCGGAGCTAGGTGGTCATGGCATGGCATATGAGATAAATGATGCAAAGGGAGCCTATCAATATCATCACAACAGAAACAAATGCCAATAACCATGGGCTTTTCATCTATGCCATAAGTGCAAATTGGGTTTATTTGAATGGCATATGCATAGTCACTACGATGAGATTGCAAATATGACATATGATGGATCTCGTGCATAGCATATGACAAGTCAAGCGGGTTGTCAAACATGATGTGACCGAGAGAATTATCAAAAGAAATCCTATTTAACATGGCATCACAACTAATAGACTCCACATGGCAATCATCATACTCATCATAAATGGGTAAATCATCGCATGGGGAAATCACACTAGCATGAAGCATGGTAATAGGTTGATCAACATCATGCAAGCAATCAATGTCAAGAATGTCCACTAGTGGGACTAGAGCATCACCTTCACTATGTTACCTTGTTCATTCCACTCAAGTGGTGTAGGTGAGGTGGGAAAGACCAAATGGTGGTCATCTTCATCAACTTGATGGAACCATGTGGGGGTGCATCATATTCCACCATGGCCATCGTCTTGTCCAAAGGGAGGACGTAGTTGTCGCGAGTCGGTGCGTCATCAAATATGGGACCTAGCACCAAATGAGAAGACACAATAGAGGTAGAGGTCAAGTTGTTAGAAATGGAAGTGGCCTCGCATGCCCTATCAACTATCACACTCTCTCTATGTGGTGGTTCACTCACTTCCTCAAAATAGGTGCACTCAAACTCACATATGGTGGAGTCACTCATCTCACTCAAGTGGTGGGGGTTGTAGCTCTCCTCACATGGTAATTGTGGCAACTCATCATATATGGGGCTAGTGGTGAAGTCGCTCTCACTCTTGATATGGTGGCTAAAGCCACTCAAGTCATCATACGTCGCCATGGTCGAAGGGAAAATCCCATGCTCAACCATCTCGTTGTCGTCGCCGTGGATGGAGGCCGAAGATGGCACATCATCACTCTCGCCTCCTAAGATTGAAGCATCATCCTTGCTCGCCACTGTGTCGTTCACCTCCAAAGCATGTTCCTTGCTTGGCTCCATAGTCGTAGTCATCGCCACACCGTCTTGAAAAAGAGTCGAAGAAGACTCGGCACCATCAATGCCACAAAGAGGGATGGCGGTGAAGTCGAACGTGGGAGCATCGTCTTGGAGCTCGTCGGGATTGGATATCATCGTGGTACTAGCCACATGCTCTCCGTGTTGGAGCTTGGTCTTTGAGAAGTGTGCTTGGGGTCGAGAAGCCTTGGCCTTCATGAGTTCTTGTTCTGCCTTGAGAGCACCAATGTAGTTGTCGTCAAGGGACTTGTAGTTCTCGAGTAAGATAGTCTTGGAGATGTCATTGTGCAATCCCATCATGAAGTGGAACTTCATTGACATGGGGTCATCCACGCCGGCTCGTCGCAAGACATTCTTCATCTCCTTGAAGTACGCGTCGATGGACTTGGATCCTTGGGTGGTGTTCTCCAATTGGTGTAGAAGTTGTTCCGTGTAGGTCGGAGGCACGAACTCTCGCCGCAAAGCTCTCTTCGTCTTGGGCCAACTCATGTCGTAGCTCTTTGAAGGTGTGTGAAGCCACCATGTGTGCGCGTAGTCGTGGAAGTTCCTTGTGGCGCACTTCACTTGATCTTCGGGACGAACTTGATGTAGCTTGAGGTAGTCGTCCATCAAGCGCTCCCATTCGAGATACTCCTCGGGTTCTTGAGTCCCATAGAAAGGAATCACATGGTCGATGTCGAGGTTTTACTAGCTCGTGGAAGTCACGGACTTGAGCTTGGGGAGCTTCTCTTGAGCGTAGTCTTGAGGTGCTTGTAGGCGAAGATGCCGTATGTCCATAGGCGAAGATGCCTTGAATTCGCTTGGCGAAGATGCCAAGGGAGATGGTGAAGTCGTTGAGCAGTTGTTGGTGTTGAGCTCTTGACCTTCACGTTTGTGTTGGTGATTGTGTCGATGCCGATGTGATCTTGCCGGAGATGGTAGCTTGGAAGCATGTGCTCTTGAGCGTCTTCTTGAAGATGAGGAAGATCGCTTGTAGGACTTGATGAGGGCTTTGATCTCCTCCATTTGAGCATGCATCTTGCCATCGGTGGAGTTTTTCGTGGCATCGAACTCGTCGTTGTTGTTGTAGACCGAAGGTGAAATACCTTGCCTATCCATCACAAGACTCGAGTAGAGGTGAGTAGGATATGAGATAAACAATACCAAGTTACCTTTTCCCAAAGTTGAGGATGTATCCTGTATCACTCAATGTGAGATGAAATAATAGTGGAATTGGTACCGGGCTTGTTCACTCACACCAATCAAGTAAAGCTTATGGAGTAGCTCGGTGAGGATAGTGGCACAAAAATTTAATGCAAAATGTTAGCAAGAGTCAATAATGTTGAAAGAGATTCACAAATTCGCAAGTGAAACAAGTAGACCAATAGCAATATGTGGCACACGGAAACACACACACGAATAGATAAATGGGGTCGTGCAACCAAGGAATGAGAACAAAATGTGGAATCCACGGAAAATGCTCGTGTTGCACAACTCAAGAGAGACGCTAGCACGATTGCTCAATAGGCGGATACGACACTTGTGCACAACCTATAAGATGCAAAAGGATAAACTTTCTATCCCAAGTATACTATATATGTATGGTTCCCGGTGTTTGATCCAAGATGATCAGATATGACAATCTTATATGCAATGTGGTATGATGCCATGGCACTTGCTTACAAGCTCTTTGTTTTATCTTTTTTCTTAAAAGCTGATTCTTTTTTTTATATGGCCACTTATGCGAAATGCAGAAACCAAGATAGCAATTGTGTATATGCGGGAACAATCTTGTGACACAAGAGATGATATGATAGCAAGATGATACCAATATGATATGGTATATATGCAATGGAAGGTGTAGATCAATGATCACTAATGTGCACAAGTAACGTTGCCGGTAATGCTCAAATGGCTAGTCTCGATAGGCAAGTGACGCAAAATGGGCTAGAGGTAATCAATGCAATGGCAAGGGGAATATACAATGGTGTCGTGGAGGTTACCGTCAAGGGTTTCTCGTTTGTATGCCAAGGACGGATGATGATGAGGTGGTCAAATTCGATGACGACCTCGAGGCGATGATGAGTGGCGGTGTTCGTGATGTAGAACCATTCCTAATTAGTCGAAACACCTTAGGAAACGGAAAAACCGCGAACTCAAAATGTCGAATGTCAAATGTCAAATGGTGGTAGCGGAATGTGATGGTGGTTTGCACTTGGCAATGCAGAAGTGGAATGATGGGTTTTGCGAGTCGAAGTTGAAGTTTCCGTCCCTAAGTAGCCGAAACACCTTAGGAGACACAACTCACAACTCAATCAAAATTGGGTTAAGTTGGGGTGGCGGAAGTGCATGGTGGGCAAGCCTATGCGTAAGTGGTGGTGGTGGTGAAGAAGAAGCAACCGTCCCCAAGTAGCCGAAACACCTTAGGAGACTCAAATCACAACTCAAACAACCACTAATGCTATATGGATCACAAAGGGTTAGGTTGCGGAAGTCGGTGGTGGTAATGCGGGTGATGTGGTGGAAGCCCTAGGAAAAGATGCCAAAGTTCCAAACAATTGATGGAGTCAAATGATGTTGGTGGTATTTTTGTGGTAAGGAGGATGTCAATAGCTTCAAACGAGCTAAAGAACGTCAAAATCGGAGTTCGGCTGAATTGGTTATGGGCAAAACAAAAATCAGCCGAAGTTGATATCTACAGGTGTCGGACGTCCGGGAATGGACGGATGTCCGGTCGTCGGCGTCCGGTCAGGCTCGGAAATCCTCTAATTTGGTTCTGTTGGGTGGCACCGGTCGTCCAGAAAGTTGCGGATGTGTAACTTCCCAAATTTTCAATTTGGAATGTTATACACAGGTCATTCATGCATAGCATATTTTATCGCAGTTCATTTCGCGATCCTCGAAATCCTAAGCAACTGAAGGACCCACGGAGAGAGTTGGGGATTTCACGTTCTTCATATTTGAATTTTATCAAATATTGAAACAAGGATCACTTTGGTTTTAATTATTTTTCTCTCTGAAAATATTTCATATTAAAATATATAAGAGGAGATAGTATGACTTCTCCAAAATAAATGAAATATATTGGAGGGAAAATATTAAAATCAAATAAATAAATTTTATTTGGATTTTATAGTAATTTTATTTGAATTAGGAAAAATGTGCATTTTTCAAAATTGCATTAGAGGCCCAAATAAATGTTCACTTTGTCCGCAATATTATTAGAGGACCGCGAAAATTAATTTCAGGATTTTTTGGACTCCGTTTAGTATTTCTTTTATTTGTTTTTTCGCGTCAGGTTTAAAAAAAAAGTTGCACCGACTTAACCGGGTTGTGTCCGACTAGGACTCTAGGCCTGGCCGGCCTTTATAAGCCGAGAGGCCCGACCCCGCCGCCAGCCCAAGCCGTCGCCCCGCTAAACCCTAGCGCCGCCGCCTAGCACCGCCCACACCTCAGATCGCCGCCCAAGACAGCCGCCCGCCACCCGACCGCCGAGCCATGCCACGCTGCCCGCGATCCCGCCACCGCCGCCGCCGACCTCGCCGGAGGTAGAAACCGCCGCCGCCGTTGTCTCATTTTTTAGAAAACCGATCGATTTTTTTGTAAACCCTAGATCGGTTTTGTTTGGTTTTTTTCGGTTCGGTTATTTAGCGGACGTCCGTCCTTACGTTCGTTTTAACGAAGCTGTTCATTCGTTAACCGTAGACAGCGAACGTTCATTCGTTAGCCTGTTCGTCAGTTTTTCTTTTTCCAGGGTTTTTCCGCGATTATTTTCGATCGCGATTTCTGCCCTGATCTTCGATCTAGTATATCTTTTCACTCGTTTAACCAGCTTGAACAAGATTTTGGTGCTATAAAATTTGACTTTAGTCCAGATTAGTAAACGGATCTTGTTTCTTTCGTGGTTTGAGTTCCGTTGCTCCATTTGATTTGATTCTTTTTGCAAACCGGAGTTCTTGAGTTGAACTTTCTGGTTAGATATTCTTATTTGAGTTTTACCTGTGCATATTTGCTTGAGTGCTTATGTATGCTATTGTTTGTTTGCGATAGAATTCCCAGAGTGCGAAGCATGCTACTACGAGTCACTAGGTTTTGCGGATCGTCAGCAAGGCAAGTAACACTTTGATCATACCCCTTTCATACCCCATTTTTATGCATTAGTTCAACCCTCACACATTGCATGAGTAGGATCTCTTAACATGTGGGTATTTGGGAAGTAGATGATGAGGTAGAACCTATTGCCCTGTTTATTATCAAACCCCCGGGAGTTACTCATACGTTACGCTTATATTGGCATGCTATGCTCGTAGACGTGGATTGGGGTTGAGTGAATCCATGAAAGATGTGAGTTGTTAATTATTGGTTCAACTGCAACTTTAATACACATCTGGGTGGATTGCTTGTGGGCACCTAGATAATCCAGTGTTGTCCTAGGATATCCCAGAGTACCCGTGTGATCATCCTACGGTCCGCCACCCAAACTCAAAGGGGTCATGAGATTATTCATGCTAGAAACTTCCGTGTGCAGCCACAAGACATTATGGGCTCTGGCATAGTTGAGTATGTTGCGTGACCTCTTTCAGAGGTAGGCTAGCAGATGTAGAGGAAAGTAGGTGTAACTGCTCACCGAGTAAAGAGTTAATGCTTCGAAAGACTGTGTCTCGGCCATCCGCTTCTCAAACACCATGTAGTGCGAGAAATCAAACGGAGGAGATCGAGTCTTGTGGGGAAAAGTCATAAACCTCTGCAGAGTGTATAAACTAATCATGGTTAGCCGTGTCCCCGGTTATGGACATCTTGAGTATCTCGTACTTGAATTATTGATTTGATCTCATCACTCTAAATTAATTTGTTGGGATGATAATGACTACTCTAATTGGGATTGAGTTGGAGGAACCTTCTCAATGATGTTTCAACCACCATGATAGTTAAATAAAATTTATTCCTTTGTTGTAGGGAAAAATTGGCTTTTCGTAAAAACATTATAACCTTAGAGCCCCCACCAACCATATATGCATGTAGTGATAGCATTTATCTGTTCATTTCATCAGGTTATATTGCCATATTCCATGTGTGACCCGTTTCGGGCTGCAACATATCATGTTGCGCACTTTTCGCATTTAAGAGTAAGGTGCACTAGGTCGTTTGTCATGCACTCAGCTATGCCGTTGGAGTTGATGGACTCACTTTACCTTCCAAGCCTTCTGCTGTTATCTTATTTAGATGGCCTTAAGCCATATTTATTTTAATAAGTTCTCTTTTGAGACATTCGATGTAATAAGTGTGTGATTGCTACTCTGTTATAAATCCATTTGAGTACTGTGTGTGTCAGCATTACCGATCGAGGGATGACACTGAAGCACAAAGACTTGACCGTCTGAGGTCGGGTCGCTACAGGATGTCCGTTCGTTCCTGGGGCTCCGGACGTCCGGTAAAGTTGCGGTCGTCCGACGGGTCGGGGTCAACGTGGGATTTGAGCTCCGGGACACGATTTTGGGCGGAATTTTGGATTTTGGGGGCAAAATTGAGGAGATTTTGTGGATGAAAGA